>MU278360.1:58407-731235 GCA_022385755.1 Trametopsis cervina | reverse complement strand
GACAAGAGACAAGAGACAAGAGACAAGAGACAAGAGACAAGAGATGATTGTTTTCGATATGAGGTAGGGCTTGATGTCCTAACGCACAAAGCAGAGACACAGCAGGGATTGATTCCCTTGGATCCGGTTTCGATTTGATATCATGTGGAGGAATAGACAGTTTGAAGATGAGGGAGTATAGATCGAGCCAGTGGAATGAGGAAGAGAGTTGCCTGGTGCACTGCGCACAGTTATGAGTTGTACTCGCGATTTGGAAGCACCCACCCTTCTATCAAACTCATGTGTAGATGTCCTTCATGACAATTATCCCTGCTGAATCATTAGCCTCGTTACTCTTTCCGCATCATATTCAGTGTTCTGTCCGACTTCCTGCAACCTTTTGGATAACAAATCATGAGCATTTTGCATTATATTGACATATGCAATCATGTGGCGGAGGACTAAGAATGTTGATTCTCGAGCCACTGACGTATGCCCTTCTTCGAAACCATTCCGTATGGTCTGTTCTCTTCTAGCGGTGTTCGTGGACGGTACAGACGCATCATATACCCGCATACACTCCATACGTCTTCCCAGTCAGCATCGAAGAGGTCCCACCAACGATTCGGAGGCTTCGATGGCAAGACGATGCCCAGAAATCTTGTCGTCAGAAGTATTGCGGCGCATACAATGGTGGGAACTGCATATAGCGCATATACGGGAGTTTGCAACCTATGGAAAACACGAGCAGAAAAGCCAATGCAAAGTGATCAAACCCACTTTCGCCATAATAAATTTACTTACGCGTCATTCAAGTACCCCCACGCGCGTTCGCACACTTCTTCGCGACTGGTTAATCCAAGAACACGGAGGTAGTTGACCAGCGTGTTGTAGGGAAGTACAACATTGACCTGGAAACCCAATCTCTTGAGGACTTGCATCTCCGCGACGACGAGGGAATCTTTCAATTCGTAGAATGTGTTACCGAAGTAAGACATTGGGACGTATTTGAAGTCTGATTGGTATGTAGTAGACGTCCGAGAAGCCAACGTATGTGCCGTGCGTTGAAGGAGCAAATCGTACACATTGATGAGATCCCGCATTCGCACGGGACACTCCTCGAGTTTGGACGCAAGATACAAAGCACCCATTCCAACATCCTGGAGCGTTGATTGAGCGCAAGCATTTCTCCTATAAACATAGAACGTACACCGATGCCGAATTGCTTCATCGAGGTGACGTACCAAAAGCGCTGGAATAGTATTTGCGCTGTCGCAACAGCTACTTGCTTTCTGAGTTTCGGTGAGAGGCTGCTGGTGGAGACGGAGTTGGATACCCGAGCTCACTGTTTCAATAGGATCCCAGCCTCATAGATCAGCTTGCACCCAAATGCTCGCAAGTCTTCCTCTAGTTCCGCAGGTATCCCATCTTCTCCCGAGGGTGTCCTTTCAATCTGCTGTAGAGAGGCCAAAGGATAGAGAGACGTAGACATGTTTGACTGAACCTCTGAACTCCGTCACATGGACGTGCGTGTATGAAGCCGAAACCTGACCTAAAGGATAGGTCAAGAAAATGAAATAGACGCGCGCCATTCCCTACGGCCAATAAATGGCCAACAAATTGACCGGGCGTCTGCCGAAGCATTGCAGGTTGGACATTAAGCAAGTCTGCTACTGTATCCTACTTTCGTCTGACACCCAGTGCTCAGTGTGTGCTTCCAGCCAGCAAGCGCATCCCACTGCAACGCCGCCATGTCTCATCTGCCTCCGAGGCCTGATTATGACCACGCTCCTCCAAGATACGATTCACATCCACACGCTCCTCCCGCTGCCATGGGACAAGAACATGGCTATCCACCTCCTCGCGACAGAGACAGTTATTCCCGTCGGACGCCGCCGCTTCGTTCCAGACATCCTCCGGACCGCGTAGCTGACTCGTATGTTGCGGCGGACAGCTATATACCGCGAGATGCGTATGCCCCGTCTGGCTCATCACGTTACGACAGAGGAGATAGCGAAAGATATAGTCGGGAGCCGCGCTACGAGAGGAGAGAAAGAGAGTACTCTCCACGAGCACCTCCCAGTCCACGAGGATACCGTGGAGACACCAGAGAACGGACTCGCGACGAGCCGCGACCGCCATATGGCAGAAGTAGGCCAGATCCACGGGCTTGGACGCGGCGGGGTGACGACGACAGGCGAAGAGACAGACGTCGAGATGGTTATGGTGATGACAGGGATAAGCCCTATTTGTCTCGCAGGTCGATGTCACCTCCGCGAACATATTGTAAGTTACTTGTTGACTGTATATACTCATCAGACTAACATGGGTATAACAAGCCTCTCATCCAGGACCACGCCGTGAACCCTCGATATCTTCCGCACGTCCTCGCTCTCCTATCCGTCGACGCACTCCTTCACCAGGCGAATGGAGCCCTTCACCAACTCGCTCCGTGTCGCCCCTCAAATCCAGGCTTGGTCCGCCTCCCAGCCCTCGATATCGCGGCGGAGACAACGACCGCTTCGTTACTCGCCCTACTGAGACACGTAGTCTGCGACGAAAATCTCGCAGCCGAAGTCGCAGTGCTATGCGCGCCAGCCCTGCACGTTCCGCACGATCCCCCAGGAGAAGGCCACATAGTAGAAGCCGTTCACCTGTTCGCCAACGTGAACGGTCCACCAGCACAGGTAGGAAGCCGGTGAATGTTCGGCCTCGCTCGCCCACACCACCCAAAGTAATCGAATCCAGACCGCAGCCGGACAGTGGACTGGCAAAAGAGCCCCAAAATCCACCTCGTTCGGTTGAAGACAAGCTAGCTACCAGACCGCCAGCGGAACAACGACCCATCCCACAAACACCTCCCACGGAGACCAAGGCTGAACCAGAAAAGCAACATCCACCTCAGAAGGAGCTGGAAGTTAAATCCGAAAGAGCAGCGGAGAAGGCACCTGCAAAGCCTGCAGAGCTTGGACTTGTCGTGGAGAAACCTTTCGAGGAGCCTCTTTGGAGGCCCGAAGATGTGCTCAACGTTGACAAAGACGGCATCCCCCTCATCGAGAAGCGTGGCATCCTCTTGCCCGATAGCTACTGGAGTTACGTATCTGGCAGAAAGTCAGCACCTGAGCCGCCGCCAATACACTCAGATGGAGGGAGCGAAGAGCAGGTACCGCTCGATCCTGTCGTGGAGGTTATGCAGGACATGCTCGCACACTATGCGCCAACCCCGGCAAGTGTCTTACTAGGCCCTCGATCCAAGGGCCTACCGAAAGATATGGAGCTAGCAACAGCAGAAGAAGATAGCCAGTACACGAACTTTGACATTCCTGCTTACGAGAGTTGGTACGATACCCCGAGTTATAGCGTTGAGGAATTCTTCAAGCGAGTATATCCGCCGGTGAGTCTTGGCTAGTTTGGTATTCACCCTCCCTTACTTACCATCCCCACCCCCTGCCAGGTCGACGCTCTCTATCAGCGCCGCTCTCACCTCGAGTCTGAACGTTTTAAGCTGTGGGCTGAGTCCAATCAAGCGCTCCTAGACCTTGAAACTGTGCTGCTGGATGTTCGTGCGGCTGAGAGAAAGAGGAAAATAGCTGAAGCGCAGCTAGAACTTGCATTGGAGGGTCGGCTCGGGTCTGACTATGATCACAGCAGGCCGTGGATTGCAGATACTCTGGATGCCGCAAATTCGAAGTCATAGCCCGCACTGCTTTCTTCATTTGAAGCGCTCCCTGTAAACACGAAATGCAATATGGAGATTGTTACATTTACTTCGGGATGCGTTCACATGCTATATATGTATGGGACGGGTCCTGTGGTAGTGCACAGAAAAAGCCTTGATCCTGGGTACTTGTCAGTTAGGCATGGGTCATAAGAAGCATGTAGAGGCAACGTACCTGCATAGCCTGGAACATCCGTGTCGAGTGCATTTGCAACTGTCATTTCAAGAATACTCTCAGTTATCAGATACGCAAGTGCATAATGCGGTTACATACCATGAGACACTTCCGACTCAGCTTGTCTCCTTCTCGGCATAGTTCTGACCGCGGCGCGTCGCGCTCGCTATCGAACGTATATTTCGAATTTGGATCCTCCTGCACAACCACATGGCAGGATTGAGTCTACCACACACGCGCTCGCAGACATTTAGAATGTACATACAGCGATGAACGTTGCCAACGCCTTCTCGGGCTTTATGTTTTCATGCGAGGTTGTCTCTTGCGTGCTGCGCGACACGCCGGTATCGGTTGATGATCCGCTACCAAAGAGTTTGTTTGCGATAGACATTGGCGAAATGATTTGGAAGTGAAAAGTTAGATGTAGCACTGTGGTGAGTAAGGAAAGGCCGCTTGGAGAGTTGAGCGCGATTAGGAGGCGTAGAACGAGAGCAATTGGGTGTTCGTGTTGCTCCGGCATGACGGATCAATGCGATGACGTAGTTGACCACAGCGATCAACCTCCCGTCTCCGAATCCAACAGTTCCGAACCTAACAGTGCGCAGTGAACCCGCGAAGACATAGTACAACCAATGAATGCTTTAAATCCTCTTTGACCTTCTACATAGCGATAGTTTACATATTCTTATCTTGTGTCTCTAAATAATGCGCATATGCACACTTTACCAGCCTCTCGAGGCAAGGCGACCACCCTTAATGTCGTCGGAACTATGATAATTGAAGAGGGAAGAGTCAAGGATGAGCAATGAACGAGGCCATGTGGGATGAGACATACATGGTGAGTCCGACCATAGCTTCCCCCAGGTTCTCGGATACCTGTATACCGGCGTGAGTAAGTACAGTCAGCCCTACCGGTATTTGCGTTGCAATCTTACCTCCGCGAGAAGCTTGGGGTTGTTAAAGTGTGTGACCTACAGAGATAGATGTGTCAGCTACCGTCCGCAAAATAGTCAAAGACGTGTTGCGCACAGATTGGACGATAGCACGCGCACGCTTTGCGGGGTCACCAGACTGTTTGAATGGTCAGTATCGACCCATATGCATACTTGATGAGCATAGTAAACGTACGTGGAAGATTCCAGACCCTACGAAGACTGTATACGTTGTGAGCATAATCCTTGAAGCGGAAGCTGGTGAGTGCCTACCTCCGTCGCATCCGAGTTGCATCATCAATGCGGCATCAGCTACGAAATACTGTAATTTAGTAGGAACATAGGATATCTAGCGTGAACAGCGTACCAGGTGTAGCGATACCTCCGGCAGCAAAGTTAACCACAGGCAGCCGCTTTAGACGGGCAGTCTCCTTCAACAAATGGAACGGCGCCTGGATCTCCTTTGCGTATACATACAGCTCCTCCTCACTCATAACGCTTGCTCTCTTGATCTCGCTCGTAACAGCACGTTGGTGCCTTACCGCCTCAACAACGTTGCCCGTGCCAGCCTCGCCCTTCGTGCGAATAAAAGCAGCGCCCTCCGATATACGACGCAGAGCCTCACCGAGGTTCCTCGCGCCACACACGAACGGCACCTTGAACGCGTGCTTGTTAATGTGGTGTTCTTCATCCGCGGGTGTGAGCACCTCGGACTCATCAATGTAGTCGATCCCAATAGATTGCAGAATCTGCGATTGTGCACGAGCGGCGTCAATAAGGGTGAGTCATAAGATCTACTCCTTACGTACTTGAGCCTCGACAAAATGCCCTATCCGGACCTTGGCCATGACAGGGATCGTCACGGCCGCAACGATCTCCTTAATCATAGAGGGGTCGCTCTGGTATGCGAGAGGGGCGATCAGTGGTGGATCGCATGTTCTTGTAGTCTCGACGTACCATGCGAGCGACACCGCCCTGTGCACGAATATCGGCCGGGACACGCTCAAGAGCCATAACGGCGCATGCCTGCAAAGTGACCCTGAGACCGTGTTCGTAGCATGTAGAAACGGAAAGGACTTACGCCTGCCTCTTCCGCTATGCGAGCCTGAGGATGGTGATGAGAACCGGCTGATCACACGATGTATTATGACTCACTTGCTCCGCGTTCACAACGTCCATAATTACACCGCCCTATTCGCTCCACTGAGTATCCTGATCTGCTATAGCATCTCTGGGTGGCTCACCTTGAGCATTTGTGCAAGGCCAGATTTAACCTACCGAGGCGTCAGCGACCCTGATCGTGCATATGAAAAGCTATAACGTACGCCAAAGGTTCCCAGGCTGCTGTTCGAAACAGTGTCCTTCGTTTGGGGCTGCCTGGAGGGTGCCATGACGGGGGTGCCAGATGCGTTACCTACGCCGTGAGGGACACCAGGAAGAGGGGAACCGCTACCGTTAGGAGTCTGAGCTGGGGTAGACATCTGAGTGCCGGAGACAGGGGTCGTGGGTGCTGACTGAGGTTGTGACCGTTGAAAGCTGCGAGCGTGAGTTCCGCTCTATACTGTAGCCGACTTTTTTTCTTCCACTGGTATGCAAGAAACTCGAGTGACTCTTGTGGCACGATAGACGCTGATGCGAACAGAGACGGCCACTTGGCGCGGCAGTGATCAGATGCGATGCCAATCGATTGCAAGATCTGTGGCTATGTCCGGACCCCTGTTTACACATCACACCCTGCAGTATCACATCACTTCGTTAGAACCCGTGACCAGCATCACCACCGTTACTGTTCTCAATACTCAACGCTCACTGTGAACTCTTGCATGCGTTTCTACTGTATTCTTAAAGCAAACACAGCCTTATACCTATGCACGTGTACGGATATGGGACACCCGAATGTACATGTATCATGTAGCTCCGTGTGTCCGGTTGAGCACCATGGAACAGGTATGTGCGTCTCGTTATCCTATATCTTACGGTTCGACAACATGCTAAGACCATCTTGCCGCACAGCCAAGACTGAGCTCGTATGTCTCAGTTGAACTCATTTATATGACAGAAGAACGCCTCATAACAACTCCGTCGAGATTGGCAACCTCCGACGACGCTTGTCAGAACGACATATTGCGCGAAGTCATCCTGGGTGGGCAACATTGCCCGCTACCACACCCGATGACCTTCATTCCTCGCGTACGTCTGTTTCTTAGTATGAGCTCACTTATACCCTCATATCACTCTGATAGAACGTACTCCATATACCTCCTCCACGGTTACTTCTCGGATCACCTGCCATCGTCATGCCCCCTCACATACGCAACACTAAATTGCGAAGGCGGAACGACGCTCCGCCTCATGCTCAAAACCCGGATGTCCCTCGGCAGACAGCCCTGCAACTACTGTACCGTGACGCATCATGCCTGCTCCAGACATAGCTCACAATAGCATGGGCCGGCTCAGACGCGGAAAGACGACGCTTCGCGAACATGAGTTCTGTCGGTATTTAGCCTGCGCTCTCCGCGAGAGGAGTTTGTGACCACAGCTCGCCATGTTGTCTTTGTTCAGAGTGTTCCCTATCGTCCTCTCACTCCTTACTGCGGCCCGCTCTGAGACACAGATTGTGTCCGGTGCGCTGTGGACCGATACGAGTGGAAACCCTATCCAGGCTCATGGAGCAGGTATATTGAAAGTGTGTCTGCTGCCTCCATCGTTATCTTAGCTCTATCAGCTGCCCGAGCAATAACTGATACCGGTGGTCACGCAGGTTGGAAGCACGTTCTACTGGTTCGGCGAAGACAAGACCGCGAACAGCGCGTTGTTTCACGCAGTGTCTTGTTACACGGTCAGAACTTTTAGTTGCTGTATCTATCGTAGCATTCGGAACTCACGAAGCACGTCATACAGTCCACCGACCTAGTGAACTGGTCCCGTCAGAACAATGCCCTAACACCTATCGCCAACACTATGATTTCTTCGTCGGACATCATCGAACGGCCTAAAGGTGCACAATCATACCGATCATGCCGTCACGCGCCTGATACTAATATATTGCCCCAGTCATTTTCAACCAGAAGGTTTGTCTAGAAGCCACTGCTGCCTATGCATGTCATGCCGCTGTGGAATACTGACGAACGCGCCATGCCACACTAGAACCAAGAATATGTGATGTGGTTCCATTCTGACACCTCCAAGTGAGTTCGCCGCCCAAGCCAATCAACGTACCCTGTGGCGCTAACGTTGCATGTCAGCTACGGTGCTGCGATGGTTGGCGTTGCGACTGCGAAGTCGCCTTGTGGCCCGTACACTTACAAAGGCAGCTTCAAGCCGCTAGGCGCTGAATCGCGAGATGAAGGGATCTTCCTGGATGGTCAGTCAGCTCGAGTGAGATTGAATTGGCCGTTCACTCACCTATCGCTCCGGGACGTTCACTCTAGATGACTGTACGTGCGCCCATCAACTTCTCAATTATGCTTTACCCGAGTCTAATGCGAGTCGAAATACAATGTCTGGCATCTCGCACACATCGCTGCAGCCGCACAAACCGCCTACCTCCTGTACGCGTCCGATAACAACCAGAACTTCAAGATCTCCAGGCTGGATGCAAATTACTACAATGTCACTACCCAGGTTAGCGTTCTCAACGGTAAGCACCCGCCCTACCTTCGTCTTTCTTTGATTCCTTTGATCCCCGGCATGCATCGGATTCAGTGAGCTGTGCGATATACTGACCACTTGGCCCCGGCTATATGTAGGTGCGACCCTGGAGGCTCCTGGCATCGTCAAACGCAATGGCGTAAGTATTGGATTTTTGACTGCGTCGGTAGGAGTGCGCGCGCTGACATCAGCCCATTCGGCCTTGGCCTCTTTGACATGACAGGAATACTTCCTCATCGCATCTCACACCAGCGGGTGGGCTCCGAACCCCAACAAGTGGTTTTCAGCATCTGTACGTCCTCCTTTCGTGCTATCGTTATCAATCTCGCAGCTCCCCGTCTCCCCGGGGCCCGCTGAAACTGACACACGCATGCTCGTCGCTCTCGTCCACAGTCCTTATCCGGCCCGTGGTCCTCGCAGCAGGACATCGCCAACTCCGCGACACGGACGTGGTACTCGCAGAACGCGTTCGACCTCCCGCTCGGCAGCAACGCGATCTACATGGGCGACCGCTGGCGCCCTGACCTACTGGGTAGCAGTCGGTATATCTGGTATCCGCTTGACTTCTCTAGCGGCGCTCCGCAGATTGTACACGCCGACGTGTGGAGCGTCAACCTCTCTGCTGGTCAGTGATTTTCTTTCTTTGGATGTGAGTACACTGTTTTGGCTGACGCGCGAGTTGTGTTTGACGCACAGGGACGTATACTGTCGCGCAGGGCACTACATATGAGGCGGAGAAGGGCACGCTCGGCGGGTCTGCAAGACTGCTCACGGACTCGTCCTTCTCTGGCGGCAGCGCAGTCGGCTATCTCGGTAGGCATCTTTCCATCCACCACCCAGGACCTTGTCTGCGGAAGCTGACATCGGTCTACAGGCAGCGGAGGCACCGTAACGATCAAGAACGTCCAGAGCAGCAACGGCGGCGCGCACTGGGTCGCTTTGTACTTCGCGAACGGAGACTCGACGTACAGGAACGTCACCGTCAGGTCAGCCCCGCGCCAGTGTTCATTGACACACTCACCAACTCACGCTCGTGTTCATGCAGCGTGAACGGCGGCTCCTCCGTGCTCGTCGACCAGCCCGACACAGGCGGCGGCCACGTCGTGCTCAGCGTGCCAGTGAAGCTCACGCTCAACGGCGGCTCCAACTCGATCACGTTCGGGTCCGGACAGAGCAGTGAGTGTGTCGTGTCTGATTCCGCGCCCATTTTTGTTCTTTCCTCCCTTCGTACCTGGTCACGCTCCCCCTCAGGACAGGGGCGAGGGGCTGCATTGATGTTGGCTGCGCTGCGCTATCGGTATCGCTGCTGAGCTAGCTGTTCAGCTCAGGCACGCTTTTCATTGACACGCTAACGCTTGTCCCCCTTGTCACGCGACGTATCCTCTTTTTCTCCTCATGCTAATACTGAGCCCACTTGTTCTTTTTTTCTTCGGTCGCGCCAGATTACGCCGCAGACTTGGACAAGATCATCGTCTACTGAGCCGCGCCAAGCGCGTCAGGGGTAGCATGTCCGGAAAGGCCACTAGTGGATTCCATTATATCTCGTGAACTGAACGGAGGAAGATTGCAATTCGCGATTCCGAGTGTACATTATGCATGCGACGGCGAGGATATCCCAGGAACACCCTGTGACCACGGGTGCCTTTATTCCCCCAAAATGTGCGTGCGTCCATTATTATGGAAGTCAGTCAGTCGTGCGTGCGGATATGGAATACGCAAAATGCTGAGCCACCCCGACACCCTGGGGTAGCGTATGGCGTGATCGGTGTGGTGTGTGTGTACGTGTCCACCACGGGACACTGTCTCCGTCACTTCAGCACGATAAATATGATAATGCGATGGAGATTGCGAGGGCCGCGCATGCACGGCCGTGTGGCGTGGCGTGGCGTCAGGACGCGGCGAGAAAGCCGTAGAATGCGCTGTGCATTTCCATGCCATGACGCAGTTCCTGTTTCTCGTATAATGGAAATCGCGGGGTACGCCAAGATTATATGCGCAGCGTCCAGTGCCAGTGATGCCCGAACCGTCGTGCGCGGACGCGGACTCACTCACCGAAATCAATTGTATTCAAGTACGAGTACGATACGGCTCCTGCGGCGTAGCCAGCCTCGCACAGCCCTGTTTGTTTGACAGCAGACGTGTTTGACGGTTACTGTTCACTGTATGCCCATGAACGAAATCAATTATTGTTGGAAGGGGATGTGTGTGTGTGATTACGGGCGGGCGGGTTGTGGGTAATAATAATGTACTTCTAAGATGGGTGATGCGCCAGTATGCCCGGGTGATTGTTTGCAGTTGCGCGGGATGTGTTACTGCACCTGTAACGCGGTGTGGTATACCATATATCACATCCACGCGGGATGTAGCTTCACCGCATTAGTGTTCTCTTTTATTGCGCTGTCGCACAGTTTGAACTCCTCGGATCAGAACCCCTTCGCAGTGAGGAACCGCACGACGGGGCGTTTCCAGTCCCCGCCGGCGAGCGTGATGTGTCGGCCGTGCGCGGCGGAGAGCTTGAGGCGCGCTGCTTCGGGCGAGCCGGGTTCGGCGAGCGTGGTTTTGAGCTCGGAGATGAGGGCCTGTGCGGGTGAAACGGGAAGGGGTGATCAGCGGGTGGTCGGCGAGCGGGGATGTGTGGGAGGGGAGATGAGGGGGGAGATGGGAGTGGTGGGGTGCGGGTGGCACAGCATGTTTTGAGTGCTGGGGCTGGAGGATGATACGCGCGATACGGGTTTGGGAGCGATCAGGACGTCGAAACGTCTGACGCGAAGAACAGAATAGAATATACGGAGAGGAGAACAGAGCAGACGAAACGAAACGCGAGGGAGACAGGGAGACAGAAAGACGACGTACATCAAGGTTGCCTTCGACGTTGCGAATCAGTGTCACGACCTTGTTGTGATTCCGGTAGTCGGTGTAGACGGGGATGGACCCCTGGGAGTTGCGCGGGACGAAGTACGGGTACTTCACCGCGCGTGTCTTGGCAGTCTCTGCACCTTCTCCAGCAGCTGTTGCATCCGTAGCAGTATTAGGAGCAGGAGCGTCGGTGGAGGCGGTGGTAGAAGAGGAGGCGGGGAGCGTGGAATAGCACCGCGAGCGCGAGCGGAGGGCCGGCTGGAGGGTAAGTGCGATCGTCTTGCGCATTGTTGGGATTGACATCTTGATTCTTCGATTTGCGTGACGTGCTGTCCTGCGCTGATGAGACAAGAACAATACGACATGCAGTACAGCTATCAGTATCAGCGCGTTTGGGCTTGGAAACGACTTACTTTACTAGCCTTGAAACTCTACTGTGCTGTAGTTTATCCTATCGTTTGGCTTGGGCCGGAAGAACAGGTGTCAATGAGGAACCGGAAGAAGTGGTGAGCAGGTGAGCAGGTGAGCAGTGCGCAGAAGGGGGTGCTGCGTGCAATTGAACGAAGCGAAGCACAGGGAGCAATAGGCCGTGTAACTGCTGTATGTGTACCGCTGCGTGTGAGCAGTTGAAGCGGAAGCGGTGACAGGCAGAGCAAGGAAAGGATTGCCGTGGCGGGTGTGTGTGTGTGAAGGGCGGCAGTCGGATTTGATCGCGAGTCTGAGTCTGAGGGTGTCACGCGAGCGTTCGTGTCACGCGTCCTGTTCGCACTCTCCCCTGGCGCCCCGTTGTCGGATGAAATGGAAATGGAATGAATTGGGAGCAGTGAGTGGCGGGTTGGTCGGATATGTCGCGTATGCTTCCACTGCCGTTCTGCTGTTACACTACTGGTGCTGCTGGCCTGCCAAACACCACGCACGCTGATGTTGCATCCATCCCATCAGGGGCTGCGATGCGCTGCTGGTGATACAGATACGATGCAACACAATACGATATGCATCCGTGTGTTCGCAGAATGGATGGATGGATGCGGATGCGGCGAAGAGCCGGGGGTGGTGTGCCCACTTATCGGTAGGGGGTGAGCAGACGGACTGCCAGGGACCGCAGTGTGAGGAGCAGTGCCGGGTGTGGGTGTGGTGGTGTGCTGCTCTGGCTCTCGGGCCCTGTGGCATTGCTGGGTGCCGGTCTGTGGCCATGAGGAAGCGTGCGGCGCACTAATCTGTGGCTGCGGGCGATGATGTGATTGTGAGTGAGTGTTGCAGTAGTTATTAGCGGACACAGAAGGGATGCAGTAGAGACATGACCTGGTGATGCAGCGTGGGTGTGTGGGGATGGGCTGATATTCTCCGTTGATCCATCGCCATTCATCCATTCATTCATTCATTTCGATTCAGTGTACATGACTACACTATTAGCGACTGCACTATTAGCGACTAACTGCACCGAACAGACTGGCATCCCTTCGCTGTCTGTTGCCGGCCCAGCCGTCATCTCGCTTCTTTCTCTCCCTAATTCCTTCCTTCCAACTATCCGCCTAGCATTCCTCCAAGCGCGCCCCGCCTGTCCCTGTCTGTCTCCCCTTCGCTTATCCGATCCCACTCTAATATTATTCCTGTCCACCTATCCTATCCTATATATACCGCCCCTCCCTGCCACCCCTCACTGCCCACTTTCTGCTCCCTCCTCCGCCCTCTCTCCCTCCCTCCCTCACCCTCACAAGCTTCACCATGGGCATGTCCCACCCCGACGCCATCTGCGTCCCCTCGCTCCTCAACCCATACAAGTTCGGTGTGCCGAACATGCACGCCCCGACGTCCTTCACGCCACTCTACGCCTCGCAGGACCCGGCGCTCCAAGCTGCCCGCGCACAAGCTCTCCACGGCGCCGCAGCCTGGTGGTCAATACCCCGCAAGCCATTCGCGTTGTCAGCAATAGCATCATCATCATCATCACCGTCGTCGTCGTCGTATCCGTTCGTCGGCTTGCCGACGCTCTTCTCAAACATGACGCCGGGCACTGCGTCGGCGTACGCCTACCCGCCCGCGCAGCTGCTGCCATACCAACAGTACGCCGTACCAGTACCAGTCCCGCCGCTCGGCGCGATCCACAACACGCGCTGCGCAACGACAACCAGTGAGTACCCGCCCGCCTTACCGTCCGTGATCCGCCCCGGCTAACCCGCCCGCCCGTCCGCAGGCGCATCCCCGTCAATGTCCTGCGACACTCCAAAGCCGTCAGTCGTGCACGTCATATGCAACGCGCCCCTCCTCGCGCCGAAACCGCTCCCGTACCACTCGCCCACCTTCCTGCATTTCGACCTGCCCGATGACGACGAGGATCTGTCGCACCCGCCGTACGTCTCGCGGCCACATAAGCGCAAGCGCGCATCGGATGACGACGAGGAAGGCGCGGACGGAGACGCCGCTGAGGCTGAGGCTGAGGACGTGGAGGAGCAGCGGCGTGTGACAACGAAGCGCAGAACGACCGAGCACCACCGCTCGCCACGGCCGCGGTTGCAGGCGAATACGAGCGCGGGTGCGGGTGCGCCGTACCCCAAGCAGCGGCCACCAGCGGGATCCCACGGGTCGACCGGGAGTTACAGACACAGATGAAATCGCACCGTACGCAGCAGCGTTCGCTCGCTTCTTCTTCGTTCCTCCACGCAATTCAGAGAAGCTTCTCGCGTCTGTACGTAACACCGCAACTTCTCGCTACTCCCGCAGCCTCCCCGATCCGCCTGGCGTTCCATGACCAACGCACGACACCACCGGGGGTCCGTTCTGCACATCGCATCCCTGACTCCCACTCACCGAATCCGCAATCTGTCGTACATCAACAGCCCATCACCTTCTGCCCGTCGCAGGCCACCCACCCACGGCGCTCACAGCTGCTGCAATTATCACTGTGTATCACTCACTGATCGCGCTTCACGTCGCAAGTGTTGCTTGTTCAAGCTGCCACAGGCACAACCCCTGGCCACACACTACCACACGCCGCGATCCAAATCGCCGCCCTCGCCGTGTTTTGTTTTCAGGGCCACAAATTGTAGCCATCAGGCACACACCACCACAGCGTCCGTGAGCACGGCTGGGCGCCCGGATGGATGGATGATCTACTCGCCTCCCACATATCATATCATATCACGAATACAGTTACAGTTACAGTTCCAGGTATATGTGGCGCTGTTCCCCATTTCCAACCCCACCACCCTTACCCTTCCACCAGCCTTTGCTAAAACGGAGGGCGGACCCTTTCTGCACACTACCACCACCGCACCGCACGCTTCTTCTTTGTCCATTCAATTCATTCGTCAATTCATTCATTCGGTCGATTTCCACCCCCGCATAACGAACTTCGTCGAATTCCATCGTCTTTGTCCTTATCTCATTTCATCGCACTTGCAATCCCACAATGTTACAATTCACAATGGACTGGTCCTCTCCTCTCTCCGTTCGTCCGCCCCCGTGCTAAACTCTCTTTCTCGCATTGTACCATCGCACGCACGTCCGCTCAATGTTCCATCCCACCTGCATTCGTTCGCTCGCACGGCATATCTGACACATCATCGTTCTCGCGCCTACCCATCTGTAAATAGAGAGAATTACCTGTATCATTAATCAAGTAATCGTCTCATCCCAATCTTCTCTGTGTGCTGCGCGTCATTCAGCCATGCATTCAGTTCAGAGTGGGTAAACCGACGATGGGCAATGAGGAATGATAGTGTTTTACACAACACAAGGGGTCTCCATGCTACAGCTGTTCGGCGAGCCCAACCCCCTGGGGAACAATGACCGACCGGGAAGCGTGATGGCGTGGCGTGATAACATACATAACATACATACATATGAATGAATCGATACGGGCGGGCGGAAGGAAAGAAGGGGCATGGCATGGCATGGCATGTGCGAGGCGACGACGAAGTTCGGATGGAGAGAACAAAGCAGCGAGAACAAAGCAGGAGCGACAGAGCTAAGCGGAAAGCGAGACGAGACGAGACGACGGCGCGCGCGGCCGTTTTGACAGACGGACGGAAAAACGCAGATCGCATACTGCACTAGAAGATCGTTCACTGGAGACGCTTCACCGGTGTGAGACCTCGAACGGGTGGCGCACGAGCTCGTCGTACAGGTCCGCGGGCAGGTCGCGCACGAGCGTCACTGCTATTCCGATCACGTTTTGGGCTTGGAGAGGTGGGAAGGTACGGAGGATCCTCATTGGGCTATTCCAAGAAAACCATAATCAACACAAGAGCGCGGAGCAGAAAAACGGGGGTCAGCGAACAGCCGCTGCTCATTTGATGTGGTATGGTGAGAAGAGACGTACCTGGAGGACTCCATGACGGACTCGCGCATGAGGAGCAGCTGCGCGATGACGCAGAGCACGTTGAGGTGGACGCCGAATGCGAGGAGGAAGTCCCACAGCTGGAGGACTTCGTCTAGCGGCGGCGTGCAGGCGCATAGCGTTAGCACCGCTGTTCAGATGACTGATTAGTACGAGAGGGCGCGGGCATGTGGAAGGGGAGACGCACAGGGAAAGGCATAGAGTTCGGCGGAGAGGTTCTTTGAGCGTAGGTAGCTGTACATCTCGGGGTCTACAATCTTGAGGCAGCGGTCCAGGAGCTGTGGAGTTCTAAGCAGACTATCTTTGGCTTAGCACACGATACGTGATGGAAGCGCACCTTGAGCCCGCGATGCACGCCTTCAAGCGTCGGCTGCACGTACAACGGACACGACTCCTCAATAAACTTCGCAAAGCAGAAGAAGGCCTCGAGCTCGGAGGGCATCGTGTACAAGAACGGCGCGGCGAGGACGTTCATGCCCTGCACGTACGTGAAGCCCAGCTGTTGCGACGATTCTTGTTTGTCTATTCCACATCGTCAGGAATGAGATGGGTATGACGACAGCGAGAGCACAAGACCACGCTCACCGTGATTACGCCACACGAACGCGTCTAGCAGACGCACGAGCATGTCCTCCCGCACGCGCTCCTTGAACCCCGTGTCCGTCGCGAGCGTTCTATGCACTGCACCAGTCAGCGATCGCGCCCCGCAAAACACTAGAAGGAGGGAAGGAAAAGGGAGTAGTAACCTGAATGTATCGTTCCGGATCTTCTCTTTCACCTCGCAGGGCCCGCGGCCTACGTACTCGAGGAACGTCTCTGCCGATATCTCGTGCACGCGCAGCAGGATCTTCCATATCCGGGGGCGGAGGGTCGCGTCCTGTGTATGCATACCACACAACCAGAATAGCACAAATGCGCAACCACCACATGGGCACAATCATATCAAGTAGCAGGACGTCAGAACAGTACTCATTCGGGGTGTAAGGGAGAGGAGACTCACGGCAGAGGACGGAATCCCATCGACGAGTATAAGCCTCCGGAGCTTCTTGATAGACTCCTCGATGTCCGCTGCGCTCCGCGTGCGCGTGGCCGACCGGTGCGCATTGAGGATCTTGTTGAACGAGTGCGCGGAGGCGGACGTCGGCGGCGGCATGGGTGTACGGTACAGTACTTGGTGAGCGGGCATGCGATTGCCCAAACTTGGTTGAGTTTGATGTCACCGCTTGATATGGGCGCTTGTGAGATTACCTCTTCTTGTGCGCGACTGCTTGTGTACCGTCGTGCCTTCTGCATGTTATAGCCCCGCACCACCGCTTGAACTCGTGGAATAGGACGTGAATACCACTGTTGTGCACGTACAGAACTTGAACTGGGAAAGCATGGACGTGCCGTTCCTCTCGTCAGGCGCGATGAGCAGAGCGCACTATGCGCTCGTGCGCAAAGTCGAGACCGCGCCGTCCCCCTCCCAAGTGAACCAAATCATCCTCGCAGAAATCGAGAACACCCGCGCCCGCTTTGCACGCTCGGTCTCCAGCATGGTGCGCCCCGTCCTCCCTGTCCTCCTCCTCCCTACCCCTCTTGCACACAGCTAACCAAACCTGAACGTGCACAGCGCCAGACCCGCGAGTACCTCATACTCCTGCTCTACTGTTCGATGACCCTACAAGACGCCGAGCCCGCCGACCTCAGCTTTGCGCTCACGCACGCTGTGAACCTCGCAGAGGCGGGCCAGACGGTGCGGAACAAGCGAATAGGTATCGTGCGCGCCCCGCTCCTTCTGTTCTGCACGCCGCGGGTGTTGGTGCTGACTTGTACTTCTCCGTTTGTGTCGGATAGGATACCTTTATTGTGCGGAGATGATGCCTAGGGACCATGAGTTGCAGCTCATGCTTGTGAACACACTGCGCAAGGTATATGCGCACCGGTCGCTATGTTTAGCACAGTAATGAACTAAGAACTCGTGATGCACCCTCGCAGGACCTCGATAGCACCGAAATCCCGCGTATATGCCTCGGACTCGACGCGCTCATCCAGTCCCCCTCCGAGGACACAATCCCAGCCGTACAAGACCGTCTACACGACCTGCTAGCGCACAACTCGTCAGTATGTACCCGGCTGCCGCATGCTGTTTTCTTAACCTCAGTCTTTGTTCTCCCCAGACCGCATGTGCGCAGACGGGCACTACTGGCGTTCCGAGCTCTGGCGATCGCGAGCCCGCATATCCTGCGGAACATGACGGATAAGATGGGCAACCGCCTGCGAGACGAGGATCCGACGGTGGCGGGTGCCGCGCTGACGACGTGCATCACGCTTCTGGAGGTAAGCGGCGCTGTGCATTTTGTTCGGGCATTCTGGCGTGATTTGTTGAGCTCGAGTGTCTCGCGTAGAACAAGCTCGTGGCGAAGGACAAGCTACGCGTGCTGTTGGTGCGGCTGCTGCGAACTAATTGGAAGGCTATCGGGGAAGCGCCCAACAGGTGGCTGTTGATCAAGAATGTTCAAGTTCTCCGTGTCGTGGGGTATGCTGCTAATTGCCTCTATTGTGTGTGGTAAATGCTTACTGCACTTTACGTTTTAGCCCCGATCGAGAAGCGTGCGAAGTGTTTCTGGACATTGTGCATACTTGCGCTCGCCACAAACCTCTTCCTGGCAGTGAGTTACGGTTACAAATAAGATGATTCGCGTATATGTGGCTGAATGGGTGATGAACAGCGATCATATATGAATGTTTCTTGGCTCTCGCGGCCGTGGACACCGATCTCATTACGAAGGTGCAATCATCAGCTAAGACGACGTTCATCGCGAGCATACGTCTGCTGTTGACGTCTCAGGACCCGAATGAGATATACCTATTCATAGCCTGCTTGGAACACCTCGACACAGCTCTATGGGCCGGCACGAGAGAAGACATACCCGCCGTATTAGAAGGCTGGGAAGTTGAACGTGTGATAGCTCTGTTGGAGTTTCCGGACGTCTCCATTAGAACGAAGGTAATCTCCAATTGCCCTCTCGAAGTTCCATGTTTGAGATTTGTTACAGACCCTACGCGTCCTACTAAATGTTGACAGGTCCCTTGTAGAAGCGCATCATACGCGACTATTGCAAGTCGACCGATCCCTGTACTCGCATGCAGAGCAGAACGATGCCTCAAGGCGAATGTTAGAAGTCATCAACGCTCTAACGTCGGCCGACGGGGAGAGTTATGCTAGGGACATCAAAACACTGATAGATGTGCTCCAGGGAGAAACAGCGCGAGACGAACATGCTCTGTTTGAGAGCATAGTCGAAGATGTCCTCACGCATGTGCGAAACGGCGAGTGATCCCAGCTGTGCTGATACGCATCAATGAACTGACGGTGAGGGGTGATCAGCCAGCGGCGAGTTCCGCAGCGGCTGTCTGGGTGTACTATTTGCGCTGTTTGACGACGATGCCAGTAGAAGCAGTCCCACAATAACAGTCATCCTCTCGGCGCTGGCCTCCGAATATCTGGAAAGTTCGCTGTTCCCGCCTGCGCATCTATTGCAGGGCTTGGCTTCCCGGTTGTCTCTGCATGGCGGTGCGTCCCATTCAAACTTGCCTCGTCGTATCAATCGCATTGATGGGGCCGCGAGATAGCTGCTATCCAAGATGCAATATTGCTATCAATGGTCCGCGTTGCAGCTGACTGCGGAGAGGTCTCTGACGGCGTGCTGGCCACCGTCCGCAAAACCCAAGAACACGCCGGCCGTCACATCAGACGAGTGCGTGCCTATCACGCCCCCACACCGTACATCAGACATCTTACTCATTTAGACAATCCCATCAGCGGTGCGAACAGTTCGTCACATTGGTGCAGTCCAAGTCCGCGCTGAGAGCGATTCTGAGCAGCGCGAAGTCGACTTCTGTGCGTCACATTTACATTTGTCTCTTCGGGCTGAGTGAGTCCGATTGCTAATATATGCGTGCGCGTCAAGCTACCGGATTTCATGCTTGCGTTGGAGAATCACAATAAAGTGGCTGCTCAGGAGCGGCCGACATCCCCGCCACAGGTGTTTGTAACGGCGGACAGACCGTCTTCTCGAGCGTCGTCGTCGCAGGCGTCTCACAGCCCGGGCAAGCTGCGATATGCTGCGTACGATGCGCCCAAGCCAACTCCACGACTCCGGAGGATCGGGTCCAACAGCTCGATAGCTCGCTCGGACACTTCCCGGTTTGTAGGTCAGGATAGGGAAGACCACCTTGCCCGCACGATTACGGCAGGCGATTTGGCTTTGGCCACAGAGCAAATTGAGCTTCAGGCTCTGACGAAGGTACGTACACACATCACGTTCTTAGGTCATCTGTGCGCGAGATGAACATGCAGTATGCTTAGTCGCCAAAAAGTGCAGCTGCTCTCTCACCGCCTCGTCGCAACATGGAGGAACCGGTGAGACTCGAATATATCTTACTCTGATTGCAACTGCGCTGATATGAAGTAATTCAGTCGTCCAGACCGGATCTCATCGCCTTAGATTCTCCTTTCCTCGCTGAACCCCCCGTGTCAAGATTGGGCGCGGCCAGTGTTATTGAGTCAGACTTTGAGGGTGTATGGAACAAGCTTCAGAACGCCAACTTACGTGGATGGTGTGATTCCCCTATCGACATCGTTGTTCGGCGGCTGCAGAGCCTTCAGCGACGGATGCGCGTCACTGCAGCAGACGAGCCGCCATTCAAAGGTACATGCTGCATTCTCACATCCATCTCCTACGACATTCGCTCATTGAGTGATATAGGAGATCTCAAGATCCTTATTTGTCCCGAACTGTTGGACACCACTGATCATGATGGTTATGCGGCCCTGCGTCTCAGAGAGGGGGAAGAGGACAGCTGTCTTTGGCATCTGCGCTGCGATGAAGGCGGTCTGAGGTCGACAATTCGCACTCTTCTGACAGATGCATGAGATCGCAGACGAGGTGAAATGTAAGAAGCATGCAGAACGTGGCGGTTCTCTGGTGTATATTGTACATTGTATCTATCGTGACTGGACATAGTCGTCAATCTTGAGTAGCAGGCAAACCGTCTCCGTGGACAGCTCGATAGCACTGGTGGATACCAATAGCGGCTGCACGACATCCTCTTCCAGTATGTTGGAGATCAGGCCCTAATGGAAGTATGGCCGTAAGAAGCTGTCGACCAAGACTGAAGATAGAAACAAACCTTGCGAACGTTGATGCCGGCGTTCTTCTCACCGAGTGCGTGTCGGTTGCGTAGCTCGGTGACGATTGCTATGGGATGGAGACCGGCGTTTTCGGCTAGCGTCGTAGGGATGACCTCCAGCGCATCTGCATACGCCTGGAAGCAATAGGCCTCCATTCCCTTCAGGGTATGCGAATACTGCGAGAGCAAACGAGAAACATGTATCTCAGGTGCACCTCCGCCAGCAATCAGAGCCCTATATCTGCGTCAGCCACCGTAATATCAAAGATGATGAACACTGCTCGCCTCTTCTTGACAAGGCAGCGGACAACACATAGAGCATCGTGCAGACTACGTTCACACTCCTCAAGAACGAGGCTGTTACTGCCCATTGCCAAAATGCTGATGGTACGGCCGGGATTCTTGACACCGGTGATTCGTACGACTTTCACGTCGTTGCCCTCGCTTTCCTCGAAGAGTTCAGCATAACCCAGCTTATCCTCCGTGAAAGCATCGATGTCGGCAATGGGTTTACAACCAAGGCTCTTGGACAAAAATTCGATCTCGTCACGCTCGACGTCTTTTACGACAACGATGTTGAGACGCTTCAGGAAGGTGAGAGAGGTATCATCGACAGCATCACGAAGTATTGACTTCTGGATCAGGAGAACGTTACAGTTTGCTTTCTTAATCTTCTTGCAGATGTTGAGAAGATACTGTCGGCCTTCCTTGATCACTTTGTCCATCTGTCTGTAATCGTTGATGATGACGGTGTTATCCATCTTGAAGTTGTGAATGTGAGATGCAAGTCGGGACAAGACGTGAATAAACTCACATCCGGCTTCGGGGCACTGAGCTGGAATTGTATGATACCAATCTTCGCCTTTTCCATTCGTGTAGGTCCGCCCGCAGCAGTAACGACGTTCTGGTTAAGGACAACGCCGTCCACCAATTCCGTATCCTCAATTGTACCACCGACTTTCTTCACAACGCGAATATCACGCAAGTCAACATTCGAAGATGTTGGCGTTACTAGCCGAGTAACAGCGGAGACAGCGATCGGAGCGAGAGTTGAGGAATATTGTGACACAATCTAAACGCGGTTCCAGTTCCATACGGGGTTTCAAGAAATGGATGCTTACTTTGGAATTGAGGGAGGTAGTAGCTGCGCGCAAGAGCGATGACCTATCTTTGAGGTCTATTGGGGTCGAGATCTCCTCGAGATATTCCACTGCTTTCGCAGACGCTTTCAAGAACGATTCCGCGATGATCGTAGGATGAATTCCTTTTTGGAGCATCTTTTCTGCGGCACCCAATAGACTTCCGGCTAATACCACGACAGAGGTTGTGCCATCGCCTGCCTCTATATCTTGTGCCGCGGACAGATCGACCAGCTAGTAATATTTGGTCATTGTCTGGAATAGCGTTTTGAGGGTGCATACACGTACCATTTTCGCTGCTGGATGCAGAGCCTGTATACTTTTCAAGATAGTAGCACCGTCGTTTGTAATTATAACTTCGCCTTTTGAGGTTTGGATCTATAATGGTACGTTCAGTATGCAGTAGATTAACGAGTATTCCACTTCACCATCTTATCCATCCCTCGCGGTCCCAGAGATGTCCTGACAGCGTCGCTGATTGCTATTGGTTGTCAGCTGTCTTAGTCGGTGGACCCAGCTAGATCGTATTACATACCTTTCGCTGCCACCATATTGGACAAACGGACTTCCATCGGTTTGCCCTACTTACGCGTCAGCTAACAGGAGAACTAGCGAGCTGTGTGCATACCTTGTCATTGAAGTGGCTGTTCGCTCCAGAAGGAGCGGAAGCTGACTGTGTTGCTGGTACTGCTTGTCGTCCAGCCATGGTGAAAAGTCAAGGTGAGGTCGTGGATCTCAGATCGCGACGCGACTTACGGTGAATTAGTCAAATCAATATTTATTTTGGTCTGCGGACCGTGGCGAGCCACAGACGCTCAAAGACGCGTCATTAATGAATGGAATTCACGGCAGTAAGAGCTTACTGGCTTGAACACGACCACAAACAGGTTAGACATTGACATCCATCTGCATCATCAACCAAAATGGACTTCGTAAGTGGTATTTCACGTTAATCTACGACCGATACTCATACGAAGGGTCTAGTTTGGAGGCAACCCTGCCAACCTTTTTGCTCAGTTCGCGTATGTGTGAAACTCATCTCAGAGGCATGTACTGACATTGGCTCTTAGTGGTGGGCTAGGCGGTATGCAAGGACAGAGACATCGTGCAAACCCCCGGTCATACGATGACTACTTCAAAGCTTATAGCATGGCAATACTGCCTGGCAACGAGCGGGAGAGCGTCAGCTATGGTGGCAAGAGTGCGTACTTCACCACTACACCCGCGAAATCGTTCTCTAAGCTACATATAATAGTAATAATGCCCCAATCTGCTCTTGCGAGGCTAACGCAATTGGATCTCGAGTTTCCATTCATGTTCAGGCTCAGCAATCCATCGAATCCAGCAGCCTCTACGCATGCAGGTGTATTAGAGTTCATCGCGGAGGAGGGAGTCTGTCATTTACCCCACTGGATGATGCAAACTTTGCGACTGAATGAAGGGGACCCAATCCGAGTAGTAGGAACGGAACTTCCGAAGGGCAAATTCGTGAAGCTACAACCGCAACATGTACACTTCTTGGAAATATCTGACCCTAAGGCTGTGTGAGTACGCATGTCAGTCGTGTCCATAATCTTCCTGTTAATCGCATTGCAGATTGGAGCAAGCTCTACGGTCATTCTCTGCCCTTACGCAAGGCGATATCATCGAGATATCCTACAACAAGATTGTTTTCGGCCTTCTTATTATGGAGACACAGCCAGGCGGGGAAGGAATAAACGTTATTGACACTGACTTGGAGGTAGACTTCGCCCCACCTGTAGGATATAAGGAGCCAGAGCGACCTAAACCACTCCCGCAAGCTACCATGGCCTCGAAGCTTGGTATAGATGTCGACTCTTCCACCCCGGGGTCTTCGAGGCCAGGATCAGCGTTAGCTGGGACATTTGCCGGTACCAACACTCGCGGAACCACCGTGAAGAAAGATGGTGATAGTTGGGAAGCTTTCAAAGGGAAAGGACAGGCGTTAGATGGCAGGAAAACAAAGGGCAAGGGCATCGGGCATCGGCCGCCAGAACCAGTAGCGGACGACAGCAAGATTCTTCGTACTGAGTATGTCCGCTCAACGCATTCATGGCAGTTAACCTTTACTAATGCTTGGTGGTCTCAGCAAACATCGCGTGGTGACAAACAACACACTCGGATCTGAAACGACCGTCCCTGCACCCCTGAACCTTCCTTTCGGGCAGCTGTTCTTCGGTTACAACGTCCCAGATTACTCTCCTCCTCCTTCCAAATCCGATTCACAACCACAACCATCGGTATGTCCCTTGATTAGATGTCGGCGGAACGTCTATTAAGCTTTTGTGCACAGCTCCCAGCTTTCAGCGGCTCGGGTAGCACCCTACTTGGCTCTTCATCTTCAAGTAAAAGTAAGGCACAAGAGCAAGCAGCCTCACGACCGCAGGCGCAACCAGCAACCCACAATTGGGGAGTCTCTGGCCACGCACTAGGTTCGCGGTCTGTTGCCCCTTCTGTATCTCAGCCTGGAAGGAGCAACACGCAACCTTCGCAAAGACCACCACAGAATCAGCCGGAAGTTATTAATGTCGACAGTGACAATGATGATGATAATGAGTTCAATGGATATGACGACGACGAAGGCATGTATAGCGACTAGACTCATTAGTTGATGCATTAAGATAACTTGGGACATTGTTCATGATTGTACTACTTTCTATTATACGCATATTGGCATTGTGGCTGCATCGAGTACAGTCTGTGAAGATCAGTGGGCGCAGAAAAAAAGCCACTGGGCGCGGCCACGGGTAAGAGAGTTGGATCTTGGACAATATGATTCAACCAAGGTATCACTGAATACTACAGGCATATAGCAGTAATTACGCGCGAGCTCGCATGAAGGGTGGGTGCCTCCAATGTATGCATATGGCCCAGGGTTGTGCGCATCCGATTTTGACTACTGCGTCTGCCGTAACTCCTCAACCTCACCGCCCAAGTCTTCTCTCTACCATTCGCCAACTCGAACCCCGGATCCAAGGGAATCAATCCCTGCTGTCTCTCTGCTTTGTGCGTTAGGGCATCAAGCCCTACCTCATATCGAAAACAATCATCTCTTGTCTCTTGTCTCTTGTCCCTTGTCTCTTGTCCCTTGTCTTGTCTCTTCTATATCTCTTGCGTGAGTCCTTCGCTGCGTTCCCGGCGCACTCGCTCTACAACCTTCCTTAGATGCAGCGGAATAGCTCGCTCCTCCGCCGCCATTGCTCCCGCATTCGCAGTCCCGCTGCCACCGAATGCTCGCGTCCTGACGATAGCCGCGCTGGTGGTGCCCACTCTGTTCATGTTGCGAAGCGCTTCGATCTCGCGCTGGATTTTAGCATCCCTCGATGCCTTGTCGGTTTCAAGGAGATCAGGTCTTCTGAATTGGCACACCCGTGGGCCCATGGCGATCACAGTGGGCTGTGCGGGTGCCTTGACGCCTGCGGAAGCATACATCGCGGCGATGCGAGCCTGGATGCCACTGGAAGAGAACGAAGACTGTCAGCTTGGAATGTTGAGGATGCACCCAGAAATGCTCACCTTGCGGCGTTATTTGTTACCACGGACAATGGCGGTCGGATGGACTCGATCGGTACTTGTTCCTGCTTAGCGTGGATTGGACTGCCGACGACAATGTGAGCGCGCTACCCTTCCATGAGATCAAAGGCACTCACAGTTTTCGTATGCTAGATTGACCGGAGATGGCGGTCTTGCGACGATCGAAGGCACCCTGGAGTTCACCTATGACTGGGCTATGGGCCACCTGAAGAGGACTGAGGCGACCACTGGAACCCCCGGAAGAAGATGCCTCAGGAGACTTGTCGTTCGCCGCCTTGGAATCCACCGCGGTCATTTGCTGGACGCCATGCTCAACAGGCGACTCTTCACATACTATTTCTATGCATGCTTCGGCCTTGGGGACGACGAGTTCGCTCTGCATGCTCCATGAGACGGCGATCACGTGGAAGAAGACAAAGTCACTCACTGCTATGATCTCTGGCTTTGATTCGATAGCCACGGACTCGACTTCTGGGACCTTGACTTCTGCGGACTTGACTTCAAGCAATGAGACTTGAGCCAACTTCTTCTCCTGTACGTTGTCCGTCAGATCATATGCCTCTTCAGCTGGCTGATCACTCACAGAGTATTTGACAGGGCTTGATGTTGCGGCCACTGCGACTCTTGCTGGAACTTGGGTCTTGGGCGAGGTCGGTTTCTTAGAGGCCGCGAGCATCGCTGGTGTTCTCGATGTCTTGATAGGGGTGTTGATCTTCGCGACGCTGATTTGCACGACCTTGGGCTTGGATACTGGCTTCGGCATGGCAGTGCTTGCGAGAGCCTTGTGTGTTTCCTTCTGAACTGGTGTGACAGGCTTGGCTGCCGAGCGGCGGACTGGGACCTCAGCGATCTTCTTGGTGACCGGATGCTGCTCCTGCTTGAATGTCATTGCTTTCGAGCGAGGGAGAGCTGCCTTGGAGAAGACCATTGCCGTCGACCGTGGTATCTTGACGGTGCTCTCAGCCTTACGAACAATAGACCTTGAAGCATCCGAGTCGAGTGGCGGGGTGGCTGGCGGAGTATGCAGCTGTTGTACGATCCTGGGACGCGACGACGACAGAAGAGGAGACTTGCTCTTGCTACCTTCGACTTTGCGAACAGATGGAACCGGGACCCTGGCCTTGACACTGGCAAGAGTCGGAGACACAGACGTCTTGTTGGGTACCGGAGGCGACATGCGTATCTTCACTGGTAGTCGACGAGTGATCGGAGTGCTATTCTCTGGCGGAGATGTTGCTGTCTGTCGGATGGCTGTGATACGGGTGGCTGACTTGATCTGTCCTTGGCTGCGTACCCTGTCAGCCACAACGTCGGTTGTGAGCGAAGGCGAGGCCACTCGTTGAGATGAAGCTGGCTTGATGTTGAGCTCCTTCCTCTTGCCTTGTGTCTTCAACGATGGCTTGAGTGCACGGAAGAGACCTTTCAACTTTGGCTTCCTCTCGTTGACGTCGTCGAAGCGCTTCCTGGTGTCTGCGGTTACCTTGGTGGCTCCGCTGTGGTGGGAGTTGAGTGCGGGGACGAAGAAGAGATGCTGAGGAATCTCCATTGCGGTGGTGGTAGAAGGGGGGAGGAGGATGTGGCGGAGGTCGAGGATGTCGGGAGGAAGGAGTGAAGTGCGGGGCGAGAGAAGGTCTTCCTAAATACTCAGACTTTTATAGTTACGGGGGCTGACACAACGGTGCAATGATCTGTGAGCCGCTGTGGGAGGCAGGTTTGGTCAGCCGTATTTATCTGCACTCCATAGAAGAAGGAATATCAGTATGCATTAGAATCTTGCCGGTCTTCTTTGTATGGAATATACAACTCTCGGTAGTCCTATTCGCGCTCTCAATCACGCTACCTTCCAATTTCGGATACGTATTGGCGCCTGTCGATACAGAACTTTGGTTCCAATTACGAGACAGGATTTCATGTTTGGCTATTGACATTGTCGAGATAGAGCCTTCCTCACGCATGCGAGAAGGATGTATTATAGCATGACCACACCGATACCTTTACCCGCAGGTACCCCGTCTACAGGCATGAGACCGGCAAGTGGCGTGGTTCTCCAGTTATAGACGTAGTAGTTCAAAAGACCACTTCCAGCACCGAACTGTACACATAATATCAGCACGGTGGAAATTTCGCAACCAGTGGCTCGTACCCTCAGATCGTTGAGAAATTGAACGTTGTCCATGAGGGTAAGAGCGTTGAAAACGTCGAATTTTCCTTGGTCGGCAACCACGAGTGCGTCGTTTACTAATTCTTCCAGACGTTTCTTCAAACTGCCATCATTTTCTGCGTCGGGTTGGAAAGCAACATCCGTGGCATAGTAGTAGAGATAGGCCGCATTGAGCAAATTATGCGTTATGGAAGTCATGATGGTCGATGGCAGGGAATAGAATGACCAAAAGTCGGTGATCTTGTGCGAGCTCGGATCCTAGAAATCACAAGTAAGAATAAGGCCACTTTACCTTATAGCTGGATGGCAGGTGGGCTTCACCTCAACAACGTATGTCCAAACCACTTGCCCCTCTCTAGGCCGCTTCCAGCTATCTGGACTACCAGGACCATCGCCCCGACCGCTAAGGAAATTATGCCTAACTTCATCCTCATTGAGATTGATAGACATCCCGAAACGCTGCATATATTTTCCGTAGAGTTTTGTGACTTCGGGGACATCCTTCTCCTCCATCTCGCGGAGTCCTTGGGCTAGCAGCTTTGGTCGTTCAGGGACCTTGTTCAGACGGATCATTCGAGCCAAAGTCATGTTGGATGGTACATGGGTGAATTGCACGTTGACCAACTTTGGGACATTTAGGCAACGGTGATGATATCTTCATGAGGTCTGATCAGCTCTTGAGGTTTACGCGCAAGTGCAAATCATCCTTACTTGCAAGTCGCTACAGGGGTCGGCAGAAGTATACCAGCAGTATAGAGTGCTTGGAAGACACCCTTGATGTTGCAACGCCGAGTGACTTCTTTGATCAGAACGGGAGCCAGTCGTTTGGAGCGAAGCTTCTTGTGTATGCATAGAAAGTTGACCTCGCTCGCATTCAATGTACTTTCAAACATAATGAGTATAATTCCTCCTTGCTAATTGACAGTACACACTTTTCGCGAACACGGAGCGTAATGGGCACTGCGGATATAAATGCCACAAGCTTCTTATTGGAGGCAACGCGCACTCCGACATGCCATGCTTTGTGATATCCTGGGGGTTTAAGAGCCCTGTAAAGAAAAATTAACTCGGTGGTCAACCAGATAATTCAGATACATACCACCGCAAGAATTCAGCAGAGTATTGGAAACGAAATTCCGCATCGTCGTCCTCAATGTAATTTGCAGATAGCAGCTCGTAAAGTTCACGGAGCTGTATATTCGCAGCTCAGTCTCACCATATGATGCGTGATACAGCCCCTGACAGACCTGAGCGTCGTCGGCAACGTCGAGATCCGACCACTCAAACTGGTGCTGTAGTTGGAATGGTTCCTGCCGTACTTCCGAAGACGGTTTGGAAGGTTCAATATATCCGTCTGACTCTGGAAGCTCGTCGCCTGGAAGAAGCATTTCAGCAACGAGCATCGAGCGAACTTACGACCCGCATACCAATTTGTGGAACGGGTTGGGTGCCCCAGAACTAGAGTGATAATTATACGATCAGCTCGATGTATCAACGCATATGCATTCATTCACGGACTTTGTGACTTCCAACATCCTTCTTATTGATTCCACCGACACCGGCTTTGCCCTGTATAACATCCTTTATCTTCATCTGCTCCAGAGCAGCCCTCACCGTCTCCTCGTTTGCTTCAGGTACCTGTCCGGTCTCCTTCACCTTATCCAGGACGGCATCGACGAGTTGCTGAGGCACATGATCCTTCCCTCCTCTCAGAGCATTCAGGGCCTTGACTGCCTTGCTCCTCTTCTTTTTCTTCTTTTTGCTGGATGTAGACGGTGCACTGGCTTCTGGCAGAGTATGGTCGCCGAGATTTTCTTCTTCAGAGGCGTCTGATTCTGAACCGGTTTGTTCGTGATCGTCTGGGACTTCAACGAGTTTAGCTTTTCCCGACGACGAAGCCATGAGAGAATTCCAGTTGGGCACGGGGAGAGGAAGGGAAGTGCCAGGTACAACCTCACGGTTATCTCAGCGCCTTCGCGCGTAAGTGCCGCGTCATTACTGCCACTTAAAGTAGTTATCATATCGATGCCGTGGCGAATTGCAAGTGCAAAATATAAGGCGAGTCTTCCTTGAAACACTAGTGTAAGTACAATACAATAACGGGCTGGCATTGTATATCCCTATGATACTAGGCCGCAAAATCTTTATGAACAGAACGGCACTATTCTGCAGGTGCAGCTTTCCCTCGCCTGCGTCTCTTGACACGATCGGCCATACTACTATCGATCGGAACTGAGAAGGGGTCTCTTTCTCGGGTTTGAAGAGTCTCATGCTCTTCTGGAATATTCGATTGGGTATCAGACGACTGTGGGACCTTCCTCTTGCGCGGTGAAGTTGTAGGAGAGGCTACTAACGTTGATGCTTCACTGGCGGGGCGGGGGGCTACGACTGTCGAGGGTGTAGAGGATATTCCGTACGAGGAGAAAGCCTTCAGGTCGGATGTGAACAGCACCTGGAAATGAATCAGTTTTTTTGGGACTAAACACCAGTCGCAAGGGTAATTCACAGAATGAGCCCAGCCTGCGTATTCTCCCCACACTCCCACAAGCTTCGTGTTAACTTGCTCGTATAGCGCGGGGTTCGTTGCTGCCTTCGTTTTAGACCCAGACAGTCCGTAGTGCTTTACCGCTATCTGATGCACATGCGTATCCACGGGTACCACCTCGCGCTGACACAGTGAGTCAGGTCAGTTACGTCGGACGTTCAAGGGCAGCGTACCTTGTCCAAGCTCATCAGTAGTACACAATCAGCTACTTTGCGACCTACGCCTACAAATTTGAGCAATTCGCTACGCGCGGAAGCCGTATCCAGTTTCCGCAGGGTCTTCAACCATTCTTCGGCAGGTTCAACGCCAGAGTCTTTGGATGGTACGGAACCATGTGCATCAACGAGCATTTTTGCCGTCTTCTGTATGAATTCAGCCCTGTATCCGAACCCCAGCGCCCTCAACCTTGCCGCTACAGCCGGGCCAGCCAATGCAGAAGGAGAAGGAAACGGATGGTACGTCTGTGGTGAACCATTGGCTGCTGACAGTTCAGAAGGTGAATCAAGAGACAAGAGTGCAGGTGAATACTCCGTGCAGAGGGCCTTGACCATCTTTGTTATGCGCCCGATGTTATTGTTCGATGAACATATGAACCTATGGAGGGGTTAACACGTTTCCAATATAGGTAATGCTAAGCAAAACACACGATAAGAGGCATTCAAAGGGATCCTGGCGAAGCATTCGTATGCCAGAAAATCTATTCTTCAGCTTGTGAAACACAGGGTCCCGTGTACCCCATTGCTCATATAGTTCTAGAAGGTCGACGTTGAGTTGGAAGTAGTCGTTGATCCATGTAAGGGTTTCGGCTTCCCTCAGCTCATCTTCCGCCTTCGTTGCAGCTTCTGAAGCAAACACAGATCGATATTGTATTGTATCTGGGGTCTGCCGGAGACAAACTACCCGGTCACGCAGGCAAAAGCGGTATTCACGACTTGGCGTGTCATTGGACTTCAAAGGGAAGACTGCCCAGCGAAATGATTGGCCACATTGCAAGACGGCGTCCAGAGATAGCTGTGCGACTGGAAGAGGAAGGCAACGGAAGCCAGCCGCAATAGTGGAGACGGTGGCCATGGGAGAAAGAAATCAGCCCCGATAGCGGTCACTGAACTTTGCGCAACAACGTCCAGATTCTCATACCCGATCTTCCCATCAAAACCCTAACGGTGATAGCCGCATGCGAGCGGATCCCCTGTGGTCGGGCTTCAGCTTCGAGTTGAATGCTCAACATTACATTGTGACCCACCAACGGTAGGTGCCTTGACGATCGAATAGGAACCAGGAGCTCACGACTTATCTCCTGCCAAGTGCTATCTCTCCGCCTTGATGAGGTGTTGCTGACCGTTTGGCCACAATTATGGCAGACGGAGCATCGTTTCTTCCACGTATCGAGTCCGTCTTCTATGCTGTATTTGACGAGAAAAAAGGACCCAAAATTGTTCATCAAGTTCCAGAGGGATTGATTGCGACTAATGGGCAATCTTCAACCACCGCCAATGCTACGGCGGCCAGTAGCCTGTTCACAACATCGCCCACTACACCAGCTCCTTTGCGTCCGGAAGATGACCACACCATCCCAGTATCGGTCTTGTCTTCGCCTGCGATGTCGAGGCTCGAAGGGAGGCCCCTGTGGCCTTCGCCTCACAAACGTGGACCACCATCTACCCGCTTTCTGTTCAACTTCGAGGAAGTCGGAAGCTTTATCATCCCGCGAGGAGCTCTATACGGTCGTCTGGTTAAATTCGCTACTAGAAACCACAGGATTATAGGATTTCCGGCGCAATTGAAAGGGAAATACCAAAGAAATTACTTTCGCTTCAACGTCTGCTTTGTTTTCGACAAGAATGCGGATCTTAGTTGCTACGAGCCCGTTGTACGCAAAGTCAGTCGAGTCTTGACCACTTGCGAGGTGAGCACAGACTAGGTGCATATGAATACTACCTCACATGCAACAGGAAGAGTCGGCGTTTCTATCGACACCCCAGAACTATAACGACATCCATGCTATATTGGAACAGCTTTATGAAGATCTGAATTCATACTCGGAGACCTCCATTCAGATAGACGAGTTCAACTCTATTGAACTAAAGATATTTCCATTCTACCCAAACCCGCCACCTGTGCAAGACTGGCAGGTACCACTAGCCCTTATCAACATAACGCGACGAGTAGAACCCAATTGGGATCTGACTGTTGCAAAGGTAGAGTAGTATATCCTAAACTTGCGTATTCATCTGAACGACCGCTTCAGATTTGCGAGTTCATCGACGGAACAAACCATGTTGCGCGAATAGCTCGTTTAGCTGACTGCGATCTTGGCCTTACTCGCCAAGCGATCGCTCACCTCTTGTGCGACCTCATTACAATGTCAGCACTACTCACTGACTAAATTACCCTCCAGATACTATCAGGTCATAATGATGATCGATATATTCCAGTATTCCAACATGTATACGCTGAGAAAGAGTATACAATGGCTTGCAGACGAACCTCACGTCCGGGAGGAGTGCGGGCCTTATGTGAGAAAGCCTGGTCAGTCTGACTGTTTCTCCCCATGCATATCTCTAATCTGCCGGGTGCGGAAGGCAGGGACATCCCGGCTTGGTCAAAATTACTTCATCTCTATTCTAGATTCAAGCCAGGAATCACTGTTTATGGATGGATGGAGGAGTATGGGGCACATGAGCTTGGAATTGACGTCCGAAGATTCACCAGCTTTGGTGTGGTGAAGGTGGGCTCCTCTCACTGACGAGTGCTACCGTCCCCTGCTTTACATCACTTGATATCAACCTAGGGTTTCCTGCGAAGGGTACATCGTTGGCCTATTCTTACGGAAGAACCCAGTAACAAACAAGAGGTGCAAGCGCAAGGGCCAGGCCCGGAGCCGTACACCAGACGAGAACGTCGCGGGACCTTCAGAGGACGTGTGCAGGAGCCACTACCTACAATGGCATCTGCAGGTGCGGAAATTGTGCCGGTCAAAACCACCTCGATCAGTGGGATTCAAGCGCTGCGTAAAACTAGCGCAGCCGAAACATCGCTGGAGCAACTACGTACCCGAAACGTGCCAAAACACGGAGACGGAATGCCTGCAGTTCGCACTCGAGGCAAACGCTCCGATAGTAGCGCAACAATGATGACAGATTACTTCCGCCGCTCGTCAAATGCTACACAACTCAATCCTCTACAATGCACACCTTCGCCACCGCATGCAATCTTGCGTATGTCCCCGGAAACCGTGAACACTGATTTAGGAGATAGTGAGCATTCCAGTGGTGGTGCTCTCGGAATTCCTCGTCCACGACTTTCACGGTCACCCTCCGCCGCAGTAATGCCTCTCCAAACACCTGGACCTGCATACCCACCCGATCTCCCGGTCCTATTAGACGGAGAACACCACACCGATGAGTTGTGCACACGTTTCTCAGTAGGTTGGCCTATAATGGAGCGGTGGCTACGCCTGATAGGTGGTGGAAGTGAAGAGGATGACGACTTCGGGAAAGTCGCGATCATCTACAGGTAGTAATGGGCGCCGTGTTTACGCCAGGCTCCTGTTGACATTCACGTAACCTGATCCATAGCACGAAAGCAGGAGCTCTGCGGATGCGGGATCCGATGGATCACTTGATACAATTTTGAAGGAGGTACCGAATGTCTGTTTTACATCCCTGAGGAATTGGATGCTATAATATACGAGAGTGTCAGCACCTCCGCTCAGATGAAGAACCGAGACAGCTTACGTCCTAGGCGTTAGTTCACCTATGCTACAGCGCCCCACGTCCTCGCTACCAAGAACCATCATAAGCAAGACAAGAACTTGATGTTGACGGTCCACGCAGCCACGCTTCTGGATTTCGGACAACAGTGCACGTGAGGCTTGAAGGGCAATTTCCTCCGGCGTTACACCAGGTTGCGAGACGGTCTCTGCGGAGTGCATGGCTCCCGTAGTGGACTCGGCAAGAAGACTGAGAGCGTATCCTGGGGACTTGCCGCTATCTTCGCCTTTATATACGTCTGAGTATAGGTATATATCTGGGATATAGCGATTCAGCACGGAACGGGCAGCTTCGATCATCCTATTCGAGAATTGAGGGCTGACACGGACTGCATGACTGCCAACAATGCATAAGTGTCAGAAGGTATAAACGATACTTGATGCTTACGCAATTCCACGTATTCGTTTTATTTTCCCTGCATCCACGAAGTTGAGGGTTTTTACTTGCTTAACTATGGGACATAGGAATTGCACTTCACCGCCTCCCAAGGGCGGACTGCCTCGTTTCTTGATCTAAAACGTGATTCAGAGCTGGGTTCAGAACAACCCCGGAGGTTATCTCACCCTCAATTCGAGACCTTCAGAGAGACCGAATAGTTGCAGGTGAGGTAGTGTCACCGTACGTATTAGATCTGCCTAAAGAAGACAAGCTTAAGAGTCTAGCTATATCTCTGGAAGAATGTAACGTACGGATAGGTCACGATCATCGGAGGTGATTCCACGGATAGTAAGGTTGAGGGGTTTCTTGGCAAACGGAGCGAGCATTATAACAGGCTCGAGGAAGTAACCGATAGAGCGGGACAAGGGACAGTCATGCGTCACAGGCCCCCCAGAAATAACGCCGGGTTTCACAAGGATAGCAGTACCTATGCAAATATAACCACAGTGAGCTTTCGAGCTCTGACTAAGAAAAGCATTCTATGCATACCAGTGACTGAGATCTCCATAACGGTTCCATTCGTTATTCTCTCCAACAGCCTTAGCAGACTGACTTCATAGTCTACAGAATCAAAGTTCAAGCTAACATCACCTTTAAACGAACACTTATTTGTGTAGGCGAACCTCGTAGACCAGGGTTTTTGTCGTCGGGCCGTATTTTGTCTATGCGCACTGGTTTTCCGCTCAGTATTGAGAGCACAAGCCTGTGCCGCAGATACTGGTGACCACTGAAATGTAAGACGGTCACTGGTTGTGACATATTCTATCCCTGTGTCAAGGTGATGAAGGTCGTATTTGTACGATGTGGTTTCAATGTCGCAGGAGGTGGGATTGAGAGTTGCGCCGAAAGATTCGAAGTTATACAGCGCGCCTAACGAAATTAATCGCGTCCTGGGCGCTATTCATCAGGTGCTTAGTAGTGCCGCCACACGCGTACGGGTTTGCTCCCAGCAACCTTCATACACTGTTCTACATCCAAGTTACTTCCCTTTCTAGATAATATAAATGGCAGCAGCTGTAGAGTTGAACGGCAATGCGAGCTCGAGTGATTGGCCGGACAGATACTACCATGTTGATCAGATCTTAGACAGACCAGGGCCACGCACCGACCCATCGTTCGCTGCAGGGCTTGGGGTATGTCATATATTCCTATCAACTATGTGTACTATTTCTGATGACTTACTAGGTTAAAGACTTTCTACGCAACAAGTGTAAGATATTGGTAATCGGTGCGGGCGGTCTTGGTTGCGAAATCCTAGCGAATCTTGCGCTGTCTGGATTCAAGGATATTCATGTCATCGACATGGACACAATAGACATAAGCAACCTGAATCGACAGTTTCTATTCAGGTATGTTTTTTATCTGTGTGTCGTCTACAGCGCTGAACCTGCGATCCCAGGCAGAAGGATGTCGGTCAACCGAAAGCTATAGTCGCCGCTGAGTACATCATGAAGCGCGTCCCGGGTGTCAAAGTCACCCCGTATGTAATAAGTACGGTCAGAAGGGGCTAAGCTAACAATCTAGCAGATACTACGGCAAAATCCAAGACAAGGATGACGACTATTACCTGCAATTCAACCTGGTCATTTGTGGCCTTGACTCAGTAGAGGCGCGACGATGGATCAATGCCACTCTCGTTAACCTCGTCGACCCCGAGAACCCAGAGAGTTTGAAGCCCCTCATTGATGGTGGTACCGAAGGTGATTCAGGCTCTCCAAACGTATCATAAGCCAATGTAGCTGACCACATAAATCACAATAGGCTTCAAGGGCCAAGCTCGCGTCATTTTACCAACTATCTCCTCTTGCTATGAATGTTCCTTGGAAATGCTGAACAAACCTACTGCTTTCCCGATATGTACAATCGCGAATACACCACGCCTGCCCGAGCATTGCATAGAATGGGCATCCGTCCTAGAGTGGCCACGAGTTCACGGTGGTCAGTCATATGATATTCGCAATGTGTGTGGTAATGATGTAAGGATTTGCAGAAAAGAAGCTCGATACGGATGACCCAGAACATATCGGATGGCTTTTCAATGTTGCTTCTAATCGTGCAAAGGAGTTCAACATTGAAGGTGTCACCTGGTCTCTGACACAAGGCGTGGTCAAGAATATCATTCCCGCAATTGCATCTACCAATGCTATCATTGCAGGTGCGTGGTTGTCTCACCTTCAGAAGACATACCCTCATAGGTGAATGGTAGCCTCCTGCTGTAATGAGGCCTTCAAGATCGCTACAAGTTCTGCTGCGTATCTCGACAATTACTTTATGCTCATCGGCACAGACGGCGTATATTCCTACACATTCCAATACGAAAAGCGCGCCGACTGCCCCGTATGCGGGGGCGACTCGATGGATATTGAGATCAGCAAAGAATGGACGGTCGAACAGCTGATCGAGATGCTCACAGAGAGACAGGATATGTAAGCGTATAGTCCATGATTCCACACTTCCAGCACTGTTCTTACCATGTTGTGTGTAGCCAAATCAAGAAGCCGTCATTATCTAGTGGCGCGAAGCAAATATACTTCCAAGCTCCCCCTCAACTAGAGCAAGCCACCCGCCCGAACCTCGAGAAGAAGGTCTCCGATCTCGTAGGCGACGGAGGAGAGATGACGGTTACTGCAACTACATTACCATTTAACTTGAGCTTGCGGGTCACGTTTACCTAGTGTGGCCGCAATTCATGCATTTAGAAAGACATCCAATCACCATCAATGTCCCGACGATCATACATGCAGCTCATGCGGAAGGCGATTAACCACAACGCACGCTATATAGTTGGAGATGTTATCTCTTCATGTATGTATCGTATATGTCGTCCTCATATACGTTGTCCTTGTTGTTAGCATCAGGGGGAAATGCTAAATGTGAGAGTACTATCAGTTGTTCCGGCTCAGGTGCAACAAGGTCAGTTGTGCTAGTAAGCTGTCAGCGAAACATCAAGTCCCCAGACTGGCAAAGGGTACTGACACGGCATATAACTTGGCAGTGCTGGCATGACCCAACACTCTGATTACAACATGCCAGAAAGACGGAGACGTCTGCAGCTTCCGAAGTGTTTCGGAGACCACTCTGACGAATCTATAAAAAGAATGCGCCTTCGCATCCAGCAGGCGTTCACTCCAAGTCGTGTCCGCTTCCTGGAACTCAGAAGTAAAGTGATGAGGTTGCAGCGAACTTTTGTTCGGGGAGAAGACGGGAACTCAAGGGCGACGGAAGACTCAAGGCAGATGAGCGCAGCTAATAGGACAGCCTCACGTGTAGCCCGACTACATTGCTCTCTGTGCAGAGCGAATAGATCGGTATATCACTTTGTATGCGCGGTGCAGGTAGCAGTATCCGATATAAATGGCATTCCGACGCCACAAAGCGCATTGCCTCTTCGCTCAAGTCCGGCGCTGTTTATACATACCACCTTGATTTCTGAACCGCAGCGCCGTTTAACCCGTCCGTTTATGTCTGAATCACAACAAGGTGAGTCATTACTGCCCCAAGTCGATTGGATGTTGTCTTTATATCTTGCCTTCTTCCAGCCCTGGCCGTGCTGAATGTCATAGCGGAGACTTGCTCTGCTTCGCAGGAAGCTCTGCGCCAGACACAGTCATCGCAGGCTGTAGTTCCAGCTCTAGCTATACTTCGAAAAGATTTTACTTCACTTTTAACGTTTTTATACACGTTAACGACGAAGATAACGTTGACACTGCGTCCTTCGGAACAGGCCTTTGCCGCATCGCTAGCTCCGATGCACGATCTCACAAAATACATCTCATCCCTTACCACCTGCGTGACTCTGTTCGACTCATATGGGAAGACCCTCTCAGAAGATGTACGGAGGGGAAGTCAGGACGTCCTGGAAAGCTTGAAAGCATTTGCGCTCGCTTTCACCAGCATCATCCAGCAAGGAGAGGCCTCGGATGCCGACTACCTTGTCAGGACGGGGGCGGTCCATGATTCCATTGATTCCGTCCGCAAGAAATTGCCGGAAGATAACCTTGCGGCTGTGCGGTCGCGATGGGCACAAGATAGGGCGATGCTGGAGGATTCGTTGGGTGAAGTGGGAGACATGACTGAGCAAGGCGAAGAGGAAGAAGCGGACGAGGATTTCGGTGACGAGTTTGACGGTGAATGGGATGAACTTGGGCTTGGTTCAGCAAAGAGGTTAAACCCTCAAGAGCTGGCTCGCACGAAGCAGGTGTGTGCATTGCAACGATAAATCGTACTAATCTGATGAACGTCCGAACAGGTTCACCCACTCCTGAGGATGGTAGTGCTCCTACACAAGCGTGTTCAATTGGACATTCTGAAAGCTACCTCCCCGACCGTTTCCGACGCATCCCTTGACAAGTTGCCGCATCATTCGCATACGATCCTGCTCGCGGCGGAGGAACTTGTAGCTGCCCTTTACGCCCCGCAGGATATATCCTCCTTACGCTCGACAATTGTATCGTCAGCAGCCGTAGTGGACCAACTCAGAGTCGCGCTTTACCAAGATGTTCTTCTTAGCTCTGAACCAAGGAAACCTCGCGAGGGTACGGATGTCGACGCTCTGCAAAGCGGCCTGGAAGAACTTTCTGTTAGTGGTGGGTCAAGAAGAAAGAAAGAGACAGATGTTCGGAAATGGTTTGACACATGTTTCGAGCAAATCGCAAAGCTATCCAGGACAATTGTTGCCTCATTAGATGCTGAATGTGAAAGTGGTTAACAATGCGCTGTTCTTTGGCAGGATGAGTACATGGTTAGGTACGCTATAAAATGTTTCTCATTTCTATCTGTATACTACTCCGGTACCCCGTTCCCACCAAAACATCTTGAGCGACTGCCGACGCTCTCTTTTCCCCCCATTTCTAACTAATACCTCTTACAGTGTCCCTCTCATCACACACGCTTACAAGGTTCAGCTTCGCGTCTACTGCCATCCCATCGCGCCCATGCCACCTGTCCCAGGTGACCTCTCGCCCACACCAGCACCTTCCTTCATCACTGGCCTGTCCTCCCTGCCCAAGCCTCGGTCCTGCGCGGCCGCTTCCTGAGCCGAGCTGCACCACGCCACCTCCATTCCTGCCTACCACTCCGCGTCGATAGCGAGGTGGAACGACAGGCGACCCTGAACGGCGCGTCTCTATGTACCTGCAAGCCCCGCCCATCGACAGATCGTCGCCGCTTGAACAACAAGTGAGACGGCATCGAACGCGTAGGCGGCCACGATCAACGACGCGCTGGAGGCAAGGGCGAAGGTAGAAGGGAGGGAAGAGGAAGTTGACGGCAGGATCTCGGACAAGTGGCACTTTTGACAACGGATGTTCTTCGACTTACATAGGGGACCTTTTACATGGACCGTTCCATGCTTACATCCGATCTATCCAAAGTCTTCGAAGCATATCGGTTGGCCTGCTCTCGTAGTCTGTAGCCCTTGTAGTCTATAAACAGAGTCTCTTGCTCTAAAATGATTTGAATCAACAAGACTCGTCCTGACATTTGATGGCAGGAAATCGTGGCACTGGGCGCGTACACACTACTATATACGTCCTATTAGCTGTCTATGGACTCTATCTCTCCTGATATTAGGTACATCCACATTCATTCCAGTAATGACGAGTATGCAGAACCTCGACCTCAACTTCAATATTTGTTATCACTCCTATGAAGACGTCTTGAGTCAGGCTGATCAAACGTCATTACCTGAATTCCGAGCTTTGGCGTTTCCGCAAGACGTGCAAGATCTTCTTCACTTCCTGAACGAGCATCGTTTCCCTGACCCCACATCTAAGCCGAATCAAATCTTGTTAGATTCGGTTCGTAATTTTGTCAGAGCAGTCTCGGAAAGTCTTGAAGAACGGCAAGGCTTGTCTGCACAATTATGGCGTACGGTAATCAAGGTGTTGGGTCATGTCAGCCCTAATAACTTACATGCCATGTCAGTACTCGTTCATGTTCTAGGATTTGATGTTTTACTTATAACTTGATAGCACGACCAATGTTGACAGGCCTGAACACGAACAATTGATGATACTATCATACTTGAAATGTTTTCCTATATCGGAGGTCATGGAAGAGGACAACAACGCCAAAGGCTACAAGGACGTCACCCGTGAAAATAACGACAACCACGTCCGGTATGAGGTCAATAAAAGTGACGAGAATGATGAGGCTTGCGAGGACAATGAGGACGACAGCGATAAGGAAAGCGAGAACAGCGAATACTACAGGGACGATGAGGATGATGAGGACGATGAAGACGATGAAGACGATGAAGACGATGAAGACGATGAAGACGATGAAGACGATGAAGACGATGAAGACGATGAAGACGATGAAGACGATGAGGAGCACGATGATGATAAGGACGACAGGGACGAGGACGATGAAGACGATGAAGACGAGGACGATGAATCTGACCAGCCTACGTGCCCGGTACAGCTCACTAACAATGGCATATCATTTTCAGCTAACTTGAAAGCACTATTGCGTTATTTTGACGATCGAACAGAATTTGGCGGAGCAATCGCAGACATAACGACTGATTTCAATGCTGCTCTAGGTCCATTCTGGTCTAAGGTCCCCATTACTAGCGCGCTGTTCCAATCTCCTCCCAGAACTCCTCAGAAGTCTGGAAACGTCCTCGCCACACCCATCTTCCCAGTGGGATATACTAAGGAGCATGTTTGCCGTGCCATAGCCCAGATTCTGGACATGAAGCGTGTGAGGAGCACAGGTGGTAGGTTCGACTATGCAGTCGCTTTACTATTAACTCCAAATGCTATTCGCGGACATTTTTACATTGGATGGCTGGAAGATTGCGCAGAAAGCCCTGAGGCAAAGGTATGTTACCTTGCAGAATGTAATTCTATGACTTATCTATAGTCTGCAGCTGCTGCCGTCAATTCACATTCTTCGACCCCAACCTGAATCTCTGCTCTCTGAGGACTTGGAATTCCCCAGCATCGGCACGTTCGACCTGAGTTATCATGAATCTGCTCTAAATTTTGCTGCGCTCATGCTGCACCTGCAGGAAGGTCTTTTCGCAGATATGCGGGGTTTCGGTAAGGACCGCGGTTAGTACAGCAGGATTCATACTGATATGGATGTGAATGTCTCAGCTGCAGATATGGCCAAAAGGGTTGTGTCACCAACAGATCCCGGTGATCACATATGGAATGACTACATCACAAGACGCGGCGAATTGTGCGTCTTCTGTAATCTCCACTGTTGTCGCGTTTATAGCATTCTCCCTGTTCTGCAGCTTCCTCTCGACTCCTACCATGGATATGAAACATAGAGATGTTGGCACTGGTCGTCCATCTTCCCGGACGTGGCTGCTTGATCGACACGTTATAAACGTTTCTGCGCGTGTGGTCCCTGATCAATTGAAGAAAGATAGATACCTGAACCAATACCGAGATCTTCACGATCGTCTGGCTGTGATCACTTGGCCGAAGGTGCTGCAGAACACGGTATGCAATCACAGAATCCGTAGACTATACAACTCTGACAAGGCCTGTGGCTGTAGGGATTTTTGCCACATCTCGACACCATATTTAAAAACAAGCGAGAAGCACTTCTAGGAAGGACGTCAGCAAATACTGCCTGCCATGATATCCCCGATGACCCCGAAGGCTACAGGGTGCTCCTAGACCAACACTTCGATCACATATGGGCCACAGCTGTCAGCTGTCAGCTCCCGAAAAAGCTGTACTCGGATAGATGGGAGTTTGCCACGCCGTGGACGAGATGGGAAGAGTTCACCCCAGTATGCATCGCCGATTGCAGGTCTGAGTGGGGCAATCTCCTTCAGAGGTTTTATAATACGGGATCCTTCCATTTATTGTAAGTTCTTTACTGCTATCGCTCGCATCGGTATACGATGAGCATGTGTTGTGTAGAACGGATCCCTCCGTGGCACTGTCATCGGGCTGTCTTACGCGCGATGCGACCGTCGGCGACAACTCAAAGTATGAATCGACAGTAGAATTCCTGCAGAACCTGCTACGCCGATTGGATGAAGAGCGTTGGGAGGCCACTCGGATGGTGCATAATCCTGCTTACACCGCGAGCCTACAACAAGCTCTCGCTTGTCAATCAAGTGACATACACCTAACTGCCGCAGATGCACGCTGGAATGTCAGTGCTCTGTATGAGATGATACACGACGAGGCGCCTTTGGAGCTCCTAGCATACACACGTGCTTTCTGCGAACCTATCGAGGTCGAGTGTGATGCACTTTTCATGATGCGCCTCACGGATCTGCAGCAGCAGCCATTTTCTGCGAATGAACCCCCTAGATATCCCTATCTTGTGTCACCGACACCAGACCTGCGTGTGGCCCAGCTCCCAACGATGATTGTGAAGTACAGAAAACGCCCTGCAAGCAGGAAAGATACAGTCAACGAGTGTTCGATGGCACTTATCTCAATCGTCCAGGCGTTAGCGGCCCAAGGCATCACTGAATTACCGGTGTATGGCTTGATCGTGGATGGTCCGATTGGAGTCGTGGTGCTTGCCTGGGTCTCAGACAAGGGCGTAAGTGGGGAAGTCTCGACTGCAGATGTCCGTCAACTCACATATCATACTCAGGAAACCTTCTACATGGACCGTTCCACGCTCACATTCGATCTATCCAAAGTGTTCGACGCATACCGGTTCGCCTGCTTTCTCCTCCGATTGCGTGATGAGAATGTGTCGCGCATCAAGGCGGTCGAGGAGAAGGCTCGAAGTGCGATCGTCAAAGACGTAACGGAGTTGCTGGCGAGGGAGATGAAACCAAAGATAGAAGCATCACTGCGAGAGGTTCTTCAGCAGCAAGGACCCACTTTCCACGACTATTTCCCCCGCGAATGAGGAGAATCGAGGTGAAGAACCATTGCTATATGTGTATTCCGATCGAAGTGCAATATCTAGTACGCGTGATACGTACGTGAAGAGATAATACCTCCAAATACATAGAGTGCGTTGTGGTTAATCGCCTTCCGCATGAGCTGCATGTTTGATCGTCAGGGCATTGATGGTGATTGGTTGTCTTTCTAAATGCCTGAATTGCGGCCACACTAGGTAAACGTGACCCGCAAGCTCAAGTTAAATGGTAATGTAGTTGCAGTAACCGTCATCTCTCCTCCGTCGCCTACGAGATCGGAGACCTTCTTCTCGAGGTTCGGGCGGGTTGCTTGCTCTAGTTGAGGGGGAGCTTGGAAGTATATTTGCTTCGTGCCACTAGACAACGACGGCTTCTTGATTTGGCTACACACAACATGGTAAGAACAGTGCTGGAAGTGCAGAATCATGGACTATACGCTTACATATCTTGTCTCTCTGTGAGCATCTCGATCAGCTGTTCCACCGTCCATTCTTTGCTGATCTCAATATCCATCGAGTCGCCCCCGCATACGGGGCAGTCGGCGCGCTTTTCGTATTGGAATGTGTATGAATATACGCCGTCTGTGCCGATGAGCATAAAGTAATTGTCGAGATACGCAGCAGAACTGGTGGCGATCTTGAAGGCCTCATTACAGCAGGAGGCTATGACTCAGCTATGAGGGCATGTCCTCGGAAGGTGATACAATCACGTACTAGCATTGGTGGATACAATTTCGGGAATAATATCCTTGACCACGCCTTGTGTCAGGGACCAGGTAACCCTCCTCCAGTTTCTTCGATATGCATCCCTACATCATTACCACACAAATTGCGAATACCACATGACTGACCGCCTTGAACTCGGGGCCACTCCAGGACGAATGCCCACTCTATGCAAGTTCCAAGCATCTGAAACATATTCAACTCCAGGAAATCTCAACTATGCGTGTGACTATCCGCCTCTCATCTGTATACTACTGCGGTATCCCGTTCCTGGTCTTGGCACGGTCGAAAGCGTCTTTAAACGCACCGCCTAGCATGTTTGGATACATGGCAGCAGACCTGCGCTTGATGAGCTTGTCTACAAAACGTTGGACCTTTTCGTGAGATGCTTGGAGGTCGAATGTTTCCTTCTGCGAATATAGTATGTTCAGACCGCCACCATGCACGTACCGACAAGCTCACCATATCTTGCATCCGCTTGGCACGGGCCTCATCACGCATCTTGTTGAGCTCTTTGCGCCTCTCTTCCTCGCGCTCCTTTCTGTTCAGTCCCGCGTTCGGTGTTGATCCACTCGGCTAAAGACAATCGATTCTCAGACACAAAACGCTTATAAATACTGTACAGACGCACCTTCGCAAACAACGATGCGTAAACGTTTGCGTCTCTCAGGTCGAAATCGGCATTGTTCGCAGTGGCAGCAGGCTTCCGGGCCCCGGGAACAGTCAACGAAGAGTCTGGTTTGGCAGTCACTGCGGGTTTTGTGAGAGGTTTCGGAGGCAACACAGGAGCAGCAGAAGGCTTGTTCTTTTTGATAGGCGGGTACTTGGGCTTCTTCACGGGAGGTGGCGTCGCATCCTTAGAAGAGAGGCCGTCTGTTCTAGACTCGTTTTTTGCCGCAGTTGCTTCGTCTTGCTCCGCCGAGATACCGCGCTTCGAGGCCCCTGCAGGTCTACTCTCATCTTTGGCGGTAGCTGCACTCTCATCCTTACTGAACCTCGACACTCTTCCGCCCCTTCCAATACCAACTTTCCTCTTAGTACTCGAGGGCGCAGTTCGCTTTGATAATGATGCCTCAAGTACAAAGTCATCATCATCGCCTTGCAATGTCGCATCTTCTTCTGCGGTGTTGTACCCTTCTTCATCTTCGTCGTCTGACAGCACCCTCTTCTTCTTTGCGGCTTTGCGCGTCGTCGACCTGGATTTCGGGTTTGAGGATGTAGCCTGCTTTTTCTTCCGTATTTCCGGCGGTAGAAACCTGGTCTCGTCGATTGTTTCGTCGTCCTCCTCTATTTCCACATCTTCCTCCTCCTCTATATCGACATTGAAGTCGTCTTCCTCAGTTCGCGCACGCTTCGCTGGTTTGGTAGGCTCTGGCGATTGCGTCTTTGTTTCGTCTTCCGAATCATCGGAATATAACGCTGCCTGTTGACGCTTCGGTTGTCTACGAGTACTTCTGGAAGACTCTCCACTCTGGTGTTGGATGTGAGCTCTATCGTATCCCGCGTGATATTAGTATTCAGCCGTACCGGATTCGAGGTCTCAGTTCCGGGCTGTGATGACTTAGTCCTAAGCGGCATACCAGCAACTGGATGTGAAGACAAGGCGTTCGTTGTAGATGACTGAGTCGATATTGGGTTGCGGTGGCGTATGGTCAATGCAAGGTCACGGTACTGTCACGGCCGAGCTTAATGATCGAGGGAAGCGCTCAGCTCAGCGCACGTGACCTACCGCTGGCATTTCGTCCCATTGCCGAAATTTTGGACGGGATTTCTCGTAACGCATCCTTCTGCGTCACCACCTACCACCTTCAAAATATCTCTTTGCGTGCTGTACTCTTCGCTGTCCTCCTCCTATTATGAGCTACGTACAGGCCTTCCAAGCTCTTCGCTCGTCTTCGCGTTCGTTCGCTTCAAGACACGTCGCAGGAGCTTCGCTCAATGCCGCCAGTCGTAGGGTCCCACGGTACTATTCGACGGAGACAGCGGGGGCGTCGGGGGAGAGCAAAAAGGACGGGGTGGAGGTAGATGCCAAGGAGGCAGATGAAGTTTCCGTAACACCAGAGCATGAACTCTTGGAGAAATTCAAGCAGAAGGAAGCGGAAGTGACGGACCTCAAGGTATGTGTAATATCACGCGATGTACTGTATTTTAATTTAACAATGCCGTGCCTTTCAGAGTCGGCTACGCTATCTGCAAGCTGACTTCTTGAACCTCCAACGTAATGCTGCGAGGGAAAAGGAACAGACCCGTGACTTTGCCATTACAAAGTTTGCGGGTGACCTTCTAGAGACCGTCGATGTGCTTGCAATGGCCCTGAAATCGGTTCCCGCTTCAGCTCTCAAGCCCCCCTCTTCTTCCGACTCTTCGTCCGGCTCGTCAACACCAACAGAGAAATCTGCTGACGCTCATCTTTATGACCTACATCAAGGTGTCGAAATCACACATCGACTCCTGCTACAAACATTGTTCAAGTACCAGGTCAAGCCCTTCGACCCGACAGGGGAGAAGTTCGACCCCAACCGACATGAGGCTCTCTATCAAGCACCCGTACCAGGCAAGGAGCCTGGCAGCGTTCTGGAATGCCAGAAAGTCGGGTACACGATCAAGGACAGAATACTGCGCGCCGCGCAGGTTGGAGTGGTGCAAGACACTTCATAGCTATGACCATTCATGACAGTATGGGCCTTAGGGGAGGATGAGGAGAGCGGCAGTTAGACCATTATATTAATACCTATATTCCTAATCATCGAATCTCAACTCCAAAACTACTCTTGACGCGCGAAATGATTTGCGCATGTATCGCGTTTGCCTCCTCGTTGGACAGTGACTTGTCCATGGACCTGTAGTTGATTCTATAGCACTGACTACTTCGATTGGTCTTCGGATGTACAAAGGAATCGATCTGCGGAGTATTGGGCATCAGCTGAAGACAATACATAGAGTAATTTTTGCAGACCAGCTTCACATCCTCAACAAGATCCCCCGCTGCATCTCGAACTGCATCACAGAAGTCATTTTCGTGCAGACCCGGTGAATGATCAGGCAGCCAGAAACTGATGTCCTTGTAGCATGCTGGGTATTTCGAATACGGCTCAAATTTGCTAATCCTCCCGGGTTCGAACTGGGATAGAAATCGAGGATCTTGCGACCAAAATAGGCGAATGTCGGGAATAGAGTATAAGATCATTGCAATGCGCTCCAGGCCAAGTCCGAAAGCCCAACCAATGCTGTCGGGGACGTCTGAAGAGATGTTACGACAGCTAAAGCAACTGGCGCGGAGCACGTACTTGCGCGTTCCAGCGTGGAACGAAGTACAACACCGCATCCAAGGATTTCAAGCCATTTGCCGTTGAAGTAGACCTCCACCTCGTAACTTGGGCTTGTAAACGGGAAATATGCCTCGATCCACCGAACCTTCAGCGGTTCGTTGCGGCTGTTGCCTCCAAATAGAGTGAGCATCAAGCTATTTAGGGAGAGTTTGAGATTATGTGCGACAAGTTCAGCCTGCATTGGATCATGGCCTGTCTGGCGAGGATTTGACGGAGTGATATGTGGAATATCTTCAATTATTATGTTGGATTGCCTCAGGTACTCCGCAAGACGGGTATTATCTTCTTCTAGCTCCTGCATGCCCTTTGCATTCGCGTCGAATATCGAGGCACCCTCCATCTGGTGAAATACAGGATAATGTGACGAGTCGATCTCGTCACGCCTGTAAACGTCCGCTGTGAGCAGCCATTTGCGCTCACCTTTTGCGAATGTCTCGACCTCGTGAGCCGACGTGTGCGTGCGAAGCATGTAGTCTTTGTTGATGTAGTAACTATCCGTCAATGAACGGCCGGGATGGTCTGCAGGGAAAGACAAATCGTCAAAATTCCTGGCGGGTGTGACGACGGGGGAAAAGTCCGAGAGGTGAGTGAATGCCGGCCAGTGAGATTCAATGAGCGATCGGAGGATTCCCAGCGGGTGTGAGGGCTGCAGATGTAGCCGTCGCTCAAGCTTGTCAGTGATCGAGCTTGTTATGTTGGTCGTGGCATCCTTGGGATACGCCTTCCCTAGGACTTGGACTTGGGTAGCACCCGTAGACACGCATCTCCGTCCCGACAGCAGGGACTGTGCGCGCCGTACGCTCAGAGAGCGGAATATCATCGCGGGCAACCTGCTTCATGTTGTAAGTTAATAGCAACACCTCCAGAGCACGAACAAGAGCATACCTTGTTGAGCAGCGTGCAGCTGGTCGCGGGCAAAACCCCGCTTGTGACTGAATAGACGCGTTATGTCACGAGTCGTAACGACACGTAACGCGCCGCTCTGGTGCGAGCAGGACCACGAAAATGTGTGACTAGAACACGTCGCATCGTCGGAAGTTCGCCCAACACTTGTGTGCACAAATTTCAGTATGACTCGTACTCGAGCTTAAACCCTCACTTCGTACATGTCGTCCATCCGCATTATAGCTGGTAGAGAACCCGCCTCGTTGCAGCTTTAAAGCCATTTCCTGCCCATACTCTCGGAGTCCACGGGAATATTTGCTCCGTTATCTGGGCGAAGCGCACGAGATCAGACATATGGTCCCCCTCAAATATTGCCGTCTGCCCTTTGGCACACGCTCTCTCTCTCCTACTCTCACCACTCGTTCGTTTGCCGCAATGGCTACACCGAAGCTCATCGACGGGACTGCCCTTGCAAAGTATGTTCTACCATTTATCGTACCATACGTAATACTCACAGCAACGTTCGTGCAGGACGGTGCGAGAAGAGGTCGCAGGACGCATCGCATCCCTCAAGGCGAAGAGTCCACGATTCCAGCCGTCACTAGCTATCATTCAAGCTGGTGCTCGCCCCGATTCCAGCGTGTATGTGCGAATGAAGCAGAAGGCCGCCGAGGAGGTCGGCATCAACTTCAAGCATGTCACACTACCGGAGGATGCACCTGTGGAAGAGGTTGTCGAGCTCGTGCAGAAGCTCAACGCTGATCCTGCAGTCAGCGGCATTCTTGTCCAGCTCCCCTTGGGTCCTCATGTGAGCTCCGACGGAGAACGTACTGTCACCGAGGCTGTCAGTCCTGAGAAGGATGTTGATGGGTAATTCAGTAATCCATCGTGCCAACGGGACGTATCTCGCTAATAATCACATATGCAGATTCCACGCCTACAACATTGGTCATCTTTCCTCTCGTGCGGGTGAACCACTCTTTACGCCCTGCACTCCCGCTGGCGTAATCAAGCTACTTGATCACACCGGTGTGCCAATCGGTGGCAGTAATGCAGTTGTCCTTGGGCGCAGCGATATCGTCGGAAGCCCTGTTGCTGCACTGCTGAGAAGCCGCGATGCTACAGTCACCCAATGCCATAGCCGTACCAAAAATCTGCCCGACATCGTCAAGAACGCAGATATCGTCGTCTCCGCCATTGGCAAGCCTCAGTTTGTGCAGGGCTCTTGGTTGAAACCCGGGGCAGTGGTCATTGACGTGGGCACAAACTACATCCCTGATGCTACCAAGAAGTCTGGTCAGCGTATGGTCGGCGATGTGGACTTCGAATCTGCATCCGAGGTTGCGTCGTATATCACCCCCGTTCCGGGAGGCGTAGGCCCTATGACAGTGGCTATGCTGATGGTGAACACCCTCAAGGCTGCCGAACGTCAGTGGAACGAAATCCGTTCCCGCAAGCTCAAGCCTCTCAAGCTCAGCATCAAGGAGAAGGTCCCTAGTGACATTGAGATCGCCATGGCGCAAACACCGAAACCTATCACACAGCTAGCCCACGAAATCGGTATCCTCTCGAACGAACTCGAGAGCTATGGTCCGTATAAGGCAAAAGTCGATCTCACCGTTCTGGATCGTCTTGCCCACCGTAAGGATGGCAAGTACATCTTGATATCCGGGTAAGCCTCCCGCGATTTGACCTAGTGGTTTCTGTTATCTAATTTCATATCAGCATTACGCCCACTCCTCTAGGTGAAGGCAAATCTACGACTACTATTGGTCTCGCCCAGGCGCTTGGAGCACACATGGGACGACTCACGTTCGCCAACGTCCGCCAGCCCAGTCAAGGCCCCACATTCGGTATCAAAGGAGGAGCTGCGGGAGGAGGGTATAGTCAAGTCATTCCTATGGATGAGGTAAGAGCAATGAGACTCGTACGTAGGTTTTGGCTCATAATTTTTTGACAGTTCAATCTTCACCTGACTGGCGACATCCACGCTGTTACTGCTGCCAATAACCTCCTCGGTACGTTTTTCGCATAAGCCTAGCCTATGATTGTCTCCTTACATGATGCCATAGCCGCTGCCCTTGACGCTCGTATGTTCCACGAGGCTACGCAGTCCGATAAGGCCCTGTATAGCCGTCTGGTGCCCACCAAGAAGGGCAAGCGAGAGTTCGCTCCCTTGATGTTCAAGCGTCTCAAGAAGCTTGGCATTGACAAGACGAGTCCCAACGACCTCACACCGGAGGAGATTACTCGCTTTGCTCGCTTGGACGTTGACCCCGAGACCATAACCTGGAACCGTGTGGTCGATGTCAATGATCGATTCCTGCGGAAGATCACCATCGGCCAGAACCCGACAGAGCAGGGCCATGACCGAGTCACAGGCTTCGACATAGCAGTCGCAAGTGAATGTATGGCCGTTCTCGCGCTCACGACAGATTTGCGGGACATGCGCGAGCGTCTGGGCAACATGGTAGTTGCGACCAGCAAACAGGGTGACCCTATCACTGCCGACGATATCGGTGTGGGAGGTGCCCTCGCGGTGCTCATGAAGGACGCAATCAAGCCGAATCTGATGCAGACCTTGGAGGTAGGGAAATTTACTGCGCTGTGTGTATTGTGGTCCTCATCGCGAAAATCATGACAGGGTACCCCGGTCTTCGTACATGCAGGTCCCTTCGCCAACATCGCCCACGGCAACTCGTCCATTCTCGCGGATCGCGTCGCGCTCAAGCTCGCCGGAACCGAAGAAGGCGATGAGGCCGAGCGTGTCGGGTATGTTCTCACTGAGGGTGGCTTCGGCGCCGACATGGGCATGGAGAAGTTCTGCAACATCAAGTGCCGTGTCAGTGGCTTGAAGCCGGATGCTGTTATTATCGTTGCAACTACTCGTGCCCTCAAGATGCACGGTGGAGGACCAGAAGTTACTCCCGGAAAGCCGTTACACGAAACGTACACCAAAGAGGACCTCGTTACTCTCAAGGAGGGCTGTAAGAATTTGGTGAAACACATCGAGAACTCTCGCAAGTTTGGTCTGAAGGTCATCGTCGCCATCAACCAATTCTCGTAAGTGGCATCATTGCGCTTCAAAAGGCCGTATCTGACGTATATTCGTTCTAGAACCGACTCCCCTGCCGAGTTGGAGCTCGTCCGACAGCAGTCTCTCGCTGGTGGTGCCGACGCCGCGGTGGTGAGTAACCACTGGGCTGAAGGAGGTTCCGGTGCACGTGCTCTGGCAGAGGCTGTAGTTGTTACGTGCGAAGGCGAGTCAGACTTCAAGTTCCTCTACGACCTGGAGCTCCCCGTCGAGAAGAAAATCGAGATTATTTCCAAAGAAATTTACGGTGCCGATGGTATTGAGCTGAGCGAACAAGCCAAGAAGCAGGTTGAGACTTACACCCGACAAGGCTATGGCAACCTCCCCAGTGAGTTCCGGTATTGTACTTTAACCCTGGCAGTAATTCACACTCGCTTCCAGTCTGCATGGCGAAGACCCAATACTCGTTCTCCCACGACCCGAAGCTGAAGAACGTTGCTACCGGATTCACCATCCCCATCCGATCCGTGAGATTGTCCGCGGGTGCAGGTTTCCTTTACCCCATTCTTGGCGATATGCAAACCATGCCTGGCCTAGGAACACGCCCAGGTTTCTGGGAAGTTGACCTCGACGAATCCGGCAAAGTTGTCGGTCTGTTCTAAAGCTGCCACTTTCACCACTATCGTCGTTGGGTCCGGAAAGTTGATCTTCACCAGATCAACTAGACTTTAGACATATGTCGTTCAACCGGCGCTGCAGTCGTCTCAACACGAGTAAACCACACTCGAAAATCCGTTTCAACAACTGGATGGGATCGACGTAGAATATCAGCCGGTGAAGTAAAAGGGATGGGCAAGGCAGGGGAGGCCAATCAACGTTGACAAAGGGCGATGCTAACAATCACTTGTTTCTTGGTTCATGCATTCTTATGTCCTTACCGTTGGAATGAGCACTCCATTTGCACGAGGATAAGCTGGAGATACGTAAGCTCGGTGACAAATAAGATAAAGACGGAGAGCTAGCTAGTACATTACTAATGGCAAGAACCGACAATACAGAGAGGAAACAGAACTAGCATCAAGCTTCTATCTCAACTGGTTTGGATTTCGCCGCCGGCCTGCTACGACCCCACTTGACACCTACTGTCTGGCCATCAAGCTCAAAACCACTTGCCCACGCAGCGGCAGCTGTCTCCGCAGACGGTCGATCCTTGAAGTTCACGAAAGCACACCTGAATGCAAAACTTAGCTGTAGTCGGGTGCATGATCAAGTTCATAACGTACCTCGATTTCGCGACATGAACCACCGACTTCAACTGTGACGGATCTACACTCGGTAGGGAATGTACCACCTGCGTGCGTATCGAGTCTTCTGTTGCAGTCGTGGGTAAAGTTGTGAGGAATATTGAGGTCTGCAACTGATATTCAATATATTGACGAGTAAAATGTGAATATGACGTACAATAGATTGGTCTTCGGGAGGAGCAAGACCCATATTCTTCGCGTGACTATTCAGGATCTTGTTTGCAACAGGGTCACTTCGACCGTGATATCGATCTTGAATGTTCTGCTTGGACAATTCGTTATTTACGGGCATTTCATGTCTATAGAGGTAGAAAGGTGAGTCTAGGAAGTATAATGAACTAGAACAGGGGACGCGCCTGTACGGGCATTCGCTGCCACGGTTGCATTCACCCTTTACAAAGAAAGAGCACACATGTGCTCGATTCCTCTTATAATATGGGTCTGTCCGCGCGAGCTGTTTCAACATCTCCTTTCCCGCTGACGATGCCCGGTTGGAGTCGAGAAGTGAACGACTGCCTTCCAGCTGCAGAGATATGTAAGCTCGTGTGCCGTAAAGACAACAGCATGTGACTCACCTTGCTCTCCATGTTTTGTGCATAATACTCCCGGTTCACTTCACTTGTTGGTGCCTCATTCTGCAATGCCAATGCGGTGTCCCGAACTTGGGTTGGCAGACCGTATTCGAGGTCGAGCAAACACGTTTGGCATACGTTCTTTATCTTGGCGCAAGTCTGGCAGATTACTGTGGTCTTGTACCTCATTCCGGTGCCAGGATTCCATCGAAAGACGGTAAACGGTCGAGCGCAAGTTCCACATGAGCGACCGAACTCTTGTTTTGACTGCGAGGACAATCAATAAACTCCCCAAACACCTAAATGAGCATAAACACATACCATTCGTACGAAAGCATTGTCCCCGAGACCTGTAATGGACGTCAGCGTTTTGTGTGGCGATGTGCTAACTAAGAAAGCGTACAAGTTTCGCATAGAATGGGGAATTCGCTCTGTTCCCAGCCGGCCTTGTTGATGTCTGCTTTTGGGGGCATATCTTCGTGAAAGCGAGGGTGAGTGGTCAAACAAGACTATGGCAGTGAAAGCCGGTACAATGGAGTGACGGTAGACGGCGAGGTAGTGCAAGGCCGGATTTGGGAGGAGTGCTTGGTAATGAACCAGTAATGAACCACAAGCGCCCAGCGTCACCTAACAGCCGCCACCTTGAACCTCGTACAGGTCCACAGCATCATTATGCGGCCAACTACAGTACTTCTTGTATACTCAGTCGCCAATACACAACAATCCGTACTTTCAGCATTATCCAGATTCGGGTGCGACAATGCACAGGCCCGAGTGAGGGCAACAGCAAGCCGAACAATGTGGATGCTCATATTTCGAGTCGTTTCTACCATGCAGTCCGCCTTCTCCTTTATCCAATGAAAGTCAAGTCCTTGGTGGTTCGAAACGATCATGTTACCAGCTGTACGGCTGCTTGCCGTCGCACGGATTCCAGAGCTTACTTTAGAGCATACGTAACGTGATCCGCAGCGCTGAAATTCACAATAGCTTTTACTAGATACATTTGAAACATCCATTGCAGCCTCTGCAACGCAGTTCACCATATAGTGCCGACGCCATATGTACTAAAGCGTAGGTCAAACACCGCAAAACTGTTAGGCTTCAAGGGTCAATCTACGGGAAGAAATCAAGGCATTCTAGACTGGTATCGTCACAAACAATGGTTTCGAACCGCCCAATCGTAGTACGGAGCCATGAACAGCGCCAGGTCTGACCACCGAAGACATGCGAAGTGCGTCTATCGCTCAATCCTCCCGAGACTTATTATTAATATGAGACCTTACCCGAAGAACGTTGATAGCTTCCCGCATACGTGATAATCTTCTTCGATGAGGAACATACGCGTCCCGAGGATCAGTTTGCGGTGGCAGAAGAATTCAGATCAATTCACAAGTCGCTCGTTTGCTTGTCCTTTCTCACCGTATAAGACAAGCAACGCGTTTTTTTCTCGCTGGAAAGAATGGACCGTCGGCGCAAAAGCAGGAGCACCATGTCGGATTTCCTCGCGGCCAGTTACAACGAGGGCATCTTCGTCGTGACCATTAAGTATGCTCTCGCAGCAATAAGAAGACGACAGATTAGGAAAGGGATCCGATGATAAACGAAATTGCAAGTGTCGGACTGAATATGGCAAGAGTGCTTGGTAATGCACCTCGAAGTATCGAGCCATACCAACGCTCTGCGATATGTAAGCTTCCATAATAACGCAATTATTCCGTAACTCACTGACATGGTTGTCGCTTAGACTCGTGGTCTTATAAAGCAGAAACACCTGTGCCATGTCTGTGTATAAAATCGGTTGGCATATCAGCCTGTGGCCTCATCCTACCGCCCTGCGTTCCTCGTACAAACCGACTAGTGACTCCGGACATCAAGGTAATTGAATCGACTTCATGGATCCAGCAAAGTACAAGACTGTAGTTACGTCGCGTGGTATCACGTATAGCTATTATTTCGCCTCTGCAAAGCCATCAAAGCCTACTATATTATTTTGCCATGGGTTCCCATCGACGTCCAAACACTGGGAGAAGGAAATCCTGTTTTTCGAAGGTCATGGATATGGTATCATCGCACCTGACATGCTAGGCTTCGGAGGCACCGGTAAACCGACTGATGCAGATGCATACGTCCCTAGTTTGGTTTCCCGAGACCTCGTCGAAGTTCTGGATGCAGCAGACCTTCAGAAGGTTATCGCAATCGGCCACGATTGGTACGCATCACCTCACCAGATGTACTGCGAGTACTCAACGGTCTTCTTTCGGCCAGGGGATCCAAGGCGGTATCGCGACTTTCCAATCATTATCCAGAACGATTCTACGCGTACGCTTTCTTCGCCGTACCGTTTGTCCCCGTTACGCCACCTGTCGACTACAATGAGTTACTGGCGTCCCAGAAGGCACAGTACGGGTATGAGCTATATGGGTACTGGGCATATATGTCCACCAAGCACGAGTTTGATACGGATTTTCGAGCGCACGTAAGTGCTCGCTTGCCTTCACAGCGGCTAATGACATTGACCGCGCCAATAGCCCGATTCTACCTTCAGTATCTGGTTTCCAGACGATCCTGCATTGTGGGAGACAAACTTTGCTCCGAGGGGTGCGCTAAAGAGAACTATGGTCTCCGACTTCGTGGCGCCGCTACCACCCTACCTAACCCCAGGCGATAAGCAGTGGTTTATTGATACGTTCGCGAAGAATGGGTTCGATGCTCCCACTAGGTGGTATGAGGTCATGAAGACCCCGAAGTCTGCTGAAGACGATATTCGTAGTATGCTCCCGTCTCGTGTTCAGGGCTGATATATCTGGAGTGCTCATTAAGTTGTGTACAGCCATCCCCGAGAGCCGCAAGTTCCCTCCAGTCAACTCTCCGATTTTCTTCGGCGCGGCCAAAGAGGATCGTGTCTGTCTCCCGCAGATAGGGTATGACCAGTTCGCCGTAGAAGATTTCAAAGGCCACGATATCACCATTCGCGAATTTGACGGTGATCATTGGATCATTCTGTCGCATGCAGACAAGATCAATAAGGAATTGTTAAGCTGGATTGAAGAGACTGTCAGTTTAACAACTGATCTGCAATAGCATAGGAAGTACTGGCACCATGTACAAGTATTCATGACCATGTTTGTAGTCATTTGTCATGAGTTGAAGCTTCAGTAGATCTCAGTGACTGCGATGATGATGGCGACGATCACTTACCAGTGAGATCAATACGTTACATCCGCGTCGGGAATCGTCACATAGACGTATCACTCATATGCTCGCGAAATGGCCAGTTGTCCGAGGGCCCACCCATCGCAACGATAGCTTGCTCTACGAGCAAGATCACACGCATGTAGTGTTGCGACGCAGCTCAAGTGGTCTGCGTCTCCTTAAGCAATCCGACCCTATCGGACTCCAACTGACCGCTATGGCCGTATCTGTGTAAGGCAGGCAGGGAGTGCTGGGCTGAGTATGCCTTCATGAACAATGGTTTGGTATCATCTACCGGTGGTACGAAACCAAAAGAACCGCCAAGCCTGCTGCCGAAGACTTGCGGAGCACGTCACCCAAAACTGATTATAAATATTACAGTATAGCCAATCCCAAGTATGCAGATTTCCTCCAGCAGATGCACGGACTTTCTTTGATACCGATGCATACGCGTCCTGAGGAACAGTTTGTGGCGGCAGAAGAAGTCCGGTACTTGGACAATGTTCGTTAGCTTACCTTGTCTCCCCGGATGAGGTCAACAAGACGTCATTTGTCTAGAAGGCACGAAGTCAGCGCAAAGGTCGCTACGTGTTGTCAGAATAACAGGGAAATATAGAAAGGGAGTATCCGTCGTAGTGTTCGATGTCATCGAAAGCTCAGAGTGTGTGTGTTCTGCTCTGCAAGAACGTCTGCCATCCTCAGCTGATCTTCATGTTGACCGCGCGATACACGTTTGCTCGCGGAGAATGCCCCGCAACCATGTACGCTAGCAACAAGAAGACAATGACAAATGACGAAACGGATCTGATGATGAAGGAATCCGCAAGTGTCGGACTGAATATGGCAAGAGAGCTTGATAATGTACTTCGAGCCTGCACGGGCATAGTTGTCCAGCTACTACTGTGCTCTGCAATATGTAAGCTTCCATCACAGCGCAGTCGTCTCATGTTGCATTGAGTTCGCTGCCGCTCAGATTTATGGTCTTAGAAAGCAGAGAATCTGGGTGTCCTGCTCGAGTATAAATCGGTTGGTCGTTCAGCCTGTAGTCTTATTCTCCACAGATCCTACCCTCTGCATTCCTACCACAAATTGAAAGTCAACTCGAGACATCACATATATCATTAATATCAAACTCCATGGACGCAACAAAGTACAAGACCACGGTTACCTCGCGTGGTATCACGTACAGTTATTACTACGCCGCCGCCAAGCCGTCCAAGCCCACTATATTATTCTGCCATGGGTTTCCGTCGGCGTCCCAGCACTGGGAGAAAGAGGTCCTATTTTTCGAAGGACATGGGTACGGAACCATCGTTCCTGACATGCTTGGCTTTGGAGGCACTGGTAAACCGACGGATGCAAATGCATACGTCCCCAGCTTGGTTTCCCGAGACCTCGTCGAAGTTCTAGACGCGGCAGGCCTCCATAAGGTCATCGCAATTGGCCACGATTGGTACGATCGCTTCACTAGAATATATTGCGAGTGCTGAACGGTCTTGTTCGGCCAGGGGAGCTAAGGCAGTATCCCGACTTGCCAACCATTATCCGGAACGATTCTACGCATACGCGTTTTTCGCGCTGCCATACATCCCCGTTACGCCGCCGGTCGATTTTGCTGAATTGCTGGCGTCACAGAAGGCACAGTACGGGTATGAGTTATACGGGTACTGGTATTACATGTCCACCAAGCATGAATTTAATACCGATTTCCGGGCACACGTAAGTGTTCGTTTGCCTTTCACAGCCGCTGAAAACATTGAACCGCGCCTGAATACAGCCTGATTCAATGGTCAGCCTCTGGTTTCCGTATAATACTACGGACTGGGTGACCAAGTTCGCTCCGACCGGCGCGATGAAGAGGACCATGGTCTCCGACTTCGTGACGCCGCTGCCAGCCTATCTGAATGAGGGTGACAAGCGGTGGTTTATCGATCACTTCATGAAGAATGGGTTTGATGCTGCCGCCAGGTGGTATGAGGTCGCCATGACCCCCAAAGCGGCTGAAGACGATATACGTAGTATGTTCCCGTCTCATCTTCAGGGTTGATACATCCGGAGTGCTCATTGAGTTATGGACAGCCATCCCCGAGGATCGTAGGCTCCCTCCAGTCAGCGCCCCGCTTTTCTTCGGCGCCGCAAAGGACGATCGTGTCTGCCTCCCGCAGATTGGGTATGAGCTGTTTGCGGAGGAAGAGTTTAAGGGGCACGATATCACCATTCGCGAATTCGACGGTGATCATTGGATCATTTTGTCGCATGCAGACCAGATCAATAAGGAGCTGCTGGGCTGGATTGAGGGGACTGTCAGTACCAAGGTTAATTTGTGATAGCATAGTACTGGCACCGTGCACCGATAGTAATCATGGTTGAGGAGTTCAGCCTGTTGTGCAACCTGTGAATGCAGATTGCGTGTTCACGGGAAAGGAGTCACCTAGCTATGTCAGCAGTTGTCAGTAGCATAAAACCAACGCAAGCTAGATTGAAGGGTAATACAGGTTGAAACTGGTTTCCAATAGCATGCGCTTGCTAACGTCAGAAACACCAACCTGAGCACGTGAAGGTGCCTAGCGTTCCTCCGGTCATGGCGTTTCCGAAAGATTTTGTGAGCCCTCGCTATGTATAAATAGTGCGTCAGCTGGCCTCAAACTTCATCCCATCATACTTCCTTAAACACATTCAAAGTAACTCTCCATAAAAGAGAAAAGCAGAAGCTAGCACCATGAACCCAACCAAGTATAAGACAACCACGACGACACAAGGATTCACATACAACTATTATTTCGCACCTGCACAGCCGTCGAAGCCGACCCTTCTATTCTGCCATGGCTTCCCGTCTACGTCCATAGATTGGGAGAAAGAGGCCACTTTCTTTGAAGGTCGTGGGTACGGGGTGATTGTACCCGACATGCTTGGTTACGGAGACACGAGCAAGCCGATCGACGTGAACGCCTACGTCCCAAGCGTGGTGTCCAAGGATCTTGTCGAGATACTAGATGCGGAGGGGGTCCAGAGGGCTATCGCAATTGGCCATGACTGGTAAGGCTGCCAGTAGAAAGGAACCGTCTGTCATGCATGCTGAACGTGATAATCCTATCAGGGGATCAAAGGTGGTTTCGCGCCTGGCGAACCACTATCCAGAACGCTTCTACGCATACGCGTTCTTCGCCGTATCGTTCGTCCCCGTCACGCCACCAGTCGACTATGACGAGATGTTAGTGAATGAGAAGGCAAAGTACGGCTCCGTATTGAATGGATTCTGGGGGTATCTCGCTACCAATGAGTTCGATCCAGACTTCAGAGCACACGTACGTACAGGTTGCTCGTCACACGGTCGTCATCTGAATCGCTGACCCCACCTGTCAACAGCCTGATGCGGCCTTTAACATCCTTTATCCAAGTGACTTGAGGATATGGGCGACAGATCTTTCTCCAGTGGGCGCATTGAAGCAGACACTTCTCTCCAACTATAAAGCACCGTTGGCGACATATGTCGATGAGGACTTTAAGAGAAACTGGATCAGCACTTTCATGAAGAATGGTTTTGAGGCACCCACCCGATGGTACGCAGTTATGACAACCAAGAAGTCTGCCGAGGACGATATACAGAGTAAAGTGTCGTCATTATCGCCGAGAGAGATTGCTCATCACCATTCAATACACAGCCATACCTGAGGGTCATAGGATCCCTCCTGTCAATGCGCCAATCTTCTTTGGAGCGGCAAAGGGCGATCGCATCTGCCTACCGCAAATCGGTTATGTTCAGTTTGCAGCGGAGGAGTTCAAAGACCACAACGTTACTATACACGAATTTGACGGCGGCCACTGGATTGTCTTGTCGCATGCGGATGAGATCAATGAGGAGTTGCTGCGTTGGGTTGAAGGAACTGTTAGTGTAGTGTGCGATTTCTCGTAGGCGGTATAGCAAGCCCGCGTAAAGAATTGAGATCAAGGGTGATGTTGAACAGAAATTCGCTCTGCTTTTGAGATGATGAGTTGCGTATAAGATGTCTTGTCCTTTTAACAACGTTCACCGAGCCCGATATTGCCTGACCAAGCGGATGGTCATGAGGCTAATGTGGTGCTCTCACTGTGTATAAGTAGTGAGGGAAGCGGCGTGCCAGACACAGTTTCCTTACTCCGTTGATTCGTATCCTGCCTCTGAAGGAGAGTAACTCCCTTTGAACCAGCCGCCAACATCATGGACCCCTCGAAATATAAGACCACCAATACCTCCCGCGGCTTCACGTACAATTATTATGTCGCTCCTCCGAAGTCATCCAAGCCAACCATATTATTCTGCCACGGTTTCCCTTCTACTTCTCGCGATTGGGAGAAACAGGTCCAGTTCTTTGAAGATCGCGGATACGGAGTCATTGTACCAGACATGCTCGGTTACGGAGATACAAGCAAGCCCACTGATGTTGATGCATACGTCCCGAGCTTGATCGTCAAAGATCTTGTGGAAGTTCTGGACGCGGAGGGGATCCAAAAAGCAATTGCGATCGGACATGACTGGTAGGACTGCTATTCAATGACGTATTTGTGTCATGGATGCTGAACGCTGGTGCCGTAAGGGGAGCGAAGGCGGTCTCCAGACTAGCCAATCACTATCCGGAGCGCTTCTACGCATATGCTTTCTTCAATACACCGTACTGGGCCCCTACTCCCCCGATTGACCACGATGAGTTCTTGGAGCAGCTGAAGGCGCGGTATGGATATGAGCTATATGGATACTGGGAGTATTATGCGTCGAGCGGCGAGTTCGACGCAGATTTCCGAGCACATGTACGTGCTCACTGGTCATCGCGTCTACGTGGTTGACCGTGCCTGTGAACAGCCGGACGCGGCGTACCATATGATCTTTCCAACGGATCCTGCAATATGGGTGACGCACTGGGCGCCCAGGGGTGCATTGAAGAAAACAATCCTGTCCGACTTCACTACACCATTGCCGTCGTATCGCACGGAGGAGGACAAGAAAAACTTCATTGACCTGCTCACAAAGAATGGGTTTGAAGGACCTACTCGGTGGTATGCGGTCATGACGAGCAACAAGTCTGCCGAGGACGATATGCGGAGTAAGTCGAGCTAAACTTCCATAGTAAAGAACGCTGCTCACCGTTATGCTGCACAGCCATACCCGAGAATCGCAGGTTCCCTCCCGTCGACGCGCCACTTTTCTTCGGTGCGGCGAAGCGCGATACTGTTTGCCTTTCGCAGGTAGGTTATGATGAATTCGCGGCGGAAGAGCTTAAACATCACAACATCACCATTCGCGAGTTCGATGGTGGCCATTGGATTGTCTTCTCCCATGCGGATGAGATAAGCAAGGAACTGCTGGACTGGATTGAGGGAACTGTAAAGGTCAATTAGTCATGCTTGTAGGGAGATTAAGGGGTTCTCTACTGGGCACCAATTGACATTGTACTGTATCAGCTACTGTATCACGAACTGGAAGACTTGCAATCAAATCCCACGTCGAACGCGTTGTTTGTTATCCAGTATTACTCGTATCTTCTTGGGGATATGTTTTGGGGCCGGCGAAGACTCTGTCACCACCAACGAGATAGCTGCGACGGTAATCGCTTTTCTATGGGGACTCGGTCCCATGAGTACATGAGTGATTGGCAAGAAGTTGTAGTGAGCCACAAGCGCCCGATTTCACGAGCAAGTGGTTTACAATAACGTGATTAACATCCTGCCACGCGAAGCAATACGTATACCATGAGTACATAAGTATACAGCCGCCGACTTTTCGCCTGACAAAGAAAGAAGACGTCCATAAGGTGCTCGATTCCATAGCGTATAAGTAGTCTACCGATTTAGAATCGATTAGCCCCCGGACCTTCATCTTTAACCACAGCTTGGGACAGTATGGACCCAGCGAAGTATAAGACAACAACGACAACCCGCGGCTTCACGTACAATTATTACTTCGCACCTGCGAGACTATCGAAACCAACCCTGTTGTTTTGTCACGGTTTCCCATCGACGTCCAAGCACTGGGAGAGACAGGTTCCGTTTTTCGAGGACCGCGGGTATGGCGTAATAGTGCCCGACATGCTCGGTTATGGGGGCACCAGCAAGCCGACCGACGTGGATGCCTATGTCCCAAGCTTGATATCCAAGGATCTTGTCGAAGTGCTAGACGCGGAGGGCCTCTGGAAGGTTATCGCAGTTGGCCACGACTGGTAGGTTCGTTTAATCAAGTAGGTATTGCAAAGCTGAATGACAAGATATGGCCAGGGGATCAAAGGCAATTTCACGGCTGGCAAACCACTATCCAGATCGATTCTACGCATACGCGTTCTTTGCGGTTCCGTACGCCGCCGTAAGGCCGCCAATCGACCACGATGAATTCTTAGCGCTTGTGAAGGCACAGTTTGGGTACGAGTTATTTGGGTACTGGGAATATTTGGCGACTCCGCATGAGTTCGACGAGGACTTCAGAGCGCATGTGAGTGGTATAGTACCGACTTCATCAGCAGCTAATTAACTAACGTGATGGAAACAGCCCAACTCAGCCTTTGATCTGTGGTTTCCGCATATAGCAGAATCGTCGAAGACAACGTTCGCCCCTAAGGGCGCATTGAAGAGAGAAATCCTCGCTGATTTCACATCGCCACTGGCTTCGTTTCTGAAAGACGACGATAAGAAATACTGGATAGACATTTTCATGAAGAATGGGTTCGACGCACCTACCAGGTGGTACGAGGTCATGACCACCAAGAAGTCCGCCACGGACGACCTGCAAAGTAAGACCATGTCATCTGTGTCGAGAGGTTGCGATACTCAGCGGTTCTCGTACAGCTATCCCTGAGGGTCGCAGATTCCCTCCTGTCCATGCGCCGATCTTCTTCGGCGCAGCGATTCACGATCCCGTATGTGTCCCGACGCTAGGTTATGAAACATTCGCGGCGGAAGAGTTCAAACAACACAACATCACCATCCATGACTTTAATGGCGACCACTGGCTAATCTTCTCTTGTGCAGACAGTATCAACAAAGAGCTGCTTCGTTGGATTGAAGGAAATATCAGCGCGAATTCTCATCTATGACTAGTGTCAATAGAGGTAGCAGCACGTACCAATAGTAGAATTCGGACATGTAAATGTATCTGCTATAAACATGGTAGATATCTTATAGACTCACCTGATCCCATAATAGCTTCTTCGTGTTTTCTGCAATGAAACTAGAAAAGTCATTGCAGCTGATCATGCGTATTACGATCTAGACAACCGCCCTCGAGGTCGGAAGGTTCTTGTAGCCAGTACGACGGATCCTTCAGCATATCAAATCAAACCCACGTTTCTGCCAATGTCAGGCTATGTTCAATTCGTAACGGAAGCTTCCCTGCTGCCATGATGTCGTTATTCAAGAGTTCGGCAGCGATCACTGGCCTCTCTTCTTAGAAGACCAATAAGGAACTCCTTGAAAATGCCATTCATCAGATGCATTCGTAAAAAGGGCAGGGAGAAGGACGCACGCTATCAATCTTTTCATGCATGTATCTGCGCGAACTCTGGGTAGATGTGAAACGCAACACACGTAGTAATCGTGTCCGGGAGCACTTTTGTCTTGTCCTTCGGAAAAGAGTGCAATCAGCATTGTCACATTGATTCAGTAATCTCACAGGTCTGAGAGGTAGAAGACACAAATTTCATGCGCACACCAGCAGATCACATTCACCGGACAATTCTAGCCAATACGACCACCTCCAAGTCTGCCGGGGAGCCTAGGCGCCAAGAAGGTGAGCTCTGCGGGATTCACATGGGGGAATTGGGGAACATGTGAGGACGCCAAGTTCCCTCCTTCGTCATCATAGGTGACGGAAGAATTGACGGAGCCAACATTGCGACGGTATATGTTGCCCAGCGTGTCGGTGTATGAAAATTGGTTGTTGCTAGTTCCATTGCCAAAGTTGCCGCCTGAGGCAAGTTGGAAGAAAGCGGCTGATACATGGTTAATGAGTTTTCAAGATCTTTCGGAAATGTGCGTGCTCACTTGCTACTTGGTGCTCTTGTATAGTGGTACCCATGACAAAAGGAGAAGGTTTCGACACACGGTTAAAGGAGTGATCTATGGAAGTCGTCCCTGTACACGTCCAATTAGCGCGATGGCGAGGTGGAGCGGCCTACGACCTACAGTTTGTCCATGTTGAGTCCAGGTACGTAAAGTTGACATTCACTGGAAATGCGAACGTATCGCTAACCACCGAAGCCCCGTTGTGTGTCGACAAGAACGCCCCAGACGACTCTTGCACTAGGGTCTTCCGACGCCGCGACACATTAATGATAATAAAGCGATAATTCGTCTGAAAGGACCATACCTGAACTGACGCATTTTGGGCATAAGTTTGTGTGTTGGAATAGCTCAAGCTTTGAGTCCAGATCACTCGAGTGTCGATACCGCTGCCAGTTCGTATGTCTGACTCAATTCGTACACTTCGCGCAGCAGTGACGGTAAAATCAACCTCTCCATTGGCTTGGACCTTGCCAGTCGTCGAAGTACGAGCATACGGTTCAACTTGATAGGTAACAATCCTCCCCGTAGTTGGTTTCGATGACTTGTCCAGAACGACTTGCAGATTTGCTGTAACATACCAATTCTGGTTGATTGCATGGTCACTTTCTGCAGAGACCACATCCAGCGTGATCGCATGCTCTTTACCGTCCGCAAGCACAGGGATGAACGGTGAGACATCAATGAAATACGTGGGCAGATCGAGAGCTGCATACGCCGTGATGGGCCTGAGTAAAACTAGTTAGTTAGAGGCGTTGCACAATATAGTAAGGCGAAAGACATGCCTCCAGGCAGTAGGTGCGATCCCGCCGGTGAATATGACGAGGTACCTATTACAAGATCAGTGGTCGCTAAATCCCTAGGGACTCATCACGAACGGGAATATAACACCTGCAACTTGCCCGTCGACGGAGAGACGTACTTCTCTGAAAGGTCCGTATCCGAATGTCGTCTCGCTGGGCAATGCATCGAGATATTTGTTGGGAACGTTCATACTCTGAGTTATGATTAGCTATGTCGCTGTAGCTTCTAACTGTTCATCATTACCCAAAACTCCTCGTTACCATTGCCTGAAGGAATTACTTCAACATAAACCGCGGCTAAATTGCGAGGCAGCGTCACATTCAGCTACAAGGTAAAGCTCCACATGAGTGATCGGGGCTTCTCGGCAATCGGCTATGGTACGCACTGTGAAGGCAGGCGGGACTGACGCAACGTCTCCGCTGTTGTCTGCTAAGGTAGTGACAGGGATAATCAGGTCGCTTTGGGCGGCAGGAGGATGCTGTGGTGAAGACGCATAGAACGTTGCATATAAAGTTGCTAGAGTTCCTTTTATCAGTCATAGAACTCGCAACCAGATTCAGCTCATCATTCGTACTCGCATATTCGCCATCCAATCCCGTTTGAATGAGGTTATCCAACTGGAGGACAAACGTTCCAGGCTTCTTGAACAACGGGATAAAGCGAGTCACGTCCTTGAGGTACGTCCAAATGATGCCGTCGCCTCTCGTAGGTTCGGGGGTGGATGTACGCCATACTGTGATCAAGGTTGAGGTCTGACTATGGGGTTTGATTTCAAACAATACTGACTTTCAACATTATCCAATGTGAATATTCCGAGCCGGTCGTACTGAGTACTAGGAACAAGCCTCATGCATTGAGATGATGCATACAGCCTGAGAATGAGAATGGCCTACCCGTTCGAGGTAACCGTGAAGTTGAGACTGATTCCCGCCCATGAACCGACAGGCCCACAAGCAGTAGGCGGACTTCACAACCTGTCAGCCCCCGTATAACCCTGAAACGCGATGAAAACGCACGTATATTGTACGACCTCTGGACTGTGATAACGACGGTCATTAGTATCCGCCTTGGAAGAGAATACATTGAATATCACCTTCCATAAGAGAATGCGAATGTACGTCTGCGTCATGCCGTATAAATCAGTAAATTTCGACCCTATCTCGTGAACACGCTCACCGAAGGATCTGTACAGTGCATTGTTTGGCAGTCTGAGGTAGTGTAAGGGGTTGCGCTACTTGAAAATCGACCAGTTTCGCTGTCAGCGCTGTGGAAGCGTATAGGAAGAGGCTGAGCGCATGAGTAACAGAGAGCTTTCTCATGCTGTAGTGAACGTTCCCTTCCACATTTTAGAAGACAGGTCTATCCTTTTATACGTGACCCGCTTATCACGTAGGTCTGCTCCGCGATGAAGACCATATGGGCGTACGTCGCTCTCGAAGGGCTGTAAAGCGATTCATGTGACACAAGGCCATTGTGTTACGAGAGCATCTGTTGATATGGCTGTATTCTTGGATTCCTGAGAAGTTTCCATGGAGGAGAAGCCAGACGTATTGTTGCCCGACTACTTGCCGACGTTTCGGTGTGATACTGTACCATTATTATAAGTGCATCTACTTGCTGACCCTCTGCATACAGTATTGAGGCTTCTCGGTCGAGTCCTAACCTCTCGAGGCTGTCTGTGCGGTCATTATAAAACTGTATCCGTTCGGGAGAGTGTCTACCATTTCTGGGTGACCGGAGACGGAGGACCAATACCACGCGCAAGTATCCTGTTGCTATGGATGCTGTAACCGCTGCTGCTCCCCAAAACCCGTGAAAGCCTTTTCAGACGAAGCATTCACTGTCAGCACTGTAGAGCAACGGATTGTACATCGCACTTACATTCACGCCCTAGACGAGGTGGTATCTACGGTGCAAGTCGCGATTGCCCACCATCCATCGCTGCACCAGTAATTATCGGCGCTCGATATATTTCGCATCTGTCAGGGCGCGCGAGTTCAAATCCTGCAGTCCGGCCAATGGTGGCGCTATCAAACACCATCAAACACTGGCATCGCAGCCTTGTGTAGAGTCCCAAAAACCAATACCATAAATACCCCTGGTAACAGGTAGGAAGAAAGATATACTAGACGTGGGTAAAGGTGAAAAGCGTTAACTGAATAGTACAAATAGCACCGGCCTAATATATTGATGTATCCGCGACTTCAAGCTTAGAGCTGGTGCGAGAAGATGTCATCTGCGTCTGTGCGGCCGTTCTCCTGCGCAGGGCCGGGTCTTGAGTTCGAGTTGCCGTACAGACCGCCTTCAGGGTCTTCGGGGAAGTCGTTAGTCGACCCGCTTCTTCTGGAGTACGTGTCCTCGCCCAGTCCATCACCAGTAGATTTCCTCTTCTTCAACTTCTTCTTCCTCGACGTTCCACTCTCGTTGATTGAGTACGCATCCTCCGTCCGTGCCCATCTATCCTTCTTCTCTTTCTTCTCCTTCTTCTTCTTGCTCTTCTTGTTAGTGGTTTCGACCACTGTGTCCTCGAAGTTGGCAGGGTAATGCCAGCGTTCACTGGCGGAACCATGCGTGGACCCCCGGTCTTGGCTGTAGTAGCGTTCTTCGTTGGGATTCCAGTACTCCCCACCAGCAGATCTCTGGCGAGATCCGTCTCCCTCGTTAGAAAGATCAACGCTCGAGCTACCCTCCTGCCCGTCTTCAAGTGCCTGGTCAGCAAGTGTCGAGTGCGGGTTTCGTTCGTTGTAACGACTAGCCCACTGCGATCGTCGCTCCTTGCGTTTGATCTCGCTCGTGTCGACGAGACCGTATCTTTGGATCCACTTCGGAGTCCTCTGGTGGTTCTTGTTGTTTCGTATATTCTGTACATACCGACACATCAGACACTGCGTGGCAGATTCTATATAATCGATGAAGGGTCAGGCGTACCTGAATGTAGAAATTATGAACATGCCCTGTAAGGATGTCAGTGCTTCGCGAGTTTGTGAATCACAGCTAATTCACCTGGGATATAACCCGCTAAGGTAAGAACTAGATTCAACCAGAAGTCTGCACCAACCCCGAACCTGGCGGCTACAGCTATGACAGGTTTCAATACATTGACCTCAGTAGTGAGTACACGCAGCACATACCGAGGGGCGGGAAAAGCGTCCCAAAGATGAACAGCACCACTGAGAATCCATGGCGACGCTTTGGTCTGAGGTCAATCTTGCCACCAGCCGGTAGTACGTTCATTGTAGAACGACGAGACGAGGGATGAAGGTGAACACTGAAAGAGAGTGACTGCGAGCACAGCAGCCGGCGGCGGGTACCTTGCTCTTGCCTTTTCGGGCAGGCCTATATTTCCACGTGCGCAATAATTTACCGCGCGCGACTCGACTGCGACGTGAAATTGTGGCCACTGCTGCAGCATCTCGCACGATTTCCACAGAGCTCGCTGTTGTCCCGCGAAACCAGAGGCGCGGTGGGCCTGCACCTCCCTAGGTGAGTCATTTAGCTGTCTGTGATTTTGGTGCGTCTCTGAGTTGGTATATTCAGCATCTACTAATCTAAAGACAACCGCGCTCACGGCCGCACATGTTCGACCTCAGCTTGTCGAGTCTGCGTCACCTTCCTCTACGCGACATCTGTTAGTAGGCTCTGCATGACTACTGCCTGCTTTCGACATCGTGCGTTATGACCGAAGACCAACCCTTCGGACCCGTACTGGACTTATCAGACGTCGTACATGACGAGACTATCTCAACTCAAGACGATGGGCTCGGTTCCGACGACCCTCCTTCCGAAAGGGACGTGCACGACCCCATTCCCTCCTCACCAGATGAAGTCAACTATCCCCACTCTTCAGACGTGACTTTTCACAGTTTCGAGCAAGACTTTGCTAACTTGCTGCAGCAAGATCCCCTGGAGTCTTCTGAACCATTCCTGAACGAGTCGACCCGGAGACGACCAGAGCCAGCAAGAGGACTTCACCATGCACACATAGAGAGCTCTCCCACTTCTCCAGAATCCGTTCTTTCCTTCGGACTCGAGGCTTTCCTGCAAGCTGCACGCGTGCAAGCCGAAGAAGAAGAACGCGCTGCGGAAGCATTAGCCGCCCAACACCCCGAGCTAGCGAGGCGGCGGCGCGAGGAGGAAAGGGAGAAGCGAAGCACACGCGCCGCCCCTGCGTTCCATTTCCTCAATGCTGATGCGACTGCCCAGTTGCATCCCCTTGCTAGTAATCTCCGTAGAAATAGCACCAGTTCTCAAAGCCCCGATTATCTCTTCCCGGAAGGATTGGACAGCAACAAAGACGCTACACGAAAAGACGCCACCTCGACGACTGCGGCTCAGTCACAAACAGGACTGGCTGGCCCGGTGCTATCTGCGGAAGACGAAGTACCAGACCTCGATGATATTCTTCATGAATTTCCCGATTTCGACAAACTGACAGAGGAGGAAGATGTGGACGGGCGAGGCTCTTCAATTGAACCAAGTCTTGTGAATGCTCCTCCCGATCTTCAATCGGATGAAGGGCTACCAGCCTTCAATCAGCTTGCGAGTGAAAATGCGCAACATCAATCAGTGGCGCCGCCGTCTTCTGGTGGAGGAACATCAAGTGACACCGACAGCAATGCCCAGAAAAAAGGGAAGGGGCGTGCACCTGAAGGATCGGCTCAACATGTATGTGAGCAATGCTCCAAAACCTTCACTCGCAAGAGCGATGTTGCTCGTCATATGAGAATTCATACGGGGGAGCGTCCGTTCACCTGCCTGGAGCCAACCTGCAGGAAGACGTTTATTCAGGTGAAGTTTCCAGTTCACCTCATCCGATATTTCTCTGATTTGATGTCTTTCTTGATCGTAGCGTTCAGCTTTACAGGTTCACCAACGGGTACATTCCGGTGAGAAGCCCCATAATTGTGAGTATCCAGGCTGCGGAAGGACGTTCGGCGATTCAAGTAGTCTCGCGAGACATCGTCGTACCCATACTGGGAAACGGCCATACAAGTGCGAAGACCCTGTGTGCGACAAGACCTTTACCAGGCGCACGACTTTGACTGCTCACATGAAAACACATGATCCTACGTGGGAACCGGATCCTAATATGTGAGTGATAATCCTGGTCGCATATGCCTTCCAGTAGCTGAAGCCGTGTCGCAGTAAGTACAGTTTCAAGGCGAAGAGACCCAAGCTGAACTCCGATGAAGGATCAGTAATGGACATACCGGAAAGCGTGATGGCGTTGCTGTCAGCCTCTCGGCCACCCCTGGATCTGTCCGGCGCCACAGCGGGCCCATCTCGCCCTCTTGAGCATGTTGCTTCCATCAGCGCAGAGCTCGCTGCAGCCCTCGCTCATGCTCAAGCTCGTATCTATGACGAAGACGAGGAGGACGCCGACGATGGTACGGGATCTGAATTTGATTATCCGGAAGGTATCATTCCAAATACTAGTGGGATCAGAGGAGATGAGTTGCCCTCACGTGCCGCGGGTCACGTCCAGGAGACTGTGGTGCCACTACCTTTGCAACCAGAAGATGAGGATGACGAGTTCCACATTCCGTTGCGAACTCGGAGGGACAAGGAACCAGTAGGTATAGCCGGACTGAAACGTAAACGCCCATAATTTTCACACTACACGACTGTCATCGTCATCGCCTCTGCAATATGGTTGTATCTTTATCTTATTTAACATCGTCGTAGCTATCCTTACCTCGCTTTGCATCCTCTGTAACTGCTGAAACTACACGTCTCAAGCTCATTCATCAAATTCAATTTGCTTTATATTGCTAAACTTTGGACATGGGTGGCTAAGGCACCCGGTCCGGCGGGCCGCTACATGTGATAGGAGGACATGTAGATTAGGCCGAGCGCTACTCCGTTTACTCATGTCTAAGCACCTACGGAAACTCTCGCCCCTCCGCTCCCTCCCAAACCGTGTAAGGCCGGAGCTTGGCTACGTTAGCTGTGACCTTAAATACTAAACAGGAGCCCTACCCAGTGAGCAATCTCTCCCCACTTCCCTCCGTACCCTAACACTCTTGTTTATACCCTCAATCAGATCATCTATTCGACATGGCCTCCGAGGAACTTCCTAGCACTGATATCATTACATTGACACGGTGCGTACACTGTATTTCTGTGCTGAGGTCGTGATAGCTGATTACCCTTGCTAGTCATGTCTTGATGGACCAGTTTCGTATTGGTGCCACAGCTACGGGAGATCTGACATTGCTCCTGACTGCCATTCAAATGACTTCCAAATTCATCGCCACCAACGTCCGTAAAGCGCGTTTGATCAACTTGTTAGTCTATCTCTAGTTGCCAGCTTCTAACGAGGGTGAGCTGAAAATGTCTTAGGGTTGGCCTTGCCGGCGACACCAATATCCAAGGGGAGGAACAGAAGAAGTTAGATGTGCTCTCAAACGACATCATGGTAAACTCGCTACGGGCGTCCGGAAAGACGGCTGTCCTTGTCTCGGAGGAACTTGAGGATGCGATCATTATTGAGGACAAGTTCAAGGGCAAGTACTGTGTGGTGTTTGACCCGCTGGACGGTAGCAGCAATATCGACGCCGGTGTGAACATTGGCACCATCTTTGGTATCTACCAAATTGTCAGTGATATACACATTCAGAAGATATGAGCGTGGACTAACGGTTGTGAGAACAGGCTCCTGAATCGAAAGGAACGATATCGGATGTGCTGAGACCCGGTAGTGAGATGGTGGCAGCTGGTTACACAATGTATGCCCCTGTGCACATTGTCACAGAACTTCACTCACAAGATAGTCTACAGGTATGGATCCTCTGCTAACCTTGTGCTCTCGACCGGAAACGGTGTGAACGGCTATACCCTCGATGCTGCTCTCGGCGAGTTTATCTTGACGCATCCTAATGTGAGTTTACTTTTCTCCAACGCATGGGACCGTCTCACTTATCATTATTTCCCTATAGATCACTATTCCCTCACGTGGAAAGATATACTCTATCAACGAAGGAAACTCGATGTATTACTACCCGCCCGTCGTGAATTATCTGAACAGCATCAAGTACCCTGCGAACGGCAAGCCTTACAGCGCACGCTATATCGGTTCCATGGTTGCCGACGTTCATCGAACACTCCTATACGGTGGTATTTTCGGATATCCTGATGACAAGAAGAGCAAGAAAGGGAAGCTGCGGTTGTTGTATGAGGCCTTCCCTATGGCTTTCCTAACAGAACAGGTACGTGATGTCAGTCGTGCAAAGTCCATTAGCCCTAATGTACAGCACACCAGGCTGGAGGAATTGCCACGACAGGGAAACAACGTGTCCTAGACGTCGTCCCAACCAGCATACACGAGCGTTGCCCCATATTCCTTGGTAGCAAGGACGACGTCAACGATCTGATCAAATTCTACGAGGAGGCTGAAAAGGAGGGGCAGAACGGGACTGCGTAGGGCCCATGGATGTATCCTTTATTGACAGTCAAACAACGATGTACTGATATCACAATGTATCAACTAAACGAAATTACATTAGATTGTGCGTGTTGTCTATTAGGAACGTGATGTATGCGTGAGCTAGCCGTACTGAGTATATACTTGACCACCATGTTTGAACTCTGCTGTTTTGTTTGCAAGTGGATAGGTTCTCAATCCCACATATTCACCATCTCTGCTTGGTGTGTCATAGTGGCAGCATCTTTCCGGATGGGATTCACACGAGGGATAACAAACTGAAGATATTATAAGTCGGTTTACGTCTTGCAAAAGAAAGATGTTTGTACCTTTTCGTCGTACTCGTGCATAACTTCCGCGGAAATAATAGCACGATCTTTCTCCAGTGCCTTGAAAGACTTGATCAGCGCACGTATCTAGAAAAGTAGTTTGAGACCGTATAGGCAAGCTTAGAACACTACATAAGAGCCTACCTGCATGCTGACGACTCCCATAACAATCGTCATTATAATCCAATTCGAGCTAGTGAATGCCATCCATAGGAGTGCATGCACAGGCGAATAAATGGAGAAAAGCGCCATCTCGAGCTCTCCGGGTGTCCAGACCTGTAGCTGCTGTACGCGATCGGTATTGCCATTTCTCACAATCTGCTTGTCCTTTGGTGGGGTCATATTCAGAAGGAAACGGAGGGAGACCAGGAACGCGTGCCACAGATGTGCCATAATCCGCAGTGAGAGGGCGCCGCGCGAGAGTGGGATAGTTTCTTTGTGAGGCGTCTGTTCCCGAGCGACGAATTTGGCATGTGGGGATGACACTGGATCCGTGGCCAGCGTGAGCTGATACAGACGGGTTCGCGTGAATAGATAGAAAGCATTGACGACTGCTGTCGCTATTATAAGCAAAGACATGGGTACCGTCTATCCGCCAAAGATATTAGGGACGACACAAAAGGACAGCGGACGAAACTAACCCAATCAAACCATGACGATTCCTCGTCTCGAAACATATCCTCCCAGGGAAGCTCTGACTCCGGTACCTTTGTCATCTGGGAGACCCGGATTGCGAAGTGGCTGATATGCATAGTACCCCCGAGTATCCATGCCAGCTTCTGTGGCGGTGGAAGGGGCAGGTTATTAGGAAATTGGGAGAACGAGAAAGCAATCTCAGAAGGTATCGATGTTACTCTGCAGGGCATTAGTCAGTTTCATGACAGGATTGAACCACCCACTTCTCGATTAAGCTCTTCTTTCTAATGACCCGTTCTTTCTTCGCAGGAGTACGCGTGCGTTTGGCAAGCGGTGTGGCATACGGCGGTGGTCTACGCGCCCGTGCAGCTTCCCAGTCAAAAGGAGTGGATGCGGACAGCGATGGACTTGTTAGCGGTGAGTGAGGGTACACCAGTCTTGTGCGCGGCGTTGAAGGACCTGCCTGTCCTCTTACAGGTGTTGAGGGGGCGGGGGAAGCGGGGGATGTCGCTGTGCTCGCGTGATTTTCCTGAGCAAACCTCCGTAAGGCAGACATCGTCGTTGACAAGGTAGAGATGTCGGCTTCTACTTACACTGAGGTAAAACGGATTGGTGGGACACTGCAAAGCACGGTCGAGGTCGTGCCACACGCTTGTGGCAGACGATCTAAGATTGCACGCGTCTTGATAGATGCCACAAATTGGCATAAAGGTAACGTTAACTTCCGTATTTTCCCCCGTGACATCTGGTTCGTCACGAAGCACAGTCCACATTCTGGCAAGCATCTGCTAATCACATCGCAGTCCTCTTGGGATAAATGCATCTCTTGCACGCGTCTCCGCTCGAGCGGATTGCACCGAACACTTTGCTCAAATTGCTCCCCTTTTTTGAACAATGGCTGTGTTCCCTACGGCACGTGCAGGACACGTTACATGTGTGTGACAGCACAATCACAGTATTTAAGCCCCGATAAAAGCAAGCCTATCTACGGACAATAAAACACGTGTTGGGTTGGGGTCAAGGTGTGCAAATAGATACAAAGTTGAATAGTTGAACTTCGAGGGTGGTTGGACTTTCCAACTCAACCCGAACCATCTCGTTCGCCGAGTGTTCATTGTCCCCGTCTTTTCTCGTCACGTACAAATACTTAACGACCTGCTCCATCTAACGCCCCCATAACGCGATACACCCAATTTCTCCCATTACCCACACCACATTTTCACCATAACGTCTCATATCAAGGCTCGCACTTCTTCCCTGTCGCCCTCCAACTCTGTCAGCGTCAGGATGGCCCAGCCTTCAAGCTCACACAGAGAACGCGAGCGTAGCGACCGCTCCTCGCGTCACCACCATCACCGAACTATCTCGTCCACCACTCTCCTCCTCGTACTCTCCCTTGTTCTCGCCGTCCTCGCCGTCATGCTCTCCCTGCCGGCCACGCAGAGTACTACCGCCGCCGCAGCCACAACCAGCGAAGGCAACCCGCAAGGTCTTTGGGGAATGTTCTCTCCTAAGCGATCTCATGCCTTGATTTCTCGTGAGAGCAATGTCGCTCAGCGTGAGGCCGAAGTCGCGCGCCGTGAGGCCGAAATTCTCGCTGGCGCACCAGGTGGTGTCCTGCAGCCTACTCCTACCGCCTGCCCCGTCTGCCCTACAGTGGTAGAGAAGGTCACAGAGCCGGCACCGATACATACCGTCATCAAGGAGGTTGTGAAGGAAGAATCTCTTACACCACCAGGGTGGTGGGATCAAGCTCGTATTCGCGCCGAGGACATCCTCGATCGCGAGCTCAAGATTGCCGAGCGAGAAAGAGAAATCAGTCGGCGCGAAGAAGCAGTCAACCGCCGTGAACATGATGCCACTCGCCGTGAGAACTGGATTATGGAACAACTTGTGTAAGTGGACGTTTTCTACTAAACCGAGCGGGCAGTCTCTAACTGTTTCTCCAGCATCATCAACAATGAAGACCCTGTTGTGGAGGAAGAGTATGTTTACGAACCCGCACCTGCCGTGCCAAAACGGAAAGCCAAGGTACCCCCGCCTCCCCAGCGCCGCTCCGAGCTCTGAGACGAAGGGGGACGCTATCCGACAACTATCCATTTCTGTCTCATATGTACAGTTCAGTTTCCTACGTCCCCTCCCCCTCCCTTCGTCGCCGGGCTTGGGGGATACGGTTTTCTTGAATTTTGTCCCCCTTGTCCTTCTAAGATGAAATGACCAGTCTGCTGTTTCAACTTAACAGTCGCGTAAGCACACGCGTTCGACGCGTTCGTGTCCCAACGCGCCCACGTGATTCGATCGTCACCGCAGTCACATCGCGGCCGTGACAGCAGCCTGGTCATTTCTCTTGCTCCCTCTTACGTTTGAGCTGTCGTGCTAAATCGTCGTTTGATTTCTTTTCGCAGGTCGTTGAACATGTTCAGCAGGTTCCTCAATATCAAGCTCTTCCTCCTCCTCTTGTCGTCACCGAAACCACCATAGAACTCGCAACTTCAGTCATGACTGTCACTCACACTGAGCATCACACTGAAACACTTCCCACCAGGACTGTCACCGTTCCCGCCCCAGCCAACACTCGCATCGTCGCTTCGCCTGCCCCCGAATCCTTCAAAAAGGCCACCACTCCTCATATTCCCCGCACTACGTCAGTGGAAAGGGTCTTAGAGGAGGTTATCATTCATGAGGCCGCTTCGCCCGTCATGGAGGAGATTGAAGAGGAGCACACTCGTGCGAGGCGTCCTTCTGCTCGCAGGAGCCCTAACAATTGGTTTGGCTGGTGATGCGCTGGCGTATCGGTTTTTTTAGTGTGACGAGTTTTCATGACCATTTGCGATTCCTCTTCCCCCTTCTCTCGATCCTTACTTTCGATCCTTCGGACAGGCTGTATTGCCCTCTTGCTTCCTTGACACTCGTGCTCATTCTTGACCTCTTTCCGCCCTGCTTTACCATGCGACACCTGCTTATTTTCTGTATTTTCTAAACTGCGATACGAACACTGAAGGATAGAGGTCCTCAGCACGATTTCTTACGGTCTCCTCTTGCTTTATCTAGTAGCACTGTCTGATATACGAGGTAGTGTAGAGTATTTCTAGGATACTTGACTTGGGCAATGTACAGCGTCTCTTATAAGAAAGTTCTTTTTGAACTGCACGTGCCGGAGTTCGTGTGATCCTACAGGATTGCATGCCGTAACATTGCAGCCCGAAATCAGGGGCCACGTCCCCTAGCAAAGGCTCTTCGACTTTGAAGATGCGCTCAGATACGTGCACACACCTTCTCTGCGGAACTCAAAATATACACTGTTGTCCTCCATCAAGGCCACATACAATTCATACCCGACAAAACCAGCTACAAGCCTACGGCTGGGCGCAGTTTCGCGATCGAGACATCGAGATTTGTTGAGTTCGCCGTAGGCGTGTGGCTCGGATTGCGTCGTTGACTATAACACCGTCGGCTAAGAGAAGGTGAGAATTCAAGCACTTACACCCACGCCCACCCAACACTGACTTTTGTCCCTGTCCACTGCACATAGCTCGCACGCCATCGAAGATCGCGGTGGGCTGAAAGAGAGGCTGAAGAGCGAAGTCACTTGCACGGACATACTGAGCAATGCCGCGCGCACGATGTCGGGTGAGTGATTATCGTGCATGTCTATCCGAGTCTATATAACGTCTTGCATGGGTAACACAGTACTACGACGAGCACGGCGCGCCCATTAATGGAGGATGTAGGCGGATCGGGACCTGTGGCTTCATCCACCCAAGCGAGCCAGGGTGGATGAACGCGCCTTTATCAAGGGCGATGCAGCCAGATGCCTTCTCGTCAGGCATGGGCCCTCCTACTGGACCGCGTAAGCGAGGCAGGCCAGACTCGGGCTTTGGGACGTCTACAACCTACCAGGACTCTCAGCCTAGCTTGGGAGACACCACCTCTGGTTCGTCCTGGGGTGCATCGGGAAGTTCGTGGACGGACTCGACATCCTGGCAAGCATCTTCGTCGTCTTCTGCAAGAGGAAATGTGAGCGGTAGCACGACATGGGGAGAAGCCCCGAAGACTACGAGTAGTAAATGGGGAAATGCAGCATGGATCGCAGCACCGACCAATACGAGTAGTGACTGGGGGGACTCTTCATCGGGCACAGCGCCCGCCGACGCATGGGGCACGCAGCCTTCAGGCACATATAGTGGCAAAGGGAAACACAAAGAGAGCGTCGGCAACGATAAGAGTTACGCGCGGGCCGCTGGAGAGACTGGTAGTGTAAAACGCAAGGAGAGCGCGAACAACGAGAAGAAAGACACGCCTAGCACTGGATGGGGAGAGACATCTTGGGGAAACGACGCCTGGATCGGGTCGAAGGGCGATACTGAAAACTCTTCATGGGGTGACTCCACTGCAGCTCGACACGACTCGACGACTGCTTCAGGCTGGCAGGAGTCGACACCAGCGCGACAGGACCAACCAGCGACGCCGCATTGGGAAGGGTCGCCTGGGCCAGACAGAGACGATCCTATGCTGTCGACTTGGGAAGCACCCGCCAAGACCCATCCCACAGAGAGCGATCCATGGACCGCTACACATACATCAAATGATGCCGACCTTGCCCAGATGGACGAAATGGATCAAACTGACGATAGCTCCCTCATGCCAGAGGAGGTTCATCAGTCTACATCCCTCCATAGAACCGCAGAGGTGTTCCTCACTCGCCCTCTCTCGCCCCCACAACCCTTGAGCGAACGTGATGTTAACACGAAACGGGGCGCATCGCCAATGTCTCTATCGGATTTGGACACCCATGTAGTTGCGGGCTCTTCAAGAAATCTCCAGCGCAGTGGTCAGTCAGCGCGATCAAGGTCCAGCTCGTCAACCAAGTCGGCTTCTGTAGCAGGAAAGCGAACTTTCGACCATCAGGACCTTATCGAGTACGCTTTCACTTCCTGTCTGAGGCAGATGCAGACGCATATGCTTACTTTACTGACATAGAGCACTCGCGAAGGCGGTCCTATACTGCGTCGAGTTCGATGAGGCCGAAACAGCGTATGCACGTTTCAAGGCTTTGCACCGCAGTAAGCCGTACACGAAGAGCGCTCCCGCTACACTCGAAAGGTTGCAGGCCAGCCACAAGGAGCGCGCGGTAGCATTGAGCCATGCACGGACGCGCAAAGACCATGCCGTCAGCAAGGTGAAAGTTATCGCTGATAGCTGTACGCCGCTCGCCCTGCGCCTGGCAGAACTGGATGACCCTATCCATTCTGTTCACAGTTCTATTGATCAGGTGAAGGAATGGTGCGAGTCAGCAAGCCGGATCCTTTCCAAGCCTGCGGATACCCGTATGGCTGAGCGCAGCTCATCAGATCTTTCTCCCGGCGTCCCTACGGCACAGGGCTCTGTCGCTCTGTCAGCAATCCTGCACAGGCTTGTGACCATAGAAGAACGGGTCGAGGACCTCGAGCGATACCAAAAGCAGCTGTACGACGACAGTAGGCAGATGCTTGAGGATCATCTGGATGACAGATGGAATATGGCCCCTTCCTTCGTGCATCCAAGCTCCCAAGATAACGAGATGTATGAAGCACAAGCCGCACAGCTGAGAGCCTTGAAGAAGCCACTGGACGATGTGCGAGGTAGAGTTGAGGACCTGCAACAAGAGCAACGCCGACAAGAACCAGCACTCGAGGAAATGCGGACTAGCAATGCAGAGCTGCGGGAGCGTCTGACTCAGGTGAGCTCGCAGACAAGCTGAAACGCACATGCGCTCATTGGGCTTGACGTTCAACATTGCAGCTACACAAAAACAACCTGGCGCGTGAACAGAAGCTCCGCGACAACGCGGAAAAACTGGACGAGATGCGAGCGCGCTGGGAAGAAGCCCAGTGGCGCATCTCACCCGGCCAGCTGAACCCCACAGTTCTGTTCAACCAAGTGGGACCGCTACTGCTTAGTGCTCTTAAAGAGGACGTTCAGATCTCGCATGAAGGGATCATCAGAGGCATCCATGACTCTCTGACAGAGTATCAGACACGGATGCTGGATGCAGTGTGGGAGACGCTCAAGCCTACAATACAGCTCTCGACGGCAATACAGCAGATAATGGAGGAGCATTCGGCTTTGAAAGCCAAGGGGGATATGACGAACCCCCAAGTTCAGGCAATCGCGACAGTGGCGACTCCAGACGACTCCCAAACAGGATCGTGTCTCATCCACTGAGTAGGCAGGCAAGATATATCTTCACATCTCCAAGTTGTAGTGATCCCAAGGACTCGAATATTTAACTCACTATGAGGTTTCCCTATCTCAACTCTTCTTGGATTATTACTCTATCGTCTCAATACTCATACTCTAGTTGTCGCATTAATAACCATTTTACACATTTCCTCCTTGACCCCTCTCTTTTGGTGCTTCAGCCTTTCTCAGGCTACTGTAGCTCAGGCTTTGTGTACCGTATCATGATCGGCGCCGCACGGCCCGCCCAGATATCTTCCGCGCTTAGCTGAACCCCAGCTGGGATATCCCAAACCACTCGTCCTCAACCTTATCATCCACTTGTCACCGACCGTCCGTGAGCCATTTGCCTCCCATAATCCCTTAGTTTCTACTCGATGGACATCAATGCCTGTTTGACTCTGCTGCGATACATACTAGGAAACGTATGTGGACCAAGTTTTTACATATTCCGGAAACACCAGCACCACTATTACAATCAATGCTGCTAGACAGACCCGGGTACGGCTTTGTGGCTTGAAACCTGAGACCCCATCCACTCTCTTGCGGGCTTGTCTCGTCTGCAAGCTTTGTGAGATGGGGTGTTTACGTTTACGCCTCCGAGTCGGAGGGATTGAAGGCAACATACCCACAACAAAACACACTTTGAGGGAGACTGTGATTGTAAACATATCTCTCCACTAAAGGCCCGATGCCTTCGGGTTGTGGACCATAACAAACATTGGTTGTGCGTGACGAGATGTCGTCAAGCTTGGTGAGTGTTTTTCGTCGCGCCTTGTATAATATATCCAACCCAGAGCTTTGAAGGGACGTGACGTCGTCGTACTCAAACATACGATATCTGTTGCATGACTGTGAACCTGGGTCATTACAGAGTGTCCACTACACCTCTACTGAAAACGTAGGTTCCGCTGGATGGATCCTGACACCCTCTGATATAGCGTTATGTTCCGAGGTATCAAAGCATAAAGTCACCCTCCTGGTATTAACCGATAATCTGTTCTTGCGAGCCTCAGGCTCTATGAACTTGGCATGTTCCGACCGCCATAGAAGCCTCTTAGCATCGTCCATACCTGCAATGTTGTTGCAGTCTCGCCTTCGCTATGCAGCATGTTTGTCACGATGTCGACTCTGCCAGTCACCAAAAACTGCACCCGGTGCTCTATGTTGGCAGCTAACGCCACTGTTGTTGTATACGTGCCGCAGCCTTCACCCCATTCGCACGAAGTGAGGGATGAGCCCGGATCAAGCTCTTTTAATAAACAAAACTCAATCACTTCAACCCACTGGAAGCTCGTATCTTGGCAGTCGCTTCGTGTAACCACGGAATTCCCAATTCCAAGGACGGTTTCACACCTCATCACCAGCGCATAACAGGGCCCAGGGGCAGAGACATGGTGGTGCTCTGATTTCGACTTGTTCGAATACAGCGCCTTCATGTTTCCCCCGTGAAAACAACGTTGCCCTAAGGCGAGCGTCCTACTGGAAGGAGGTTTACCACGCTCTCGGGAGTGAGTGATTGCTATATTCTCTGTTGGACTACAAATTCACGATTGACGGCCATCCATAGGTCAACCTGTTCTAGTTGTGGCGCGCTCTTTGACCTTATGGAGTACTTTCGCCTTGGTCAGTTCCCTCACCGGACGACACGGCTAGGCAGGTCTGCCTAAGGTTCAGCGCTGTCTTTAACTGCACCAGGTCCCAGCGCTCATGCAGCGATACGACATATGTGGCGCCTCTCCGATCGACGTCGCATATGTTGTCATGCGATCCAGCGTCCGTGAATAGGGCCGACTTAGCCAGCGAGTCCTGTTGCCATTCTTCTCAAACATCGAGACATATGTCGAAAATGTCCGTAACATAATCCAAAACATGATAATGTGGGAACACTCCAAAGTCGTGAGCAGAGGCCAGATATCAGGTCTGCTGGCCGCATTTGGTACAGCAAGTTAACACAGGATCCACAACGTCTGGTGGAGTGGATCATAGAGGCACTACATTGTGATGTGCGTGTCTAGCAGGGTACATCTCGTAAGATCGCTCCACCTGGTATGACTTTCCGTCTGATGTAGTTCGATTTAGTGGCATGACGAGGATCCAGCAACATCAGCGCATTGCCTGGGGGATCATATCTGGAGGAATTACGTTAACTGGTGGTTTCAACAAAGTAGACATGTGAACGATACCATCCTTGAACGAATCACAGATGGAATACACCGTTGCACCTGTCCAAGCTGCTTCGGCTCCTTCGCCCTATGAGTCGTCGTAATTGGTGCGTCATCTTCCCCCGTTCACATTACTGAATGCTCTATCTGTCCACATCCGCGCGATTTTAAGATTCGGTGATTCATACATTGTGATATGGCGGCACCTAACATTGACTATGTTACTTCAAACCATGATCTCTGGCCATGGCTAGCCCCCATTCGGACCTAATTACTCATCCTGTCTCTTCTGCTGAATGTCTTCGGCTGACATAAACTAGGCCGGTGTGTTCTCTTCTCAGGTCGATCTGTCGCAGTTGGTAAGCTCCAAGTCGCGCAGGACCCCAGTGGGAGTCGTTACCCCACTACTGCAAACCTATATAACCTCCTTTGGCTGGCACGCGTACCTGCACCCCACCTTTACGCTCCGTATATCATGCCGACTATACAGGTCAACAAGCAAGGCGCTGTCCTCTATTACGAGGACTCCGGTGCACCTCATGGGCAGTCGCATTATCGCACCATCTTTCTCATTCATGGACTCATTTTTCATAGCGGTAAGGATATACTTTGTTCTACTCGTTGATCGCTCTGACGTCCTCAATATTATAGCTATTTTCCGTCCCATGTTTCAATACGCTGAAGCGAATAACCTCCGCTTCATCGCTCTTAATATGCGAGAATATCCAGGATCGAGCCCCTTCACCGATGAAGAGTTCGAACGGTTTCAATCATCAGATAGTCGAATACAGTCGGTTGCTCTCCGAGACCAAGCATTTGAAGTTGCTAGTGCCATAGCGCAGCTCATCGAGACACAAGACATCCCTGCCCCACAGCAGGATGGCGAAAGACAGCTTGGTGGTGTTTCGATCTTAGCTTGGTCAATCGCGAACTGCGTCATTTATTCCCTATTTTCAAACATTGCCCAGCTCGACCCTCGGGTGAGCGCCGTCCTCGATCGTCACTTGCGTACATTCTTCATGTACGGTAAGTATAGGAGGAAGCGAAACCCGTCGCACACTGACATATTCTCCAGATCCTCCCAGTCCTATCATTGGATCCCAGTTACCTCCGGGAGTCATCACACCAATGGACGACCCCACAATACCCGATACTGATAGAACGGCAGCATTCATATCCTGGGTTAGCTCCTTCTGCAACCCGTTGCCCACTGCAGAGGCCGTCACACCCGAGACTCTCCAAACCAGATACGATATGCATGAACTATCCGCCGATCCTCGCTTCTCACCAACTGCGTCGCGCATATCTCCTAGCGAATTGGCGTCAATCAGTAGTCCGGAGCTAGCTGCGCGTGTTTTGCTTGTACTCTTATTCCGCCCCGAGGTCTTCGACAAGAACTTGCGACACAGTATCTTTGACACGAAAGGGCTTTGGAAGGACGTCAAGATTGTAGGGTTGAGCTCAGATATGTCTCCGTCCATCTTCGCATGGGCCTTCAAAGTGATCAGTGACATGTTGGAGATGACGCCCGGCGAGGGTGAAGTGAGGAGGAAATGTGACATGGTCAAGCTTACTGGAAAGAATCATTTCGTAAGTCCTTCAATCCCCTAATACTCTGCACCTGCTGCTACTTCTTTGCCAGTGGCATTATGAAGACCCTGAGCCATTTGTACGTTTTCTGGCAGAACATATCTAGAGGTGAGTATATTCGTGTCAACTGAAACGTGCAATAGAACGCTTCTAACCCCTAGGCACAGAAGAAATGTGCGGAGTCTTGGGAGGGCGGTGTGTGCCTGGCTGAGTCATCCCTATAGACTTCGATTTGGCCGACGTGTACACGGAAATAGCTTCGAAATGTCAAATTGTTATTGGACTCCGCGTTCGTATCAAGGGTTAACAGGTGTCGGCGTGGTCAGATATCAAAACGCATCAGTCTGAATAACCATCATTTACACCTTGACAGTGCCGGCAAGGACTGGATGTGTATAAAATGCATGCGCTTGCTACCAAGGCCGCAGTCCGCGTTTTGAGCACTCTAACTTCAAGGCGATGGTAATCCTCAGCAAATTCGCCACCGTGCTGTCACTGGTCGTGGCAACTAAAGCTCGCGTCCCGATCACCGCGGTGGATGTACAGAGCCTGAACGCTCTAAATGCGACCGTCGGCGGACGTCTGCACACTGCTAAGCCAGTTTCATCGCCGTGTTTTTCAACATTTGACGGTGAATTCGTGGGGCGCGACGAAGCCGCATGCGCTGTGGTGGAGGCCGGATACGTAGATACCCTATATCGAACCAGTCAATTTGGTGCCTATGTTGTGAGCTCCTTCGCTCAATTTCTGTGCGTGTGCATACTGAAGTTCGATGACTGGCCAGGCGGTACGCCATCTGATATGAACTCACATAAATCTTCTCACTGTGTACACTGCCCTTTAGCCGCAATGGGAAACATGTCAAGCAACGTCGCGGGGCTGCCTTTTGAACAACAACGATCCCAGCGATCCCCAGGCGTGGCAAACCGCGAATTGTTCTCAGGGAAGCGTACCACCATATTACGTGCGTGAGTCCACATCATTGCTTGCGCGGTGAATTAACCTTCTGCATAGGTCAATGTGACTTCTCCTTCAGACGTCGCAGCCGCGCTTCGATTTTCACGCCAGAATCAAGTTCCTCTTACGGTGAAAAACAGCGGGCATGATTATAAAGGTGTGCGCTCTGTCATTCCACGTATGCCCTACGCTTTTTGCTGATTGTGCGAAGGCCGATCATCTTTACCGGGCGCACTGGCCCTATGGGTTAGTCACCTCGATTGCTAAGGCCTGGTCTGCTCACGCCATTCTATTAGACCCGAAACATCAAAGGACTCACCTACCATGTTGCGTTTGTTCCGACTGGCTGCGGTCAATCCACTGCATATCATGCTATCACTATCGGCGCTGGCGTTATGTGGCAAGAGGCCTATCAGTTCGCTGACTCGCATAACGTCACGATCATCGGTACGCTGCGGATACTCCGAGATGTCTGAACATTGTAATAGACCGAAACTTGATCATTTAGGTGGTTATCATCAAAGCGTTGGCGCGTCTGGCGGCTGGCTCCTCGGCGGCGGTCACTCCGTTCTTTCCCCCGTCTTTGGGCTCGGAGTTGATCGCGTCGTACAATTTGAAGTCGTAACAGCCGATGGCGTATTGCGCACTGCAAACGAATGTCAAAATCAGGACCTGTTCTTTGCGCTCCGGGGCGGAGGTGGCAATGCATTTGGAGTGGTCATGAGCAGCACTCAGGTGGTTGAACCAAGGCCTATCCCCCTTCAGGTGTAAGTCCATCTTCTTCATCATGTGATTAATATGACATCGTATCCAGTGCTTTTGTGAGCTATGATGCAGCCGACGTCGGATCTCAAGCTGCATGGGTGGAGCTTATGGTGGACAAAGCCTCCAAGGTAATATCGTGATCTTGACAGTCGATGTGTCAATTCTAACCCGCATTTCATCTTCAAGTGGGGACAAGAAGGGTGGGGCGGTCACATCCTTCCTAATAACTTGATTTACGTCAACCCGCTGCAGTCATTGGAGGACGCAAAAGCCTCGATGACAGACGCAGTGGCATTTGCCCAGGCACACAACGGAACGGCAGTGGTCGAGACGCTCCCGAATTGGCTGAGCTTCTTCAACAAGTACGTCCTTGCAGCAGAAGCTACCGTCGGACCATCAGCCATCATTGGCTCACGCCTCATACCCACGGTCAACTTTGCTTCGCCTTCGGATCGTACGGCTCTCTCAAAGGCGATCGTGAACAGCTTCCCGCAAGGACCGCTATACATTGTGGCGGCTACTCCAGTGCTCTACAATGGCTCATACGGAGGCGGCCGCACAAGCGTCACGCCAGCTTGGCGTGATTCGCTCTGGCACCTCACGATCCATGGCGCGTGGGATTACAACGCACCACTGTCGGTGTCAGAGGCCGTGTACAGGAATATGAGCGTGGACGTCGTAGGCTCCCTGAGAGCCCTCGCACCGAATTCGGGATCGTATTTCGTAAGCTTGCTCCACTCCTCGGACGTCTACCCCAGAGCCTCATCACATGCTTGCAGAACGAAGGCGATGTTTATGAGGTAGACCACGAACAGTCGTATTGGGGCAAGAATTACCAAGAGTTGTTGAAAGTGAAACAGAAGTATGATCCAGCGCACCTCCTGGACTGTTGGCAGTGCGGTAGGTTCTATCTATTTTGATCCTTCAGTCTTCTTTCTTATACTCTGTTCGATAGTTGGATGGAAGGGTACATCGGATGAGAACTACTCTTGCTATCCGCATATCCTCGCCCCTAACTAGTGAGAGACTTTCAGTATCAATTCCTATCAGTGGGAGGGAGGGAATGTTGAAAGGACTTCATCGCCGCACACCACACGCTTGATGTAAAAGAGATGCGGTTCCCTCTATGTATATGTTGTTTGTCGAGTACTTATGTATAATATTATGACCAATAATACGCGTCTCATGATTGATTGGTGTGTTAATTAAAAATGTTTAGGTCACTTTGCCGGAGTGGTTAACGGGATCGCCTGCTATTTCTAGCTGCCAGCGGTTGTGCTTTGCACGCGAGTGTTCGAATCGCTCAGGTGACGCTTTTTATATAGCCGGTTCAGTTGATCGTGTTGCTCAATGAATGGCTATGAACACAAATATATATATCCAAATATGTAAATTATTATACTACAATACACAGTTTCTTGGTCAAGGATCATTCAGTGGGAGAGAATAGTACACATCGTCCACTGGCATTCCCTGAAGCAATTCGGTTGACCAGAGTCGGGTGCGAGCAAGTAACAGCTTGTACAGCGCTGATCTTCTTCTTGTCTTGTAGCTTCGCAACTAATTCACCCTGCAAAATGTCAAAACTCGTCAGTGGGCTGAGGGCACCGGCAACACTGACGAGCACGAACCTTGTACGTCCGAATATCGATTGTATGGTCCATGTTACCAATCTGTTTGGTGGACGTTTGTATCATGTCTGTATATGATCGAAATTCTATGAATACTCACCGTAATATGGGGATAGGCGTCCGGGCTTGGGCTCCATTGTGCCCTAAGGATAGTCACCCATTTACCCTGCAAGACATTTTAGCCTTTATAGACAGCCTGATCAGGGCGTACTAGGCAGATATAACTTACGGTTTGGCAGTTGTGCGAGAACGTTGAAGTTGGGCGGAAGGTAGGAAATGGTCCACTCCGTTGCATAAATTCGGGTTTCACGTCCCATACTGCCAAACAGCACAAAATATGTCAATGTCATCCAAAGTTGCTGCATTCAGGGTACGCACGTCTGATGGTGTTATCATAACTTGTACTCACTATACGTCGGCCGTGCGAATCCCAATATGCGGAGCTTGCTGATTGGCCGTGCCTCCACTCAGCACGCATCAAACCCGCGTTGGACTTCGCCTTCATAGACTCTTCGATTTCGTCAAAATGTATCTCAACAGGGCTTGATCGGTCTTTGCTCAGTGCATCTAACTTTCGAGCATCCCACACACTAAAGATGCGATTTTGTCAGTTACGCATGTAGCCCATCTGATGACAGTACCAACCGTAACGCCCTACTATTCGAAGCGGTGAGCAAGAACATAGGATCAACGGGATTGATACTGACACAGCCAATCTTGTCGGCTGACAGTTGGTACCAGCGCGCCTTTGATTTGTCCTCTCTCAGGTCCAAGTGCGTCACACCACCAGATTTGTCGGAGAACCACAGCTCATGCCCTGATGGTGTCAGGTCGAAGGACTGTATAGCGATACCATCGTTGTCGAAAACTTCTCTAGATATGCCCGAGACAAATGACGTACTCCTAATGGTGCAGTCGTAGGAGCTTGTGTATACCTATATCCACACCAAAAGTGAGAAGGGCGTTTGCTGATAAGAAACAAACATACACTGTGAGAGTCTACAGGATCAAATTTGATGGCCGAAATTGAAGATGATGATGTTGCAGGCCAGTGCAGTTGCATACGCCAGTATTTGCCGCCTTCTTCGTTTCCAGTAGGAGCACTGTTGTCATCGTCATCCGCTACCTCTGGCTCGGCGCCGGGGTCCCAGATGCCCAACGCCCCATGCTTGTCTAATCGAGAGAATTAGAGGAATAACGGTGCATTAAATTCTGTGCGTACCTCCGAAGAAGATAAGATCCTTTCTAACCTCTGGGTGATATGCGGCTGAATAGATGCGCTCTCTTGTGACCTTGGCTCGTGAGGCAAGTCCCTCACTGTGAAATTTTGCTCTCAACTCCGCCAAAGCCCGTTTCTCCCTAGGATCTTCGTCAAACCCATCTTCTTGCCTACCGACCGGTCTTGTATGGCTCGACTTCAATGTATGTTCCAGGAGTGAGGTTAGACCTAGTACCTCAGAGGCAGTCGTGTCTTCTAGTAGGGTATACATCTCCAGATCGGCATGTCGAGGCTTCGAGGCTTCGCGCGCACGTTCCTCCTCAGCTAACCGTTCATCTTCAGCTTTCTTGCGCAGAGCTTCCTCTTCTTGCTGATAACATACTGTTTGAGATTCCACGCTGGGAAGTACAGTAAATAACTGGCGTACCTCTCGTATTCTGCGCTGTTCAGGGGTTTCGTCGAGAGCTGGCATCGTCCGTCGAAGCCGCTTAGATTGTCGAAGGGGAGCAGGTGCGGGAGATTGTGAGCGTTTCTCCCTTTTCTTCGCTGGCTTGACAGGCTTCACCCTTGCCTTAGGTACAGATTGTGTTTTGGGAGAAGGCTTTGGAATGTCTAGTGTGACGTCCAGTTGTGCAAGGAGGGCGCGGTTACGCGCAATGGTTGCTTCACGTTCTTCATCGCTGCGCAAAACAGGCACTCAGATATTAAAGACATAGTCAGCACAAAAACCAAGAATGACTCACAAGTCCGCCATGGTATGATGGCTAGACCTACACGGGGCCCGTGTACTGCCAGTTGCGTGAGTACTTAGGAGAGTTGACGTTGTGACAGCGCGACCGGATTCGCCGCGTAGGGTCACGCGATCCACGCGACAAGTCACAGCTTGTCACAGTATTCCGTCTAGCGGTTTGGCCACTGGTGGCACTTACTCTTTGTAGCCGCAATCTGGTCACCATGCTACCGAATACGGCGAATCACTGCATTGTCCAGTAGGCATTGCAGATCTCAAGCCATTTATCAATGGATACGCTCGAACAACGTGTCGTTATCTCAGAAATCGCTATAAGACGAGGCGCACACATATGCAATGCGACCCAACAACCGCAATCCCCCCCTTGGCCATATCTCGCTCTCAAGTGTCTTCTCCAGGAGAACATTCTTCTTACTCAACAACTATCATGTCTATGAGGCACGGTTTCATTGGCCATCCCCTTCTTCCTCGAGAACTCTTTGATATGGTTGTCGACAATGTCGATGACCGAGAAACGTTGAAAACCCTTTCCCTTGTTTCACGAGCCTGGTGGCCTCGATGCAAGGAACGTTTATTCCGCCAGATTGAACTGGTCTGGCCAGACTACCACAAGACTCTAAAGCACCTCGACTCGGATACCCTGAATATTTACAAGAGCGTACGACATGTAATCTTCCGCTGCTCAGATAAGGCCGCTGTTCCCACAGTCCTAGATGATGCAGAATCGGATAGCAGTGCAGAGACAGACGAAAAGGAGAGCGAATGTGGGTCTGACGACGATTTCTCCGGTAGCCAACCTATGCTGAAGCTCTCGACGGACGACTTACTGCCGCTGAGTACATTTCTGCACAAGCTCATCCACGTAGAAGAGCTCACTATCATCGCTCTTGGCTGTGGCCCTTTCCCTTCACACTGGAATTCCACTGTCAAGCTGCTTCGTCTCGAACATGTCGCTTTTTCACGTCTTGCAAGCGCTGTCTCATTCGTTGCCGGATTCCATAAATTGGAGTCTCTATCGGTAGATTCCATCCGGTGGGAAGATGATGACGGGCCAGAATGCTTCGAAACAGCTGACAACATGCTGCATGACATTCAACCATTATCTTCCCTGCACGCTTTGAGCATCAGGGCGACCCATGGGAGTACCGATATGTTATGCCGCATCATGCCAGCAGAAAAGGTCGCGGAACCACCAATTCAGACAATTGCAGTAGAATGCTTGAACACCTTTGAAGTCCCAGTATGGCAAGACATCTTGGAACGGACGGGCGACCATCTTCATGACCTGGATATGCGGCTTTCGTGGCAATGGGATTGTGAGTATTGCCTTTGTAACGGCGCGTGTGCGGTCTCACAGGAGTTGCTATAGTGCCTGTTTCTGCAGGAGGCGAGCGCGAGTCCCTGAGCTTACATGCAAACGGAATGCTGCGGTCCCTAACCTACCATTTTGACGAAGAAGAGACAACTGATAACAACGCGCAGAGTTTTCTCAGAGTCCTCTCCACAATCACCTCTGTCCACATCGAGGAGGTGTTTGTTGCCGATATATTTCACCAATGGAAAGAGGAGGATGCCGCTCTGTGGGACAAGCTCCGTCTCATCAACTTGGAGGACAAATTGGAGCACCACACCCACTTTTCAAGACTTCGAAGGCTTAAGTTTGGATTCAATGTTGAGGGGGTAGAATCTACGAGACACGAAGAAGTGAAGGATAAAATCATCACAGCTTTGCGAAATCGCTTGCCAAAAGCTATAGCGCGAGGTGTCGAAGTGGTGGCTGACGTATCCATTGATGAGGCTGACCAGCCCTAAATTGTGGGCAGTCAGGATATTAGGTGCCCCACACAGCCTCTCGCTGGTCCGGGAGGTTTAAGCGTACAATTAATAAAATAAAGTAGTTACAACAGTGATGAACGGTGATAGCGCAAGTTACGACTGGTACGCATCTGTGTTTTCTCCCATGTCCACAATAAAGGTGGTCCGGCCACCGCGTGGTAGAATGAGAGCCTTTTCTGCGCCGTGCAGTTGATGGGTTCGACAACTCGGAACTACAGAACCCATGCGACTCTGACTGGCGATAGGCCGAGCCTCCACTGTAATCTTTGGTAGAGTGAGTTCACCATGATGTAAAGCAATCAGTGTGATCGATGTCTCGAAAGTTGTGCCGTCCTACAGATACAGAAGATAGCATTAATTACACAGAAGGACATATTCTTGATTGACTTACTTTGGCCACGAAGTCCCCTGTCTTCCTTCCACTGACAAGCCAGTCCGTTGTTAGTTCCTCAATGTCAAACTTCATGGTGTATGCCTTGCTAGTCAGATGGTCTGTTGGACTCCAATGGAATGCCGTTGTGATTGACAGCGAGGCTGAGATTGGTTGGCCTGCATAGAGAGGAGGAAGTCTGTGCATTGGTTGCTCTTGAACAAATGGCGCAGGAAGAAGGCGAAGGCGAGCAGCTGCGATGATCTATAGTGTTAAGATTAGTACTGCTGACTGTGAACCTGTGAGGAAGCCCCAACTGACATGTACGCTGGGCACATCTGTTCGGATGATAATCTCTCGCCAGACAGTTTCATTTTGCTCTGGACGACAGCCTCTCTTCAGAACCTGTCTGATCTTTCAGTAGAGCGATCTACCGCGTCAAATGTACCTGCGAACCTCTACTGCACGCTGGAGAGGTTCCTGAAGATGCTTAGGCTCGCAGGTTACGTCCGGTACTGAGAGTTCTCCTGTTATTCCATACATCTTTACCCAGTTTGCGTTACGCTCGAGCGCTTGGACCAGAACATCCACCAGCGTGTCACGATCGGCTTGTGAGTATGAATCGCCCAATGCTTCAACTACAGCGCTATTAACAAATCCTTCCACCTCTGTTTACGGTGAGTCATTTTCCATTGGGATAAAAGACGACTGACCTTCTCTGAGCATGCGATATGTGATAGAAAGACGTACAAATTCCGCCCCTGAAGTCTCTGTTCAGTCGAAGTCATCTTGCATCAATCCAGGACTCACCTGGGCCGCGTTCCGAATCAAGCTGGAACAGGAATTTGCCAGGTTGAGCAGGTGTCACTGTCTGCGTAGGGGTGTAAGTATCCCTATTTCAGTGCAGTAGATTGCCATCCTACAGTAATCTTTGGGCTGTGCATGAAACTCTTAGCGATTCTCAAGTTGTCCCCATCTCCTTCTGCATAGAGCTCCAGTGACTTTATACGAATGTACTGATGGGTAGTGGTGGCCAGAGTAAACCGCGTGAACAGCCTGAGAGGGATCGAGGTGAATACTTGAATAGCTATGCGAGGTGAGTGCAGACCTTGTACCGCGAAAGAAATCTTCGACGTTGATGGTCACCGGCAAAGACACAAGTACGACCCTAGTCAGCCGAAGAGTTCGTGTAAGTGCAGGCTCGTGTGCCGTCACGTAGTCCACGGTGATGTTCACTTTCTACTATGCAGCTCAGCTTGTATACGTTTCACACGTACCACAGTGCTTACCAGAGCATGGAACGCAGAGGCATCGCTGTGAGGCACGGATAGCGATACCATACTGTTCGCAGGGAGGTCGAACAACACTATTGCGCTATCAATCACTTCATATGAGATATCCGATGTTCCTATGGGGCGATGAGGAATCGATAATCGTGACAGATGCCCAAACGCACCATCTTCCTCGAAGGCAATCTTATCTGTTTCGAACTGCACCCCGGACGGTGCAGACAAGCGAAGCATGGCTTTTGTGACTTCGTTTCGCCCTGTACTAAGCACTACAATAATTCTAGACTCGCCGCCAACCTCAACTATGCGTGGATTAATATGTTGTAGTCGCACGCGGTTCCAAACACATACTTCGACGCGGCTGACGCAGACGAACGTCCAGCGCACGAACATCTTTCGGAATTGAAATTAGCGTGGGCGGTCGTTTCGACTTGCTGTTCTTGGCGTTTGCCGGACTTGTATGTAGCCATTGTAGAATGAGATGCGCGATTTTGACCTGGCTCAGATGCAAAGAATATTTTCCAACTATAGCGGACTAGATGTGAATTCAGCGCATGAGAGCCTCCCGAGAGGCTATAACTCACTGGACAGAATAAATCCAGGCTGTTTAAACCTGATGCCAGCGAGTCTGTCTCTCCAGTGAAAACAAAACGTGCTCCGTCGCGGCCAGCTAAGGTGACGGAAACTTCATCAACAGATACTGGCTTGAATCACATCAGCATCGCAAGGGGAAAGTACACCAAAACACTTACACAGGGAAGTGCATTGTAGATAATGACATGGAGAATAGCTCCATCTCTATCCTGATCCAGGATCACTGCATTTTTACCTACCGAGACGCTAAGAGCAGGATGGTCATAATGCGTCACTTCTGAAAGGGGTGTTAGTCTCAATATTGATGTTTCAGGGGTTCATCTTTACCTGACTCTAAACTTTCGGAGGTTTCTCTCAAACGACCGACAAGTGAAGTAGTGTACGCCACATGGTCTTCAGTTGTGATGAGTAGTGCCTTACCGAGATCCTGGACATATGCTTTGAGAAAGTCCAACAGGACGTTTAGCCATTCCTTGTCTCTCGGTTTCTGCGAAGTCGCGTGGAGGTCGAGTGACCGGGTGAGCATAAATGCTTCAAGTGACGTCCAGCCATGTGGTGCGTAATGAGCAGGGAGAGACGTATACGTCTGGAGGGCGTTCGATAACCTTTCTCGAACGCTAAATCATCCTGGTCAACGACTAGAGATCAAGGAAGTATACCGTTCCACGCACACATCCAGAGCTGCCAAGCTGCCGTGCATTCGCAGGGCAAACTTCCGTCTACCCGCAGCTACATACAGCTCGATAGCACGGTTTGTCAAGTTGACGTATGTTTCATAGAATGCCTCTTTATCTTTCAGCGAGGTTTGCAGTTCTGCCCGAGAGATACGTGAGAAGTCAGGGGAAGAAGTGTCACTTTGGATTTTCTCCTGATCGCTCGAGGCGTTGGTAGTAGAAAACGGAGGCCGAGGGGGCAGGAATCCAGCAGCTACACCGAAGACGTCCAGCTTGTAGTGGTGTGACGTGAGGATCAAACCCAATGTGAGCTAAATCACGCACCTCATGCCGTGCAAGCTCTGTAAGCTCGCCTTTTACACCGTTGAAATTGGCAAGAGAAGCCTTGTCCAAATCTGACGACTTCGCCCAAATGTCGCATTGATCGACAACACTCAATGCTGAGGAGTATGACCACGATTCGATGAAGAAAGGTGGCAGCAGGTCCTCCTAAACCAGATATAAGCGGATTATAGCGTGTCTGAGAGTCCTTATTAACCTTCACTTCCGCCAACCGTCGGCTGAATGTTTGGAGGAATACGATTGCCTTCTTCCCAACTTCCACAATCCTGCCCAAACTGCTCAAGAGTATGCACTGTCTCGCCAGCAGGTACATTCGAAAGTCAAGTACGGAGATGGAGTTGGCGAGAATGAGATCCCTGAATGGTTTCCTTTCGACAGACAGAAGAGGTGCTGAATCGTCCCTAGCGGAAGGGCTGGCAAGAGAGCCGAACCAAGCCATGTTCTTGTCCTTTATAACCTGGAAGAATAGCGCTTCGAGCTCTTCGTACGTCCCCAGAGCTTCTTCGTGCAGATTCATACCCTCGAAGGATGAGGCAAGGCTTTCCTAGCATAGCGGCACATGTGAGACAGTAGGTGGGACGAACGAGCTATCCCTCACCTTCAGTATGAAAAAGGTACAGAAATTCCAACCGGGCATTTGGCGTTGACCTTCAGACCTCCTAACCTCATCTTCACGTTGTGAGACCGCCGCGTCGAAAGCTGCCAGTATTCCATCCTTGAGTTTGCCAATGAGCTCGGCCCAAGCAGTAGGGTTGTCGTTGTCCGAGGCCCATACGAGCTGAACGCATCTGAACGGGGTGTATAATACATCAACGAAGGATTACAAGCGGGACAGATGCATACTCACCTATCCTTCTTATCCACGTTAAAGTCTGCCCTAATCTTATCCAACACAGACGTTTTCATCTGGAATATTCGCGCTCCTGTTGACTTGGCATCTGGTCGTACAATATGGATGATCAGCCACTCTTGGTTCTTCCGCTGAGTAACCGAAGAGTGCCAGTCCTTGATCTGCTTCTTGACGGTATTCCTATATGTTTCCGTGTCCTGTTGAAGCTGAGAAGATAATGACAACGGTGACAGAGATTCACGGACCTCGCATATCACAATATATGCGTTCAGCAGTGGTTTCTCCAGAAGAGTCTGCGGAACCTGGTACGTGTGTTCATCGCGCTTGGCATCCGCTGCTACGACGTCAACTTGTAATTCTTGTATAGTCCGTATCGTAGGTCGTGTAGACGGTTTCCAGTGCAAGTTTCGTAGGGGGAGTTGACATAAAAGTGCGGCATAGACTTGCTTCCAGTGGTCGGTCGAGAGGAAGGGTTGTGGTGCACTGTACGTGATTGTCACTCGGTGCGTGGACATCGACCGCAGCGAGAAAAAGCCTGAGTATGCAGACCGCAAAGAGACAAAGAGCAGTAGTTTGGCAAGTTACTATGCAGCACGAGGCCGAGATGAGATGTGGGTCCAAGTTGATCGCAATCACGTTCTGATAAATGTGACGCTGCAGGTATGCGCGCCTCAGCCAGTGCTTGAATCGAGAGACATTACACATTAGATTTTATAGATAATACAAGCGATAGTATGTAAGTATTCAAGTCATATGAGATGCTGATTTAGATGATGTTAGAGATGGCCGACTTTTGTCGTGAGGGATTGTGGTATCTCTGCCTTCCGGATATCCGAACCAGATGCCAGCCAGTAGCACGATGTGCGACAGGCACAAGATGGCTGAGGACGTCGGAGTAGAGGGGAATACGTTCCACGCATACTCAATACCAAGAATGAGTAGCACTCTGAGTGAACATGGTCAGCGTTTAGGCCATGTGAGACAATATGCGCGACTCACTTCAGCGGTGCTGGATAAGTCGTCCTCCATGCAAGGAAAGGTAGTTGTTGTGCATACCATGAGTAGAACTGGTAGTGGAGGGAACGTGCAAATAATATTCCGATGAGATTCGCAGTGAAAAGCACTGTGGTGACGTCTATAAAAACGTGAATATTGATGTAGTCCAACGATATGATGATACACTTACAGTCTGCGGTGATAGGAGCCCAGTAGGGGGCCTCAAATGGTGACCGAAGCCCCCGACTTACGAGAGAGAATGTACCGCCGTCCCGTTTGCACCAACGGAATGCGCCGAAGGCGACCAGTGTAGCGACATGGCCCAGAAGGAGACTACGTGCCCATGCACTGCTGAGGAACGTCTCTTCCGAGACGAACCGCCAGTTGACTGTCCACTTGTAAAGAAAGGCCCTTGTCAGCTCGTACGAGTATTTGAGGTACGAGGTCGGATAAGCATTCAAGAATTGCGATCCTATTGCGGCTTGACTGAGGATGAGGACGAGCATATGTCTTGCTGTAGTGATAGCACCGGTGCGTTTGAACAGGACAACCAATATTCCTGGCAAATACAAGAGCGCAGACATTTTCACAGAGATGGCAGCGCTACACTCAACGGTGAGGGGGTCTTCTATTCTGTAAGTGGAAATTTTCGCACCTGTATAAAAGTACCCCTAACGTATCCCTTCCTCTCGCAAAGGCTAACACTGCAGCCTGCGCTGCCACAACCGACCAACAGTCATTGAAAAGTCGCAGCACATATATGGAATGTAGTCGTTTGCTGAATGGAAGGAGCAAGAGGGCCCAGTTGGGAACACCTCCGGCTTGGTGGTAAATTGCGCAGGTGAGTGCAAGGGAGAGTATGTAGAGCAGGCTGAATATATGCTGAGCGTTCGCCAGGTTCTTCCCCGAGTTGGTCAAGGCATAGAGTACCCTGTGAACGTAAACGTGACCAGCCGGATAGCTATAGTTGTCGGTGGGTAGGACATTTTGAGCAATAGCACTTCGATCGGCGGGAGCACCCAATACAGTACTCACACCAGTGGGCCTGTCGGTCCAGATATAAACGCATAGTCACGTTCACCCTTCATATATAGCTCCAGTTGGTACATGTACGTTTCCCAATCAATCTCCGTATCTGCTATATTCGTCAGTGATGTCAAAGTTGCTCTGGACGGACAAATGACTTACAGGGCACGAAGCGGATGATGAGCTGTGTGAGGACAGCATCTCCGACGATGATCAAAAAGGCAAGAGTGACGAAGTAACGAGAGTCGGTGAGTAGGGCTGTGATATACTGGACTACGTCCCCCAGCGAACGGATGGCAAGGAGCCGTGGTGGCGGAGAGCCAGACATTGATGAGCGTTTCTAGCTTACGACCTCGGCAGCGATTTGGTCATTAGCTGCGTTATATGCGCGTCAAAGAGCGATATGAAACACCTGCTCCGGCTCGCGGTGGACTCGTTCACTTTCGACGTCCCAATCATGGCAGGCTTCAACGTCGCCGCTGTAATCCTACACTCGGTAGCTGCAGCGATATTGACATACGGCTATAACCAACTTGAACGCTTGCCGAACAATGATTTCGTCAAAAATCAAGTGGGCGGCCATTTCCAATTTCTGACCATTCAAGGGTACGATTTCGGTCCTTTCTATGCTGCAGCATATTAATGGTAGTGCTGGTGCTCTAGTTTGGCTGTTGCATGGCTTACTATGGTTCTGAGCCTCATCGCAGATGTCACACACATTCAAGGTACTGCAGCGTGACCCTGTAGATAGTAAACTGCCGTATTGACCTCTACTCTTCAGCGGTCGTAAGATTTAAGCGTGCGCTGTTTATGGTGGCCATGCCAGTAAGTCAATACGTGTATGTTTTTTGAGTGTACATTGACTGTGACCAGCTTGCGGCCGTCATTTCTAGCATTTACTGGACACTGTTGCTCTTCTTCCCCACATTGATTCTACGGGTGCCAGAACCCGGTGAACTCGGGCCCACTTCTTCTGGGGAAGTGCCAGAGCTTTTACGTATACCCATTGGCCTCGACCTCTCCCTGCACGCTGTCCCTGGAGCGGCTCTCTTGCTTGACTTTTACTTGTTCGAAGTAAAGTATGCATCGTCATATGCACGATACGGCGGTGCAGCCGTTTGCCTGATCGCTGCCTCGGGATATTCCTGGTGGGCGGAATACTGCGCTTCATTCAATAAGATCTGTGAGTACACTATGTTGTGTTACATGTCGTCAAGCTGAAGAAAATACACACAGTCCCTTATCCGTTCCTGACCAATAATGACTTCCCCGGTCGTGTTGGTATATATATCGCTGTTGGAACCTTCGCTTACTTCGTCTTCCAAATCTTGAATTCTTTACACTCATAAAGCATCTCTCAGCATCTACACGTCATCTATACCGCATAAAAATGAATTAGAATGTTATGTTACAATAACTCTGAAATCATTGACGGTGCTGTACTCGTGCTGAGTGAACGATCGACTCTACGCTTCGGCAGACCGGCCCGACAGATCTACGGTAATGGAGTCACGTCGAAAGACGCCCATGTATGTTTTGTGGCGGCATAGTCGAAAGCATACACCGTTGGCCCTCGTCTCTAAATTTCCAGCCAAAGAATATAATCAGCGATGGCAGAGCAACCTACGAAGCAAAAGCTATGGGGTGGAAGATTTACTGGGAAGACCGATCCACTGTGAGTCTTTCGAGATCAGTGGGATGACATTTTCATGAACACGTTCCCAGCATGCACGAGTTCAACCAGTCTCTGCGTTATGACAAGCGCATGTATGCAGCGGATATAACTGGCTCAATTGCGTACTCGAAAGCGCTGACAAAGGTTGGAATCTTGACGAAGGACGAAGAGACAAAAATCGTGCGCGGCCTTGAGGTTGTCCGAAAAGAATGGGAAGCCAACACTGTGAGTGGAATGTTGTGGATAGATGTATTTATGAAATAACGTGTCCGCTATTTAGTTTGTGATCCAAGCAGACGATGAAGATATCCACACTGCTAATGAGCGTCGGCTAAGCGAACTCATCGGCCCACTGGGCGGGAAGCTGCATACTGGACGTTCGCGCAACGATCAGGTTGCGACGGATATGAGGTTGTGGCTTCTGAACGAAGTAAAGGAAATTGAGGCTGGTCTGAAAGGGCTTATTCGTGTGATGGTTGAACGTGCCGACAAAGAACAGGACATCCTTCTTCCTGGGTACACACATCTCCAGGTATGCTGAAGTCTTGTCTCCCATACATGTTCACGAGGATAACACGCGTATTGACATCAGCGTGGCCAACCCATCCGTTGGTCACACCTACTTCTATCACATGCCTTCTCTTTCAACGCTGACCTCCAACGCCTCCAACAACTCATTCCTCGTATATCCGTCCTTCCCTTGGGCTCCGGCGCCCTGGCAGGCAATCCGTTTGTTGTTGACCGAGACTTCCTTGCCCAGGAACTAGGCTTTCAATCGGTCTCGGAGAACAGTCTTTATGGCGTAGGCGACCGCGATTTCATTGTGGAATTCATGATGTGGGCCAGTCTGGCGATGACCCATATGAGTCGAATTGCGGAGGACCTTATCATTTATTCGACGGCGGAATTCGGTTTCGTCACGTTAAGCGATGCTTACAGGTAACATCAGATTCTTGGTTAGTTTGTGTCTTGACTTAAGTTATCCCCTTGCTCAGCACTGGCTCCAGTATCATGCCTCAAAAGAAAAACCCAGATTCCCTCGAACTCCTGCGCGGGAAATCAGGGCGTGTATTCGGAAACGTCAGTAACCACACTATAGCTACTCATGCTGGAGCACTTATCAGTTGCGCAGATGGCAGGTTTCTTGATGACACTCAAGGGTCTACCCTCCACATACAACAAAGATCTTCAAGAAGATAAGGAACCTCTATTCGACGTCGTCGACACCGCCTCTGCGTGCTTCAAAATCGCGGAAGGAGTGATCGCTACGATGGAAGTACACGGCGATAAGATGCGGCAAGCACTGACTATGGACGTGCTTGCGACGGACCTCGCCGACTATCTCGTCCGTAAAGGGGTAAGTGTTTCAAGCTCCAAAAGCCTCGCCAACATTCTTAATAACTTCATCGTCTCACAGATACCCTTCCGGGAGACACATCACATCTCCGGACGAGCAGTTGCGCTCGCCGAGTCACGGAAGTGCCAGTTGGACGAACTCACTCTACAAGACTTCCAGGGCCTTAGCGATAAGTTCTCGGAAGACGTACACGCCGTGTTCGACTTTGAGGCGAGTGTTGAAAGGCGTCAATCTATTGGAGGCCCGAGTCGCAAAATGCTCGAGAGGCAGATCTCTGTGCTTCGCGCAGCTCTAGATAACTAAACAACAATGTAATGTATGTAATAACATAGAGATGACGGTACAGCTAATGGATAAGATTACAGTTTAAATATCGGTTATGTTTGTTCTGTCAAAAGTTCCGCCTAATAATAGCCTTGACTATGCGGGCAGCACCCTATCACGTGGTGGTACAAACAAGGTTGTATGCATGTAGTATGTGTCGCCAGAACTCCCATAAATAACTATGTAATGCCTGCATGGCGAGTTCATCTCCTGTTGCCCTCACACAATACCCCATCCATCTATTGGGATCTCTTTCCCAGCCTTTCGTAGGTCCTTCAAATGACTACTCTTACTTTTGGTTTTGAGTCGATCCGCGATGGATCGATAGGCATTGGTATCGGAATCCTTACCCAATAACCATGTGATCTGCAGGACGCCCGGGTTATCCAGGTTTGCATGGTCGACGGTTTTAGGTTGGGCATGGCGAGTGAGAATAGCGGCAAGTATAAGTAATAGGGAGGACATGGCGAGGCCTACAATGGGCTGGATCAAGTTGACATCAGTTTTACGCATTGCACGAGTAAGTACTGTAATCGATGTGCACTCACGGGCCAGAATGTAATCTAAGACAAGTTTCAGCTCGGAGTTTCATGGTAGAGAAATTTATTGAGAACGTACCTGCACAGCGTACCGGAAAGGGGTGTTCTCCTGCTGATTCTGTGCCGCAGGATAACTCAGCGGGAGTTGTTGCTCAAGAGCTTTACGCACAGACCCTAAGAGTATGGAATAGATGGACATTGAGAGACGCGTAAGTGGCATGAATTGCGATGCACTCACCACGCCAAAATACAGCCGCAACTGCATTTTGGAGTGCCGCTTCTAGCTGACCCAAGCTGATCTCAGAGACTGATTCGTGGTCAAATCGGAGGAAGTCCATGAGGTTGCTGTAAGGCAGTTACGTGAGTAGGGCACAACAGCAGTTTCTGCATATATACGTACGTTTCGAGCATAGTGAAAGTGTAATTTCCAGCGGAGCTGCCGTCGGCCAGATGGTACTTCTGGATGGTGTTGCTCGGCGGCGATAGTGTACCAAATTGGTTGATCTGTGATGCGTCCATGTTCAGCATAGTAGAAGCCGTTCAAGGACACAACGCACCAATGACAGGGCGATATACTGCGGTGATGCTGGTAAGTCCCAATCGTTCCATTGACTTGTCGGAATTGTATCCGTCAACGCTCCGATGAGGCCCATTTGCGGGACTACATCTCTATTGTCCTGGTAGATGTTTGTGTCACACGCCAATATCTGCACAGCCGATATTTGGGCTGTAGCGAGGGATTGTGGGTGTGCTCTTATATTAGAAACACAAGTAAGACTTACTGCACTCTGACGGGAAACTACAGCTATCTGGGACAATTGCAGGAGTGAACTTGACGACCCCGTCGCGCCGTTCCTGAGTGGAGTCTTGTACGTCCACGGTAGAAGCCACAATCATAGTCGATGGAGGCGAGATGTTGGTTGAGGGTCCAGTCGAGTTCTTCAAGAGTAACGGTAAAACGTAAAGACCACGGTTCGCTGAATAAGATGTATGGGGGCCCCGAGATATAAGAAAGTCAAGAAAAGTACTGACATGGAGCAATATGCACATCTTGCACCCTTGGATCTATATGAAACTGGAAAGTCCCAGAGTGTGAATCAAAATCTCCAACCTGAGTCACATTTGGAATAGCACTGCATCGCACTTGCACTTGCGTTGCTGCAACTTGAATAGGTTTGAATCCGACGAAGTTGGGAATGTCGTAAATCACGTAGTCTTGCCACCCAACCGTCCTAACGTCCCAATCCACCAGTGGCAGGAGATTTACGGCTGGAAACGCCTGTATCAAGCTGTGCTTCTGCGATCAGCCCACATACTCAGGCGGTAGAGGAAACGACGTACGCCTGAGGATCGGTGCCAACATCACTCAGGTATGTAGTGATGTTGAGGTACCGCGCTTCGTTGTTGAACACAACGCCCACACTGAACAGACTCGGCATGGTCACACCGAGCACGAACAATGCTGCAAGATAAAGAAATATGCAAATGACGTAGAATGGCGAGATGCATGCGTGGAACTGGTTCCACAATACGGGTATAGCTGACCCGAGACCAAGCCACGCCGTTGCTTGGTCGTGCACCGCGGTGAGCATCTGCGGTTCATGAAGGTTGCGCCGAAGTGCAAGCAGTTGTGTGTAGTATAGGAGAAGGACGAGGTACAACTGAATCCAGTTGAGATACTGCAACGTAACAAATAAGATAGGTATGAATACGTACTTTTCCGAAGGTATTCGGGCCGATATCAACGACATAGAAGAAACTTTCGGTATACCATTCGTTCTTGACCAGATGCAGAGGGTGACCGTTGAAGCCGACAGCTACTATTATCGCATGGGCCGTCAAGAGAAGGGCATGAAGAAACAGGCAGAAGACATAGTTGAGATGGCCCATAGCAGCGGAAGGCTTCTTGCCATTGCTTGTGTTTGGCCCCGGACTGGAGTTTCGTACTGAGCGGTAGCCTGCCATGTTAACACAGGGAACTGAGAGGCAAGAACGGAGGGCGAGAGGAGCTCATATAAGGTAGGACTTATGGCATCGGTAGAGGAAGCGATGAAGGTGGCGAAACTCACCTTTAACACGCGCATACAACCCCTTACACAGCTTGAACGACTAGACGGTGAGATGTCAGGTCAGCTAGTGAAGAAAGCCCTATCTGCCAAGGGGCGACATTAAGTCATATGTGAGATTCAGAACATGTATAGAAGCTCCCGACGATAGCAAAACATCGAAGAGCTGCAAGAGCAAATAGTATGCTGACACCCGATTGCACGCAGGTGACGGATATCCGGAAAGTGCATGCATTCTCACTCCAAGCACACGCGCGATCTGCAACGGGACCCGTGCTTGTCCACCATCTCCTGCTTCAGTATCGCGGATTAGCGGTATATGAAACCATGCTACATGCACACCTTACAAGGGTCCAATGATTGCAGTAGAGTCGGAATCGCTTACGGACCCTAGGCAGATATAACTCGAAGGGCGCCTGGACCTGGCGGCTCAAGTCTTCTAGTGCAGCTTGTTTTCATGCCGCGACTCATGCAGCATACACATGGGGTATAAGACGGATATCTTGTTCATTCCTGTAGCCGCTGCAGCGAATGGCAGTGCTCTAGTACGACCGACAGAAAAGCTATCGATGGCACGCATTCTATAGAGCATCGCCAACGTGGCGTTAATCAGATATCCAGAACATTTGTGAGAGCACACGTACCCGACACATAGCCCCTTCTCCTGTTAGGGTCTCAGCGGTAAGAGCTTATACATGCACGATACATGTGTCCCAGAAGGCTGAGCGTCGTGTGTTCTGAGATGTCATTTTGGAATCGACGCAATGTCGCGTATATCGCATAGTGCGCCAGATTGGACAGAAATCGGCTCTCTATACAGCTGCACGAGTGCTAGTGTCGCCTGGGCCTCAAGGCGATACTATGTCGAAAAGGCTGCGCTGATTGTCTTACCAGTTGACAGACCAGCGCGCGATCTTGCACTGCCAGTGAAGACTATATTCTGAGGTGTAAATGATGGGTTCCTGGGTTCAAGCTTAAGATAGTCAAGTGCAAGTCGGAAGAAAAGGACATGGACATAGATGCGTGACATACATTATGAGGCAACTATTCTCCATAGTCAGTACAGATGGGCAATAGGGCACAAGCCCAAAGGTAGCTGTTCACTTCGTGTGAATATGCACTAAAAGTGGGTCCTCGTCAATTCTACAATGCGGGCCACGAGGTGTGCACACTGTATGTGTGGCTACGAGGTGAAATGCGTTTTCCTGCATCCTCGCAGTGATGGGCATGTTACGAGGCCAGAGACACGACTTTTTAGGGTCTAGTTCACGTGTAAATCTTTGTAGACGATAGGAATATGCCCTCATTTATGTTTTCCAGCGTAAAACGATACGTGGACATGGATGGTGAAGTCAGATTCAGCGAACCTGTGTGCGAGCGTCAGTTCCATCAAGCCGGGGTTCGTCCAGCCAATCACCGCCCTCACACACCTAGACTGTCTCTGCCAACAGACACTGCCTCTCACCGCGGCGCCATTCACCCTTCGCCTTCTTCGCTCCTTCCATCTCATCTATTTCCCTCCTTTCCCTCACACAATCTCACGCAGCATTGATTGCTGCCTACTATCATCTCAGCCTCCTAACGAGCTTGTGAACAACCACGACCGCAACATCACATCGTTTTATTCAACTTAGCGACCACAAGCAACTTCGCAATGGCTAGAGATAGACTTGCAGCCTTGAGGGTCAGTACTAGATTCGACCGCTGCGGAAAACGCGACGACAATTCTGACGTTTTATACACAGGCTCAGCAGCAGGGAGGAGGAGCGTATAACACGAGCACGTACGTCCTCGGTCATCTGGAACGTGTTGCAACATATCTGAAGCATCAACTTTCTACAGCGACTCGTATCCTATGCAAGCAACCGGTGGTGGTGGTGGTGGTGCCCGTCGCAACAACCCTTACGCTCAGCAAGACGATAGTCAAGGCGGGTATGACACCAGTATCAAGGACAGCACAACAAACCTCGCCGCTCAGGACAGCATGAGCGCGTTTTACAGCGAGGTGATTACTGTGCTATGATATGTATTGTGTGCGCTCAAATGACTGACCGTTCCTCACCGTCTTCCTTGATGCGTTTCATATGATGTTCGGTGGCGCCCATAGATATCCTCCATTCAAGACTCCCTGAAAACCTATAACGACAGTGTCGCGCGTATATCTGACTTGCATACTCGCTCCTTGAACAACTCAGACGATGCAGCCGCAGCACGGCTCACGCAGCAGCTCGAAGATCTCGTTGCGGATACCAGTGCTTTGAGCAGTGTCCTTAAGCGCAGAATAAAGGCGCTTGAAAGACAGGGCGGGTCGGGGAGAGACGGTCAAATCAAGAAGCAGCAGGTGCGCCCACTGTGATATCTCGGAATGATGGTGGTGTCTGACCGATTTCTCCGGGCGTAACAGACGGCTCTTGTGAAGCAGAAGTTCGTCGAAGCTATTCAGAACTACCAGGCAGCTGAGCAGCAGTACCGCACAAAGTACAAGCAGCGATTGGAGCGTCAGTTCAAGATTGGTATGTTTGCAGCGGTTCTGTGGTCGCAGTAGAGATTGTTGCTAATGGTGTCTCGCAGTAAAACCGGATGCTACACCAGATGAAGTCAAGGCCGTTGTTAACGATGACTCGGGAGGACAAGTGTTCAGCCAAGCAGTACGTATCGATCTTCTTTGGCGACAACTCATTCATGTAATAATGCTGCGCTTAGCTTATGAACTCCAATCGGATGGGCGAAGCTAAATCAGCGTATCGTGAGGTACAAGAGCGCCACGCAGATATTCAAAAGATCGAGAAGACAATAACGGAGCTCGCGCAGCTCTTTAATGATGTATGTCAATAATGCTCTTCCATTCTGCTGTCTAGCTAACACATTTTGGTAGATGAGCGTGCTGGTAGAACAGCAAGACGAGCAGATCAACACCATTGAGGCTACTGCAGCGACGGTAGAGAAAGACGTAGAATCAGGGTGAGTGCCTTCTTGTATACCGAGTTGTCGACCATGCTAAATCACCTTTGCCTAGTCTGCAACAAACAGATAAGGCTGTTGAATCTGCACGCGCCGCGCGCAAAAAGCGATGGATATGCTTCGTCATTTTCTTGGTCATCCTCATCATTATTGCCATTATCATCGCCGTCGAAGTGGCAGGCAAGAAGAAATAAGCTACGTTCTAATCTCCATAGTTTGTCGGGAGCGCCATCCCCACCATGCTCTCCGATTATCCGCCTCCTTGACATACGCTACACTTCCTTTATCTCTTTCGTTTGGCACGGACTGATTGCGAAGTATTTATTATTCTTGGACAACTGATACTCTTCGGGTGCATGCACCGCCGTGCCGCTTTGTACGATACTTGGTAACCCTTGCCATGCTATCCAATTGAATACGGCTGGATGATACCCCTTTTTACGTCTTGAGCATAACAGCACTGTTGTGCACGGCTGTCTTGAGGAGTGAAGACATGACGTTGCCATGGTGCTGCCATACGGTGGTGTCCAATTGAAGCATTCAACGACGACCGCGAGTGAAATGAACTGCACGCCGCACCGATAGAAACCGTAGTTGTGCAAAGACAACGCTCGACTGCATTCCAGCCCCTTATCGTACAGGAGCACACACGGTGCATCGCATTGGTCAAATTGGGACGCACCGTTCTTCGCCTTCGTAACGTAATACCAGACATGCCCGCTATTCTTATTCACCCTGCTGTGGCGGCTGACCAAGTTTGCAGAGCTGGGATATACTCTGAGCCCGATGTGCGCGAACTTTGCGAGACAGCCCCCCATCGGTGCATATAACCACCGCCTGCCGCCGCTTGCCGCCACAATCATGGTGGGCCCCGAGGGGCTGCCGAAGTCGGACAAACGGGAGAACTGCAGCCTGCTGACAGGACAGGGGAGGGCAGTTGCTTGCTGGCCATGGAAAGATTGCGGCCGATCCAGTACGGATGCCTGGATACGGGAACGTCCTCACGTTCCGGGTGTGAGATCTTTCAGAGAGGCCTTGCCTGGACGTCGTGCAAAACAATTTTTGATTGCGAAGATCCCAGCTGCAGAACAGTGGGCCGAGGAGGGCGTTCACGACGGAATAACGGGTGCATGAGCGCACAGAGAGGCGCAGAAATTGGCGGCAGAGTCGTCGAGGTCGCAGTGGTCGTCGTCGTCGGAGGCTGGGCCGCAGAGACGAGGCAAGTCGGATTGCCAGATCGGGGCGTATCGGGTCGGGATCGTTGCCTGGATCTGGCACAGGTCTGTTTCCGGGGCACGCCTCCGCCACGTGAAACGGCCATTGGATCTGAGATAAGACCGTGCCCATCCAAGCTGACGCGTCCCTCTACTACCCATATAAAGGCGCACGGTGCAGCAGTCCCCCTTCTCCTTCAACACCCACCTAGCCCGCTCTCCTCCTTCGCCGCCGTTGCCTACAGCATCCACACCGCACAGTAAGTCGGGCGCTGCTCTGTCCCAGTGAGGTCATTGACACTGATCCGTTTTGTCTGTCTTCTCCAGCAGCTCTAACCGCACACGACCGCACCCCCCACGTTTATCATGCCTGCCAAGAAGCGCTGCCAATTCGAGTCTGAGGTCCGCTGCAACTCTGCAGCCCTCCGTATAGTGGGCCAGTGCCCTCACTGTCGTGCAGACTTCTGCGGTACGGTATGTGCCTTTCCATTTATTGTATAGAAACTTGAAGCTTATGTATTCCTGTTTCCTCCTAATTAGCATCGTATGCCAGAGCACCACAACTGCCAGAACTTGGCGAGTTGTAGGCAGCAAGCGTTCGAGAAGAATAAGGCGAAGCTCGAGAGCGAACGGACTGTTGCGCCGAAGATGGCAGTGGCATAACCACGCCATTGCGCATCCCCTCGCACATACCGCCCCTCCTCCCCACTGCGACCCCCATCCTCTCCTCTCGGCCTGTACACCTACCGTTTCCTTTCCGACCATCACCGCAACAATCTAATTATCCTAGGACTGGCCATCCGTTCATCGCCTCCGCCGGTGGCGTCTTCCACACAGTTCCATCTATCTAATGTTTTCATCCCCCACGGACGCATTTCGCGAATTGTTATACCACATTAGTCGTACACCTGTACTCCTCCAATCCCATGTCGCCGTCTGACGACGTGCGACCTTCCCCTCGTGCTGGATCTGCTTCTTGGGTTGATATCTCAATCCCTTGCACTGCCTGCAGAATTCCTCCTTCTCCCTCTGTTGATACTGGTCTCTTTCGTGATCCTATTGTGCATTAGCTTTCACACCGCCTACCTTAGCAAGCTGCTTTATATATCTTACGTCCATAGAAATTCTATGTCTGACTCCGTGCACATGACTCGACTGCGGGATGCCTTTGCTTGCTAAGCGCGTTATCAGATACTAGACCCTGATCGCCACCGTGTCCCTAACTAAACAGAAATTGCTCAGATATGTGTGGGTTGTACGGCTATACGGCACTTGAGCGGAGGCCCGCACAGCCCACGGTTGCTCACTGTATTACACTCCGTCCGCAGATGCGGCGACAGGTCCGTAGAGCAGAGCACTCAAAGAGACTCAAAGGCGGCTGGGAAAGCATCGATTGGCCCGATGGAGACATGATCTTACGCCTAATCCCCCCGCATAGGCAGATATTCATCAGTTGGCGACGGGATGGGTCAAATGGTGTAGACGAGGGGTAATTTGCAGCAATCTGGATCGTCCAATTCGCCGTCGAGACTCGCGTCGTGCAAGCCTGGGTCGGAACGGCGAGAGATGGGGGAAATCGTAGGGACTATCTCCGTACAGCCTGAGGTTATAAGACTGCCAGCTCACCCCGCCTCCGCTAAATCGCCCTCTGCTGCTTGATCAGGTCATCCGCCTGCACCCAGTCTGACTCGACTCCATCTCTTGCTCTTGATCACCATCGACCGTTAGGCGATCCGTGTTACGAAAAGGTCAGTCTCTGTCGTCGTGGCCGTCCGAGCAGAAGCAGCTGCTTTTTGGACGCGAATCACATGTACTGTGCGCGGAGACGTCGTGCTGACCTGTCTGTTTGTGCTCGTTTCCGTCGTGGCACGGCCAGGATCCCGGAGCACTCTGAATACCGAAAGCACGGGCAACAGAGCATCGTGGTAGTGGTAGTAATACGGATTTGACACGCGCAGTACAGCTTGTGAGTCCTACTCCCCGTCCTTACGTTCCCGACCACGAGCTCAGTGATCATCCCCTCTGCTATATCCGACACGCACGACGACTCATCTCGGCTCTGACTCGTTTGGTGTAAACGACGATCTCCGCTGCTTGCATCGCGCATACAATCATCTGCACGCCATTCAATCGTCGACGTCATGGCACACAGGATAACTCAAGTCAAGAACCACCTTAAAAGCATGTCTGAAGTCCACGCAGGTGAGTCATTAATTATGTACGATTGGTCAATTTTGCTGAGGGACACGCTTTTTCGATGGGCAGAAACATGGCAGGGAGTCCCTCTCGCGCCACCGGACAGGTATGTCTGTTTTCATGTTTAGCAAGCGTGTTCTGATCGGACGCGACAGTATCTTCAAATTGACGGCAGCATACAAGGAGGACACGTTCCCGCAGAAGATTAACCTCGGTGTTGGAGCGTACAGAGATGACAATGACAAGCCATGGGTGCTGCCCGTTATCAAAAAGGTATGTCTGATTATGAAGATCGCGATCATAATGAATTTGGTTACATAATGAAACGTATAGGCCACCGAACGCGTTTTGAACGACCCGAACATCGACCACGAGTACTTGCCCATTACAGGTCTCCCCGCGTTCACCGCGGCCGCAGCGAAACTCATTCTGGGTCCCGACTCTCCCGCTATCGCCACAGGGCGCGTCACAAGCGTCCAAACCATCTCCGGGACCGGAGCAAACCATCTCGGAGCGCTTTTCTTGAGCAGGTTCTACGAATTCAACGGAGACAAGAAGGTTTATCTGAGCGATCCTACTTGGGGTACGTCTACATTTGTAGTATGATGCTCCACGAACGAAAGATCGCTAAGCTCATTTTCCGTACAGTCAACCACTTTGCCATCTTCCGCAACGTCGGAATTGAGCCCTTGACATACCCGTACTACGACCCTCAGACGATCGGGCTCGCTTTCGGCCCCTTCCTCGAAACACTGAACAATCTCCCTCCGCGCTCCGTCGTCCTCCTGCACGCGTGCGCGCACAACCCGACTGGTGTTGACCCGACGCGCGAGCAATGGGGCCAAATCTGCGATATCTTCTTGCAGAAAGGCCATTACGCGTTCTTTGACTGCGCGTATCAAGGGTTCGCGAGCGGTGACCTCGACAATGACGCGTGGGCCGTGCGCGAGTTCGTCAGAAGAGAAGTGCCGCTGTTGGTCTGCCAAGTGAGTATTCTTCTACGCCTTTTATGTCCAGAATAACGCGCCACTCCGTCCACCGCGGGAGAATAGACGGTTGGATATATGGCGTTGCTGATGCAATCTGTCTCTTGCAGAGTTTCGCGAAGAACGCTGGCTTGTACGGCGAGCGCGTCGGAGCGCTGCACGTCGTCGCCCCGACTGACGAAACCGCCACCCGCGTGAAGAGCCAGCTCTCTGTCCTCTCTCGCAGTGAAATCAGCAACCCGCCTGCGCACGGTGCGCGTCTGGTGAGTGTTTGTTTGCCCCTTCCAACTTGGTCCCACTTCGTTCCTTCTTCGTGCATGTCCGCGGGCTGCCCGGGAGCCGCGTCATCGTTATCACATTCATCATCCAAAGCATGATCTTGCCGTGCGTGCATGCCGGATGCTGCCGCATGCCGTCGACATTTCCGTATCTCGTTGTTTCCACGCAACATATGCGCTGACATGGTGGATGGTGGCTGACTCCAAAACCTGCTTCGTTGGCTCTGCCGCGCACTAGGTATCGCTGATTCTGAATGACGCGGAGCTGTTTGCGGACTGGAAACAAGATATCCAGACGATGGCGGGTCGTATTATCGACATGCGGAAGGAGCTTCACAAGCTGCTCACGGAGGAGCTCAAGACGCCCGGAAACTGGGACCACATCGTGAACCAAATTGGAATGTTCAGGTGAGCCTTCGGTTTTCTGGGGCTTTTGTTTTTGTTTTTCGCGATGCGACCCTTTCCGCGTTCTGATGACCTGTGCGAATGCCTCGCCGCCTCCGTGTGGTGCTGGAGCTAAGTGGGAACGGTGCACACTTATCCCTGCGCGCCGTGGTGTATTTTGGCGAGGCGGTCGAGGTTTACGAGATGAAAAACGTTCGCCGGCGGCACAGTTGGTCGGAGGCGCTGTGGCACTGAATGAACGGGTCGCGCTAGGTGGCCGTTGGTCTCATTTGCCCCGCACTTCTGGTGGAATAACGACGCGAGAACGCACGGCTAGTCGCAAGACACGGTCGTTCGCACGCAGCGATGGACGCCGTCGCCCTAGTAGGGTTTGGCGGCCCGTTTTCTCGCGGGGAGGTCTGTCACATGAGCCTCCCTGTCCTGTACCCTGCAGGCCCAGGCCGGACGGTTGGGGCTGGGGAGAGTTCTGCTCCTGCGAGGAGGATTTCTCGACTTTCGATTTTCGGATATGCTTTTGACATGGGGCACATTCACTCGTTCCCGCACTCACGGGCTGCGCTGCGTGCTTCTGAGGCTACTCGATTCGGTGTTATTGCTTCTGATTCATATCGCGTTCATGTCGACTGATATGACGGACTCTCTCCCCAGCTTCACCGGTATCACACCAGACCAGAGCCAGGCGCTGACGGAGAAGGCGCATGTGTATCTGACGCAGAACGGCCGCATCTCGATGGCGGGGTTGAACAGTCACAACATCCGGTATTTTGCGGAGAGCTTGGACAAGGCTGTCCGGGGGCAGTTGTGATGCGTCGCTATGTGGCAGGCTATGTGGCAGGATATGTTGGAGACGTCGCCACGGCGTGCGCTGCGCAGGAGTAGACGACATGAAGACCGGGCATTAAATACAGGGTGTACGAGTTATTACAGAGAGATTACAGAGAGAATGAAGCTGGCATGTTCATTAGACATTCACCAATCAACGCGCGCTATAGACGGAGAGCCGTGATTGGCTGATCGAGTCGAGCTTGCCCAGGCACCCACATGTGATGCATGACGTCATGTGGAGAAATTGCCATGTGTGAAGGCCGAGGCATTCGGCAGGATGTGTGATTGGATGGGCGGCAACGGCCGCGGGGGATGAGCTGCCTTATTGGGCGAAGAAGCAGCACAACGAATGACGTCGTCGCGGGTTGTTTGCCTTTCCATTCAATCAGAGCGCATCAGCCCACTCTCCGAGCCGAGAAAACAAATCGCTTTGTTTTTCCGTTTGTTCTTTCCTCTCCATCCCTCCTCTCCCGCCTCTCTCCTCTCCCCGCCGCCACCCGCCCATTGCCATTTACAGCTGCCCCATCACCAGCTCTCTTCGCCCGTCGTCTACCCACCACCACCACCGTCGTCGTCGACGTCGCCTCCCACCCCTACCCCGCCCCGCCGCGGCTCACAGCGCACACGCACATCCTCTCCTGCGTGCCCGTCTCCCTCCCCTCTGCCTGCAGTCCACCCCAGGCGCTCACAGCGCTCACAGCAACAGGTCACCAGGCCTCCTCCGCCCTCGAAGCCTCCGTCGTACGCCCCCTGCAGCCAAGCCTCACACAGCTCTCCGCAGACTTTATGAGTGACCTCTGCCGAATACACATCCCAAGCCCTGTGTTACCTCCTCGCCGTGTCTGTGCCGCCTTGCATCATTATTAACTTCAACGTCACCTCCCAAACCTTGCATTACACCCTCGTGGCTGCATATCTACATCGGCCAATCTCAATCGTCTCCCCAACCTTCAGTTCTTCCCTCTTGTAACGCCCTTTAAAGCGTCGGTGCGCCCCCATCAACCTTGTCTTGCCCACCGTTCTCTGACCTTCCGTGGGTTTTTCTTCTTCCAGTGTTACATGGGAATCCTACTGTCCTTCCTGTTCCCTCGTCAATTCATGTACACGGAACAACCCGCCTCCTCGTCCTCCTCATCCTCATCCTCCTCAAGCTCAGAGTCAGAGCCGGATCCAGATATACCTCTGTTAAGCCCGCACCTAGACTCACCAGTGGTCTCAGACCCAGATGAACCTCGAAATACCTCAACAATCGCAGAATCTGGGGCGGGGTTCGCAGCTGCCCTAGCAGAGTCGCGGTCGTATTCGCCGCACCTCTTGGGTATAGGTGTGTCGGCGCTAAGACCTGCGTTTAATCCTGCGTCGAATCCGCCGTCAGTGCGAGAGCAGACAGCTGAACAGCCGGAGGCGGGTCCATCGTCTGGCGGTATGTACCGCAATCCATTTCAACCGTCGTCACCGCCCGCAGGCGCCGGCACGCCTGGATCGACAGAATCAAGGTCCGGGCGACAACAAGAAAATCTAGAGTCGCTCCCGCCTCAGTCGCCATCATTAGCACACATCGAGGCATCTGCAGCGCACTCGTCGTTCTTCCCGCCCACCTCAAGTAGCAATGGCGGAGCGTCTACGACGAGTCAACCTGGCGGCGGGCCTGCGTTGCGTGTAGAGATCCCACCTCCGCAGCATCATCCAGGGAATCCATTCGTCCACTCAGGTCCGGCGCTATCGCCACCGCACGTCAACACGTCGGGGGCGTCACCCCAGCAGGCTGAACCCCCTTCACTGGCGGGTCCGTCGCAGAGCTTACATGCATCTGTTGATCTGGGGGAGGAGATGCCGTTCGGCGCGACGTCTGCCGTGACCAATGAAGCAGCTCTGAATTTGGATTTCGCAGAGTTCGACTTGGAAGGCTTGAGCACTCTCGAAAAGATTTATTTGTTCTCCCGCAGCAGGGCAGGGTTCCAACGTGTCTTCGTTGCACATGCCCTCCCCGGATATCTGCGTTCTAGCTTCCAACCTTATGACGATTCAAGAAACAATGACACAGCAGATCTTAACGAGCAAGGCAATCCCGTAATTGACTCAGATCAAATTACTCCTGCAGAAGCAGTCGAGTACATCCTACCGCTTCTCAATGGCCTGGCTATGGACGACGGTGAGTGATACTGCCATACCCTCGGAGAAACACCTTTTCTCATTGCATGATTCTCGACGCCTTCAACTCATACGAAAACCCCCCTCTATCATTGTGACCTCATTGCTCATTCTTGTGCATTGCGTGTACAACCGGATCTCCCTATTCATGTCAACGGTACGCTCGAACCCTCTCGCTGATGCCACGCTGTTGCGCTGTGCCCGACACACCCGGTCCAATAACCTCCGATTGGCCGATCATTTCTCCTGTGACACACTACCGTTTCTCCGTTCATTCTTTTCACTCACGTCACTCAGACGAGGCGGTTAAGGAAGCTCTAGCGGCGGAGTTGGTCCCGATAGTGTGGTGGTTCATTACCCACTGTCAGCTCGTCGATGAAGAGCCGACGCCTGCGATTGATTCTACCACGGGTGCGATAAGCAGTGAACCGACGCAGATATCAGTGCAGGCCTTCACGCCAATTCTTGGGACGCTGTTGTTGAGTCCTAATGGGCTGGTTGGGGGCCGCGCCAGGTACGCTGTCGTTGAACTTCTCAGTCGTGTCAGGCGGGCAGACGCACAGGACCACAACGATCAGGTAACTGAGCAGACGCCCCCGACGTTTGGCTCTGGCCAAAATGTTCAGCGCGAAGAAGACAGAGGAGGGACAAATTCCCAACCAATAGTCGAGAGTGACGACCAATTTGACGATGAGTACTCGCCTGTCGGGTTGTTCGGTTCGGTAGAGCGACGGATGTTCGAGCGCGAGATGGTACATCAGGTGGTTATCGGTATGGGCAGACTCGATATTCCTGAGGAGCCGATATACGATGATGGCCTAATGGAAGATGACGACCACATACCGGATACAACAGCGATCCCGACCCCTCACGCTTCATTGCTGAATCGTGCGCATGACAATGACTCGTATTTCCCACCTATGGACCCAATACCGGATGCGCCAGAGGCTGAAGCTCAGACTACCGATAATGAAGCCGGAACAGGACGAAGCCCAGCAGAGACTACACCAACGGCTGTAGAGGCGGATGCGAACTTATCCCCCGGGGCTGTTTCAAGTTCTGTTGCCGGGTCGCCATCTTCGACCACATCTACACCATCTTTAACCTCCACGTCATCTTCATCTAGCTCTACCCCTGCTTCTGCTGTCGTGACTCTGACGCCTTCTCCTACACCAGGGTTCATCGATGCGCGGAAAAATTCACCGACGGTGTCATCACCTACGCCGTTCCCCTTACAACTCGACAGCGTGGATGACTGGCGTCCTACAACTACAGCGCGACCCCTTAGTCCCCGTCCAGCAAGTCCAGCTCTTATTGGTGCCCGCCCTCCAAGTCCGCGTCCTCTGAGCCCGCACTTGCTCGCTTTCACGCGTAGCAGCCCCCGTCCACCAAGCCCGCGACTACCAAGCCCTAGACCCAGAAGTCCACTCGTGACTGGAGCCGCGTTGCCGTCAACCGCACCTTCCCCTAGTCCGTTAGCGGAGGAGCTATCGATGGAACGTACACCATCTCCACCACCGGATATTGTAGCGCCAATACCGGAGCTTGCACCAGGTATGCTGCACGCGTTTGCAGCAGGGGAGGATCTTGGAGGTCTTGCAGGTACTCCTCCAGAGGAGTTCACGGGCGAGGCAGCGGAGGATGAGGTTGAATTGAACGAAGAAGCATCCGTCGGCCGGCTTTCAAGTATGAGCTTGATGGCCGCAGTGACGGCGAGAGGTGAGTTTCACGATTTGTTGCGGATTACCATATTCGGCATATGTCATTTTATAAATTCTCAGGGTGGCACGCATCATCGCTCCACCTACGTTAGGCTGTTGACCACTCTTCCACCGATTGTATTGGCTCGATAAGAATTACTTGCTGACTGTTGTGTTTGCTCCGTTAAATTTTCATTGGTCTAGGTCCCATTGATGACGAGACGAAGACTGCGTTTGTCGCCGAGGTCGAGCGAGTCAGCCGGGATCCGGTGTACTGGGTCAGGAGGGAGGCGAGCTTCGCGGTTGGCGCACTGGCTAAGGTCGTCGCGCAAGAGGTGGTACTGGTGTCGTTGGTATGTTATTTTTGACTTCTGATTTCTCAAATTTAACCCGTACTGCTCCCGTCTAGCTTCCATTATTCGAAGCTCTTTATCGCGACCCCGTCTGGCACGTTAGACATTCCGCGCTCTTCGCGCTTCCCGCGGTCTTATCCCGGCTCCCACCGCAACATCGGAAGTCTCTGGCTCTGGACGTTATCCTGACATTGGCCCACGACGAGTCGATGACGGTACGGTCAGGTGTCCTTGAGGCTCTGGCAGAGGTCATCTACACGTTCCATGAAGATGAAGAACGACCACCGGAACAGCTCCTACGACTCTTTCTCGGTATCCGAGAGGCTGATGACCCTCAGAAGTTGGACCCTGAAGACGAGAAGGCACCGCCGTCTCCGACGTCGTCCCTGAGCTGGAGCGATTTTGTAGCCTCTGTCTCTTCAGGCACGAACGATGGACCCGAAGCCGACATATATGACGACCCATCTCGGCCGCTCGTCTGTGCTTTCAACTTTCCTGCTGTTGCCCTTACTATTGGGCGTGAACGTTGGCCAGAGCTTCGTGATCTGTATAGGACTTTGTCTCACACTCGGTCGTTCAAGATACGCAGGACTCTGGCCGCCTCTCTAGGTGAAATGGCCAAGATCATCGGACCTGAACAGGCGCATGAAGATTTGATGCCTGTGTGGTGGGCTAGCGTTCGCTCGGACGAAGGAGACATTCGCTTGAGAGCTTTGGATGGCGGTGAGGCCTTTATGGCTTCGATTAGCCCGGCCGACAGGACAGAAGTGCTACTAGGCCTTGAAGAACGTGTATGGCCATTGCTGAAAGGGTGGCGGGAGCGTGAAAGCTCCATCAAAGCGTTGCCAGCTTTTGCCGCCATCGATGACGTGGATCAGGCGATTATATGGCGTTTGCTACGGAACGGTTTGATTGACCCCGCGGCCACAGTTCGGGTGACGGCGGTGGCAACGGTATGTGTGCCGTTGATCTCATAAACGAGTCTTGATCCTGACGGCTCCTTGTAGCTTCCGGCACTAATAAGACTGTGGGCCTCGAATACCGACCAGATGAAGGCCGTTTGGAGTGACGTGCTGAGCTTGGGGAATTCACCGACGTACCGACAGAGGATGACGTTCCTTGCATGCCATGAGGCGCTCCTTCAGTCAAGCGAGCAGTCAGCGGCTCTCATAGACGACGCGTTCCTCAAGGCTGTTACGCAGCTTTCGGAGGATCCCATTGTGGACGTACGGATCACAGTTGCCAGACTGCTTGGAGCATTCACCGGTATGTCATGCGTTTGATCTTATTCCGCAGGCAAATGCTGAGTTTTGGATAGATCAATCGACCACGCTGCCCGCTGACATATCGCATACCTTCCTGCAAATAGCCACAAAACTCAGCCAAGATTCGTCTTCCGATGTCAAGGCTTTTGTTGCGCCGCTTGTTGCGCGTTGGCCACCTGCAGCGGGAACCCGTAAAAAGCCCATGTCAGAAATCGCAAAAGCCACCGCCAATTTCTCCCGTCCTCCGCCTTAGACTTCGTCTTCGCATGTCTTTCGCACCCTCCTTCCTCTCCCTCACCACAGATGCAACAGGTCCGTATCTGCCAAGTACACTAGCCTCGGAGCCACCACTGTGCGCCATGCCTCGCATGTGCTCATCAGCCGCGAGCTGCCCTTTGGCGCCGACATAATCGTCTCATCTCGGCGACGGCCACACATTCCCGGTCACAGGAAGATAACCGGTGCGTTGCTGCTGGCTCTGGAGGCGACGTTCGCTATGTGTTGGCCAAAAGCAATTTGCAACTTTTGGTCTTCATACGATCTCACTACTGGCAGTTTTCCCAACTATTTCTCTATTTTACCCCATGATGTCCAGCATACATTATCTCTCCCGTGTCTTGGTGTATATACCATCAATTATCCTTGACCGGCTTGTTCTATTAACTTATGACATGCTTTCTTGTAACTTGCATAGCTCTTCCGCTACATCGCATTATCTTTGCTATCTCCTTGCATTACGATCATCATGTACCCCATAGATAGAATCGTTAGTTTGCTATTTTCTTATTGAGATTTGGTGTTATATGTCGTGGAAAAAAGATGATCAAATACGACGGTTGCCATATACAGGGCGCCAAACCTTATTTTCACGTGGCCCGCCACTGCACAATGGCTACTACAAATTGCTCTGGACACAATAAGCGTCCACTGCTTCCACTGTTCATGGCCCTTGGACACTCTCTTTGTCCTTTTGACGTCGTCTTCCTCGGTCGTCAGCGCGGCCTCGAACAATGGCCATCCATGCTTCTGAACGTGGCATCTTACAAAACGTCGCGGAGGCCGCATGCACGACGATCCCCTTCCCCTCACCCCTTCCTCGCGTCGTGCATCCGACCCTCCACACTCCTTACTCTGCAACTTCACGAAGACTGCCTGGCTAGCAGCATCTCCAACCTTTCTTTGCAACATCTGTATCGGTAGCATCGTCTCATGACCCTCAACTCTGCACTGTATCTATAACGAACGTCTCACGATGGAGCCTGGACCCATTTTCATGAAACTTAGAGCGATCGCGTTTTGTAAGTCTTCCCTTGGTCTGCATGTGTCAATGCTTACTAACAGGTACGCTACACAGCTTGTATGCTTTTTGTAGGCCTTGTCTGGCTTGTATTACTCAGCGTGGAACTATTCTTGAGATGGGATATCTCTGACCCTGCGCAACGTGAGTTTGGATTATGGACGCCATATTGGGGGAACTCACTGTTGCTGGCAGGATCTTTGGTTGTGGTATTTGTGATGATTGAAACAGTCACGGTGATTCTACTTCCGGCCATGTAAGTAATACATTACCTCTGCCGTGTAGAATTCTATAGCTTATCTCGGTTCCGTAAGGTTGATCGTGCCGTTCCGTGTGTGGCTAGATGCTACGAGGATGCTTGCGCTTGTACTAGCTCACTACGGTGTGTATATCGTATTCCTACCCGAAGCTGATACTCAACGGCGCGTTTATCCCTGTGATTATGCAGGTGTAGCCATAGCGTTCACTGTAAAGAACGCCTCGTTCGTATGCCCGGATCAAAGTAAGAACGAATTACGATGCAGCTCTGTCGCATTCCTGATGGTTATGCAGCGCTGGATGACGATGGAGTATGCGAACTGATCGACACGTATATTATGTTGGGATCATGGGTTATTCCTGGATTGTGTACGTTCCTGTTACTTTATACGCTTTCACGAACTGACCATTTTCTCTAATAGTATTGGCCTATCTCATCGGCTTTTGTACCCTCATATATCGCCGCCGAAACTCACAAGATCTTGACGTTAAGGAAGGCAATCTTGATATTGAAGGAGCTGTCACGCCCACTGCGGCCGAGATCCCTATCATGCCTCCTCCACCAACAAGAGCGCGCATGTCTGCCAGCACTGCCAGTAGTTATCCATCAACGGCCAGCCAGCACGTATCATTCAAATCCATATCCCGCCCTACTTGGCTTGATGAAGATCCAAGTGTCCCGAAGTCGGCTGTGTCTGTCGCAGCATCAGGTAAAGAAGATGACACAACCTTGCCTACTACGCGGTGGTCGCGATCTTCAGCGCGACTGTCGAAGAGGCTACCTGCCGACATTTATATGTGATCAAACATGTAGATGTAGCCCTTCCAAGATATATGATTCAGAAAATATCACAAACAAATTTTTTCGAGTTGTGCGCACATAGCATGATTCAGTTGTCATCATCTTGTATAGATGTGAACAGCAGTTCGCAGTTTGACACGGTCAACAGACACCTATCTATCTATTTGCCACGTGGGTGGCAACTGTACATACAGCTGGCGTCAAATTGCTCTCGGCATTGCTTTCTGTGGATCTATTTCCAGACCTTGACCGAACCGTTTCGATTCTGCACCTATGCGAAGTTCCGGGCGACATCTCTATCCACGACTACCTTGACCGTGAAGTCTACGACGCACCACACATCGTCTTTCGTTTCATGTACTTTCTTTGAACTACCTACTGTACCCGTGGACCTTTACCGACCTACTCGTGATATAACTCGCAATGACTGCTTCATGGGATACAGTTCGTGTCAAGGTTAGGACTCAGCAGTCTCCACCATATGCTAGGTGACTGAACAGTGTTTGTGTAGGCTCAGTTACGCCTCACAGCCCAGCGGTTGGGACAACTTCAGGACAAGATTGATGCGCAAGGGCAGATCACACGAAGAGATGTTTCGTACCTCTTGCAACAGAGGAACGTAGCACTTGCACGCGCAAAGGCACAGAAACTCATTCGCGAGGACGTATATGCAGACCTTCTGCAGACTTTGGAGATGCTCACTGGGGTGTTGCTCGAACATGTCGGAGAATTAGACCGTCGGTGAGTAACCTCCGCACTCGACTTGCTCGGCTCCGCAGAGCATTCCGTGGAGGGGTAATTCTCGTCCATATACTGCCCACCTACGAATCCCAAAGTCTGTGGACATCCCTCATCCGTTTATGCAGGCGCCGAAATAGAACCAATGCGCCTGCAACCCTTGACATATGATCCCCTTGAATGTTTGCATTCTGATATGAGCCTGGATGTATTTGCAGCGACACCACAAGTCCGACAGTCCTTGAAGCAGCAGCTAGCATCATATATGCTGCGCCATACACGGATTCCCGAGGTGATCCAATCTCCCGCTTCCTGTCTGAAATACTTGCTGAATTTCCAGCAAGACTTGCAAATTGTCAAGGACATCCTTACGCAACGTCTTGGATCGGATTTTGCTCGTTCTGCTGCCATGAACCAAGATCACTATGTATCTTCAAGGGTACTAATCTTCACTCCTATAGCACAGCACGTACTCATCCCGGTCTTTCGTAGGTAATACGGGACTTGTCCGCTAGACCTCCCTCGGCCACGCAATTGGATCATTATCTTTACACAACAGCGAAGGCCCATGGCATTCACTGGATGCCTGATTTCCAACCTCATGAAAAGTGCGTGTTCTTTCGCGTAGCTTTGCTATGGCTCTGAGTTTACTTCCGCCCTCGTAGGGTTGACCATATATCTGCACTTCTTGATCCGACGTCCATCCCCGTTGTCGATCTGTCCCGCCTACGTCTTCTCTGTTCGCATGGTAAGCCTCCCTCTATGAACTTCAACCTGGTCTCATTGCGTAGCTAGGCCTTCCCGAATACCCTTCATGGTTGAGACCTCGAGTATGGAGGTGAGATCGGGATCCGCTGTGCTATCCTACACATATTGATGTGCGTTTGCAGACTTTTGTTAGGAACACTACCCCCGCAGAAGTCTTCGTGGAAAGAGGAAGCCCGTAAGCAGAGGGAAAATTACTATGTGCGTTACGGACGTTAGCTCCTCACCTTCACTAATCAATGCCATTCAGGACCTCGTACGGCGTTTACTCGAACCCATAGAAAGCCTGCCGCCCCCTGCTACTCCGCTATCTCATATGGACAGTTCGTTGACAGAGATAGCCAAAGAACTAACCCATGTACCCAGAGGTCTCTTCATCAAGTTGGAAGAAGCGCCGGAAGCTGCTGAACTCTGCCCTCTCGATGCAACAGCCGCCGATAACATCAGAATATCGTGCGCCCTCGCGCTGGATGCCCGTTTGCGTTCGATACGAGAGCACGATTCGCAGGACGATACGCTCCAGAATACAGAGGATGTTCCTGAGATACGGTTAGAGTCGACGCCCGAAATCCGATTAGAGGTCCCAGAGGAGAATCCGGATCCTATATCTCAAGCCCGAGAGGATGATGCCCATAGTGATGCCGGCAATTCGGTTCGCCCCGAGTTTGAAAGTGTTGGAACACCAGAAATATCTCTGTCTGTTCCGGACTCGCCAACATCAGCATCAGCCCGTTCTGTTTCTCCTACTACTCTGCTCGCCTCGAGGGCGTACAGTCCCTATGGAGCTCACCCGAAACATGCATCAGCGCTTCTACGACTGCTGTATCTTCACTCATCTTTGAACCCCGCGCATCGTTCACCGCAAATCGCATCATTACTCGTTCCCCTCTACTCTGCACTTGCCGATGAGGTGGACCCGGATGATTCTGCACACATTGAAGCTGATACGTTTTGGGTGTTCGAAGCGATGGTGGGGGAGCTCTCAGAGCTTGAAGATGCAGAGGGTGGAAACATATGGATGCAGAAACTAGCCCACAGGGTGACATGGGCTGACACCGAACTAGTTGAGGATCTGGTGAGTATTCCCGGCTTTTTTTTCTCGCGGTTCATAGAACACTGACCCGATCTCTAGCAAGCCAAGGGGCTTGATCCAGCTCTACCGCACTACTCATAGTGAGTCCATTCACAACTTGCTGCGCCTGTTACCGTACTGATAAGAGATGATCAGTCGGTGGCTTACTACGCTACTTACCCACGCATTACCTCTTCCTGCTGTTCTTATGTCATGGGATGCGATATTCTCTCGGCCCCCACTAAGCAAAGGCGACAACCCCAAGGTGGATTACTTACTTGACATCTGCTCAAGTATGCTTGTTTGTGCACGAGGGCCTCTTTTCAGGTATGCGAATTGTCCATAATGGAGTGGCTGCGGCTGATATCTGTAATTTAGTTTGGGAAGGCCGCCAAGGATGCCCTTGAACTTATGGGGTGATGGCACGACATCCATGACAACCACACCATTGAGCGACCATGATTTGGATGAGGCTTTTGCTGCTGGCATGATCCTACTGCAGAACTACCCGCTGAAAGACATCGGAGGCATTGATAGAATCTTACAACTTGCCTACGATCTTGCCGCTAAACGGGAAGCTGAAATGCAGGCCCAAGCAAACGCATACAGTTTCCCAAGGGCCGCTGGACTTGGTGCTCGTCTAAGGAGTTCTGTTTGGAGGAGTACACCCGCACCAGCGGCAATACCGGAATCCTCAGAGGACACCGAAGAAGATGAGAGCGAGAGTGAGGAGGACGACGATGACAAACCACTGGTAGACACATCCTCTCAGCGCCCGACACTGAGCTCCCGATTAGCGACGACAGTTTGGAAGGGTCTGACCAATCAGACAGCAATGGAACCCCCAGCAACTCCAGATGCCTCCCCTGCACCCTCTCCCGCCCCCACAAGTGAGGCCTTCGCAGTCCCCAAGTCTGAGGACCCTTCCGCAGCTCCGGCCGGATCGGCCTTGTGGAACTATGCTGCAAAGATGCGCGATTCCGATGCTGCGGCCACTCTTGCAAAGGTCAGTACTAATTGGAGAGTGAAGGCTCTAGACGCATGGAACAAGCGCAATAGTGGTGGTCCTACATCCCCACCACTATCAGGAAATCCCGACGCACTGTCGCCATCCTGGGTTCCACATTCTGCCAACCGCGCATCGCTTGAGGCCTCCAACATTGTCGATCAAAGACGCAGCTCGTTACCTACCTACAATGACGGCTATTCACCTCCAGCACGGCCAGCATTTTTCAAGCCTGTGAGAGACAGCATGATCGGCGATACCCGCCCAGATCTCCTGTCTCCTACTGGCTCAGACACTTCTGCCTTCTCGGAGAACGACATTGAACGGTACCAGAGACAATCCCGCGGAAACGTCTTGGCTTCGTTCAGCCGCACACCGAGCCCCAAGTCGGGTGGACCCCGTCCCTTACTACTAGGCTCGAGTGCTGCCCCTCTGCTAGTACACACCCGTGCTTCCACGCTACCCTACAACGTTCTTGAAGACAGGCAGTTTGCTGATGCCGTTCGTGCAAAGCGTCCCTCAGGCGCCAGCCGAGGGTCCCAGTCTTCTACGTCTTCCGTTTCTCCACAAGATCCAAACGATTCGCTATCGCGTGCAAGGACACCTGAATCTGCCCCTGGTAGCAGGAAGGTCCCGCTCAGTCGTACGGTTTCACCGATGGCTATGGCGAGGGGTAGACGGCAGGAGTCTCTGTCATCCACAACATCGAGTCCAATTGGCAGTCACCGACGTCTTCCCACGGAGCCAGTGCCGAAGATTGAAGAAGCACGTTCAAGAAGCCCACGCAGACCGACGACGACCAGAGACTCGATTACCACGGTGGACTCCGTATCCTCCCCTCCTCCCCAGCCACGAACGCCTGACAACTCCTCCTATGGACCTCGCGTGGTCCCTTCGGAAGCTCAACGAGGTTCAGTCGTTATCAGCGAATTCGGCGAAGTCGCAGACGTGGGTGCTCCTGATGCTACTCCGAAGAGAAAGGATCCTAAGGCACTTGCACTGCACATTCCGGATGACAGTTCTGATTCAGCGGCGCCGAACGCACCAAACGCCCCTCATCGTACCTCACGTGTTCGTTCCAAACGATATGTGCCCCGTCTTGCGACGCTACGATCGAAGCATGAGAACAAGCCAGCTCCTAGTGAACGAGCGACAAGTCCCAACACTCTGACAGCGCCAGAATGGAACGACGAACCAGAGGCAACCACACCGAAGGCCGTAACGTCCTTTGATCAGGCTGTCTCCCCGATTGCTCGAAGACCTCGCAAGCTATCTGGTGACAGTAAAGGGAGAAAGGTCTCGTCTGAACGTGTAGAGCGCAAGCATAAGCGTGAAAGTGCCGCTGCGGAAGGTGATGATGAAGGTTACGACGACTTGCTGAGTGCGTATGAGAGTGAGGACGGGCCTATGCAGTGATGATATATTATGTTTCTCCATGTCGGACAGTAATGCACATTCTAATCATTCATGCATCTTTACCACGTAGTTTGTTTCCTGGACATCCTTATCATTGCTCAGAAGCGAACATTATAGAGTGTACATCACGATAAACATGAAGGAGGACCGGAAAATACGGTAGCGTATTCTGCATGCAAGTTGTCAGGAATGGACGGCTTGACCTGACTGTGCACATACCTCGTATGCTACATGTAGGGTAAACTTCCCATCTCGGGCACCCCGTACAGCGGCCAGATAATACCTGACATCCCACCTCCGGAGCCCTTCATTAATCACGAACTCGCGCAAATCAATAGCAGGTATAAATTGTCTAGAGACGAAGAGGGGTGTATTGGGCAGTCCGCGGTGGGTTTCCAGTTGTATCCCAGACTGAGGGATAGCCAAAACAGATTCTGCTCCCATGAGTATGGAACGGGGATCACTGGAAAGGGAGCTCACCCCATAGAGTTTGCGTACATTTGGCGTACACATACAGGAATACTGTTATGGCAAGGAGCGCATAGTGTCCGCGATACGTTATCTTGAGCAGAGATTCTTAGCCACGCATTTGCGACACACGATGCAGACTCACCCTGCGCCAGAGCAAAGCAACCACCACCGGGACGGCCACGTCAAACCAGGTCCAGCCAGATGATTTTAGCACCCTCCTTGAACCATCCCGGGAAAGACGCCAGTTTTCCACGCGATATTCACGGTGGTCTTGATACTGACGTACAGTGAATTCAGGATGGTCCTGGAGAGGACGAGTGTACTGCATGCATGGAATAGACAGAGCTGGAACGGGCGCTTTGTACCCTGGTCTCTTCTTCCTCAACCGCCACGACCTTGCCGCGGAGAATTGATGTTTCTGCTTGATTTCTGCTTTATAGATTGTGCTCCCTCTTCTCATTCGAACAGCGTGTGTGGGATGGATGCAATCGAGACATACAGGGCTGGCAAATGTGCCATCACGATTCAGACTGACCAGTCAGCCTCGAATAGCACGAGCTATGTTTCCGCTATGCGACAGTTCAAACTCGTTCTTGAGACTTTGGGGTCATTGAACTTTTCCTCATCATGCAGCTGACTTCTGGGAACTTCACTGCGCTTCTCCACGCCCTCAGCTTGACGCAAGGCTTCATCAAACCCGCCCCTCTGTTAGGGAGCCTTCCTGTGGACAGCAAGGCTTTGGCCGGGATTCTTTCCCCAATAAATCTAGCCACCAACAATGCAAATGCTGCGTCTGGAGTTTCTCGCCCGCTACCTAGAGATATCCTTCAAGATGAGGGACAAGATCCTTGTGCATACCCGCCGTATCCTTCAACCCCACTCGCGCTGCAACCGTTCCCCCCTTTCGATCAGGCGAAAGCAAATGTCTACAGGTATAGACAGCAGCAGTCTGTGAACTTAGGATCTTGGTACGTGCTCATACGACATTTACATCAACGACTGGATGTTCACCTCGGACTGTGTAGGTTTGTTCACGAGGACTGGATGACGCCCTCTCTGTTTGCTTGTGCCGCCGATAAACAGCTGTCTGAAGTCGACATTGCTCATGGCTGGGGATCAACCGATGCTGCTCGTGCTGTGCTAGAAAAACACTGGGACACGTTCATCACCGACGCCGACTTTGCCTATCTAGCGAGCATAGGAATCAATACTGTCCGCCTACCCATTGGCTACTGGACCCTGGGTCCTGATTTCTGCGTAAATACGCCATTTGAAGATGTGGCAGACGTGTACCAAAACTCGTGGGCCCGAGTTGTCCGTACGATCAACGTAGCAGATTCGCATGGGATCGGGGTACTGGTCGACTTGCATGGTGCGCCCGGTAGTCAGAATGGTCAGCAACACTCCGGCATTTCAGACGGTGCCACGAATCTATTTGACCATCCGGACTATATCAATCAGACCATGAATGCTTTGACGTTCTTGGCAGCAGAGCTGACGTTTGTCACCAACGTCGTGGGAATACAGCTGTTGAATGAGCCACAAAGCGTCCCCTCACTCGAATCTTTTTGTAATGTCCAGCTTTCTAGTGTTGACTGCATATGCTGAAGCCTGAATTAGACACGCAAGCGATCAGCGCAATGCGGACGATCTACCCTAATGCAACCAACTTTCCGCTATATCTGCACGACGGATTCGACCTCGAACGCTTCAGCAGCTTCGTATCCCAGCGTTCGGACTTCGTTGTACAAGACCACCATTCGTACTTCGTATACACGCCACAGGACAGCTCCGAACCCGCCTCTCAACATACTTCCGACGTCGAAGGCGACATTTCCGGCGCTCTCCAGATGGCCTCTAACAGACAACGCCGCAACCTGGTCATCGATGAATTTTCGTGTGCCTTAACTTACGACAGTCTGAAGGGCGAAGATGACCAAGACGAAGCACGAAGACAGTTTTGCACAGGTCAGATGGAGGTTTACGCCAATGCGACAGCAGGCTGGGCTTTCTGGGGTGAGCGCTTTCCATAGTGTGCCTACCGTGCCCTCTTTGCTAATCTCGTGCAGCATACCGCAAGGAGGAATGTGACGACGACCCTGGGTGGTGCTTCACCAGTGCTGTTGGTCGGGCCTTACCTTCAAGCTTCTTCTCGTACGGCGTTCCTCCCGCTCCACCACAGGAATTACCGTCGATGGCTGTTCTTGCGGAGGGAATGACTCCGCCTTCCACGGGCTCAACTTTTCCAGACGCCAGCAGTTCTTCCAACTCCGATACGTCGTCCTTGGCTGCACCACCTGGGTATCGACGTGCTTTCAATCCTCGGGCCCGACATGCGAAGATGCTATTCACCAAGCGAGACGATCTGGCCCAGGAGAGGTCTCTTGCTAAAGGATACAATGACGGTTTCTTAACGGCGAAGATCTTTGCGGTCTATGATCTATCCAAGCTGGGGTTCACTGGACAATACATTCTGGATAGCATTGCTACGCTGGGTCCGACAGTAATCGTACCTGGGACGGAGACGGCATATGAAAACGGGTTCATGCAGGGTCTGGCGGACGGTGAGGCTGCTGTCGCTCGTGGGCTAGGGGCAGCAAAGGTCTCATAGTGTCCTTCATATATGCCGGATACATACTACATTGTTATTCAGCGTTATGTTCTAACGCTTGTGTGGTTAATGAATTCGTTTCGACAATGCCTCCACTCTTTCACGCGGGAAATACACCAGTAATGATGGCAGCTACACAACGACAGAAGTGGGAGGAAGTGGTTCATCTATGCGCCACGTATCTTGTTCCTTGATACAAAGCCCATATCTTGAAGAGGATATAAGCAAGAGGGAGGCGAGCACGACCATCCCTGCTGTAGCACTTACGGCTGGACGGTAAGGCCCTTTGCCTTCCACTCCTTCTCGAATGCAAGGAGACTGTCCACCGTGCTAAGGATAGTGTCCTTCCAATCCGTGAACTTCAACCCCAGAACTTCTTTAGCTCTGGAGGTGTCCACGATGCTCTTCACTGCAGGTCCGCCCGCCTCCAGAGCAGCAGGAGAGATACGCTCCTTCAGCTCCGGGCGGGCTTCGGCAATGTACTCGGCGACCTCCTTCGCGCTCGGCCACGGGTCGCCGCTCATAATGAACCGCTTTCGGCCGACTTCAGACGTCGGGGGCGCGGTGAGGCTGCGCAGGACAGCTGTCGCAACGTCGCGCACGTCCACCCAGCGGATACCATATGTAAGCGGCAGGTCTGCGCGGAAGAGGCTGTACACCTGGGAGTTGGTGCTGAGTGAGAAGAACCGGCCGTCGGGAATGTCGAACTCTGGTGCGAAGGGGCCGTATACGAAGACCGGGTTTACTGAGGGATTTGATTAGTTTCTATAGTACCGAGAGGGCGGGAGCAGAGCGTACTAGCTGCCACTTCGACGTGCGGGTGCTTGTCTACAAAGTCCCACACGGCGCGTTCGGATAGGGTCTTCGCTGCGAAGTAGACGATGATAGAGTTGTTTTCCTTCCCGACTGCCTCTTCAAGCGTTATGGAGTTCCAGTCTGGGAAAGAAGGACACGGTCAGAAGGCGTTCAATTTGCGTTCTGTGCTTTGTAATCATAAAGGATGAAGTGTACCTTTGTCAGTGACGAAGTCCTGGGTTTTCCAGTTCGTAAGGGCCACGATGCTGCTGATGAGCACGAAGTTGTGGATCCCTGCCGCCTCACTCTGGCGTAGTATATTGGTACTCCCATCTATGGCAACCTGTTATAGATAGATCAGCGAATATGTAGCGGATCAGCCATGCGTGGAAACCAACCTTGAGAGCCTCTTCTGTGCTTGATCTTCCCGGCAAAGAAGCCGCTGCGTGCACGACTGCATCCACACCTGGTGTAAGGCGTCAGGCGTCAGGTTACCCGTTGACCGTCTCTTAGTCAGACTTCACCTTTGAGAGCATCTTCGAAGCTGCCGTGGGGGAGATCGTCAACCCCAACGATATCGACCTTGCTACCGTAGTCTTTATATCTGGCCTGAATTGCATCGACCTTGATGGAACGCGTCACACTGGTGGGGGTTAGTGAGTACCTTGGGGTCGAGTGAATTTATTAGTTACAGACCCTCGGACGCGGTATCCCTCCTGAAGGAGGCTGTGAGCGATGTAAGATCCTATAAAACCAGAGATCCCAGTAAGCTAGTAAAAGCCCTTGGTTAGTAGGAAGTTGAGAGCGCATTGGGAGGACTCACCAGCACGAGTTGCCCAGACATGGTCAAATGTTGAAGAAAGGCAAGTTGAGAAATGAGTTGAGATGTAGAATGAGTACCATCGCCACTAGCCGACGTCTTCTTTATATCTTTCCTTGCCCGCGTCTGGGTATCCTCTTCCGACTATCGGAAGCTCTCTATTAACGTACACCAAGAACTGACTTGAAGCTTACAACGTCGCATTAGTCAGCGCCACCGAGCCAGTATGTGCCATACAGCGCAACGATTTGCACCATACGTAGAACTCGCGTCATACGAGTGAACTGCATTGGGTCATTGAGTTAAAACCCGTCCATGTTGATGTTCGGGTTTGTAACGGAATGAGAGAACGTATTTTGGGCTCAGCAGACGCACCGGCCTGATTCCGAGTGCTCTGAGTGGGTCTTGTTGCCTCGGGTTCACCGCGGGCAGTACGCCAGATTGACCCACGGAATTCTGGAGGTAGTGATTCTCGCGTTACTTTGCGTTCCTGTACAAAGCCTACGTCGGACCTGTGATTCAGAGTTCAATTAACAGAGCGATAAGAAGCAAGTCAACATGCTTACTGTGAAGCATCGGTACGTAGGCCTTGCAGATAGTGGCGCCGTTCATGAAGGAGGTGGGTTCCGGCAGCTGACTTGGTCGGTGGCCGAGATGGAACAAGAGGTGGCCGCGGCAGAATGACAGATTCTTGCCCCCCCTCACGGGTCATCTTCTCCTATGGGAAAGTCGGTCACCAGATACTGGGCAGAGGCACACGTTATAGGTACAGCACCACACCTAACGGCAAGGTGTGCAGTAACATCAATGAGATGGGGCCATTCACCGCAGGGATTTCACGTGTGGAAGGTTACCCAACTTCCGCGGAGTTGATGAGGGATGTGGTGGCTGTTCATCTAGTTGACCGTCACCAGTCTTGATCATGGCTGCGTCCTCCGTAGAAGATGGCCCCTTGGCATGCCTATATGCCTGGATGAGTGAGCCAGATCAGCTGTAGTAACGGCGCAGACAGTGACAACGGCTACTTACAGTGTAATGCTGTATTCTTGCTACTAGACGGATACAAGAATAACTTACGAGCGCACGACTATGCCATGGGTACTTTGCATGCTTTCAGGAAGTATACTGCAACACCGCGTTGCCGTCAACCTCATATCATCTGGCGGCGCGGTGACGGGATCTTCCATCTCAAATACGGATCTCTGAGTTTCATCTCCAATGATTACGTCCAAACCTGTTTGTGCTGAAGACAGTATTGTGCGTGTCGAAAGAAAATACAAAAGGTCGCTTGCTGCACTGGCAGGTGGCAGGGCATGGCTTGTTTGGCCGTCGAGAGGGCCTCATTGTTCTCGTCAGGTTGGAATACCGGTTAGCGCTGAGGCCGTACTGTTCTTGGGCGCCTACGCGAACCTACTTCTATGGTAACGCAATGTTGTGAAACACTCTGACCCGCAAAGTCACCAGCCATATCAGCTCTTCCTCCACCCAGCTGTTCTCTCATCACGACCACCACCTTCCCCGGTGTCTCTTCCCCCATTCCTTTCTCTAATACACCTCACTGGACAGGGTTCCGGTCTCAGAGCTAGACTCTGCTCTTCAAGCTTGTCACCGTAGACCGGTTCTCTTAACGTTCATTTCCCCTCCTTCAGTGTTGGAATTTTAGATCTGTCATTCAAACATGGCATCTCTCGCAAGCTTTCTCCTTGGCTACCGCTACTTCCTCTTCAGTAAGTGCCTGTGGTGCACGAGTTTGACTGCGCAAGACTGACCTGCCCGTTCAGTCGCGTTCCTCGTCTGCAACGCCATCATTTGCAGCGTTGCTGTGTGGAACTTTAGCCTTGCTGGCCTCTCTGGACACAATGGTACGCCGGACTTCTTGAACGCTCATGTACTCTTGCTTATTCTTCTTTCAGCGCAACTTGACCCGTACCTCATCTTCGTTGGTGCAGCCGGAGTAGCGTTCGTTATCCCGACGTGAGTAACCCTATGAAGCCGTTTACATGTCGACTCACAGCATTTCCAGTGTTGCGATTGATATTTTCCGGGACAACGCGCTTGTCAACCGAGTTTGGTTTGAATGTTTGTGGGTTGGAGTATTTTGGGTCATGGAACTTGGTAATCACGCTCTCATTCCCTACCGTGTTGTATTTTTCTGATGCTGATTCGCTTTAGCCGGCGCTTCCGCCATCACCGCAAGTTTGTCCAACATGGTCTGTGATCAAGCTTCCAAGGACGCGTGCACCTCTTCCTCAGTCTTGATTGTGTTCACCTGGATCTGCACAATGCTCTGTACGTCTTGTTCGCAGCTGGCTCGTTGACACGCTTCTAATAATTCAATGCAGTGTTGATTTACCTTCTTGCCTTGACCGTTTCCGCCGTCTTGCATCAAGGAGACTCCTCGAACGTCTGGACCTCTGGCGTTCGCACCTACCCTTGGTTCGCAACCCGTGGCAATCTGGGCAGTGCACCTTCTTCGCCTATGCGTCAAGGATTCCAAGCGAAGCCCTTTGCTCTCCAAGTGCCTCGTCCTCAAGTACCTGCGCGTCAGGCCACTCTGGGGCGCGACTTGGAGTACGGGCTCGAGCGCGGTGCAAGGGCTGAACCTACCTACCAGGCCTCTAGACCCGCTCCCCGTGTCCCCAACCAACCCGCATCTTCCCTATACCCGGCTGTCCTCCAGTCAAGCTTACCTCCACGTCCCTCTGTGCCTGAGGTCGACAGCCCCCTTCCCTCACGTCAACCAGCAACGCCTGCTGCTCCCTCGACGGCCGTTCCTGAGGCCCGCCCACGACCGACTCATCCTCGCAAAGGCTCAAATGGCAGCGGCTCGAAACAGCGTCCGATTCCTCCCCCGTTAGATCTGACGAGGATTAGCGCATTCAAGACGATCGATGACCGGGTGTCACGTAGATGATCGCCCCTTGTTTGCGTCCGATGTGCAAGAGGTCTACTTCATATAGTAGCCAGTGGCCTTCCCCGTCGCCTTTCTTAGACGGGGCCCACCTCTAGGGCACGCCGCGCGTGCGCCGAATTTACAACCTAACCCTTCGTCTTTCTGCGGTGTTTTATTAGAGAAACGCACACCACTCTATTTTCTGCCGGCCATAGGTCGTGAGCCTTATTGACGTTATCGTGTTGTAGACGTAGCGTTACCGTTGGGGGTACCATGTGCATTGCGCACTGGTACTTCTCACCCAACCCCTGCTGTACGGAGCTTATCATACATATTGTAGCTGTTGTATGACGGCTAGTTTTGCAATTACTGTATTTGCACAAAGATTGAGAGTTGTGGCACGTGCCTTGCAGGCTAAGTATGTTCGAATTGACCGAGTGTCCGTCACCACTACTTTCGTGTTGTGCCAATGCCGCCCTCGAAGCTGCGCAATATACACGGCACGTCGTACCATATTTAGCCAGTGAGATGCAATCTAATTTCGCTAAATGTGACCTACACCACTCCACCCCATAGACAGAGCTTGCGGGATCAACGCGTATAGTCAGGATCTTCAAGATCTATTACCGAAACTTTGAAAATCCAGGATAGTAGTGTAAGATGGTACATTCCGACACGAATATATCATGTGGAAGTGGAAGAAAAGATATATACCTCCCGTTCTCAGACGAAAAACCGAAGCACACCAACTTGTCTGCCCCAATAGGATTTTTAAGGACGACAGAGACTGCGGTTCAATCTCTGCTTCGCGTAGCACTCCTTGTTGCCTCAGTATCTACGCTTTGGTATATCTTGAGACTGCAACGTGAAAGTCCACCTTCCCGAGACGACACCACCAGCGATTCTCTTGATTTCTTCCACAATGTCACCCAGCCGAGAGGTATCTGCGTCAGCCCAACAGGTCACGATGTCTCCTATGCCGGTTTCATTGGCCTGAACGGGGATACCGACGTTACACCAAAGCGGTCATTCTTTTGGTGCGTAGTGCGTTTTTTGCGAGCGACGCAAAGCACTGAGGTCTGATTGTCCACGCATTCTTTAAAAACCAGGTTTTTCGAAGCTGAGCAGAACTCACAGAATGCTCCTACCATGTCAGTGATCTATCTCGACAGTGTGCATCCAAAATTCCTGACATTTGTGCTTGCCTATGCCAGATTAGCTATCGGTGGAGGACCCGGCACGAGTGGACTCATGACCGGAATATTCGGTCAATGGCCTTGTACGATGTCGTCAAACGGGACCATCCCAAATCCGCATCGATGGACGGAGCACTACAATCTCCTAGCCTTGGATCATGTATGTGACCCACGGCTATGGCTTATTTGAGTGTCACTCTTATATTTGGGCCAACAGCCCGTCAATGCCGGTTTCTCGTACGGGACGCACGTGAACAACAGCCAGGATGCTGCCGCCGATGTGTATGACTTCCTGCAGAAGTTCTACAGGCTATATCCGCACTTGTCGCAGTATGTCACCCAGGACCTTCGTAACTTTCCGGTACGAACGCTAATGTGGGTTATGCTCTTAGTAACCCCTTCGTTATAGCAGCAGGTTCGTATGGCGGCGTGTATGTGCCCAACATCGCTGCCGTAATACATGCGCAGAACAAGGCCATCGAGCGCGGCGAAGGCCTGCCTGAGGCGCGGAAGATTCCCCTCAGCGCGTTGACGTTGAGCAATCCGTTCTCTGTGAGCATTTCAGGAATTTCTGTATAGCGCAGCATTGAACGATAGGGTCCCAGGATCCTCTGTCACACTACAGATGGCTTCTGTACTTTCGCTGTGAGCTTCACCAGCTGTACAACGAGACGACGTGCAAGGAGATGTACTCCATTCTCCCTTCTGCTCTCGATAGCGTCGAGCTTGCGTATCAGAAGCCCACCCTTGAGAATCGCAAAGCAGCCCTCTTGGAAACGACCAAGCTTGTCTCGGGGGATCTGCATGGACATCTAGTGGAAGATATCAGAGTAATTGTACGTTACTCAGATAAACAGACCTCAAGTGGGACCTGATAGGTTAAGTAGTGTATCCCTCCTCCGGGTGATGCCACAGCGTGTCACCCTGAGTTTGCGTGGGTGGATCAATTTTTCGCCAGAGACTCTACGCGCCGTGGGCTGGGCATCCCACATGGCGTAAATTATACATCGTTCAATGCAGAAGTTTATCATGAATTTATGCGCAACGCTGATATGTGAGTGCTCAATTTTTCATGATTAGGTCACTTCGCTAATGTTTTTGTATGATACGTCAGTATACGGCCTCATGCTCGCCTATATGAGCCCCTTCTTAGAGATGGCATTCGAATCCTTCGTACGCCATGGTATATTGTTCCACGTTGCGTAGGACACTAAAGCGCATATCTGTATCAGATTACATAGGTGCACAAGATGCTAGCTGTGCATGGCCTGGAGTACTCTCTACTGTACGTTCAATTTCGCACAATCCTACCATTGAACTGTCTCTTAACAAATGCTGATGTGCCCCAGTTGAAACTTATCGATTCGCCCTTCCAACGTGACTTCATTCAAGGACAAGACGTCCCGTGGCCTACAAGCGGTGTGGCCACAGTGAGGGCGGTGGGGCCCGGAGCCGGCAACTTCACATATATTTTAGTGCAAGATGCGGGCCACTTTGTGAGTAGTATGAGGCAATACCTTTACTCGGCCAGTGCGACTGACACCCTGTGTAATTAGGTCATAAACAATCAGCGGGCGTTGGCGAAGGAGATTATACACCGGTTCATCGACAACTTACCATGGTTTGAATAGACCAGAAGGTACTCCGTAGTCAGCACCTTGAATTTCTATATACTTATTATAACTGCTTCTATCTACATCATGAAGCTGTGCACAGAACCGCAGCCATTTTCCGAGAACACAGTGGGTGTTGTTTGTGAACGCCTGTCACATGTTAGCCGACGCTAGACGCCCATCCAAAACCGCCATTGTGCGGGAGTTGCCTTTTTGGGAACATTGAGGATCGGCGCATTGTTCTCGCTTGGCCGGCCACGCTCAATATCCTAACGGCCATTGTACTTCATTTTGCACTGTCTGCCAACACGACCATGGTCGGCTTTGATATAAGAATAGGGCCGTGGCCTGGTAAGACTCGTCTGTCCGCCCCGCCGTGGTGGTCTGCTTGCATTATCCTTTATAGACTGGCTCTGTCCTGACTTTCGGACAGTTAGACTACCCTAGGATTTCCCTGCCTCCCTCGAACGTTAATTGCCCCTCACTATAAACGCTATACGCATCCGCTAGCCTTTCAAGCTAACCCGCCCGACTTTCTTCTCGGTCTTTCGACTTCGCAAGACTAGACGTCTTTGCGTCTGCGACGCTCTTTTTTCAACGACACTCCCTCCCGACGTTACAATCCCTCAGGATTACCCTCAACGAACCCCTCGGAACTCTCGACCACATACGACTCTGACGTCACACCACTACTTCCGAGATGCGCAACTCATTCCTTATCGCACGCACTGTATTTTTCTGTGAGTTCCCTCATTAAGGTAGCTTATGACACGAACTAATCATGTCCCCGCAGGCATTCTGGTCTATTTGAACATTTTGGGTATTGGCTTTGCAGCGTGGAATGTCCACGCTCAGACTGCCGCTGGTTTATCTGGTGCGTACACATCTCAATGTTGGCCGACGTCGCGCTCATTATTGTATTCGGTGTCCAGTATCTGGCGCACCGATCTTTATAATTTTTAACGCGTGTGCACTATTTTTCTTCCTGGTTGTGTGAGTAGTCAACTCCAGTAACGGCACGTCATATACTCATACAGGCTCATGTAGCGCTCTCGCCGAGTTGGTGTCTTCTAGCGCACGCACTGCCCAGGTCGCGTTTGAGTGCGGCTGGACGGCTGTACTGTCCATTCTTCAGCTTGGTATGTCTATCCTTAGTGATGTCTACGCACGATGCTAACCAACCCTGTGTAGCTGCTGCAGTCGATGTTTCTATCAACGGACCGCCCGACTACTGCTCGGCACCTTCGCTCATCGCCGTTTGTTCCTCCTCTACCGCCCTGACCGCCCTCTCCTGGGCATCTTCCACGATTCGTGAGTTCGCAATGCGATGTTTACTTATCCTTACTCACCGCAGGTTTGGAACACAGTCATGATGTACTTCCTCACGCTCTTCATCACGTCGGTGTCCCATTACGGCACATATCGTGGTGTGTGGTGGACCACGGTATACAACGTGCCCTGGTTCGACAACTCCCATGCGGTCAACGTTGCTTTCCCCTCTGAAGGACCAGCGATACCCGCGAAGGACCCTTCAAGCCCTTATGAGAACCCAGTATTTCGCGCGCACGAAGATAACCTTCCACTCACCCCTCCTCACGTCCCCTTCGCGCAACGCGACAACATTGACCTAGAGCGCGCTTCTCACTCCGGGAACGGAAGCAGCGTCAGCCTCGACAGTTGCCGACCTGTTTGGGCAAAGAGTGTCAAGACACGCCGAGGCGTTGATCCTCCCTTTTCTTCCATCCCGGGCGCTGCCCAACGAATCTCTCGAGCACTCAAGTCATACTGGTCGGGAGCGACCAACGTTCCTCCGACCCCTCCTCCCAAGCCGTCGCTGCCGCTTCCGGATCATCTCAGCAGCAACAGCTTCATGAACGACAGTGGCTTCGTAGATTGTCATCGTGCATCATATGGCCACTTCCCTCATGAGGTCGAGGATATAGACTTGCCCATTGCGAGGACTCACATGAAGGAATGGGTGAAGGCCGACCGGGCTGTGCTCGCCCACTGAACAGCGACACGCTATTCCATATGAACTTGAACGACCCCGACGGTACCCAGGAGTTGAATCTGCTAGACAGACAACCCGGACACATTTGTGAACTGTTGGTCATGTTCTGTGATGAACTCTTTCGACACCCTTCGGACACGTAGCATATTATCACATTTGTATCCATACGGTAGTGTATCCCAATTTCCAATGTAGTACTGAGACCAATTAATATCAGATGTAACCGAAGGAAGAAACGGCGGACCAGAGGGTATCATCTACCGGAAGGAGATGCTAGCGTCCAACAATACCTAGCAGATCCTCTCCCTTGACAACATGGAGCACAGTGTCAGTCATGAGCGATATCACTAAGTGGCGTCTGTGAAGCCAAGCCGGGAGCGGAGGGTACGGATCTCTGTTTGTGCTTCCTTCAACGCTGTTAGTGCTTGATCGCGTTCCTGTCGCGCCTCCGACAGTAGAACCGCGTTTTCCTCGTCGAATTCCGCCGCACCGACAGCGACACCTGTAAGCGCGAGATTAAATGTGTCCGATGCAGCTAGTATTGAATACTCACCTCCAACAAGTTTCACCAGACGCCAAAGACGGAGAATGATAAGTAGACCCGCCAGTTCTCGTTCACGCCCTCTCAATACAACCTCAAGCATAAAGGTGACCACAATAATAGCGGAATCGAATAGATGCAGGCCTGCGTGCGGGACTGAGCCGAACGGATTGTAGTGACGGAAGCCCATCGCCCATAACGTCACGGGAATTTCGGCCAAGAACAATGTGTTAATCCCGAGCGAGAGATGAGACAGCACGGTGAGCCATAGAGGCGCATCAGGGCCTTCCGGTGGTTCACAACTGTCAGACAGCACCGTATAACCGAGGTCTGCGAGCACGCAGACTGAATCAGTGACGACCTGAACACAGCGGAGATATAGTAGTTAGGTAGTTGTGGATAATGTACAGACTGCATTGACATGGTTAAGATACGCGCCAGTAGTATCACGAAGTAATGCCACGCCCGGGACTCCAGAGCCTCCGCCGTACGTTCTCTCCCCCGCGCAATATGACCTTTGTGGTCTTCAAGTGCACCGCCATTCGCCCGCTCGACGTCCTCGTCGACTTGATCCTGGTTGGGGAGGAGCAGAGGCTGTTGTTCTGACATGGGAATGAGTAGGTGGGTGGATGAAATTGAACAGCCAGGCTTGCAAACACTCTCGACTGGAGGCAGTCTGCGTGAAAGGCGGAGGCACTGCGCGCTGTTGCCTCTGTCGATCATGTCGTCACACGTGACCCACCGTGACAGATCTTCCGCGAAAGGCGCGGGACTATGTGACGTAAAGTCACACATCGCAACAATCGTTCCCTTTTAGGGAGACGAATAGTAGGTTCACATGAGCGTGAGTTCCCTGGGTATACCGGTACCACCTACTCCTGAACATGCATGATCCACGTTCCTCGATAGATCGACGTCGCATTGATATCATTCGCCCATAACATACTATGATTACCAAGGCGAGTGAATACCAAACACCGCTGTCAATCCCCTTCCACTGAGTGGGAGGACAGCGAATACTGATATACTGTCCAGATGTCAGCTGTCTGAAGTAGCTCATCCGTTATAAGGAACGACAGGCACAGGGCAACAATGCGAGACTCCTTCATTCACTCGCGGGCTCTGACTGAGTCAGTCCCGTCGTTCGTTCATTCGCTGGGCTTCCTCTGTCGGTTCCCTGGAGGGGCTCAGGTTTCTTTTTATTCGTTATATTCGCCACCCATCCTTCGTTTTTTTCTGGAGATTTTATCTTTCGAACTTTAACAGACATGGACTGGTGGGCTACCTTCTTCAAAGTGCGAAGGACTGTCTTCGGTGGGTTGTTGCCTTGTCTGTTTGACCCATCACTAACTCCAGACTAGTCTTCATATCTATCACTAGCCTTTTGTGGGCCATAGTACTATCCGTTTATATCGCTCGCGAGTGGAAGGACGTGATTTGGGCGCAACGTGAGTACTGTATCGGAATTTATTTTTCGCTGGTGTTCATGTGAAAACAGGAGCCCTCGTCTTGGCTATCATCGGAGCGAATGGTCTGACGGCGATAATGATGTATCTCATGTAAGTGTTCCAAGCTGTCCAGGTGCCCCGAATTTTCTCTCATGTCTTATGCCTGCCATCCAGGGCAGTGGTTGTCTTTCGGGCTTGGTTAGACCTCACTCGAGTGGTTTTCCTTTTACTACTTCACATCGGTGAGACAGTTGGCTGCAACCATTCCAACGTTTCACTCATACGAAGAATAGGAAGCGCGTTGATGTTCACACTTTTTGGATCCAACTTCTCCTGCGATACTTTCAGTGAGTTCTTATCCACTCTTCCTACCGGTCCAATCACTGACACGAGCGAAGAAACCAAGGCAATCTGTAAACGAGTTGATCTTGCTTTTGTGATCGGCTCATGGGTCATGACCGGGCTATGTAAGATGCCTCATAACCTCAGAAAAGATATCAAACTAACTTTTAATTATCCGCTGAAGTGCTAGGATACATTCCTTACCTTCTCATAATGATTCGCGTCCCCCGCCCTACCCCGCAAATTACCCCTAACCCTCTGCTTCATACTCCTCCAATGAGTCGACGCTCATCGGTCGCCTCGGTAAATTCTACCACTCGCTTGATCAGACAAGACTCCACGGAGAGCTTTTACACAACGCCCACGAGCTTCAGAACATCTTCTGCAAGACGCGTTGCTCGTTATAGCTCATATGCAGGCTTTATACCCAACCGACAAGCATCTCCGCCCGTTCGCACGGGAGGGCCGTATGGCACGAAGGACTCACCACGCAGCCCCTCGTCTTCCAATCTGCCCTTCCGTTCGGTGAGTGTCACGCCTCCGACACCAAATGGCTCCAATTATACCCCCGCTAGTCTGCAAACTGCGGAGGCTATGGCTCGCAACTCCAGTCGGTCTTCTCCAAGACCCCTACCGGAGCCACCAGTCTTCTTCAACCCATTCGCTGACCCCGTTTCGCGGCAAACTACTCCCCAGTCTGCTTACTCCCAAATGAGCTTCAATACAATAACGAAACCTCCCAGTCATGCCGGGCCCCATTCATATCTGGAACAATGGCCGCCGTTGCTCCCACTCCCGACTGCTGCTGCGTCCACCAGAAGCTCAACATCGACATTGCTCCCTACCGTAGCAACTATGGTGCCCGTATGGTCTTCCTACGAGCGACGATGGGTGTATTCCTCAAACGATCGACCGATGAGCGGACAGCCGAACATGGTCACCACCGGTTCGACACTGCGCGCCCACACTACCACACCCCACTCCATCCACTCCGTAGCCCCCAGCATGCACCTCCACCCCAGCATGACCCACGGCCCTCCATCCCCAGTCCACACCCGCGCGCACAGCGACCCGTTCCCTTACAGACCCTCCACCGCCGCGCCGACACAGGCGACACGCATCGACCCTGACGCGCCCCTGCCAAACCCGTTCGGCCCGCTCGTCGGGACCTCAGAGGTGCGGCGCTTTGGTTCAGTGCCCAGCGCGCAGTTCTACACCGGCCAGGGCGGGACGTACGCGAGGAACACGCGTAACGCGGCGCATCTGGCGGGGGCATTGGGACGGACGCCGCCGAGGGCGGAGGCGGCTGTTGCGGACCGCGAGCAGTGGAGGCAGCTTGGGTACACGGCAGCTACTGGGCGGCAGGTGTAAAGGCGGACGTACTAGGATGCATGGCTGGTGACAGATGGAGCCGCGCCTGTAGCATTTTGCTTGGTCGGTCAGTCAATCAACTATGGCAGTCGCGGTGTTGGTCAGTCATGTGTTGGTCAGTCATATATGGTGTGACTGGCAGATGCACGGCTGACTTGGACACTTTGTAATCGTAATACAAGTTCCTGCTAGAACGGGGCTGCCCCAGTTTATCGGACTTTATCATGTCACGTTCCAACTCATATACCCACTTACGGTACACCAGCTAAGTAAACGTAGACTTCTGTCACATCGATATCATTGTGTGTATTTATACGTCTCTGCCAATCTGTCTATCTATCGTACACGCTTTTTGAATACACATTCAACAGTCACGCTGCGCCATTTTGAAGTCCATAACAACCGACGCTGCCGAGATGGCTATGCGCGAACCCTCCATAATTGACTTTGTGCCATACTCTTAGACAGACGGAGCTGTGCTCGCGCTTGCACTGGCGCTCACAGTGGGAAACTGGCTCGTGAGAATGGAAAGAGAGGAAGCAGAACTGGCTGTGACGATGCTCGCACTCGCGGAGCTCACGGTGGCAGTAGCAGAGTTAGCACTGCTCAGACTCGCGCTTGCAGACGCTTGACCCTTCAGCGCACCCGCGAAGACTTTGCCTCCGGCGACAGGGCGACTCAGCTTGTTGGCACCTACGTCACATAGACCTCAGTATCACAAATAGGATAAACAACGCTGTAAGAAGACGCACCGGCTTTGACTACGAACGTTGCGCTGGCGAACGCGTCCAAATTCGGGTTACCTGGTCACATAAGTGTGAGCCTCATCGTATCTATTTCAGTAGTAAAATGGTATCCACGTACTGACGTTGTTCATAGCATAGTACGTCGCGACCGAGTGGGATGTATTCAACGTTAGCGTGAAGAACCCCCTGAAGTGTCCCTCGCTCCATTGCAGGTCGGCATTGAGAGGGTCGGCTACCAAACCGGCGGACACGAGGTTAGCGGCATCAGCAGAAATAGAGCCAAACGGCGACGTCGAAGTAACCGCCGTCTGCACGAATAAAGATGAAGCCGCGGTGAGTTTAGTGAATGATAAAGGTGTGAAGGTGCTTACGCCGGCGAACTCAACGCCTAAACTACCCTCACCGGTGGTGGGGTTGTATCTACGAGACTTCAGTAAAACTCAGAGCAAAATGGAAAGCGGACATACGTAGTCGTATCGTTGGGATCTTCGAGAGCGACTTTGATTCAGTGGTCATGTACATGTGTCGAGTATCAGGAAGACTCACGAGCAAGATCAGAGACCCAATTGGCATGACTGTCACCAGACAAGATAAGAGTGTTGCTAATCTTGTTGCTTTGAATGTGGTCCAGAACGCGATTGCGGTTTGCACGATAGCCGTCCCAAGCATCCTTGCAAATTTCTCAGCTTCAGCTTACAAACATGAGATCACCCATCGCGATACTTACAACATCGACTGGTCAAGAGCATCAGATAGACGGTCAGTGGTGTAGCCTCACAGATGCTATTAGGTAAACTCACATCCATCAGACTCCTCGAGCTGCGTGAACACAATCTGCTGGCCGACGACTCGCCAAATGGCACCACGTTCCTTGGATTGCGAGAGTGTGTTATAGAACCCTGTGTGATGTGTTATGTGAGTAGAATGTTCGTATAGAATTGCCTAGTAAGACTCGCATGCTTCTTGTTGGGCACCCATGAGTGAGCGGTTCTTGAAGTCAGCAATCGAACTGATGTCTAGGTCTCCGGCGTAAGCGAGGGCTGTCAGCAAGCCGAAAGACAATACACGTACAGTCTGTAATATTGGTGTGGTCATTGAGCATGCGATTATGCATTGCGGAGCGTAGTAAAGGCAGCATACGCACCCGTGTTGTAATACAACTGTCAAAACATGAGTAAACTCGCATTTTCATTTAGTGATAGGCACTCACATCGGTAATGTCACGATCATATTGACCTGCGTGCAACGCGAACTCGAATCATCATCCACGCAATTCAGATAAGCCGTAACTTACGAGTGTCTAGCATTGTGAGGTCCTGAGGTTATCTTCATTTAGTGTCATAAGCGCGATGACAGTGTCTCTAAAGCTTACCAAAAGCTTTCCAAACTGGAAGTTACGCCAGATCCTGAGCTTGTCGCCAACGTCCACCTGCCGAATGGGTATCCATTCATGATACGCCCTAACACCCGCGAGTTTGCGATCGGTGAAGCACGCTCCGGAGGACGAGAAGGCACATCCGCTAGCGGTGTCGTTGCTGTCAGCCGTGCCTGCTTTCCAAGACTGGTCGGCGACTTCGTGGTCATCCTGTAGAAGATAAGCTGGGTATATCTTTAATCATGCAGCTGTATTCACGCACCCTGTGAACGATTCATCAGAATCTCATATGAGGAGGATGTAGAAGATAGGGGCTCACCAAACTGTAATCCACGGATTGTTTTGGTGTGCGTCAAGAAGGCTTACGTCCGTGCGGTATTGTTCCAGACGCTGGCGATAGTCGTGGATTGTCGCCAATTCACGTCCCAGGACTGCTCTACCAATCTTAGCTCTGGGAGATAGAGTTAGACGTTATAAGGTCTCTCGTGGGATGAACGGTCTCACCCGTTGCCAAGCGATTCGTAGATCTATATAATGGCGGGTATAAGATAAACCAAATAAATAGCGTATCTGACGCGGGCACTCACGTAGTCTCCCAGATGGACGAAGAATTCTGCACTGGTATTGTGAGCAGCGACTCCGTACGCGTTGAAATACCCTACGACAGGACATGAATCAGTACTCTTACTGCAGTGTTGTTTCGTGCGATGCGTACCGTCTTGGAACCTAGAGCAACTGAACACTGCGAAGGTGATAGGTTTGCCACCATTGACCTGGTTGGCGGGTGCTGACAATTGTGATATCATCAGCGTGATGATACAGGCGATATGATAACCACAGGCGTACTGTTGGGGTTTGGCAGAGTTCTGGTTGCACCGATTACACTGGTAGATTTCGGGTTCGTGCAATCCGCGAATTGGTACCAGTAGCGCGTGTCGGCCTTCAGTCCGGTTGCCTCGAACTTCACTGTGAAGTCGACATCCCACGAAGTGAAAGCTTCGTCCGAATCAATAGGCCTGCCAGACAGGTTGGGGTTGTCGAAGATCTTGAACGAGACACAGACGGGTACGCTTTGGTCAGGTGTTCCGTTGATAGGGAACGCACGGGTCCACAGAAGCACAGATGTGTCGAGAGGATCTCCCTGATTCAGGTTTCCACGTCAGTATTGGAACTCCCATCATACAATGCAAGTGCCACTGACACTGGCCACTGCATAATTTCAGGTGATGAGTATTTGTTTCGCAAATATCTGTAGACGTGACTTACCGCGATGCGTAAAATTGATACCACCATTCCAGATGAATGGGCTCTGTATACGACGTGAGTGACTGCACTCTCGCGGTCGAGCGTTACGTACGTTACTGAAATCGGCACCGTAAAAGGTCGGGTAATGGGAGTCAGAGAAGCCAGCCGCAGACTCTACAGTTCTCTTGGCATGTTCGATATGACGAGCATGAATTTGCTTCGTATCTCTTGCGAACTGTCATTTGGTGAGAACATAAACGATGGGAGGGAGCACCCGGATACTGCTCACCTCTGGGAAGCCGATGAAGGGAGAGCTGTAAACGAGGTTGCGGTCGAACAGCTCGGTTGCAGAGACTGTGAGAACCAGTCCCAAGAGCGGCAGAATAGAACGTCGCATATTGGCACTAAAGTTGTGTGAGAGCCACGCATGGCTCTGAAGCTACGACGACACTTTATATACGCTACAGAGCGAAGGGCATCACGAACAGGGAGCTCGCCTGACTTGGAGCCTCGACTCCAGTCTGAGGACGGGGCAACCGATTTTCAAGCACGTTCGTGGCGACTGTAGAGATGCTCTTACGGCTTTCCCGTTCGGTATTCGGAAGGAAGAGAGGTACGAAGAGCGTAGAACTGAGGAACGCAGGAACGTCAGCACATCATATGGTAATCTAGAAGAAGTAAAGACACGTGAGATGACGGAAGACGTACCCTAACGAACAGGAGCCATTTCTTCACACAGCTTAGCGTCACATGCGGGCAACATCCTGGCCGCTGTCATACCGAAGACGCTGGGGTTTACGCGATATGCTGACCGACGGGACGGTGATCTGTGCCACCAGGACAGGTCACACAACGAATGCGAGGTTCGCGCGGTCTGATCAAGGCCCGGCACGGGGCTGGGAGGAGGCCAGGCATTCTGGCGACGATTGCGACAGAGTATAAGGGAGAGCGATGCGCATGGTAGCAGGGTGTTCGTATAACGCCGTTAGACACGGCAGCCTAGACTTTGCACCACTGCGGTCCGATGACAAGACGACGTGACGACATCTAATCTTAGCTACAAGAGAAAGCAAACGGTCTCTACACATGCACTGGTTAGTAACGGATAGGTCGTAGGTGATATTCTTGTACAAGACGACTCACACAGACGAGATAACATTTTGAAGATTTCCGATACTCAGCGGGTCCTACTACGGGCCTGTTCACGTACACCCAGCGCAGATCGCTTCTATCTCACAGACATAGAGCTCAGTGCGCTGATATGGGAGAAGAATCCATGGCAAGCTTCGTGGCTGATGATAGATATCCATCTCGTGTTTGCCTTGGGCCAATCAGAAGTACGCCATTTGACGGGTGGATGTTGAAGAGAGAATTTGACCACACCGGATGGTAGTACACAACGTGCGCTATGAGGCGCCACACCATTGCATGCGTAAAGAGCAGACCAGAACGGGTTGTCAATAATGGACTAACCTTCACAGGGCGTTACCGTAAAAACAAGAGGTTCCTGGTTCCTTTCTTGCACGGGTCATTGGATTCGTTCATGCATGGGCAAGCCTGTATCTTCTGTGTATTGCGTTTGTCGTTAACCTGGATCTCCGTCCAGGGCAAACGCAGTCGGTCCGGACTCATGGGAGCCTACGCATTATCTGAGCCTAGAGCTGACATTTCAATCTCTATCGCCGTTGCAGTAAACGCTAACTCTTGTACCCACCTGGAGATTTGGTGGAACGGAAAGAAGTCCGTTCCCAGGTAGTCCGCGATGTCATGAATTTCTATCGGAGTTGCGCTACCGGACAGTGATCAACGGGAGATATTCATGTATTCTCATGGACTGCATACCTTCTCCCTCTCAAGCTACCTGCATTGTTCAATATCGTGGCTCTTTGGTGTACTGTGAACATGAAAGTAATGTGTAGTCTAGCCCGACTAACGCCCGCATACATCGTAATGGGCGCCTATGACGTTGAGTGCATGGCCGTGTCTCGCGACGGCATGCGACTTCGACCTCTCCACGACCTCTCACCCGTGCTCCCGAGCCCCTCAGGCCGACACCCGGCCACACATACCTAGCGCATTTGGTAGGAGTCTAGCGCGTACGCCGTCGCCATGACGGACAGGGTGGCACGCCCACCCACTGACGAAGGTACGTACCCTCACTATCGAAACACGGGGAAGGACTGCGGACTGAATCACGTTCAGAGGCGGCCCCTCTACTGCAGGACGTTTCTCATCCAGATGAGGCCAACAGAGCGAATGGAAGGTCGCTCTCAGAGCGCGTCTCCTCTGCCGTACAAGAACCTCTCACACCCTTCACTACTATTCTGCTCATCCTCCTGCTCATACTACTGCTGCTGAGCTCGGTGTTCATCGGCCTATTTGCTGGTGCACAACATAGGCTCAACAACAGGAAAGGAGACGATAGGCCAGGTAGTACTGAGACTCAGACAGCAACCGCAACGCTAACTGTTCCTGTTACTCTGACCGCTACCTCCGGGGTCATCACAACCACCACGGCAGTCTCGACTACCACGTTTCATACTACCGCCACTGTGGTTATACCTGCTCCAGTGCCAACGGGAGCTCCTGACGAGGTCAGTACGCGTAGACATACCATACCACCCTCGCGGTGCAACTGACTTCCCCTTTGCAGACTACATGCTTCTCTTCCAACTGCGTGACACTTGCAGCCTCTATTATCTCCTCGTTAGATGAAACCGTGGATCCTTGCGAGAATTTCTACGACTTTGCCAGTAAGTACACGGCAAGAGACGCGCTATTTCTGTCTTCGTGGTTAACTGAGATGTTTGTGCCACTATAGCTGGTGGATGGAAGAATGAGCATCCTATCCCAGCTGACAAGGGCGTTTTCGGTACCTTTGACACCGTGAGGCTGCAGAACCAGCGTATCATCAAGAACATACTCTCCAATGATTCGTATTCATTACTCGCCGCGGGCGTAGAGGACCCGTATGATAAACAGATTCTCAAGAAACTGCATACGCTGTACGACTCTTGCATGAACGAGGACCTCTTGGACGCTCGTGGCACAGACCCATTGCTCCATGTGATTCAGAACCTCGATAAACTGTTCAAGGGTGAAGGTACGGTGATCACTGCGGAAGGCAAGAAGGATAGTCACAAGAAGGGACTTACTGCTGCGCTTGCATACTTGCACACCAGAGGTTTGTGAGGGTTAGCTGCGAAGCAGCTTTCATTGTTTGACGCGTTCGTTCTTAGGCATCGAGGCTCTGTTCTCAACTTCTATTGAAGGCGATGTCGGTGAAGATCCCGATCAGATGACACTTGGTTTCAGTCAACCAAACCTTGGGCTCCCCTCCAAGGTAAAGTGTCCGAGTTCCCCTTCGTTACCCTCGAAGGCTGAGTTCTATAACCCATCATGTAGGAATATTACGACGGCGAGCCTGCCGAGTTCTACACGACCGTTCTCGAGCGTTTACTGCTCTCTATTATTGACGAGGACGAAGACGCAGAGGAGAAAGGTGTAGAACATGATAGTCAGGCTACTCCCGTTCACCAGGAGCGCCTGCGAGTATGGCCTCCCTGGCCCTGGCCACCATGGGACGGTGAAGACCCTGATGATCCTGATCACCCAGGCGACGAGCCTCACAAACCTCACGAGCCGGTAAACCGTACCGAGGAGGCACACATACTCGCCATCAAGATAGTCGAATTCGAGCGCAAGCTGGCGAATGCCAGTTTGGACTTGTAAGCGACGCGTTTTTTTTCTGCGTTCAAGTGTAAGTATCTAAACCTTAACTTGCCAGGGACGTGCTCTACCAGGATCCCATTGCCACCTACAACCCGGTCCCTATCTCCAACCTCACTGACGCACTGCCCCAAATCGCCTTCAATGAGTTCTTTGCAGCGTTCACACCTCGCAACTTCCCTTCACGAGTGATTTTGTCGTCTACCACGTACCCCGCCGCGCTGTCCTCGATCTTGGAAGAGACCGACCGCAAAGTCCTGCTAGCGTATCTCGAAACCCGTGTCCTGCTCGAACTTTCTCGTTACTTGGGCTACAGCACCGACGCTTGGCGTGCCGCCCGCTCTTTGGAAGAGTATCTAAGAGGAATTAAGCCTGGCGCTATTGGCGACCGGGCTGACGTCTGTCTGGGCAACATCGAAGAGTACTTGGGTTTCGCAATTGGCCGATACTTCGTGCAAGAGGCGTTTGGTGGAGAGTCGCGTGAGAAGGCGACAAAAGTGATTACAGGTATGTGGATGCTTCGGTAGAGTTCGACATGGGCTAGACTGATAGAATTGCCAATTTCTCAGACGTCACTACTGCCTTCAAGAAATCCTTGAAGAACGTCAGCTGGATGGACGATGAGAGCGCGGAAGCCGCTGCAGAGAAGGTACATAATCAGCACGATCGTACCCGAATACCTCGCGCTGACGGTATCGGTCTTCCAGGCTGACTTCTTGGGAGTCAAGATTGGCTTCCCTCTCTCGCCCGATACCCGCAACCCCCGATCTATTTACAGCTACTACGCTAATGTGAAAGTTCAGGACACTACATTCTTCGAGAACATCGTTCAGGCAAAGTGCGTTGGTATTCAATCACCAGGTCTGGCTCATGTCTGACAAGCGCTGTGCGTTGACAGAGAGAACGAGGTGTTCAAGAAGTGGCAGACTTTGGGCAAGCGTCGCGATAAAGGAGCATGGGAGATGTACCCTTCGATGGTCAACGCTTACTATGCACCAGATGCGAATGAGGTAAGGTCCTCGCGCTGTTATACTCTTGATATTTACTGATTTTTCGTATAGATTGTCTTCCCTGCCGGTATCCTACAACCTCCGTTCTTCTCTCAAGAATGGTTTGTACTTCTCCCTCCTCCTCTTTGGGCCCAAATAACTCTATATTCACAGGCCCTCTTACATTGTCTACGCCGCATTCGGGCATGTTGCATCGCACGAGCTGACGGTACGTTTCTTCATACTATAATGATCACGCACTCCGTTGAGCCGAGTTCTCCTAGCACGCGTTCGACTCCTCTGGACGTCTCTTCAACCAACACGGCAAACTCGAGCAATGGTGGACGAACGAGACTAGCGCGGGCTTCGAGAAGCTGCACACATGCATTTCGGACCAATACTCTGGTACGGTTCTTTTGTCTTGACGCAGGAACAACACGCTAAGTGATTGCGCAGCATACACGGTTGATGACGGCAAGGGTGGCGTGGTTCATCTGAATGTGAGTACATAACATTGGTACCTTGCCAAAGATATCATACTAACCTGTTATACGTCACAGGGTAACCTGTGAGTTCTTCTGCTCCATCTACTCAGTACTATTATTCATAACAAACCAAGGACGGCTGGAGAGAACATCGGAGACACGGGACTTATCCAGGCCTACCGCGCATGGAAGGCTCAGTACGACCACTCGTACAAGGCTGGCACTGAGTACTTGCTACCCGGCTTGAACTACACGCGGTTTGTGACCACTACCATTGATACGTGTACGTATCTGACAGACGGGTTTTGTTCAGTGAACAGCTCTTCTTCATCTCTAACGCCAGGATCTGGGCGTGGAACGTAAAGCCGGAGTCTGAGGTCAGTATCAGACGACGTGATTTGTTCAAAATGTCTCTAACCAGTAATCCACAGGTCCAGCAAGCGAGGTCGAACCCTCACTCCCCGAACAGGTACCGCGTCGATGGCACCGTGTACAACATCCCCGAGTTCGCAAAGGCTTTCAAATGCTCACCCAAAGCGAAGGTCGGAGATTTATTGCCTTACCTCTCCACTTCTTATCTGACATATACTCGTTTAGCTTAACCCGCCTGCGGAAAAGCAATGCATATTCTGGGGATAGACGTTCTGGTGCTTATTATTGCTGGCTTCAGGCTCTCGATACACGCCGTTGCCTCGAGTTAGCTTGGTATAAACTATTTGTATCATCCACATTCGTGTTTGCAAAATATATTATGAAGTCTCTTCGAAAGATTAATGTCTGGCCCTCGCGACCAAGACATGAAAATGTTGTGGAAGTGCTGGTGTGCGTAATCACGAAGTCCTTGTCCATGTCAAAGACATTCTGCGTATCGCTACGCAGGTTTGACTCATCTTAGACGGCTTCGAAGGCATATGTGTGATGAGAGTAGAAAAGAAAATGAGATATGCTCTAAAATGAGTTGCTACAATACATGCATCATTACTTTTGTCGTTAGGTCCAACACCGAAAGCGAAGACAAGCACAACAATACACTACGCGGGAAGAATCAACACAGCAGACAGGGCGAAGGCACATGCGCTTAGTCGACCTCCTCGACGGAGGGGCCGTCCTCTGCACCACCGCCTGGGGCACCGCCGGGGAAGCCACCAGGAGCACCACCACCGGGGAACCCGCCGGGTGCGCCGCCTGAGCTGGCGTAGAACTTCTGCATGATGGGGTTGGCAACAGCCTCGAGCTCCTTCTGCTTCTCCTCGTACTCCTCCTTCGAGGCCTCTTGTGACGCGTCGAGCCATGAGATGGTCTCGTTGACGTGGTCCTCGAGAGTCTTCTTGTCATCAGCGGGGAACTTGTCGGCGGATGCAGGGTCGGTAAGGGAGTTGCGGAGGTTGTATGCGTATGACTCGAGAGCGTTCTTTGAAGTGATACGCGAAGCAGCGGCCTCATCCTCAGCTATATGACAACACAAGTCAGCAAATTGCTCCTAAGATGCGAAAGTTAGATGAGCTTACCCTTGTACTTCTCGGCCTCAGCGACCATGCGCTCGATCTCCTCCTTCGAGAGACGGCCCTTGTCGTTGGTGATGGTGATACGGTTCGACTTTCCAGTGGTCTTGTCCGACGCGGAGACGTTCAAGATACCGTTGGCGTCGATATCGAAGGTAACCTCGATCTGGGGAACACCACGGGGTGCGGGAGGGATGCCGGACAGCTCGAACTTGCCGAGCAAGTTGTTGTCCTTTGTGCGGGCACGCTCACCCTCGTACACCTGGATAAGCACACCGGGCTGGTTGTCGGAGTATGTTGAGAAGATCTCGGACTTCTTCGTCGGGACAGTAGTGTTACGCTTGATGAGCGCAGTCATGACACCACCAGCGGTCTCAATACCGAGCGAGAGAGGGGAGACATCGAGCAGGAGCAGATCCTGGGTCTTCTCCGAAGTGTCACCAGAAAGGATGGCAGCCTGGACAGCAGCGCCGTAAGCGACAGCCTCATCGGGGTTGATGGACTTGTTCGGCTCCTTGCCGTTGAAGAAGTCGGACACAAGCTTGACGATACGGGGGATACGGGTAGAGCCACCAACGAGGACGATCTCGTGGACGTTACCCTTGTCGATCTTGGAGTCACGGAGCACCTTCTCAACGGGCTCGAGGGTTGAACGGAAGAGGTCCTGGCAAAGCTCCTCGAAACGGGCACGGGTGATGGAGGTGTAGAAGTCGATACCCTCAAAGAGAGAGTCGATTTCGATGGAGGTCTGGGTGGCGGAGGAGAGGGTACGCTTTGCACGCTCGCAAGCGGTACGGAGACGACGGAGGGCACGGGGGTTTGATGAGAGGTCCTTCTTGTGCTTGCGCTTGAACTCCTGGACGAAGTGGTTGACGAGACGGTTGTCGAAGTCCTCACCACCAAGATGAGTGTCACCAGCGGTAGCCTTCACTTCGAAGATACCCTCCTCAATCGTCAGGAGAGAAACATCGAAAGTTCCTCCGCCGAGATCGAAGATGAGGACGTTGCGCTCACCGACAGTCTTCTTGTCAAGACCGTAGGCGATGGCGGCAGCCGTGGGCTCGTTGATGATACGGAGGATGTTCATGCCAGAGATGGTTCCGGCATCCTTGGTGGCCTGACGTTGTGAGTCGTTGAAGTACGCCGGGACGGTGACGACAGCGTTCTGGACTGTCTGGCCAAGATATGACTCAGCGGTCTCCTTCATCTTCAAGAGAACCATGGATGAGATCTCCTCAGGGGACTACAAACCGAGATTAGAATCATCTCAAGAAACGGATCAAAAAGCGCTACTTACGAATTGCTTGGTCTCGCCACGGTACTCGACCTCAATGTAAGGCTTGCTCGCCTTGTTGACAACCTTGAAGGTGAAGTGCTTCATGTCAGACTGAACCTCAGCATCCTCGAACTTTCGTCCGATGAGACGCTTGGCGTCGAAGACTGTGTTCTGTGGGTTCATCGCGACTTGGTTCTTCGCGGCATCACCGATCAGACGCTCGCTTTCCGAGAAGGAAACATACGAGGGTGTTGTTCGGTTACCCTGGTCGTTGGCAATGATTTCGACACGGTCGTTTTGCCATACACCGACACATCTGGAGAGCCAGTTAGTTTTTCTGCGAGATAGATGTAGCACAGATCTTGCCACTTACGAGTAGGTGGTACCCAAATCGATACCGATAGCTTTCGACATTTTTCAGGGAGTTGGGTGGGGTGGATGTAGTCGTTAAGGTGCGTGAAGGAAAAGAAAAAAGCTGAGGGACTTGTGGCATGGAGAGTCGTTCATCTTTTATATCTGTCTACATTGAGGTCGGTTCTATCGCTTTCTCGCACCTTCCAAACCCATTCCAGCACGTTCTCATCAGTGATCTCATCCGGCACGTGCGTTTCGCGTGGCAGAGACGCTCATTGTGCCATTGCCACTCATGTCGAGAGCCTTCTCCGACTTACGCTCACCTCCCATACCATTCTTCACAGCTTCTAGCATCTACACGCTTCGTCAACGAGGCGCTCATCGATAACACAACGATACTTTTTTCGAAGATCTGCTATGCGGCTCAATCGCGGAACATTGTGTTGACTGAAGCCTGCCGGGATCTTCGTGTACGTTAGGCTCTGCGGTCTGTCGAGATGCATTGTACACATGCCCGATAAATCGATGAGGCCAGTTATGCGACATTAGACAATTTGAATACAATTATACAAGTATATACAGATAAACGTGACAATGCAAAGATGCTGCCGTAGCACTCTAGAAGGTTGAGTTTTGCTGCTGCTGCTGCTGCTGTTGTTGCTGTTGCTGATGCTGTTGTTGCTGTTGTTGTTGTTGCTGCTGCTGTTGCTGCTGTTGAGCTATTGCTTGCTGTTGACACCATGCATCAGTATTGATTCATGAGTTATTCTGTCTTAGCTTGTACCTGGTGTATCAGTAACCTCATATGAGCTGCATGCTCCGCTGTCATGTGATTAGGATGGTAGTATGGTGTCGCTAATTGTGCATGCATTGGTCGCTGGGCTTGCGCAAGCACGGCCTGATTTGGGGCAGCTGCCATATTCATGTGTGCATGAGCTTGCGCTGAAGGAGGCCGGGGAGAAGTGGCTGTGGCTTGCGCAGCAACATGAGGGGGGGACTGCTGGCCGACGCCTGGAGATGTGCTGGTAGTCCTCACGGCGTTGAAGGGCGGAGACAGATGCCCATTCAAAGCTGGCGCAGCACCAGCAGCAAGGCTTTGAGACACAGCGGTATGGACCTGTTGTGCTTGTGCCTGGGCCTGAGCTGCTTGCGCCTGGGCTTGAGCCTGGGCCTGAGCTTGGGCCAACGCACGCGCTTGCATAACTTGCGAGGACGCGATTCGAGTATTGGCAAGAGCGAGCTGGTTCGTCATTCGTGGCTGCTGCCCAGAGATGTTGACCTGGCTGCGAATTTGCGGCACCCCTTGACTAGCGATACCATTGCCTTGAGATCGGAGAGCTCCGTTTTGAGCCTGTGGCAGACCGTCAGCCTCGATGCATAATGTATGATATGGGTAATGGGCTGTTATACCTGTGCTCCTTGTTGCTGCAACCGTGCTTGCTGCTGCATCTGCAGATGTTGTGCACGCATCTCCTCCTGACGCTTCCGCTCCAACATCAGCTGGTGACTTGCATGAGCGTCCTTCTCTGCCTTCATCCTGCTGAGCTCCGCCGGCGTGAGTTTCGGCAGCTTGCTGTATTGACCATGCGTATCGTGAACAGCAGAACTCTTCCGTTGTGCGTTGGCGGCTGTATCAAGTTGAGGTAACCGATCGTGAATGCATGAACTAGTCGTTGCTTACCATTCGTTCTCTGAGCCTGTTCGCGTTTCTTGACGGCCTTTCGTATTGCTTCGTGCATCAGATTATGCCGCTTCTTCTTCCTGGACTCGCCTTGCGAAGACCCAGCGCCACTGGCACCACCGTTAACACTGGTGCTGAGGGAACGTTTCGTACCGCGCGTTGTCATCGAGGTGGTAGGTGTGGGTGGCGGTTTAGTGTCCTCGTCATTTGTCGCAGAGGGTCCGAATCTTGCTTTCCAGCGTTCTTGACAGTCCACCGGTGAGCGCCGTTCGACTGGTATGGTAACTCTTGTGGCGTTGAACGCTTCCGCAATAAGCACCCAATTGTAAGGATATTTATCCGCGAACTTCTTGAGGAGTGCGTCATCTTCTGCTGACCAGACATGTTCTGAAGGCTTGGCGCGCATTGCACTCGCACCGGGAGTCGGTCTGATGATATCCTCGTTCGGCATGCGCCGCCGAGAGGGTCCTGCGCCTGGAAGGAGACGTAAGGCTAAATACGCATGAGGCATGGGGGCAGGTTTGTTACCTTCGAATAACGCTGGATTGGGAGTGATCAGCGCATTTCTGGATGGAGGAATAGAGATATACGTACAGCAAGATATACTGTCGTCAATGGGACGCGCAGATGGCGTGTCAAATTCGGCGACAATAGTAGTGTTCTCGAGGCCATGCCATTCTCCATGGTCCCAATGGCTGGCCGGTTCCAGAGGTCCGGCAAGGGTTACTTTCTGAAGCATGAATTTACTCGTAGGAACCACTTTCGTGTACGTTGTATCGTCAATGCGCTTGGTTGGGTCATCCCGATCACTCCGACGATCCTTCTTTCGGCCCTCGGTGGCGCTAGGTACAGGGGGTACATCCAGAAGACCATAAGGCTGCAAGTCAGGGAAGATGGCAGAGATGTCGGTGGGTGGAGGAGGAGCGAAGTGTGCTGCGTCGTCCCCGGTTGACAAGTCCGACATACCCTTCACGAGTTCGAAGTCATCGATGTCCAGGAACAGCTTGTCGAGTTCGGAATACGTTATTTGCTCGCGGAGATAAGCGTAGGTGGCTGACTTGGACTTCGATCGCGCCATAGCTGGAGGAGCAGCAACTGCATCTGCATTTGAGTTGGTCGCCAACATCGCATTACTAGCTCCAGCCTTCAAAGCGGAAGCGGCCAGATTTTCCTCTGCCTTGGTCACACTGGGCGGAGCAGCACTATCAACCTTGGCTTGCTCAACAACAGCTTCTAGATGCAACGCGGAAAGGTCTTCGACATCTTCAGTCTTCGGTTGTATATCCTGGCTGAGTTGGGCCTGCGAATTCTCGACGTCATCTAGAGCGTCTTGAATGGCGGAAGCGGGCTCAAGAGCGTTGAGCACCGCTTGCCGGTCTTTCTCCTGCTCGTCCTCACTGTCGTCATCAGAGTTGTCGTCGTTCGCAGGAGTAGAATCTCCTTTCGACTCCTGTGCGCCATCGAAATCTACTTCCTTCATACCGAAACCGTCCTCCTCAACTTGCATTTCGTCCTCACGGCGGTCGTCGGGATGCCAAAGTACGCATATGCCTCTACGTAATCGTTCTTCGAGAGACCCGGCCTCATGCCATTCAACTACGGCATGAGCGAGAGTGTAGGCGATAGTGAGCTTCCACCTGCGCTCTTCTCGGTAGTCAGTCCGCATCCATTTCTGTACCAACGTACTGTCAATGGTCTGAAACACAGAAATTTATGTGGAGGAACAAACCATCTCGTCCAGTAGGTGGTCCCAGTGCGACTTGACCAGGCCACCCACACCGCGCTGCTTCTTCGGCTGTCTGAAGCTCCATCTTCCTGCGTCTTTCAGGGCATCTATCCGCTCAAACGTGCGGATGAGCTTCAACTCTGTCATGGCGATCTGCAATATTATCAGCAAAAGCGCGAAAGCATGGAATGCCAGTGCGCTTACATTCCAATCACGAGTACTCAGGCACTTCGCCGCCTTTGATACTTTCTTGTGGATGGGATTCGCACGAAGTAATGCGTTCCATCTCGCGAGGCCGAGCGGCTGCCATTCCTGGGGTTTGCCATCCCCTTTGTCTTTATCGCGCTTCTTGGACTGTCTCAGCTTGGCCTTACGGTTGTATTCCATGGGAAGAATCTTAAGCGGAGGAACGCTATATTCCGGGATCTTCAATAGCGTGTGAGAAGGATCAATAGTCCGTTGGGGTTCCTCTGCAGGCTCTGCAGCTGACATCTCGGCGTCGAAGGTGTAGTCCAAGGGTGGAAGTGCCGGAGAAGGCGCTTCCGACACCAAGTATTTCGTTTGTGATTCTATACGAGTGATAGGCAGTGGCGCCTCTGTGCGCGACGGGTAACGTACGAGGCCAGTGACGGCGTCTTCACTGACGTTCTCCGATCGCGAAAGTGTCGCGGCTTCAGTGGGTTGTTGTTCTGAAATTTCCTCAGCGGCTTCCACTTCGATGGAAGTTGTTTCTGGCACAGGCAGAGGGGAGGGAGAGGCGGGGGGTGGCTGCTCTTGCTTGGGTGACTGGGACTCCGTGTCATCGTCAACCACCATAACATCAGGAACAGGTGTCTGAGTTTGTTCAATCGCACCCTCCGGTTCCGAGGGTTCATGCTCTTGCGTGACATCCTGCTCCGGGGTAGAAGGGGCAGGTTGAATTGTGGCGTCCTCTACGGCCACCGCACTCTCTTGAGTAGAGTCCACGTTCATCGCCTGCTCCTCCCGCTGCTCCTGCGAGTCCTGCTCCGGCAAAGGGGTGGCTGGTACCTCTTCCGCTGCTGTATGTTGAGAGCCAGAAGACCCCGCGGCCTCTGAAATAGGTGACCCCGGCGATGGGATATGGGGGCTTGCGCTCGCAGCTTGCTCCCTGGCGGGACTAGGTACGTCGGGAGATGAACTGTCTCCCTCTGGCCGAAGCAGTGTAGCTATGCGACTATAATCATCCCTGCCATGGCATTCAACCACTTGCCAATATCCCAGACGGATCGAAATACGCACTGTTTCATGATATCCATGTTATCCATATAGTGGCTGAGCTCGACTTCTTCGTCCGCATCCAAAGCCCGATTGCTCAGGTCTTCCCTCCTTTTCATAAGGTAGAACATCTCGACTAGCAGGTCATTCCGTCGAGACTGTATTTCCCTGAATGCGCACGTTGAGTGTGGCCAATACGACTAGCGCAAGTAATCAGTCGGAGACTCACCGTAGCTGGGCCACACGCTCTTCAACTAGCGGGTTCGTCCCTTCAGACATGTCTGTTACTCTCGAGAACGCTTGGAAGGTGGTGTTGGATGTTGAAGATGGTTAGGGTCGACAGGTTGAGATGGCTGACTGCGACTCCAATGATATCGAGCCTGCTTCGAAAGAAGCGTTGTTGGATGAAGGCGAGCCCAAAGAACAGGCTGGTATACGAAGACTCGAGGGAAGGGGCGGCCAATTATACCCTAGGTAAATGTTGGTGCGTGACCGTGTTGGCCAGCTGCTACTGGCCCTCCTTCCCTGATTGGACCGCCATTAAGCGCTCAGTTCCTGCCCGAACTCAAAGGTCACTCTGATGTTTACACTGAAAATGTCTTTGCTGCAGTCAGACAGTCGACGTGTATCCTTACGATGATGCGCAAATGACGGCGGCGAGACGACTACGTGAGATTTACGGGTATCGATGCGACTATAAATTGAATTGGGAAAAGAAAGAAAATCGAAAGGACGAAAACAAGCGATGGAAGCGGTCACGGAAGGTCGATTATGCTCTTCAGGGATATGCAGAGTCTCTGTCGATATGAAAGAAGAAAGGTGTCAAAGGATAGGCACAGCCAGTCACCATAATAAAAGAACATGAGCACGCTAGACAGTCCTGTTTCTTGCGTGCTTATACAGTATTGCTCGTCGCGTTGTGTGTTGTTTCTCCCAGTCCTACTTCCCACACGCAGAATGTGATGAAGGGCCAGGATAGTCATTCTCGTCGCATCGACTAGGTTATGACAACACAGTCTTTCGGCTCTCCGGCGAGTCCTCCGGGTCGGATACAAGAACACCGTCGCTCAAGGCCTCCTCCCTTCCGCTGGCTAGTTGTACAGACTTGAGCGGCGGTGACAGGGCATCATCACTGTCTACCAATACAGCTGAATCCACGGATCCCGGGCTCGATGAGCTATCTTCAGGCGTCGCTACCAAAGGCGGCGCCGCGACAGTAGACAATGAACTGCTGCTATCGGCCAAGAAGTCTGTGGTCTGTGACGACGATGGGCCGAAATCAGACGCAGCATAGAGTGCTCTAGTTGGGGTTTGAGCTGGTGATGCGGGTGGAGGGGGTAAAGGTGCGGGAAGCTTTTCTGTGTGCGCGGTGGGTGTTGTAGGAGATGTAGGTCCAGACGTTCTGCTTGTTGGCAGAGCGGCACCGATTTCGCGCATAGACATGCTGCCTCCTGCCTCGAGATCGGTATTGGGAGGTTCGGCGATAGAAATAACGTCATCTGCTGTAGGGACATCCACAGGTAGAGGGGCGGGCGGTTTTGTGACAGAGATGGTTGGTATTGGTGCTGTTCCGCCCACTAAGGGAAGAGTCGCTGTCGACGCAGATTTGAGCACAGGGATTGGTATTTCTGCACCAGAGCTGTCGGTCACTGCTCGGATCGCCTCCTTGCTGATATCATCGGCAGTCTGTGCCAAGTGCAATGAGATAGACAGTAGACACACTCAAGAAATCTCATACCTGGTATTTGCCCTGTGGTAGTTCTTCGGGCGTTGCAATGACCCCAAGCTCTTGCCACTTTCGTACACTCCGATCCGCCCAAGCCTCTAAGACGTTCCAGCCTTTGTACTCACCCGCCAATCGCATCCCAGCAGATCCCGCATCTCCTCCACCGTCACCCGAGCCTCTCCCAGTGCCATCAAAGAAATAACTCTCATAGCCGACGGAGTCCTCACTACCCTCACTCCCCTCCGCAGTCGCGCCAAGCTCAAAGCCCTCACCGCTCTCAAGATCGTCTACGAACCCAGACAACCACTTCGCCCATCCATGCTCTCCGTCCCCTCTATACATAACCACCTTCGTGTCGAAGTCCCTTCCAAATACGATCACCTGTCCCACCGCACCGCCTTCCCCAGGGCTCATGTCGACGCCCAGATAATTCCCCGCTTTGTCCGCCACAAGCGGGATCCATCCTCTCGACGAGTACTCCCTCTTAACCCACCCAGGCGGAATCGAGTCCATGCGATCTCGCAATTGCGGGTTCGCACCGGAGTTCGGATCGTCGTCCACTTCCCTCCAGAACCTCCATTCCTCCATGACGTCCTCCAATGGCAGCAGCGTCAGTCCGAAGAACAGACCCTCCGAGCACCCTGCAGACGACTCGGGCTCCTGACCGTCCGCACACAGGTACGAGTCCCGCACAGCTTGCGGGAGCGCGAACCCAAACGCCATTTCAATCTGCGCAAGATCAGGCGGCAGTATACCGTAATTGAGCGTATCTCCGAGCTCAGGGTACTCGTTCGACAGCCAAGTCCGCAGCCTGTTCCATGTCGTGTTCAGTGGCGGGAACGGTGCCTTTGTCGACATCCCCGGTCCGTTGTGCAGCGGCAGCGTCGACGACTGCCGACGCGAGCTGGTGCTGTTTGATGGCGGCGAGAAAACAGTGAGCGCGCGCAATGACTATGACGTCGAGAGAAAACACACCCCGATGGCAGATAGTCGTAAGTACCTGGTGGTGACTGCGGCGGATACGAGTACGAGCCGGAGGATTGCGGTGGGGAGTTGGTCAGCGGCGAGCCCGACTGGAATCCGTCCATGGGATGTCTGGGTGATGAGGTGGGTAGGCTGAACGCCTCATGAGTAGATACGATGGCTGTTCTGCCAGAGTTGCGGGCTGGCTTCGACGAGCCGAAGAGGTTCGCAAACCAGCTCATCGTCGCGTGGTGCTGGGTGCGATGCTGGGAAGCGTTGGGGAATCGGTCGTGGTCGTTGTAGTCGTATGGAAATGACCAGGTTGAGACCCTTTGGAGCGGGCGCTCGCGAGAAGCAGATGCGCTTTTTCGTGAAGTGACCGGACTGTGCTTGATAAGAAACAAAGGCTCAAGAGCGAAGGTCTACTAATAGATGCGGTGAATGACCAAGAGATGCTCGGGGAGGGAGACGATGGTGCTGAGGCAGTCGCTGCTGTGCGCGTCGAAGAAGCCAAGACGAGGGCGCTTCTGCGCGACACGATAATTGTAGCCGGACCCGCCGTTTCACGTTGTCACTCATCTGTTGGGCGGTGGAGGGCCCATGCATCTGACGCACAGTCATACGAAACCAGAATCTGCCATATTTGTACAGCTACTTCTACAGTGACTATTGCAATTTCTAAGGTATCAACATGCGATGCTAAATACTCTGTGCTACTTGCGTATGAATGACTACTAGTCCGACGCGTCCGTTACGCAGAACCGACTATATGATAAAATTAGAATGTGCCCACATTGTCTGCGACTTTGAAGTCGCAGGCTGTTTTTGATCGCAGTTCCTCGAGCGTCACGCCCTTGGCTAGGTCAATGAGTGTGAGCTCTCCCGCAGCGCGATCCACGTTGAAAGCCGCCATGTCCGTTATTATGAGCGAGACCGCCCGGGCACCAGTCAGCGGCAGTGAACATTCCTTCACGAGTTTGGGCGTCCCGTCCTTCGAGCAGTGCTGCATGGTCACAATCACTTTTGTCTTGTCAGGATTGGAGACCAGGTCCATAGCGCCACCAATGCCTGCACCATCAAATCAGTATCATACGCGCAACAAAAGGACACATGGACTTACCCTTGACCAGTTTTCCGGGGATCATGAAGTTGGCTATGTCGCCAGCTTGGGAGACTTGCATAGCCTGTAAAATAAAGGGATAAGTTTCTGTCCCGCTCGTTTTAGTCGGGAATACGTACACCGAGGACAGTGACATCGATGTGACCGCCACGAATCATGTTGAAGGACTCGACAGAGTCTAACAGATATCTATGTCAGTTGTGAAACATCATACCTCGGATATGAAGGTACTGACCGAAAGTTGATGCACCAGGAAGCAGTGTGCAGGTCTCTTTACCAGCGTTGATCATATCCCTGCACAGAGTCAGTTACTGAGGAAACATGATAGAAACTGCAAACACTCACGGGTCGACCTGGTCCTCTGTGGGGTACGGGCCCATACCGAGAATACCGTTCTCACTTTCCAGCCACACCTTGACGTTCGGGTCTAGGTGCTCAGGAACGAGAGTGGGAATACCGACGCCGAGGTTGACGTAGAAGCCATCATGAATCTCCCGCGCGGCGCGCCGTGCGATGCGTTGTCTCCAGTCCTTCGCCGCAACTTCTTCAGCAGCTTTGGGATCCGGCGTTCCGAATTGTTCTTGAGGGCTCTTTGCGAGTGCAACGATTTCGATGGCCTTGGGTTGTGTGGCTTTGACGATGCGGTCGACGTAGATACCCGGGACGTGGATGGCGTTGGGTGAAAGGCTTCCGACCGGTCTGTGACATTGACAGCCTGTGAGTAATCGTTCATGTCGAATGAATCAGCGATATTGTCTTACACAATTTCCTCCGCTTCGACGATCGTCAGCTTTGCGTTTCTCGCCATCGCGCCGTTATAGTTGTTCGATGCATAACGGAAAACCAAGTTGCCGACTTCATCTGCCTTCCACGCGTGTACGAACGCGACATCGCCAGAGATAGCAGGCTCAACGACATATTTGCGCCCTTCGATGACAGTCGTCTCCTTCGGTACACCGGGCACCTTCACGCCCGCCGACATACCGCCCGCATTGAATTGAATCGGAATCCCGCCGGTCTCAACGAGAGTGTTGGCGCCAGTGGGAGTGAGGAATGCAGGCATGCCAGAGGCGTGGGACATGATGCGCTGACATAGCGTGCCTTGCGGCACCAACTCAATGCCGATGCGTCCCTGCAAATATTCGGCCTCCAAGAATTTGTTGCTGTGAGCAATCGTTAGCGTCATAGCTTTTGCGCGTCTAGCGCAAAAAAGATAACGGTGGCGTACCCTCCGAGGTAGGAGATCATGAGTCTCTTCAGTTGCCCGGCTTTGATGAGGCGTACTGGGGGACAACACGTATGAGCGGGGAGTATACACGGAAGTCGTTGAGTACTCACCGAGACCCTTTTCACCTGCTCCGGCGTTGTTGGACACCGCGACGATGTCCTTGACGTCAGCGCGTTTTGACAGCGCCTTGAGCAACGTCTCGGGGATACCAGAGAGCCCAAACCCTGTAGATCCAGCATGTCAACACATGTCGAGTAGCATACATGAGCAATGACTACGCACCTCCGGAGAGCAAGACATCTCCAGACTTGACATCCTTCACTGCCTCTTCTACCGAGTCCCATACTTTTCTCTTTCGAGGGAGAGGCGCATTTGCAACGACGGCCAAGAACCGCACTGAAATGATACGGCCTGTGCGATGAGGTCTAGGACGCAAGTGCGCTAGCCTCGAGGCCGCGGTGTTGTTGTGAGCAGCAGCTCTGATCGCGAGCATAGCTATATATCAGTGCGCGGACAGCCGAGAGATCTGTCTGGAGGGGACGGTGGGAGGGGGCGAGGAAGAGGAAGGAGGTTTGCGCCCTCGAGGGCAAAAAGATCACAGGCCGAAATTGGCTGCGACCACGGCTTGTCCTGCGCTTTTATGGGTGGGTGTGGAAGGGTCTGCTGTGGGGAGGTCGACCGAACCCCAGGTCCGATCGAAGCCCCTCCACTGGACATGTGGCCTGCGTGAGCTCAACGTTTACCCATTCTAACACACCGCTGGCTATTCGTGTACATAATTGCTAAGCTGTAGATTCAGGAGGACGGACGAGATTGCTGAGGACGACGAAGCCTGGGTGAGGCCGTTGTGTACCAAGAAGACCGACGACTCCCCGAACAAGGCCGACGGCCGTAATACTCGGCGTCATCGGAAACAGTCAAATTCACCCTTCTACAAAATCAATTTCACCGTGATCCATTCAAATTCCATCATCGAGCGATCGTCATCTCACACAGGAAGCCAAAGAGGGAGGTGTAGATGATGCTTGCAATGTGGGCGCAGGACATGTGCTTAGCGGTACTGGACTGTCTGAGCAGTTGTGAGCCCACAGGCAGTATCTACATGCGATATATAGTAGCATATTCCTGCGCTCTGACCGACGTACACCCGTAAAGATTTCCTAAGGCTGAGGATCATCGCCAAACAGCATACCCGAAGATCAAGACGGAGTGAATGGGGAAGCACGACCCCCACATTGTTCTGCACGAAAGCCCTTCTAGGTCTAGCTTTCCCCACGATGTCATAGAATACAGATTACTCATCAGCATGTACATCATATGGTCCCTACTTTGCTTGGTACTTCGAACTCTGCCCCCGTCCTTGCCTTGACCTCGTCCAACGTAACACCCTCCGCAATCTCTGACAGCCTCATCTTTCCTGCATGTCTGTCGACGTCGAACACAGCAAGTTCCGTAATGATCTGGCTGACGGCGCGAGCACCAGTCAGAGGCAGAGAGCATTCGGCGAGGATCTTCGGGCTGCCGTCCTTGGCGTTATGTTCCATCACGACAATAACCTTCGTCTTATCAGGGTTGGAGACGAGATCCATCGCACCACCGATACCTGCGCTCAGAGTGAGCATGTTTTATTGGCAACGACAACCATACGACGCTTACCCTTCACCATCTTCCCTGGGATCATGAAATTGGCGATATCCCCAACCTGAGAGACCTCCATGGCCTAATGAAGTCATATGTTACGCGTCAGTTCCCCGCCTAAAGGAGGTAAACCTAGCACACGCACACCAAGAATAGCAACATCGATATGACCGCCGCGAATCATGTCGAACGACTCAGCCGAGTCTGCACCCAAGATAAGCCACTGCCACTTGAAGAGATACAAGGAATCCGCTTACCGAACACAGATGCTCCAGGAAGCAAGGTTACGGTTTCCTTGCCGGCATTGATGATGTCACTATTGAACACACATATGAGTAAACCAGCAGCGCACAAACTGGAGAGCATATCGTATACGCACGCATCAAGCTGCTCCTTCGTGGGGTATGGTCCCATTCCGAGAATTCCGTTTTCGCTCTGAAGCCACACTTTCACGCCAGGCTCAAGATACTTGTGGAGAAAACATGGTCAGAAAACTAAACACTGGTGCAATGAGGAAAGCGCGGCATACCTCGGGCACAAGTGTCGGCATGCCGATACCCAAGTTTACATGGAAGCCATCCCGAAGCTCCTTCGCCGCGCGCTTGGCGATTCTGTGTCTTTGCTCCTGCGCTTTCTGCTTCTCCGGGGACAACGCGGCTTCGGTGCCCTTGCTAGCCTCGGACGAAGGGGCCTCTTGTGCTAAGGTTGCAAACTCGATCTCTTTCGGCGCTGTGGCAGGGACGATACGGTCGACGTATATTCCTGGAACGTGTATGGCGTTGGGGGATATTGACCCCACGGGAACGATGTTCTCCGCCTGCGACAACGCAATCAGCAAGGGATGAACAACAGCGTCCCCAAATCAACATACCTCCACGATTGTCAAGGCAGCGTTACGCGCCATGACTGACGAGAAGTTATTCTGGGTATACCTGTTGGTAATCTGTGCTCAGCAATACTGCACACTTTTAGAACACCAAGCAACTGCATTACCTGAACACCACATTCCCGACCTCATCCACCTTCCACGCCCGAATAAACGCGACGTCACCCTTGATACCAGGCTCCATGAGATATCTGCGCCCATTGAATTCGCGCGCCTCCTTCTTGTTTCCGGGAATCTTCACGCCAGACTTGAACCCGCCCTGGTTGTACCGGATGGGGATGGACCCCAGTTCGACCGCGGTGGAGGCACCTGTTGGGGTGAAGAACGCGGGCATGCCAGATGCGTGCGCGCGAAGACGGCCGACGAGGGTGCCTTGGGGGATGAGCTCGAGCGAGATCTTGCCCTCGAGGTACAGTGATTCGAAGTGTTTATTGCTAAAGGTATACAGATAGGTCAGTGCATTCCACTGGTATAACTGGAGACCAACGTACCCTCCGATGTAGGACGCCATCATCTTGTCCAAATGTCCAGAATGAAGGAGCTTCCCTAGATTCGCGTATAATTCAATGCATATACTCCTCTGCATTTTGTTTCGACGTACCTAGACCCTTCTCGCCAGAACCAACGTTGTTAGACACCGCCGTGAAGTTCCCCACATCCTTGCGCTTTGCGAGCGCATGGATTAGTGTATCCGGCGTGCCGCATAGACCAAAGCCTACACATCCTCAGCTCGGAGTCCACAGTGAACTGCACAGAAGTACTCACCTCCACTAAGAATCGTGCTTCCTTCCTTGATGTCAGCGACCGCGTCGTCCGCCGACTTCCACACCTTCGTCTTCTTCGGGATTGGCGCATTGGCAACAATAGTCCTCACCGCAAAGTATTGTACACCGCCCGCATGAGCAGAAGCCCACAACACGCGGGGTTTGGACGCAGGCAGCGCACGTCGTCTCGTCGCGTTCAACATAGTTCAGGGTGAAGTTCTGGAACAACCGCTCACTGGCAGATTCAGGGTGAAGCAAGAACGGATCTTGCTGGTGGCTGTTCTCCCTTATCCGACGGTGGCCGACGGGAATCGAGTGGGACGGGTCTTCGGTCAGTGGGCATCCTGCGTTACTGTGTGAAGGGAATAGCCTTTCTGGCTTTGATGGCGTGCATCAGATGAGCAGACTGCCCCGTGGGGAAGCTCCCCGGCCCGCGGCGTTCTGCAAGCCAGATAGTGCACACTTCAAACGTAGACGGTTGCATGTTCTAGCTAATTTACAGTGTCCTTAATTCCATAGTGGCTGTTTACTTCTTGCCTGTATGTGTTTCAACGCATCTCTACCGCTTCCTCGCAGGTCCTCTTGGTCGAGCGAAGGCTGGTTTGTTGTCCGCAGCTACAGCCGTCCCGCTACTCCCCTGGCCGGCCGTCTGCGGTGCCGTCTTCTCAAGAACAGACTCCAGGTCCGAAACCAGGAATGCCTCGTCTATCTCTGCGGGATCCGACGTCTCTATCCTCCGGCTTAACAACTTTGTAGAACCACCGTCCAGGAGCCGACCGGCTGCTCGAGAGACAGAGACTGCTGAGGAAGAGTAGAGCATTCGCACCCTCACAGAGGACCTTGAGGGACATGAGTAGATAAATACTGTATGGCGGTGAGTCTCCGGAGTACTCTCATGACAGTATTGTATAGCTCACCTATGTCACGCCGGGAAGGCTGCGCCCATGCAAAGAACGCGAAACCTGAGAGCAGACTCAGTAAAGATACGGGACCGTAACATTTCGTTCTTACAAGGGTCCGAGGGGAGAAGCGTAGAACCAACGTGATCCGCCTCGATATCGGAAGCGGTATGCAACTGTAAGGTCTCTGTAGCAGGATCAATAGTCTGAGCAGTCCTCAGAATCAGCTACGAGAATGACGTGTGCAAGTGAGATTGCTCACCAGGATGACCAGTTTACTGGCCTCTCCATTGCCAAGCTCCGCGACAGCATTCTTCGCATCATCAGGCCATCCCAGCCCGACCTCCTCGTGAACATGTGTGGTTCGTGCTCTGCTGCCCTCGTACGAGGCGCTCTTGCTTTCGGCCTTCCTGATCTCGTCCATCTCCCTTTCTCTTGCGCTCATGGGCTTCGGTGCATTGAGGGAAGCGCGATGCTTCTCATACGCGGAGAAGGTCACCTCGTCCTTCGTGGTCGCAAACAGGGTGTCTTTGAACGGCGCAGATCCAAGCGACCTGGTCAGAGATGTCCGCGTCGCCGCGTACAGCATCTAGTGGAATCACTTTAGTACATCAAATGGCATGCAGGGACATATCTGCGTACCTTATCCCTCACTTTCGCGGTATCGGGAACGAAGAACACCGCGAGCCAGTCGGTCGGGGGACTGTCCAGCCTGACGAGCACATATGCGGGCACATTCTCTTCGAGGAGGTCGCCGAGTTTGTCAAAGTCTTCCTCAAACGTCCCAGACGGCGGTTCAGACCTATCGGCAACCAAAGACTCTACGGAGAACAAACGGGGAACATGAGATCCCCTTCACTGCAACCGCCGTGGGATGACGGTAATCACCATTGCGTATGGAGACCTTGAGGAACCTGACGGCCTGAGAGTTGACGGCGTCGCCGAAGGCATTAGCCAGCTCTGGAGACACGGTTATCCCACTGCTGGCAGACATTGTCGAGGTCGAGTGAGATGTGCAGAACTGCTGTAACTGGTAACGGCGATCGTCGCTTTAAATGGCAGAGCAATAACATGAGACGCCTTGTATAAGCGGACCGCAGCTAAGCCGCAGATGGATGAGGTAGCGCGAGCGCTGCGACGAAACTTACCTATTCGCATCCATCTTGCCGTCTTGTTCGTCGTCGTCGTGCTTGACGCCAACTACGCCGCCGGTCTTCTTTGGCGACCGCAATAGCCAAGGCGACATCGTGACTGTGCCGCAGTGCAGTGCAAGACAGACAAGAAGCAGCCGTTCGCTCCCACCTTCGCCCATTTGGCTCCGTGTGGGGAAACAAACTACGCTCTACCTTAGCTTGGCTCATTCATCTCTGAAGCCAGCACGACAAAGCGCCTTCTGCGGACAAGATATCCTTCGTGTCTGGGAGCAGTCGCAGTAATATGCAGACACCGAGTAACTTGCCGTATCAAGCGTACAGAGTATGTGTCGTAGCCCTCCTCGCGCACCGCTGACATCCTCATCCTCATCGACATTCTCGTATTTGTTCAATTCCACAGCCTAAGCGGCACTCACGAAACCTATCAGCACAAAGCCAATATCCGAACGCTACTTCCAATGCTGTCTCTCCGCCGCCTTCACGCCCCCAGTCCATGTACTCAAATGGCGCGGTGAATGGATACCCGCATAACCTGAGCGAGCCAATCGTCCCCCTCCAACGAGACTTTGAAACAAGCTCTGAGAAGCTGAAGGAGAGCGAGAAGGATGGTTTTCTGCATCCAGCTATCCCGCCTCCCCATGGCATTGCTGCGAAGATGATTCTGGATGAGACACGGCGGACGCTGTCCATGACGGACGTTCTCACTTCGTTCCAGGCGAAGCATGAAGCACTCCCGCCTGCCCCTTCACCCGCTCTCGTGGTCTCGCAGCCACTCATCATTACATCGGTTGCACCAGAGTCACCTCCATCCCCCGAACAGGATGCGTCGCCTGCTTCATCCGTGTCTACTAAATCGTCTCTCCCGCCAACTCCGACCCCAGGTATAAAGGACACTGACTCCCAGAAGTCGCCCACAGAACCCCAGCCAGTGGCCGGTCCATCATCGTCAAGTACTACACCACAGACCTCCCCGGGCCCGAGCCCGAGACCTGCGCCCTCGACGTTATCTCCAACCCGCAGATCGTCTACATTCAGACATGTTCCGCTCCGTACGCCTTCAAACCGCCCCGCCTTGCCGTCCTCTCCCCTCCGCCCTCATTCGACACTGTCTTCAAGAACGACCTCCGGATTGTCAGTGTCGTCGCGTCAGCTCGGCCCAGTTCAGCATAAAGCGCCAGAAACGTCAAGTCGACTGACATCCCCTCTAGTTGCGCCGACAAACGGGCTGGCCGACAAAGGGTCGCTGCCACCCATACCTTCCCTCGAATTATCAGATACCAAATCTCCCACCCCTCCGACTCGCACTCCCAACGCTACGTCCCCGGCACCATACCAAAGAAGAGATGTGATCTCGCCTACCCCTCGTTCGTCATCACTAATCGTGCCTCAGATGGGCCACCAGCGAGCACTCTCACCCGTATCTCCCGGCTCCAGTGTCTCTGCTACACCGCCTATCTCTGCGGTTTCCCCGTCGCCCATCTCTTCGTCATCCTCACTTCCCACGCCAACTTCTCAGCGCGCCCTCACGCCCAGTCGCGTTAGCGCTCCGTACCGCCCTGGTTTCCAGCCCAAAGGCGTTTATCGCCCGAGGACAGATGAGTTTCTCGAGATGCGCCGCACTCGCAGCGACGTGGGGCGCGTCGAGCGGACGCGCCTGGAGCGACGGCTTGAGAAGCTGATTAATCTGCATTTCCCGCATCCTGATAAGGTAAAGGACAAGGAAGCGGAGCTTCCCAGTGCACGGCCGTCGGTAACGCAGAATCGAAGAGCGTCCAGTTTCTTCGACATTGATATTGCGAGCCTGAAGGGCAAGAGCGCGGGAGACCTCTGGCGAGGTGTTGTGCAATCTCAGACCGCGGTTAGTAAGAATAGTAAAAATGACGTCCGTGGTAAGCGTCGCTTCGGTTACGAGTCCAAGATTCGGTTGTTCATTGAACTCGCTGCAGCTGCTGAACAGACTATTACACCTTGGGAAGACGATGCTTCCGTGTCGCAATGCCCTCTATGCACGTACGTTAAAACACAGCACGCTCCTCTCCTGTTATTGATCTTCGGCGCAGCACGTCTTTCCATCCTCTTACGAATCGCAAGCACCATTGTCGTCTTTGTGGCCGCATCATCTGCTCTCTACCCGTCAAATTCCCTCAACGCCCTCAGAAGTGCTCGCTCCTCTTTGTTGCAGATCCACTTACAGGATATGTAGAGGAAGTGGGTGAGGGCGTGGACTACGGTGTTCGTCGACGGACTAGTAGCGTCAGCCAGGGCAGCGTAAAGGGAAAGGCGAGGGATGACCCCAACGTTCTCAGCCCAGAAGAGAAGTTCCTGAAGGGCGTCAGAATATGTCGCGACTGCAAGCCGGTGCTCTTGTAAGGACCATTTGTCATCCCCTCTCAAGTCCGGCCCAGACTCACTATGCTCCCTTCGTAGGCGAAAGCAGTATATACAGGAGACTCACAAGGTCCCCCTTTTCTCTAGGCTATACGAGGTAAGGAACTTCGCTATATGCGTCCAACATGTTTGACTAATGTACTGCAGGCATTCGTAATTCTGGAGAAAGAGATAGAGGATGCACTCCCCCAGTTCCAGGAACTGATGCTCAGCCTCACGTATGTTCCAATGCATATATTGAGTGGCAGCTTATTCACAAGCTACCAGACACGACGAACGACCCTCTGCAGAAGCCTCCGCTGCTAGGAAGCGCCTACTCGAGGCGTTCGGGCAGTACGATGCCCTGGCTAAGCGCATGCGGAAACTACCTTGTCCAGGGGGTCCTGGGGGCTCGCAAGACCGCGTTCAGCAAGCTGTTATTACCCGTGCTAATCTCTTCCTCCAGAAGAACATGTTGCCTCTTCAGGTAAGAATCAGCTTCCCCGGTCATCTCGAACTTTTCCGTTAAACTGGCATTACAGGCCCTTCCTAAACCGAAGAAGGCTTCCTCGCCATCTTCGCCTTCCGATCAACCAGAAACGAATGGGCCTATCATAGATCCTGACTCGGAGGTAGCGAAAGTGCTACAGCCTCTGCTGGAGCAGGAAGCTTTACTCGAGAGCTTCGTAGAAGAAGCGAAGAGCCACAGGAAGTTCGAAGATGCCCAAACGCTGAAGGCGAACCTGGCTGAGATCCGAGCGGAAATTGACAGAGTCCTCGCCAACGCTGACGGAGGTTTGAGCGAGACACGGCCCAGCCGATGAAGACAATCATCCTTCACGATATTTAACGATTTCACAATGGACTAGACGACTTGCTAATATTATACTGCAATAACACGACAACAATGTGTGATGAGAACTAACTATGGGCGCGTGCGATGATTTGAGAGTACGAGTGTGCAGTGGAACGAACCGATAAGAGTGGTTGAGTCGACGAATAAGCGAATACCCTGTGTAATGTGCAATGATAACTTAAGGTCTAAAGTATGAGTCCTACCTGGACTAACTAGGCACTGCCTGTGAGCGCATTGAGGACGACATGAATGTACCGTGAGGAAGGGCACTACGGGGTGGTTCTTTCATGGGAGGAATGACTCGCGCCGCAGGAGAGGCTGCTGCGCTCCGACTACGTGACAGATTGGCTCCCAGCTTGCCATCGTCCTGAGATGGCGGCATGGGATTGAGTGTTGCGACCATGGGAGAATATGGTCGCGGGGTCGGGACTGGGGAGAATGAGGAAACGTGCAACAGCATAACAAAGTCTTGGGTCGCATGTGTGAGTTTAACCATGTTGCTCCTCAAATCCGGAGAAAGAGGATGGGTTGCTCCATGCGCCTTGATGGCGTTCAGTAGCTGGATAACGGTCTGAAATGAAACAGTCAGCTTTTGCGTGGAAGTGCACGGAGATGAAACGTACATTCGCAAACACGCGGGCATCGTCTCGGAGTGCCAACCTGTTAGCTTGATCAAACCCTACATAATTGATGTCGTCCCGAAGTCTCCCTGTGACGTCTTTGGCTTTGTTCAAGGTGTCGTTCAACGCTTCACGAAGCGTCGCATCTTCACAGAGCAGCTCCTCAGTCAGTTTCCAGACACTCGGTGCGGCTTCAACAGCCTTTCTTATAGAATCGACCGCGACACCGTCCATCATAGTGTTTGTAGTCGACAGTGCTTCTAATGAAGGACTCTTCGCCGCTGCAATGGCAGGGGACGAGATTGTCGAGGCCAAAAGAGAGCTTGCGGAGCTTTGTCGTGAATGAATGTCTCCTCGGAACGGAATGGACGGTCGAATGGTCCCTCCGTTGCTGTGTGAGGTATCGTGATTGCTAAGAGTCAACGCAGTAGCAGCACGGCGGATAGTCCGTGGGACTGGTGTTGACGAGGTTGGACCCCCGACTACACCAGAAGACAGTGGTGGCGAGTCCAGGTTTGAGGGTAATAGCCCGCCAAGCTCGACATCCTTGTAGCTAAATGAGCCAGCGTGCCGTCGAGCCATGCGAGCTCGAGCATCCGATGTACCTCCCGAGGGCGACCGCACCGTTGTTCGAGACTTTGGAAACGCAGGCGTTGGCGTCACGGATCCGGCAGTCAGCGGTGTTCCGAGTTCATTGGTTGATGGTGGTATTGGAAACACCTTCGTCGCGGGTGGGGGCCCATGTTCCCGCAATAAAGGTTTGATTGCTTCAACTTGGCCAGCGATAGCCGTCCAAGCACCCGCGATCTCTGCCATAGCGCCGTACAGCATTAGGAGCATCTGCCTAGTATAGCGCACGTCATCATGAGTAGCGAGGACTTTCAGCTGAAGCGTGAGGACGCCGACTGCCTTGCCGAACACGATGACGTTGTCTCTGCATATCTCCACCACCGCCCTACATATAGCAGGGGAAGGCACCGTTCGTTTGCTCGTGGTGTCGAACCGGTCCAAGGCGTAGATCAGCTGATTCATATACGTACTCGCAGGATCGAGTACTTTGAGCAATACGGCAGATAGCCGTTCGTCGATGGCGTATTCGGTGTAATGCTGCAAAGCCTGATATATCTGGGAGACGCCGAAGAGTATTCCTCGGATCGCATCTACAAGCTTGAGCAGGGCCGGTGGAATGGTCTTGGAGAGGGAGCCAAGATTGAGACTTGACATTCTGCGGAAGTACTGGTGTTTTTCACTGTCCATATGAGGGGCCGGACGATGAAGGGCTACTGGGGATGAGACAACAGACTGTGAGAATTTAGTAGACCGAAAATGTTGCGTTGATCCATTCGATGAATCAGATTCCTGCCTATGAGGAGGTGAAGGTATTCCGGATTTCTCGTTGACCGTATAGAGGAAGCTATCCTTGTGACCATGTAGATGCAATTTAGGTGGTCGCAAGTCTGGCATACTCTTCTTTGACATCACAACGGCCCGAGCGGTCCCGCCGCTCCCTGCAAACGAAGCATTTCTGCCATGTGTCTGTGCTGTAGACCGTGTGGTGTCATCGTCAGTAGAGGAAACAGACTCTTCTGGTGTTGGTAAATAACTGTCGGGAGACCGATGCGGCGAAGCAGATGTAGGAGCGGAACGGGACGTAGAGACAGCATCAAGATGTAATCGAGGAGGGCGAGGAGAGCGCGGCGCCCGAGTTGGCTGGAAAACAGGCAGTGGTAGTACATTGTCGGAGTACGTTGACTGGTCCGATTCGAGTGAAAACGACCGGCGATGAGAGGCGGACGAGCCTTCAATAAATAGACTTGTGTCGAAAGGTGATCTGGCATCCGCTGTGGAGTCTTTCGTCTCGTCGCTGGTAACAATTCAGGTCGAAACATGCTCTCAGACCCAATTCAAAGTAACTCACGCGGCTAGATCGGTATCCATGTCCACGAATGACGATTCGTTACCCAAGATATCCTCGTTATGTTTCCGAGTAGCAGCGGTTGAATCATGTTCTATCCATTTCTGTATATTCCGTATCCATCCCCTCATAGCGTCCGCAGAAGAACCCTGTGCAGGAGGTTCCATCACTTCCCTAGGTGGCCATTCCAGAGGATTCTGATCCACCCTGAAGATGTTGAGGTTCTGAAATTGCGAAAAGTAGGCAGGTAACCGATGCAGCTTGTTCCGAGAAAGGGAGAATACCTAGGAAAATATGTGGAGTGTTAATGCTGATATAAATAGAAGTAGTGAGCAGTCTATATACCCGTAGTTTCGTGAGGGAACCCGGTTGTGAAGGAAGACGTTTGATCTTGTTGCGACTAATATCCAGAATCTCCAACGATGGCATAATGGTCAACTGAAACAATAGTGAGAACGAAACAATGTCGTTCATGTGTTTTCACACTCACTACGTCAGGAAATATCGTGAAGTTGTTGTTCTTTAAGACCAAGTAGCGGAGGCGAGTGAGCAAAGCGAACGCCATAGGAAGCGTAGCGAGGCGATTATAAGCCAAGGCGATCCTGGACAATAATCATTAACTGGCTGTTATAGCCTAAGAAAAGGGTATACGTGCCTTACTACCGTGCTCTCGTCGACCATATCATCCGTTCGCCCAACGCTGGCCAACTCTTCCGCTCCATCCTCACCAACATCCGTCAGATTCTTATGAGTCAGGTCGAGGGTTTCTCCTCCGTCGGGGGACTTCTTGAACGCCTCCGTAATGTGCTCGCGGCCCAGAGAGACAGAAGGCAATGGCATGGGCGCTGCCGCCGCATCTGCAGTCCCAGGTCGTCTGATTGTTGGGTCATTGTCCGTGGCGGCCATCGTAATAGAAATACAAGGTTGGTGTCGACGTCCAAGTGCTGGTCGAGGGGACCGGAATCTCGAACGTCGAGGTCGAAGTTGGACTGAGGACAAGGTCAACAGTGATGAGAAGCGCTGCGTACATGTTTGCTGTGTATCCCGAAAAGGAAGGTGAGTTCGGACTCGCGTTTATCACCAGTGCCTCTGCCTCGCGGATGTTTCAGGATGTGAAGGACAGCTGCACGTTGAAGTGAGACTTGTGTGAGTTAGATATCTGTGCATTGAGCAGCCAATCTGTATCTAACCTTATAACTCGTCTTCTGGCACACTAAGCGATACGCGTGCCGGTTGCATCGCTGGTGCGCAGCACCTTAGATTGATCCTGTTCGGAAGTTATCACATCTCACACGGTTTGTCTGTACATAAGCTTATGTCCACAGAAGGTGTCAGTCTAGAACTACATACGTATATGTGTGATATATGGTAACAATGTCCGAGCAGTACAGTAAGAATTGTTATTAACGCAGATTTCCATAAGGTGTACCCAGCCAGTTCGGATCGTTATAACCTGGGGAACCGGCGGCTAGATACTGCAAGTTCTCAAGGGTAATAGTGCACGAGGAGACTGAAGCTGGAGGCTCAAAATAATCCTCAGCTCTCCGAGTACTTTGCACAAAGTGCGGCAGACTGAAGTCCATTTCGGGTTCATACGGCCTCTGAAGGACGACATAATCATCGTGCGAGACTGCCATCCTCGGACTATGCGAATCCACATTTCTGGGGAGATCGCCTGCTGCGAGGTTGGTAGGAGTGTCTGGCCAGCGATATGCGTGCGCGGACTCGCGTTCGTATTCCGTACGACGTGGTGTAGCAGTTTCTACTTCAGGCGCTGTCCTGATTTCTGCCTGCAAGGACGGCGTGTAATACTGGTCCAAAAGAGTGGCAAGGAATTTCGAATATAAAATAGGCGAATGACGCTCGTCGACGACCACCTCGTCCGAGCTCAAAATACGAATGAGTCGCTGGACGAGACCAATGATGTTGGCGCATTGACTGTATGTCAGTAGAGGAAGAAATTTGGGCCGAAGCAGCTGAGACGTATGTTCAGCGTTGGTAATGCTTGACGATAACCTCGACGCACATTCAGCAGAAAAGCAGCACAGAAGCTCGTATAGGCAAATTCAGCCTGAGGCGGTAATGGTGAGAAGCAATGGCGACAAGAGCTTGGTCGAGCATACCTCCATTGCCCAGCCGAGAAATCCCGATGGGAATAGCCATTCAATCACCGTTTTGATAGCGGCCTGCGCTACTGTGATTGACTCGGAGGAGTGTAAGCGACGTTCGATACAATGCGAAATAGAACTCACCTGCTGAAGGATGTAGCTCTCACGGGTTATGCCCTGTTTTACAGCGTGTTGGAAGCCGACGGATAGTACCACGAGACGCAAGTAGGAAGAGACCCTAAAGATCATAAGCCATCAGTAAAGTCTGCGAGATGACACAAAATAGCAAACAGACATGCTGAAGCTATGTGTGCGGTAGTGCACAATTGGACCTGGACACCTGTACGTGAGAAATCTACCGCAACCCTATGATGGACACTCACATATGAGGTAGTTGGGGTCCTCTACTAATACCAAGGACCACCATGCCGATAGCTCGGCGAGCCGCTTGTCATACGTTATTGCCTCCGTCAAGACATCGTAGCCCTTTGAGGCAGGCCTCAGCGCGTTGACGAGAGAAGGACTTGTCACGGTAAAGCACCACGTACCTCAGCGCATTTCTGTTTCAAGACGTCACAGAAACCAATCTCATGCCTGAAGTTGGCAAGAAGAAGAAACATCTCAGTATAACCGCACAGGGCGATATCGTATGGAGTATTTATCGACGGATTTGTCTTGTACCATGACCGAAGTTCGCCTTGCATGAGCCGTCCGTTTGGCCTGATCATGTGCATCTTGCCACATTCAGCTGCGTGTGATTTGTCAACGCAGAAGCACATAATCCAAGTTCGAGTTCGGTTAAGGTTCTCTCTCTGGCTCAGTTCGTGTAGCGTTTTGTCTAGTTCCAATTCCTGGGCCAGCCTGGAACAAATCATATGAGGATATACATGCAACCGACTGAGATAACTTGCATACCTAATTGCGGCTCCCGTTAATAGCCAGCTACGGTTATTGGTCCATTTCTTCTCGGGAAGAGGGTAGACGGCGAGAAGTAGAAATGCCTGAACGGTCTCCACGGACTTTTTCCCTGACACAAGTGCTTCCGCTGCTGCGTCTCTCCCAATGTCCATGAGGACATCATGAAGTCCAGGCCGCCGTAAGTAGTGTCGCGATGCACAAGCGCATACTGATAAGGTTTTAGTAACCTCACCACGCGTACAGCTATCTTGAGCACTTACTGGCTGTGAATAGGAAGTGGCTAGTCCAGACCAACTTCTGGGGAGAATGTAGTTCACCGTCGAGTAAAGCGAAAAACGACTAGTTGTGCAAGGTTGAGCCTCATGTGGACCGCTCTTGTATGTGACAGCTTACATTGACTCTCTCGAAATGCCTAGAGGTTTCCAAGTGGACGTCAGCAAATCGAAATGCACAAGAGTGGATTGCTCACAAGTTGAATAAATCAAGCACCTCGTACGGTTCCAAGATCCCGGTCCTGAGAAGCATTGGTAGTCGCTTGAAGTCGGGGTTACTTGCTATCAAAAGGCGATGTACATTAGCATCGCGGCGAAGACCGCCGATCCGCGTAGAATTGACACCCACGCGATAGATCAATGTTCAATGGGCCGATGAGGGCGGAATAGTAATGAGATGTCAGGGGACGGGCGGAGCGTGCTACCGATGGGGACCATCAATTAGTTATCGACTATGACATGAAGATTTGCAACTTACCTGACGACCACCCTGACCTCACAGTGGTTTCAGCACGTCGTATCCAGTCGCTAATCTTGGCATCCATTCGTAGTTGATCAAACTGGCGCAGTAGTGTCCGAATCTGCTCGTCCTGCTGGTACGATCGCATTTGCAGGTCATCTTGTGTTCTAGTATCACAGTTGGATCAATAACGCGTACATTTCTCCGAAAAAAACCAGCACTAATTGGTCACGTACGGTGCCACTTTGCGTTTCTTGCGACTACGCGGTACACATTCATGATTACCAGCTTCGCAACGGTCACATTTGGCATGACCAGTGGTAAACTGACACCGAACCTGGTGTGTGGTGTAAACGACGGACATGATTTTGTACTCAAGTGTCATTGTCCCTACCTTCAATGATTTACAGTGGACGCATGCTCCCGATCTATGAATGCGAGTGTCATCCCAGGCGTCAAATATAGACTAGTGTGCCACTCACGTCTTTCCAGTCGCGCGAGGTCGCGCTTTCGATCCACTCGCCACTTGAGGATCCGAGTCGGTAGAGGCACCGTCTTGAGCGAGGGGGGTCTGTGCAATGGTCAAGGATGTGCTCGACGATGAGCGTGAGGGAAAGATAGGGTTTGACGTCCTCCGTGATGAGTCGGGCTTTACAGAGGTAGTTGCAGGCATGCCGTTACGCCAAACTTGCGGGGATAAATGCTATCACGATTATCCAGTGAGAAGGCGGGAAGTCTTATATAGGAGCATCAACAACAGAGAGTTTGTCCGATAAATCTTCAGTGCTGCACCCGTTCCGCCTTGATCTGTTTCGCCGCGTTCTCAGGGCAGATGCCTGGAAACGAGGAGGCAAGGTGTCTAGAAAACACTCATGTCCGCCGCAGATGCAGAAGTCGAAGCTAGCAATTCAGATCGTATTTTGAATTTGGTATCGGTAAGCGTCAACGCATTCCGGCGGATCGAGGTGCGGTGCACCCAAAAACCAATATTAACGATCATTCCACACGCCCGCGGTCATCCGCCGTATCCCCAAGACGAAGCCTCAATGATGAAACCTCCAGCAGACTTGCACCAGACTTGCACCATATTCAGGAGGTCCGGCACCGGAGACACTTTCATGTGAAGAGATATCTGGGCCCAGACGAGGTCGCTTGAGGGTTCGTGCCGGTCGTTGGCTGACATATTCCCAGCCCAATTGCTCCAGGGAGGTTGGTCATGCTGGGGATCCGGTTGTGACTATGATGCCCACAAAGCTTCACCGCGGACACTGCACTGGTGATCGGAGCCAAGGGGACGTTGCAGCTCTTGTGTTGACCCATGATTTCGTGGTGTTCTTGACGAGTACGTACTAGGGCTCCTGTGACACACTAAGCGTCCTCCGATGATGGGGCGTACCTACCGACCATCCCGAAAGAAGCTGTTTGGCCGCAGACTATCACTTATGAAGGCGTTTCAATCGAGGCTTAGAACTCTATCAGTACTCACCTTTCTCTCGATCGTCAATGGCACATTGCCATAGTGCTGCCCTGGATATTTGTCTACGCTGCCCAACGATGGCAACGGCTGCTGAACGGCACATAAACGGTTAGCAGGCTGCGTAGGCTGATGTGTTCCCCTCAGAAAAGCGTGAAACTCACGCATTCAATATTCACCACCGCCGGCATCGATGGCTCTGTACCTAACTTGCTAGTAATCAGGAAGCTAGCCGCAATGACAACCTCATCCACAGGGCTGTTTGCGCAGCAGCAGATCGCTGATCCGATCTGGGCTAAGTATATGTGCAGATCTTTGTACCACGTGGACTCCGCTTTGCCGGAAGATGCCGCGAGGGTTGAGTTGCGGTGCCAAACTTCGACCGTTTGAGACAAACCCTGCTGTGGCTACAACTGACTGCGACATCACAGGTAACGTTGCGCCCCGTACATCGCGAAGGATGACCACACCTACCGCGTTCGCCGGAAGCTGGGCATCACTGCCAACGACCTTGACACCGTGGATGTAAGGGGAATCAGAAGTCATTTCATCCTGTTTACGCTAATCATCTTGAATACCTGCAGCCTGGACGTCGTGCATTCGATGGGCCACACTCGGATGACTCCTGTTCAGGCCTCTACCATTCCTTTGTTCATGCAAAACAAGGACGTCGTAGTTGAAGCCGTTACTGGGTCTGGTAAAACTCTTGCATTCGTGATTCCAATCCTCGAGAAACTTATTCGCAGGGAATCAAAGTTGCGGAAAAATGAAATTGGAGCTATCATCATCACTCCTACCAGGTAGTACTATATTATCGGGTGTTACAGATACGCAGCTGACCGTGTTTCACAGGGAACTCGCTAATCAGATCCATGGCATATTGACCATGTTCCTGAGCTCACAGCCGTCTGGGTCCGGCTCTCCCCCCCACGGCTCCGACGACGAGGGAGACCCAGAACCTTCGCAGTGGAGATATCCCCCACCACTTCTTCTAGTATCTTCACAACAATCAGCGGCGCAAGATGTGCAGCGATTCCTCTCGTCAGGTGCTGACATCGTTATCGGCACTCCAGGCCGCATAGAAGAATTCTTGCTCGGCAAAGGCAAGAATGTAGTCAGTGTGAAAGAACTAGAAGTCCTCGTATTAGACGAGGCAGACCGGTCAGTCAAACCCCCGGTACCTCGGTGACAGGACTTTGCTGAAGATGTATCTAGCCTATTGGATTTAGGCTTCGAACAAGCATTAAGCCGGATTCTAACACACCTCCCCAAACAGCGACGGACGGGTCTCTTTAGCGCAACCATGACAGATGCCGATGCCTTGTCGGAGCTTGTTCGAGTAGGACTGCGGAATCCATCACGGATAGTGGTTAAAGTACAAGCAAAGAAGCTGAAACAAGCTAGTTCAGCTCTCGATAGCGGTAAGCAGAACACTCGAGAAGTGATCGAAGAGCGCCGCATCCCTGCGAAGTGAGCACCGCGATCTCCTCATGTTTGCGGCATCGCTGACCGACAAGTGTGGCTTGACTCAAGCTTGCAAAATTTCTTTATCAGCTGTCGGGCTTCTGAGAAACTCGTCCAGCTCACGCGCATCATCCGACATGAGATACAGCAGCAACAGTCGTCACGCTTTATTGTATACTTCTCTACATGCGCCTGTGTGGATTATTTTTACCGAGTGCGTGGTATCAGATCAGCGGACGTTGTCAACTCACTGTATCTTGACAATCTGCACAGGTTCTGCCCTCTCTGCTCCCGCAGAACGTTGTCCTTCATTCTCTGCATGGGCACCTTCCTCCTACAGCACGCACACGCTCCTTAGAGGCGTTTTCCTCATCTCCGGCTACGCCATCTTCACCTGCCGTTCTCCTCGCTACTGATGTTGCGGCTCGTGGACTAGACCTCCCTGATGTGGACGTCGTCCTGCAGTTCGACCCGCCATCAGATCCTAAGACCTTCTCGCACAGATGTGGACGTACTGCGCGTGCTGGTCGCAGCGGCAGAGCGTGGACCTTGCTTGTAGGTCGCGAGGTCGATTATGAGGGTAAGCGAGTCATTTGCCTATCCCCCAGCGTAATTACAGGGGGATGATTAGTCGTATCTCACGACGTACCATAATTTATGACACTATGCTAATAGTACTTTCAGACTTTATGTCCGTCCGTAAAATCCCTCTCAAAGAGCAGCCAGCCTTTGCCGCAGCAGGGCCTTTGACAACAAAAGACGAAGATGGCACCGAAGATCCCGAGGTCTTACAGGCGTTGGTCACCATGAGGTCTATTGTTCAAACTGATAGATCGTTGCATGACAAAGTGAGTCCCATCGGCTACTCCCCGACTGTGGAGAGCCAAACAGAATTGGTTACAGGCCATCAAAGCCTTCGTGTCGTTCGTTCGTGCATATTCCAAGCACGAAGCGTCGTATATTTTCCGCATTAAGGATCTCGACATAATCGGTGTTGCTAAAAGCTTCGCGCTCCTTCGTTTGCCTCGGATGCCTGAATTAAAGGAAGTTTCCAGGGATGGCTGGCAAGACGCTGAGGTTGATGTGAGTCCATTTCTTCCATACGTAACGGTCGTAAAGTGCTCATCTATTGTGAAGTGGTCGACCTACTCCTACTTGGACAAAGCCAAGGAAGCGTCCCGCCTAACACAGTTGGAGCAGCAAATTGCGAATGCTGCCGTGGATAGCGAGCAACGTAAACAGATGCAGCGTGAGCGGGCCGAGCAGAAGAAGACTAACACGGCTTGGAGCGTCAAGCTCTCGAAAAGGGAAGAGAGAGATCGGAGAAAGGAGAAAAAGGAGCGCAAGAAGAAGTGGCAGAAAGCGCAAGAAGCGCAAGCTGACACCAACGGGAGTGGACTAGCAAAGCGGCCAAGGACTCCAGATGAGGAGAGCGGCGGAGATGACTGGGACGAACTAGCGAGGGAGGAGCGCATGGCCAAAAAAGTGAAGAAAGGTGATATATCACAACGGCAATTCGACAGCGAGTTTTCCGGACTATGAGGCTTGTAGTCGTTTGGATTGCCATGCAGCTTGCATCTGTACGCCATGGAATGCGACTGGTGGAGCTAAGTGATTGTCCTACTTATGTATTTAATTTAGCTATCGCCGTATACATGCTATCAACCTTTCTACGACGTGTTTCCTATTCATTGGCCAGTGCATCATATCCGAGTCCGTACTACAGTAGTGCTCCCGCTACCGTGGCTACATGTAGTAATAAGCGCTGGTCATCCAGCGTTTTAGAAGTGGCCTGTTACTCATGTTATGCTCGTGTTCTTGATACATACTCCTTTCTTATTGTGCGACCGGCTTTTTGCCACACACGAAAGCAAGTCACACACTGCACCGAGGATATTCGTGGAGCTGTATACAAGAGAGGATGTTAGGCAGAAAGGCCTCACGGCGATGTCGTGTATGTGCATGACCAGTCTTTAGGAATAAGTTCGTCAATTGGGACGTCACTGACATACACTGCGTTGTAGTGGTATAACGACGATGGTACATCCCGCAAAAGACAGAATGGCGCACTAGGCTGCCCACGGGACAACTGCATGTTCGCCCACCCCACCGATCCTGAATGGAAAACAGCTACGCCAAGCAATCCTCCTATGGGCTATGACCCTCGCAATCGTGACCGCGATTGGGAGTATCAAAGCTATACATCACCAGACAAGGACAGAGCTGGGCAGTCTTCGACTTCGACTTCTCACTTTGGGTCCTCGAGCGCATTGGCGGAGCGGAAGTCTAGCGCGTCGAGTGTGAGGCCAACATCTCCGGACTCCGTTCGCTCTAAGACAGATAAGCGGGACCGAAGACCTTCTCCTCCTCGGCGTACATCCACCGCTAGCGATATCACCGAACGTCCGCGAACCGCGAGCAGCAGTTCTATGACTAGAGTAACACCAACCACGGGAACAAAAGATAAGATGCAGAAAGATAAAGAGGGATCCGTGAAGATAGGGAAGAGCACGTATGACGGCAAAGGAGAGGAGGAGAGGAGAGGATCTACCTCAAATGTCGCCGTACGGGCTCTTCCATCTAAAGCTGCACCTACCTCCACAGAATCAATGCCCCCTCCCTCCATATCCGTGGCACGGCCGGAAGCCCCCAAGAAGACCTCAGATAAGAAGATCCCAGATGTTGTGAGAAACGACAAGATGGATGGCTGGGTGAGCCGAATAAGGTGCGTGTCAAGCACGCTAGCAGATACGGCGCAGCTGACAACATAATGGGTTTTACTCGCGTCTAGAGTAATGGCAGATGCTGTGAATGCCAGGGTCGACTATGTCAAGATTGAGAGTAGTATAGCCTCTCTACGACGACTTGTCAACTCGCGCCAACGACTTGATCTTTCTACGGAAACAAAAGGTCGAATGGTCAAACAAATTACTGAGGCGGAGGCACGTCTAAAGGCAAAACGAGAGGAGCTCAACACCTTCGTGTATCGTCTCATCGATTCTGACTTCTGGCCCATCCCACCGCGTCCTTTGTCAGGGGATGCCGATCATATTGAGACTCAGGAAGAGAAGTTCCGAGAAGTTCGCGTCACCGTGCTCGCTTTGAGAGACCAAGTGAAGGAGTTATCGGCATCGCTGCTGAATCAGGGTACCCCTGTTGAAGTTGCTGAAAGAAAACCAAGTCCCAAAGTTCCGATGCCGGTGCACTCTGATCAAGATAATGATGGGATGGTGGTAGATGACCCGCGTCCAACGAAACGCCGTCGTCTCTCGGAGGAACCACAAAGGCCTGCAGAGAGTAACGTACAACCGAGTGCTTCCCAGGCAGACTTGGATGCACTTTCAGATCGTCTCTCAGCTATGGAGACCAAGATCGCTGACTTGGAGAACGATATGGTACAATACGACCAAGAACTTTCCGCAAATGTGGACGATCGCCTCGAGGAGAAATTAGCTGCGCTGGAACTTTCTCGCCCTGCCGATCCACAGGTGATAGACACGGGCCAGATTTCTGAAGAGACGCAAGTAAAATTACGGGCATTGGAGAGTGAGTTCGAACTGGCAGGAAAGGATATTGAGGAGATGGCAAAGGAAGTGGGTGGCATCATCAGGCATCTAAACGAAGTCGACGACGCTACCGCCCGATTCAAAGCGGAAAACGAAAGCATAAAGCAGGAAGTCGCACTTGTGAGTTGGCTCATATTAACTCCCGGGAGTAAGGTGCTAATCTCCACATCGCATCTCGTAGTTGGAACAGAGGCAGCGGGTCACAGAGGACATGCTAAGGGCCCAGAACGCCGAGATCAAAGCCTTGAACGCAGCACTGACAGCATATATAGCAAGACCACCAGACCCAGTACCACCTCCAATCCTCCCTGACATACAGACTATGGTGGATACTTTACGACCGATGTTGATTGCCGCGGTACGTGAGGACATCAGTCCGATGTTGTTGAAACTACGACAAGAGGTGGAGACTATCCTGTCGGGACATACAGCGGAGCTTTCGGGGACTGTCATGGCGCATTTACGAACGGTGCTCAAAATGCAGGAGACCATACAAGCATTCCTGATCGAGCAGAAAAACGGCGTACTGTCTCCTGCAAATGGAGATGCTTCCCATGATCACGGGCCATTGAACGGGCTGACCGGTGTTAACGGTACGATTTTGCAAAACCGTACGAACAACGGCCAGACGAATAAGCCCGGGGCACCGTCCTGACAGTTGTTTCTGATGACTGAGCCTCCTGTTGTCTGTTTTTGGTATTGTACACTTCATGTTCGTTCTCTAGGAATGTTGTTGGCTTCATGTTAAGAAACAATGTTTTATTTCTCTGTCATAATTGATTCTATCTCTCTACGATACACATTTGTAATCCATGCGTTTGTACGTATTATAAGGGCGTCGACAAAGAGTGCTTTGCAGGGACATCTGGCGGTCAACAAAAATGGACCCTCCGAGGGTTGAACTCGGGACCTTTGCATTGGAAGTGCTCAAGCGAATCAGTTAACCACATAAGTACAAAGCTCTACCACTGAGCTAAGGGTCCGGTAGAGACTTTCCTTTTAGAGCATACATAATTACAAGCCTCATCTGCACAAACTACCTTGCAAAAAGAAGTAAGAAGCGTGGACCCTCCGAGAATCGAACTCGGGACCCTTGCATAACTTTATCCACATAAGTACAAAGCTCTACCGATTGAGCTAAGGGTCCGCGTCACCAGCATTTTCACCCCCGTCGACCAGTATCGACACCATGAACGAGGAAACTACATTAATGTTTCGAATCCTATAACCTACTGCGCTCAGGCATCCTGAGCCCCGCTCTCTTCATAAATGCCTCCAGCAGTGACCCGTAAGAACCGTGTGCCAACGCGGCTGGCCTGCTCTGCGGAGTGGGTGATCCACACGATAGCTTTCAATGATCCGTTCTTATTCTTCACTTCCTCCAGGATCGTCTTTTCTACTTTATCAGAAGATCCTGCGTCCAAAGCAGAGGTCGGTTCTGTGGTACAGGGTCAGAAGATCCTCAGTAGCGGATGAATACAAAACTGTTCTACGTACCATCCAGCAAGAGGATCTCAGCGTTCCTCAGCCCGACCGCAATCGCCATCGCGATCCGCTGAGTTTCTCCTCCGCTCAGGTCACTCCAATTCCTGTCCCAGAGTTCCTCGTCTATTCCCCAGCCCTTCGCAGTATCAAAGCAGGCGTTCAAATCACGTTCAATAGCATGCTCTGCTTCATGATTCTTCTTCTGGAACAGCCCTGAGCGTGAGGTCCTCGAGCCGAACCCTGAGACGACGTTGAGAAAGTCACGGGGACTGCCCGGAAGGAGGGAAGGTCGTTGCGGCACATAAAGGACGTGTGTCCTGTACTTCGGGATCCCTAGCATAGAGATAGGTGTTTACATCGTGCCGTCAAGGGAGGCCCGTGGTATGGACACGTACCATATGACTGCGGCGTCCTATAAAACCGACGGGATATGTTACTGGTCAGGCTCGTCTCATTGAATATGCGTACTTACTTTCCCCTATACTTGATCTCGCCTTCGTACAAGTTTAGATGCGCGAGGCACTTCAGAAGCGTCGTCTTCCTGAAGCCAGTAGTAGAAACATATTCACACTCGATTCCTTAAATGTTCCACTCACCCAGAGCCACTCTTCCCTTGTAGTACGATAACGTCACCTTTATTCACGGCGAAGTTGACGTGCTCGAATATTGGCTGTCCGGGGGCTTTAGAGCATCCGACATCCTTCAACTCGAGAATCGGCTCTTGCATCTCGGCCATAACTATCACGGACTCTAGGGACTCTGCCTTGAGGTAAGCCATGATTCATGTCGGAAGACACTACTGCTTACTGCTTACTGCTGCAGATCCTTCACTATATAAACAGCGAGTCGTGTGAAGTCGGCGTTGCGGTTTAGGCCAGCCAAGGGACTCGGCCGCTCTCATGTAGCTTGACGTCATCACGTGAGAACTTGACATTATGCAGCGTTAACGATAAAGTATGGACATGGCGAAGTGAGTGGAGCGCACAGGCAGCAACAGACAGCACAGCAACAGGTTGCACAGCGTGAATGGCTTCTAGCAGTACTAAGTAGATAGTGTAGAATAACAGATTAAAGTGCCGCGCCAGGAGGGACCATGCCCATCTCTTCTGGAGTCAAAGACGAGCTCTCGATCATCACACCTACACCCACTTTCGCAGAGTTCTAAGAGAAGAGACATCCATTAGCAATATATTCCAATATCGCTGTAGGAATAGGCTCACCTTGAAGTGGTCAATCTCGCCCGATACCAAGAACATAAACGAGGGCGCAAACCTCTGCTCAAGCAGAGCCGACACCTTACCCGTCGAGTCCACCTGAGCCCTGAAAGCCGACATCCTCAAATCCCATCTTGCACCGAGAGTAGCAATCGCGTCTCGTCGCTGAGGAACATTGATGACCATCAAGTCCGCTGCTACCTCCAACTTGTCGCTAAGCTTATGCCAGTATGTGGTCTGGACCGAGCTCGATGGCTGCACACTGGCCGTCGCGATCCACGTGCCATCCTTGTACTGACTCGGGGGCGCGCCAGGGGTTGCCGAAGGCTCGTTGTCAACGTTGAGACCGGGGCCGCCAACGTATTTGGCGTAGTATTGGAGACCAAGCTCTGAGTGATCGGGATGCGGCTTCTGCCAGATGCCCTCTACACCGAGTGCTAGATGTTTCGTCACAGACTGCAGGACGCTACCTGTGTATATACCAGTGCCGTCGACTGGCGAAGGGTTCACTGCGCGGAGGTTCACTGAGAAGTCAGATCCTGAGATGTCATGCTCCATCTGGATCATGCTGTGGCCCGGTGTCGAGGTGAGCTGTAGGGACGCGTCATAAGGAACTGACGGCTAAGCGAGACGTAGCAACCGCTCGCACCTGCATCTGAGCTTTTGACGAATGTCCCGCAAACCATTGCTTCGTGAAACGTCCGTTCAGGCTACCCTCGTTGTCCACACCTCCTTGAAGCAGAACCTAATGACACCAACGAATGAGCTCAGGTCAGTCATTCCGACAAAGCATTACAACAAATACGACTTACGTCGTCAGATACGTATACTGCGCCGAAGTTGTACGACGACGGTGCGGTCTGTGAGCCAAGCGCAAACGAGTGTGTCACTTGGAACATAGGGCTCATCGACATGGCCTTCGTGAGGTCAGCACGGGCGCCATCGAAGAAGAAGTTCGTCAGGTGCGTAGCTACAGCACAACGAGCGTATCAGCACGACGTCCACTCAAATCTCGGATAATTTACAAGGGAAATGAAAAGAGAGACAAAACAGGCGTGTGACGCACATCTGACTTCCTTTTGGATGTTCTCAATCGTGCCAGGTTGCGGAAGATCGAGGGCCTTCCGCCACGACGCGAACCGACTATAGACGTTGGTGACGGGCGCAAACGCGGACAGCAGCGAGCTCGACTGCGCCGGGGGCGGCGAGTAGCTGTCTTTTGGTACCGAAGCCAGAGGTGGTGAAGCCATGGTTGGTGGTTTAGTGCCACGACACGGACGCCTGAGCGAGCTCGGCCGCAAAAAATCCTATTTTGGACGTAGAACCCTAACCCCACGCCAGCGCTACAGATGACGCTCGATGCAACAGTTGGCCAATCAGATTTGGACGAGCGGGAGACTCTGTGGCTGCAGTGAATGCTCCACAAGTGAGTAGCTTGTATTTGTACCGCCACCAGTATAAGCATGTCAGGAAACACAGCACAAGTAAGTTCGCAAGAAGTTGAATCCTCTGTGGCTTAACGCATGTTAAACGTCCGCAGGATCCTACTTGGAAGGCTAAGGAACAGGGGGAAGAGGCTCGCTATGCTCACGCGAAGGTATGAGACAGGCTGTGGCCGTGAATCAATGCTGAACCCAGATATCTTTCTAGGAGCAAGAACAACTACAGAAACTGCGTGAGGCATCTCAGAAAGCATCAGGGGGCGACTCAGAGGCGGCCAGACAGAATCGTGATTACGAGGCTGGCTTTGGCGGACAAGAGGACTTGGAGGACAGATACGCCACCACGTCCGGAGAGCATTGATCACAACGCCTCCTCTCGATTACGAGACAAGCACCCTGGCAGATGCGCGTCGACTGGCATTGTGTCAGGGTGATGTAACTTACCGTATGTAAGTGGGTGTTACACGGCAATCTACGTTTCTTACCATGGGGCCCAAACGGCGACTAGATAACGCAAGCAATAAGAACTGAGGTTTCCTTCTGTGAACTGCCTTACTTACGAACGCGTCTTGGAATTACACTAGGATGAGTATGTATGTGGGGTTGCTGACATCGCGCTGAGTGATCCTGGATGGCTGCTATTTGCATGGTGAGACGATTGAATATCACAGTGGATGAAAGATTCCAACGGCAGGAGCCTAAAGTACGCGCGCATTTGGCTTCGTTTCTTGTCAAGCTAACTTCCCAATTACCCATCATAGACGCAATCGGACCGCCTTTGTTAACTCTTCAAGCGTTAATGCATGTTGACTTTCCATTCGAGCGGAACCATATTGCTGCAATGCTTATAAGGGACATACCGCGATGCGTGCGTAGGGATTTTTATGTGGAGACCTTTCAGGTGGTGTTCTGGAGACCGATTGCCAGATTCCTCTTGGCTCGATGGATCGCTAACCTTCTCCTTGGTGCCACCAATACACCCATCCTGCATCGGAAACCAGTCGGAAGCCAATGAACATGCAAGACATAACGTGCGTATTGACCCGTCACATATTTGTGAGCTCACCATCTCACTCTGACAGGACGTTGACCGGATTCGCACGAACAGAGCATCGACGGTGGCGCAAGGTCGCCCAATACGCGTCCGCGCTTCCATGATATGTCTATTTTTCGCCTCCGTTTCAAGCAAGACGGCGACTCGTGACCCCTAGAGAGATATCCACGATCTATTCAAGGGCCGCGTTCGTCGTCCAAATTGCACCGCGTTATCTCCTCCATGAAAGCGATTATTCCAACCCGATTATTCCAGATCCGGGGTTGAACACATCCAGCATTCGGGTAGCTTCCATCTCTGCGTCCGGCGCGAGAGCATGCGGCTTCTTTCGACCAACGGGCCAGCAAAGTGAACATTAAATAAGGGTAGTGCATCAAGACTAAAATGAAGTGGAGTCCTCGTGAATAATCTACTAGGGTTTGAGTTCAAGTCCGCGAGATATACTTCGCGGTGGACGCGGCACGAGGTGACATTCGGGGTGCGTCCAGTTAGCGCAATCGCTGCGTCACCGTGTCGTGGGGAAGTGGGTAGGTCCATGTTTGTATCTTGGTTCAAACAGTTGTCACATGGTCAATGCAGCTGGCTCAAGCTGTCAAAATAGCCGACGATCCCTTGCTGCTCCTCAAGCGTCCTCCGGCTGCGATAATCCGTACGTGGTGATGCGAGGCAGGTACCGAGCATTGTGTTGTGAGATATTTTCATGCTAAATCAAAATAAACAAGGTATGGAGTACAGTATAAAACAGGCCTGTTCAAAGGGTAGCTCACCAGCCGCCTCCAGACGCATACCCATTACTCGTTCTCTTGTAGATCATCCACCACCCACTTTCCAACGACATGTCACCGACCGAGCCCATCGTCTTGTACGACATCGCCTGGGCTTTGCCACTCCGGGCGTGGAACCCTAACACCTGGAAAGTTCGGTACGCTTCCCTCCTCTCAGTTCATACATCCCTATTGCTCACCAATCGTCGATCAACAGCGCCGTTCTCAACTACAAAGGCATAGCCTACCGCACCGAGTGGATCGAGTTCCCCGACATCGAACCGCTTGCTAAGTCCCTAGGCGTGCCGCCGACTTCGAAGAAACCCAGCGGCGAGCCGCTGTACACCCTCCCGATGATCCTCGACCCGTCCACGGGTAAGGTCATCGCTGATTCTCTGCCCATCGCGCTGTATCTAGACGAGCAGTATCCTGACACGCCGCGCGTTGTCCCTTCGGGGACGCTCAGTGCACACAGAGAGTTCGCGGCGACCTTTCAGAGCCAGGTGCTCGAGCCACTGCGTTGCTTCATGTTGTCGCGCGTGGGGGCAAAGGTCAGCAAGCGCGCAGCGGAGTATCTGCAGGGAGTATACGAGAGCCAATTAGCAGCACCTGGGAACTGGGAAGACATTGAGAACGCTTATGTGCTTCATATGCAGATGAGGGGTGCTATCTACGACGGTTTGGCCGTCGCTGAGCAAACCGATTCTGGATCCAGTTCGGGCGAAGAGGACGCGGGGGACTTAGCACCTCAACTGCAGGAGGCAGGAAAGACCATGTTATTTTGTGACATATTGGTGTTGTCGGTGTTCATGGCAGCCAGGCGAGTTGGGGGTGAAGACTGTATGGAGTGGAAGAGGTTCACGGTTGCAAACAACGGATATGGGGAGCGCTTCATGAAGCAGTTTGAGAAGTATGCGTTGATGGATTTGTAGAGTTGTTTACAACCCGAGTCGGCGGAATCATACTTGTTTACATCTTGGTACATTAAACTCGGTCTTGTATACGCCCTTGGCTCTTTACTGCAGGTATTATGTGAGGATAGGGTAGAGTACGTCGTATGACGTATGTGTGTCATGATATGTATTGACCGCTGAATGACCCTGAGAATAAGAACATACAAGCTGAGGGCGAGCGACCAGCACATGCGCGGCGGCGTGAGATGAGTTGTCGCGAGTGGGCTGGCTGCTGAGAGTCGGCAAGAGATTCACCCAATCCGGTCGCACAGATAGAGCAGCTTTTCATTCGACCCCGCGTTGGATAGCATCGTCGCCTCTCGTTCGACGTCTCTCATTCAATGCTGAGGCCTTCCGCCGATTATGACAGAAGTTAGTATCCTAGTACATCGCAACAGGGATCAAATCGACAGAACACACACCGGTAGAAAATGACATGTTGTTCTTCTGGTGGCTTCGCTGGCGGGTTACTGGCAGACGGTGGAGAAGGTTGTACGTACTTTGCAACATCAGGTGCAGGCGGCGATAGCCGTTCAATGCATCTCTGTATGTACGGACCTTGTATTCACGATACCACTCATTGCGGGGCATCATGTTTCTCAACGATGGTGATGCCGACGAGGACAGCTCTGCGAAGACTCCAGGGACATGATAGAAGGCTAATCCGGGGGAAACAACCTGTGGCTTTAACCATGCAATGTTACATAAGAAAGCATCGCATGTGACTATTGAGATACGCACGGTATGTCTACGAGTGCTACGCCGAGCAAATACACTAGTGGTGTAGATCTCCCTGACGGCTACGTAAGCCTTGAACCGCATAGACGCACTGCTATAAAGACAACAACTTGGCGGCGGTATAACGATACCTCGTCGTATTCCACTCCACTGTCCCTGTGACAGCAGGGAAATGAATTATGGTGTGGGAGATCCTCCGCTCTGGAAATCGGTTCGACTAGTTTGGACAACTGGTGCCGGAGTGTATGACTTCCGAGTCTGAGGGACGCCGCCTTGTGACTCACGTCAGGTCTCTCTAGCGGACGTTCATATGTCGCGGCTCTCATACCTTGTTGCACTTGTTCGCTACCTTTCCATTGACTGAACCCTTTGATTTCCCTTTGCTTTAGAGTGTGTGACATTAGACGACGTTGAGACAACTGACCTGGTGTCTTGATGCTATGGCGTGAAGTAGCACCGTCAATGCAGCATATGTCACTGCTTTCAACCGCTTGGGTAGCGCACTCTCTATAGGAATTGTACCTGCTACTTGAGAGCAGCTCCATGATTGTGGCAACCTATGCTATACTTGGAGCTTAGTAGGGCGAGATGCATGGATATGCGAACATTGCAATTGGATTCGAACTTACGGCACGCGTTATAGTGATATGACCGGCGTCATACTGCCTGCCATTTCTTCTGACATAATTTCTCGTGGGTTTTGCGCGGTTCTGCCGCGTAGGTGAAAAGGTCCATATGATGCTCCAGCATCCTTATGATTGGCAAATGACTGCAACGAAAATGAAAAGGGACTGTCATCTGCAGGGTGTCTATATACAAGATTCTTCCTTACTGTGGTGTTATACTGCACTGATTGTCCGACCGTTCTGTATCGGCAGCAAGAGAAGCGAGAGTAAACTGAAGTCTTGTATGCAATGTCATATTACGCGGCACAACATTCCTGCAAGAATAAAGTCAATCCAAAGTCCTGTAGCATAAGTCAATCCAAAGTCCTGTAGCATAAGAATGATTCAACGCGTACCATACGTTATATGGTATACACACAGGTCGCAATGATTCTCAAAGACAGATCAGTGGCATTCCCTCCTTCATCGGCCTGGGTTTGTATTCTGTACAGCCGTATCTGCAATGCTGATACGTCAGTCAGCACAGCGCACCAGCCTTGCCAATACGGGTATTCCGAACTTTGTTGGGGGCTCCGGTCGCGGTTGGTTGACCAGCCCAGGTGAGTAGCCAGGAAGATGCGATAATATGAGTTACGAGGCAGGCTTTTGGCGGTCATGTGACTGTCACGCGCACGTGCACACGCCAGAGCGTGAGGCCACCACGCGCTTTCCAACTTTTAAACTGGACTTTCACTAATCTGCACGGTGGAAATGAACATGGAAACGGTGAGTGGATGTTGCCTCAGCTGCTAGTGTATGCTCATATAGTCGCATGGCACTCTCGTTGTTAGCTGGAACTACCAAGAAAACGTTTAAAGAGGATGCTGTCTGAGGCGCAGAATATTCAAACCCGCATACCAACTATCAATCGTCTTCCGGTCGAGATCCTTGGGATGATCTTCACCTGGCTCCTGCCGCCGCATCCACCATTCTCCAATATAATGATCTTCAAGCTTGGCATGAAGGGCATTGAGTATCTAAATCTGTCTTTCGTCTGTCGGCACTGGCGACAAGTTGTGGTGTCCACTCCCATGCTGTGGACAGGTATATTTTACAGAGTGGTAGGCTCTTATACTCCCATGACAGACCCTCGGATATCGTTTGTTCCTTTGCAGCTCCTTCGCTCGGGTGCTTGCCCTCTCAACGTGACGGATTACTGTACAGCAGTGTTCGTGAAGCCAGATAATGGGGTGCCTGGGTCTCCGACTCCGGTACCGTTGGTTCAGATGCTCATGAACAACGTTCATCGCATTCGGAGGCTTTCACTTTGGATAGACTGGCCGCGCAATCTGACTTGGACGTGGAGAGAGCCTGCTGCGCAGCTGGAGACGTTGGAAATAACATGCGACAACTATTTCAGACTCTGTAGATGCGGCCCGTAGCTAACTGGTATGCATATGCCGCGGCTGCAGACGTTATCGTTGGTGGACTACCACAGGATGCCGACGGGCTCCTTCAACTGTCTGCGACATTTACTTCTGATAACCCACCACTATTCGGTGCTCAACGACGCAGAAGGGCTTTTCGCTCTGCTACCGGCAAATGCGGGTGGACTGGAGGACCTGATTATAATCGAGCACACCGACGAACTCAAAAGCAACGACTGTCTACTAGCCGCAGCTAAGCGATCGATATCTGGAGCAGAATTCCCCATCCGTATGCCCGCACTGAAGCGATTGGCCACGCACGGCTCCTCGCAAGTCGCAGAATTGATCGGGGCGGCGCTGGTCATGGACACTTGTGCACGCAGTCACTTGTATGAGGAAGCACGCTCGCTTCGTTCGACACCAACGTATTTCCTGTTACCCACCTCTGTATAAAGGACGTGGATGTCATTGCGACGAATGGCGGCGCGGCGGCTCTGCGCGCAACCTGTGATACATCCACCCAGAGCTCTCTGCCGATGTCTTGGAGCAAGCGCGGCGTTCGCGGGCTTTGGATGGTTGCTACAGACTTCATGGAACCAACCCCTATACAGCCTGACTTGGCGAACGCAATATTTGAGGAGATGGTCCAGGTCGAGAAGCTTGTGCTACGGCAAGACATACCATGGTGATTGACGGCTATCGCCAAGTCCAACGCGTTTCCTGCTCTCACTGAACTGCAGATGCATACTCAAGAAAAGTGGGAATACTCTGCCGTCCTTGAATTTCTGGCGGATCGAAAGCAAGACGGGCGAGCGATACGCACAGTGCGGTTTGTTCACCATCCAGCTGACGATCTGGAGCCATTCAGGATGTACGAAAGCAATAGAGAGCATTTCGAAGCCGTCATCAAACAGGTGGTATACGAAGATGCACAGGACTGCCATCAAATGCCTTGGATGGAGATGCCTAGTATCTGCCTCACTACTTCCCCGGTACATGTTTTCTGGAGTCCATGGGATGCCCCGTACCGTTAGACAAGCATCAGGAGCCAACAGTGGTCGTAATCAATATTCATGGCGCCCGACGTGCCCGTGTACATATACTCTTCACTTCTGCATGTTCCTTGTAGGCCACGGGTGGCTCGAGTAATTTATTACAGTGACAATAGTAATTTCACCAATGCCATTGATAAACACACCGCAACGTGTTGCTCCTGCCGAGTCGAGACAGGCTCTGACGGCCCTCTTCCCATGCTTCACCGCTCCTTGTCGTACACTGTCGTTGTTTCTAGGTCGGGGCACTCTTTATTTTAGCCGGTGTGGCAAGGAGGGGCTGTCCCTCCGAGGGAGTACTGCCGGCTCTGAGGTGCCGCGCAGCACGCGTCCGAGCCGGAGAACGAGTTGCAGCGTCGAAGAGCGGGTCGCTGTCTGAGTTTAGAGACATGAGCAGAGGCGGCGCCACGATGCTTCCAACTGTGCAACTTAATAAGTATACTGGACGTGCTCAGTGTCCGCGCAATCCCGCAAGTGATTCACTAGGAGACTGGTCGTCAACGGCACCATCTTCGTTCGTTCCAGCCTTTGCGAGCTAGAACCTCGCCGACGGTGATGTTCGAGATAGCAAGAGCACTCGATAATATACGCTGTATATCATACTACTACGATTGTCCGATCATCATCAGTCCCAAAGGCCACTCAGAAACGTTAAGTAAGAGCGTAAGATTAAGAGAGGAGATGGGGGCGAGCAAGGGGACGAGGAGGAGACGAGGGAGAAGGGCGGTGCCAACAACGACAACCGATTGTCCGTGCAAAAAAATAGTGTCACGATTGCTAAATGTACGTATCCTGAAGTGAATTAAGGTCCATGCGTTGATGAGGGAGGAAGAGAGGATGTAAAGGGAAGTTGCAAGTGAGAGGACGCCGGCCCACGCAAGCGGCGTTGGGCTAGCTTTACTATCACAACGCAGCGATGTGCTAGCTTATTCTACAGGATAAATTTGTCAACCAGTCTGTTTGTTCATGAGGGGGCGGGCGTGATGATGGGTGTCGGCACGGGAGCACGCTTCGCGGCAGGGCCACCGCATAACGGCGACGGGGGGTCGGCGGCACCGACCCAGGGATCGAGGTAGCTGCACGTCGGGATGGCCACCGCAATACCGCTGTTGTCCGCCGTGTTCGCCCAGCCGTTGCCGACGTTCACAGCTGAGGCGCTGGTGAAGGTCGGCGCGGCGAGTGTGGGGATGGGGCCTGTCTGGGTGTACGTGGGCAGAAGGGTGGCGGAGCCAGCATTAGCGATAGTGGTAGGTGGCCACGCATAAGACGAGCTGAAGGCGGCGGGGATCTGGTCTGCTCCCTGACCGCCGAGCTGCCATGACTGGAGAGGGGGCTGGAACGGAGAGCTGTTTCCGCAGGTGCCGGAAGCCTTGCGAGGATCCTTGGGCATCCATCCCTCCTCGAGGCCGAGCTGGTACGACCAAGCCGGGGATTCAACCTTGCCGGTAACGGATGAGTTGCCGATCTTCCAGGTCCAGAAGAAGTAGTTCTACAATCCAATCCGTATGTTAGCAGGTGAAGTGTATATGGTATTGCGTATCCGTACCTGGAGAGCATCCATACTAGCCAGAGCAAAGTTCATGATATCCTGCTTCATAGCCGGCGTCCACGTAGTGTAGTCCGTCCATGGTGTGCAAGAGCCCTGACGCGGCCACGGTCCGTCTGTAGCGTAAGTGCCCTCATAACGAGTCCCATCGGTGACGCCGTTGACATAAAGACCACAGTCGTTGATGGCATTACTGAACTCGCCAGCAGTGGTCAGACCAAAGGCAGCCATGGACGCGTTCTGGGCGGCACCCCATGAGCTGCAGGGCGTATTGGCGCGGGTGTCGTAGCCGGCTGAAGACTGGCCACCAAAGCAGATGTAGGGGTGAATGTCCAGGGAGGTACGGTCCGAGTTAACGAAGTAGCCGACCCAGTTGTTCAGACCACGGAAGCCCTCGTGGAAGGAGATGAATGGTCCAGCACCGACACCGCTCGCCTTACGCACAATGTTGTACGCTTGGAGATAACTGGTGGACACACGCTTGCGTAAGATTATCACATCTATGATAGGAAAGATGCAACTTACTATCTGGCAAGGTTCTCCTGTCCGAAAGTGGGTGCCTGCGGCTCGTTGGTAACACCAAACATAGCAACGACATCGGAGTACTCCGGCTGTGAGATGAACTCGGCAAGAATCCTGATGTAGTCGAGCGAACGCTGCGCGTTAGCAAGACCCATCGGTCCATTGAGCATGTTGATCGTGCCGAGTCTGCCGGAATGATTCCATCCGTTCTGGCTACCAGGAAGGGAGTGCAGATCCAGGTTGATACGGATGCCGTACTTGCGAGCCCACTGGATAGCCTTGAGGAAGTAGCTGAAAGATCCATGAGAACGATTCGAATGGAGAGACGGCAGTCGAACACTCACGTCCAAGACGTCTTCGGCAGGAAAGGCTCGTTGTCGCGTGTCTCTATCGCCCACCATGCGATGGGAATACGAACCCAGTTAAGACCAGCTGCTGCGATCTGTGCGAAATCCTCTTCGGTCTTGATTGACCTATCAGCATGGCGATGCAATGAAGACATTTATAGCGCAGGACTCACAATGAACGTGGCGTAGTGGTTCTCCATCTGTTTTAGGCCGCCGTTGGCAGTGTCAGCCGCCATGTTTTGGCTCAGTGTCCATTCATCGACGGCAATGGGAGTTGAGTTGACGTATGGCTCGTAAAGGGCAGGCGCACTGATGAACAAACGGTCAGTCCCTACACGGACACGATATATGCTTTTTCTCACATGAACTAAGACAAATGTATTAGCCACAGGTAAGGAAGCGAACAGCGCTGAATGGACTCACAGGCTCCGTGACCAACCAGCCACCCAAATTGACACTGCCTCACCGTCAGCATGCCCGTCAACGCCGATAATCAAATCGACTCACCCCCGAATGACATCTACACCGTAGTTGAACGTCTCGTTCAAAGCAGGACTCCATGACTGCGCCCGCGCTCCGTTGTTAAGAGGATCAGTGGGGTCCCAATACCAGTAACCACCATAAGGATTTTTATATACAAACGTTGACCCGTCGTCCTTCGTGACCGTACTGCCGTCTGCGCCTGTTACCACGAGGGCGACCGGTTTGGTAGAGGCGGAAGGCGAAGCACCGCTAGATGTCGCAGTTCCAGTGTCACCCTTCGAAGTTCCGCCAGATGCACTATCGTTGTTGTTGTGATGAGGCTTGATGACGGCGAAATAAATCGCAACCACTACAGCAATAACGATGACGGCTGCTGCTATAAGACCAGCGATGATAAACATCCGTCTACGTGATCGTGCGCGGGGAGCACCATAGGCAGCTCGTTTTTCGGAGAGATATGGGCTGTTGGCTTTGTTGGCGCCACTGAGTTCGGGAGTCGAACGAGCAAAATCAGAATCATGAGGGTCATCACGGTAGTTTAGGCTGTAGTACGCAGTATCTCGCTGTTGTCCAGGATTTAGGCCATAGACGGAGGACTGGGCATCATCGCCGATAGGAACGCTATTTCCGGAGCTGGCATACGATTCCCGGGGACCATACCCCTCGTCCTGAAGAGCTCGGCCAAGAAAGCGTGGCTGCATCGACGAAACACCAAGGTCATCGTCGTCGATACCCAGGGGCACAGTCTCGGGATTCTGGAAGTTGGAAAGATGTGGTGCATGGGGTGATGACGGGCTGTCGGAATAGGGAACATCGTCGCGATGCTCCGAGTTCAGAGGCAGAGGGTCGTATTGTTGGCCCGACATAGCTGGGTATGTCTCTTGAATAGCGCGAAACGAATGTCCAGCATGCGAATGCGAGTTTCGTGAAAACATGGAGGCGGTGGTTCGAGGGAGAGGGATTAACGGTGGTGAGCGTGTGCCTCATTGCCCGGGGACAATAGGTGTGAACTCACAGGTTGACAGATCTCCGATAGGTGCTTCGCTGACAAGCAACCTGTGACGTGCCAGCGATCTTCAAGAAAAAGGCTGTCCCGAGAGTGAAAGAACGACGAGGAGGCCGTTGGCGACGGCGAGGAGGAAGAGGAACGGGTGGAGGGGGGGAGGAGAAATGCAACAAGGCTAAAAGAGCGTAGCACGGAGCGACTGAGCCCTTGAAGTCCATCTCTGATTCTGTTCGCCGTCCGTGCCGTGCCCTCTGCCGGCCATCGAAGATTCAGCCGCTGAAAGATTCCCTAATATGGTAGTGCCATCAGTGGTTGGCACGGGGAGCGGTGCTTCGGCCCCTGCCCATGCTCGGCACGGTCATCTCGCGCCTTGCCAGTGAACGTCGCCAACAATACCCACCAGTCGCCGTACGCCGCTTGCGACGCTCTCTAATGTGCTCTGCGACAGTGCTGGCGAGGATGCTGGGTGAGCGCGTCACCAGGGGGCACTGCCCTGTCGAATAATCTCACCTGGATGGTGGCGGCTTGGCGGTTTCGATCACGCCTCGGTGTCAGTGAGCTAGCACACTGCTCCGCCAGTCATGTGCTAAACATAATAATGCCTTAAGTATACGACCTTGTTACTGCCCTATGAAAACTACTACAGATACATCCCGCCAAACACGCTGCGGAATGCTCAAAACACGGGGGCGCGAGCTTCAGAATTGCTTCACAGAGTTTTGATCCGCTCAACCCCAGAGTTGCCTCCGACGAGCTGAGTGTCATCGAAGACAAATTCGAAATTCGTGCCCCTTACGTCTCTCATTACACGCTCCATCCTCAAATTTCTTGACACGGATCATCAGTAAGTCAATCTGTCTGTTCGTATCGTCCACGTCTGAGCCCAGGACGACGACTGAACTCACAGTACGGTAACTCTAATACGCAAAGTTGGTTGCAACCCACATTGCACTTACTCGATGGGCCACAGAGCGTATGAACGTTTTGCTCACCGCCATTGCGTCGCCCGAAACCGGTGCCAGTATTCCCATTTGCCCACCCCGTTATTCTCTTCCGTTGCCTTCCTCTCACATTTTCGAGGCTCGCTTCGGCACGTCCTCTAAAAATACCTGCTCCGTCGGAAACAAACATCCCCACTCAGGCGTTCAGTCGTGTGCCGTGAGAGGCTGCTTGCTTTATCATCTGCGCGAGTCCGACACGCCCATTGACCGCAGCTGCATTCAGTTGATGCCTGCTCGATGCCTTCCCACCAAGAGAACAACAAGCGAAGCCATGCGGTTGCCTCGAGAACGAACGGCCTCGTTTTCCATCTTGTGCTAGAATCATCCTCGACAGCTGGCGCTGTGCATGATCCTCGGGTAAACCTGCCTGCCACTCACAAAGTATAGTGGGTGTGAGAGTCTGTGAGGATCGGCAGGAGGTAGAGTCTCAGCATGGTCATAGCAACCAGATGCGCCTAAGGTCATATCTGTCGGCCGATACTATATATCACGCCTCACACTTCCTGGAATGTCGGAAGTGACAAAAGTACGGCGGTCTTGCATAGTGTGGCATCTCCGCCCAACACTATCCGAGGCGGTGGAAGCATTCAACTGATTTCGTCACTACAAGATGGCGCTTGCACATATCGAATGGTGATCTGTATTACAAATCTGTAGCTTCTCAGCCTTGCAGTCTGCATGATTCCGGGGTTTCTCCGCCGCCTGGGATCGCTGCTTGCTCTGGCACTGCAACACGCTGAAGTCTCTTCTCCAACAGCTCTTTTCTATGTACTTTAGCAGCACAAGCACTCTGTCATGTGCGTGCCATTGTGACCGTGGGGTATCATGAGAACCGAATATCTACCCATGTCGTAGAAAGCAGTAGGAGCACAATCTCAGTCCTGACTCTGAGGCACATCCATCGAGTAAGTTGGTCGTTCAGCTTTTCAAAACCTCACGGCTCACCTCTGCACCAGATTACTTAGCCGTGCTGTATGCCTGCTTGGAAACGCGTGATGTCTACTCTCCGCGGTCCCAAGAACGCCCATGATCGGTCTGCGCAGGACGATATCCGTGCGTTCTGCTTACTTCTTTCAATTTCAGGATACAAATCTCGTAGAGACATGGCCTGCAACGCGTGTTTCTAAAACGCATATCGCTAGACAATGGCCCTCGCATGCAGGATGTCGGACTCTGCGTCCCCGGTCGCTTGTACGCACGTTGATCCCTGGACCACATAAGCTGCAGTGCAGGGCTGGCTGCCATCGCACAGCCTCCACCATCCATTCCTTTCATCATGTTGCTCCTTAATCCTTACGCCCTGGTGGCCTTGGGAATATTCGCTGACATTCTCACCGTTACAGCTAAGGCCGTCATAGGCTCCCAGAACTCGTCCGTCCCCGATGCGGGCACTGCAGGACCCAACGATCCCTTCTGGATGGAGACGATCGCACATCAGGTAACACCTCCAGACACAGACCTACTCATCCGTATGTCCATGTCCGTTCTCATCTTATACCGTATCAGGGCACCGCACCGTTCAACTCTGATGCAAGCACATATCAAGTTTTCCGGAACGTGAAAGATTACGGTGCAAAGGGCGATGGAGTTACCGACGACACTAACGCGATCAAGTACGCCTCATAGCACTGGTCATCCAGGAGATGTTACTCACCCCGTCATCAACAGTGCTGCCATCTCCGCAGGCGCGCGATGCGGCCTTGGATGCGACTCAACAACGACCTCGCCCGCTGTTGTGTATTTTCCCGCTGGGTATGCATCGCCGTGTGAGATAATAAGAAGTTGATGTCTGATTTAACCGCGCACAGAACGTATCTGGTTTCCACACCCATCATCGCGCTATATCTCACCCAGATTATCGGAGACGCACGAAAGCTTCCTACTATTTTAGCCGCGCCCAAGTTCAGCGGCCTGGCGGTCATTGGTGCGTGCGATACAACAAAGTTGTATTCCAATGTCTTCTAACGAGAACAAAATAGATGCGGACCCATATATTCCCAACGGCTGGGGAGCACAATACTACGGTACTTATACCAAATGTATCATGATGGTCCTTACCGAGTGAGCTAATCTTATGCGCATAGTCAACCAGAACAACTTCTTCAGGTCCGTACGGAATCTCCGAATCGACTTGACAAAGATGCCCGCCGCCGCCGAAGCCACGGGGCTGCACTGGCAAGTGTCGCAGGCGACGTCGTTGATGAACATCGTCGTCGATATGAGCACTGCTAAGGGTAATAAGCATCGCGGTGAGTTCACCCCGTCCCTTGTGCTGTTGTCAGCGGTAATTTATTCCCTTGTAGGTATGTTCATGGAGAATGGGAGTGGAGGGTATATGGGCGGTATGTTTTTGTTTTCTGTGGAGATTATTGTCGTAGGCTGAACACCCGGTATAGATATGGTATTCAATGGCGGTAAGTTCACTTCACCGGAGAAGTGACCAATGGTCGTTATAACCGTCACTAGGAAATATCGGATTGAACATCGGAAACCAACAGTAGGTTTTGAAACATCCAATGACCTCCCGTTTTATAACGTTCCTGCCTCGTAGATTTACTGTCCGGAACGTCACTGTCAACAATGCTGTCACAGGCAAGCTCTCATTACCATGTCCCTCCTAGGCTACCGTAAACTGATTTTGCTGAAGCCTTCCAGTGCATTTGGAATTGGGGTGAGTCTAAACACCGCTCTCGGCTGTTAAAGACGATCTGATTTTGTTTTGTGGAATAGGATGGACATTTCAGGCCATCACAAGTATGTACGGAACATCTTGCTCTCTGCTTTGACTTGACATTCGACTCGCAGTCAACAACTGCCAGGTCGGGTTCAACCTAACCACCGGTGGAGTCGCCCAAGACAACCAGGTATTGTCCTAGTACTATCTCCCCCATCCCCTCTTACACGACTTACACCAGACACAGACCGTCGGCGCAATCGCAGTCCTCGACGCGACAGTGATCAACACACCCGTTTTCATCGAAAACAGCCAGCCATCCAGCAGCCTAGCAGGTTCTATCGTCCTCAACAACATCCAACTACAGAACGTCCCAACCGCTGTCAGCATTGTCGGCGGCGAGGTCGTCCTTCCCGGCGGCACGACGACCATCGAGAGCTGGGGTCAGGGAAATGTCTACAACGGCACGAGCTCGACTTCTCGGTTCATGAAGTCGGATATTCCTGCCCCCACCAAGGCAGCAAGCCTGCTGGACAGCTCCGGCAGGATTTTCGGGCGGCCGCACCCGCAGTACGAGAACTACGCCGCTAGTCAGTTTGTGAGCGTGAAGACCCAGGGCGCGAAAGGGGATGGGAAGACGGACGATACCGCCGCTATTCAGGCCGTGTTCGATCAGGTACGCCCAGTCCTATTTTTGCCCTCCGCGTCGGAAGTGAGGTACGATGTCGATATGTGCACTTTACAGTTTTCCGGGAAGAAGATCGTCTTTTTCGATGGCGGGGTCTACTACATCACCGACACTCTCAGGATCCCCGCCGGTACGCAGATGGTGGGCGAGGGATGGAGCGTCATCTTGGGCGGTGGACCTGCCTTCGCGAATGTTACGAAGCCAACGGTTATGGTGCAAGTCGGGGCACCTGGCTCCTCTGGGATTATGGAAATCACCGACATTATCTTCAGCACAAGAGGACCTGGTGCGATCTCCCTGTACTTTATCGTTTGCACTCATTGTACTGATGCCGCACTGTAGCTCCTGGAGCCATCGTCGTCGAGTGGAACATCAATTCGCCTATACAGGGCGGCGCCGGGATGTGGGACTCATACATTCGGCTGGGAGGATGTGAATTCAGATACGGTTCCTTTCATGGGTCTGTTTGGTACTGACCACTCGCAAATGTAGCCGCGGGAACGAACCTTCAGACCGATGCCCCGGACGGGCAAGACCTGCTGACCGCAGGTGCAGCGTATCTAGCTATGCACATCACCCCGAAGGCAAATGGGTACTTTGAAGTGAATTACAGACTCGTAATCTATTGTACACCAGGCTTACTAGGATTCAGGGCACCTGGCTGTGGTTAGCCGACCACAACCTGGACGGGAAGAGCGAACAAATGAGCATCTACAGTGGGCGTGGGCTCCTGTCAGAGTCTCAAGGTCCTGTCTGGCTTGTTGGCACTGCCAGTGAACATCATGTCATCTACCAATATTACCTCAACAACGCTTCGGACCACTATATGGGAGTCATCCAGACAGAAAGTGTAAGTCGACACGTCCTCCGGTCTCAGCGTCCACAAGAGCTAATTCCATTGTCGTACAGCCTTACTTCCAGCCTCAACCAGCTTTGCCGGCACCCTTCACCATTGACAAAGCCTATTCGGACCCCGACGTACCCGGACAGAAGTCGTCGTGGGCGATGGTCGTCACCAAGTCGAAGAACATCCTGGTATTCGGTAAGGCGTTCATGTAGTATCCCTCCAAGGTGAAGCCTTACATATGTTTTGACAGGTGCCGGGCTGTACAGCTTCTTCTCGGCATACACGCAGGCCTGCATTGACAGCAAGTCATGTCAGGACCAACTCCTGGATATCGATAATGAAAGCTCCATCTGGGTGTATAGTCTCTCTACCGTTGGGGTCACGCACCAACTGAGTGTAGATAGCAAACCGATCATCCCGGCGATGCAGAATCTGAACGGGTTCCAGGTACGTGACGGGCGTGTACTTTTGCGAGGAAACAATGCTCAAAGAGGCTTGCAGGATACGGTTACTGTGTGGACGCGTTGATCATCGCAGCAGCCAGGTTGTCGGATAGCAGGTTCTATCAACTTGTATGTATAATAAGTTGTACTGTATTCTATATGAACGACAATTACATTTGAGTCATTTACATCCATAACTGATATTGCTAATACATAGCGGCAAGATATAAACAGCTGAGGCATAAACCTAGCCTGATTAAATGTCTCTACGTTTCCTCGAATACTCGCCCTTTACCTCCCGTCCATTTCTCCATCACTTTGCCTCCGAGACCCGTTGGTTGACTGAACGCAACCTCGCCTTTCTTCGGGTCGAGCGGACAGCCATGAATGAAGGTCAAGGCTGCGGCGGTGAGTAGACGCGATCCAATCCCCAGGCGGCGGTGTGAGGAGGAGACAAACAAACGCGATATACCGAGTGGTGTTGGGAGAGGTTTCGGTATGAGTGTGATTGAGGACGAGTCTGAGGATGTGGAGACACTTGTGATGGCCTTTGTGGGGGCAGATGTGGCATCTTCTGCGCTTGAGGCGGAGAACACTGCGGCAACTGTCGGTTGTGTTTGAGGGGCAACTGCCATTGCGGTAACAATTCTCTGAGCAATGACACAGCCTACAATTTTCTCTCGGTTGGCCCCAGTCGACGAGTTGGGCTCAGCTGACAGTAGAAATAGATATGCTTTAGATGTATGCAGAGTGTCTTGTGTCAAAGCGGGCGCAGAGAGGGTGATATTTATCGTCCCAAGGAGGGTCGCTAACTAGAACTCATCGCGTCGGTGACCGTGCATTGGGGTGTATAATCCTGGACATACCTTCGCGCCAATCTTCCCTCCAACGTCCGTTCTGAAGCAGATGATTCGCCCCTTTGATCCTTTCTTCAGCTTTATGTTACCCTCAATTTCTTCCACGCTAATCTTTCCGCTCTTGCACTCCCTCTCTTCTTCCTTGCCCCACTCCATGCCCCGCTGCACTCGAGCACAGTGGGCCCTGTGCAAGCTTTCATCGTCGGGCGCACCCTTGGTATAAGTTAACGAGCACAAAGCACAAGTACGCAGAACAGTCGTGTCGAGGGAAAAGTGGAGCTGAGTCAGTTTGCTCTGGGAAGTGGCCGGCTCCTTCGTTGCAGCTTTCTTCGCCTTCCGCTTTGGATTTGCGGAAGGGGAGAGGTCAAGGCGCGAAGACCTTAGAAAAGACGAGACAATTATCGCACGCTTCTTTGCGGCTGGGAGATCCTGCACGGAGGGGCCGTCTACAACGCGGCGTTTTCTGTCTGATGGGCTATGAGGAGGTGAAGAGGCCGACTCGGAGCGCGGGGATGATGGTAAGTACGCAGGAGCATCTCTATTGGGCTTGGAAGCATATGTCCTCTTCACGGAGGACATTCTACGCGTATGCTGGAGCAGGGTTGATGAGAGGGAGACCCAAGTTGTGGAAGCCGATAACCACGCGCGGTCAACGCGACACGCTCACGTGATCGTTGTAGCCGCGTCTATAGCGATCATGTACGGTAGTTGTACGGTTCCCTGCGCTTTACTTTTACTTCCGATATGGTGTAGTGGCTAACATTATCGCCTCTCACGCGATAGCCCGGGGTTCAATTCCCCGTGTCGGAATTTCTAAAATCTTTTGGCATTTTGGTTTTTCCTCATCCTACAGTTGTCTGACGATGTGTTGTATCCTGCTAGTGAACAACCTTTCATAGAGTATGAAACAGCAATGTGATTGGGATATCTTGTACGATAGATACAGATAGAGATAGACATGGCCAGAGTACAACATATAAGGATTTGTAGCCTTCCAAACAATATTCCCGCGGCTTGAGAGACAATATACAGTACGTGTTTTGCAAGAGACACAGTAATCCTGAGAGAGAGAATACGATGAACACATTCCGACCGGCCGAAGTAGCTGGGGAATTTCGATAGGAGAGTTTATGCCTCCACGATGCTAGCATTGACCAGTGTGCTAGTAGGTGGGATGAAAGTACGCTTCTTGATACCACCGTCAATAGGAAGTCGGGTTGCGCCATTGCTCAGCCATGAGTCGACTTCAGCTGCAGCACCGCGGCCCTCACTGCAAGGATGAACCAATGAGAACTACGCAGGAAGACTACGAACGTATATACGTACCTGATGCCCCACACTATGAGGGACTGGCCTCTGTGACAATCGCCTGCGGTGAATACACCATCGACACCAGTAGAGAACTTCTTCGCTGGTGTCTGAATGTTCGAACGGGCATCCTGCTTGACTCCGAGGGCTTTGATGATGTCACTCTCTGGTCCAAGGAAACCGAGGGCAAGGAATACTAGCTGAGCGGAGAAGAACTTCTCCGAGCCGGGAACCTCTTCCATCTTCCAGCGACCGCCGCTATCCTTAGTCCACTCAACACGAACTGTGTTCAGTCCCTTCAGTTTTCCCTCGTCATCTATAACGAAGTCCTTCGTGGAGATGCTGTACTCGCGAGGATCTAGGTGGGAATAGTGAGCTACAAGAAGCTGATGGTGCGAATATTTTCTCTTACCATCGCCGAAGTGAGCAGCAACCTCGCTATGACCGTAGTCAGTGCGGAAAATCCTAGATCCACGTGAGTATCGACTTGTGTCATAATTCGTATTAGCGTACGTACCTCGGCCATTGGGGCCAAGGGTTATCTTGACCACGACCAGCAGGGGGCTTGGGAAGAAGTTCAAAGTTTGTGACCGACTTTGCGCCGTGGCGCATCGCGGTTCCGATACAGTCGTTACCGGTATCACCACCACCAATAACAATGACGTCTTTGCCCTTCGCACTGATGTAGTTATTGTCCTGCAACTCGGAGTCAAGAAGAGACTTCGTATTCATCTAGACGGGATATATGAGGTGCTTGTGCAAATACGGTAAAGCTGATCACCAACCTGTAGGTACTCCATGGCGAAGTGGATACCATCGGCCTGACGGTTAGGAATCTTCAAGTCGCGAGGCCAAGTTGCTCCCGTGCAGATAACGACAGCGTCGTTCTGAGCCCGTATTTCACTCACGTCCACATCTTTACCCACATGCGCATTTGGCACGAAAGTCTGACCGATCGTCGGATAAATCAGAAAACGTCCGAAAAATGCATTGAGTAAAAAACACGAACCACTCCCTCGGCAGCCATCAGGTCAATGCGGCGCTGAACAACGTTCTTATCCAGCTTCATGCTGATGATTGACGTAAAGTTTGGTCAGAATAGTTGGGCCAGTATGCTGACTGCTATAACTTACTTTGGAATACCGTACATCAACAGACCACCCATACGATCGTTGCGATCGTAGACTGTGACAAGGTGTCCAGCCTTGTTCAGCTGGTCAGCGCAGGCAAGGCCAGCGGGGCCAGACCCTATGATCGCTATCTTGCGGCCGGTACGGAATTTGGGTGGGTTCGGTGCCATCCAACCCATCTCGAAGCCCTACTTGACATCTTAGCAGAGTATCACTACACCACATTACGCTGTACGACAAACCTTGTCGATGATCGCACATTCAATGCTCTTGATGCCGACGGGCTGCTCGTTGATGCCTAGAACACAAGCACCTTCGCATGGAGCGGGACAAACACGGCCGGTGAACTCGGGGAAGTTATTGGTCAACAGCAGGCGATTAAGTGCATCTTGCCATTGTCCCTTGAAGACGAGGTCGTTCCACTTGGGAATAACGTTGGAGATCGGGCATCCGGTGTCGGACTGGCAGAAGGGAACACCACAGTCCATGCAGCGAGCGGATTGGTAGCTCAACTCGGACTCATTCAGGCGGTGGGAGATTTCTTTCCAGTCTTTGACACGCTTCTTCAGAGGACGATATGGCTCGGTGAGTCGCTTGTATTTCATGAAGCCTCGGGTCTTGTCTAGCTTCTTCAGACGCTGCTTCTGAGTGTCATCGTCGACAAGAGAATCTTCAACGTCTCCTACAGAAGGCTCTAACCTAGCGCGTGAAGATGCACGGCTTGCGAGAGCAGAACGCAGCGGGACGCGTTTGTGCAAGACCTCCTCCATACCCTCATCCACGAGGTCCACCTGGCTCGCAGTGCGAGAGGGAACAAGATCGATAACGCTCTGTCGGATCTTCTCCTCTTTCGCCTTCGCAGCTTCTTCCTCAAGGACACGCTTGTAGTCGTGGGGCATAACACGGATGAAGAGGGGAAGCAAATGATGGAAGTCGTGCAAGACACGGTCAGCGACCTCCGAACCCGTGTAGTGACGGTGATCCTCGATGAGACCACGCAATTCGGCGATTTCGCGAGGGTCGGTAATCTTGCCTAGTTCAACCATCTCCTGGTTGACCTTTGAAGCGAAAGTGTGCGCCATGTCGAGCACGTAGGCAATACCACCGCTCATACCGGCTGCGAAGTTGCGACCAGTAGTTCCCAGTACGACCACTCGACCACCCGTCATATACTCGCAGCCATGGTCGCCAGTGCCCTCAACGACAGCGTTCGCTCCAGAGTTACGGACGGCGAAACGTTCCGCAGCTACACCTCGGATGAAAGCCTCACCGGATGTCGCACCATACAGACAGACGTTACCGATGATGATATTCTCCTCGGCCTTGAACTTCGACTGTTTCGGGGGGTAGACAATGAGACGACCACCAGAGAGACCCTTTCCGACGTAATCGTTCGAATCACCCTCAAGCTCGATGGTAATACCGGGAGCGAGGAAGGCTCCGAGTGATTGACCGGCGGAGCCCTTCATGCGGATGTGAATGGTGTCCTTTGGCAGGCCCTCCTCACCGTACATCTTCGATACACGGTAAGACAAGGATGTACCAAGCGCACGGTCGGTGTTCGTGACGTCGCACTCGACATGGACGGGCAAGCCCTTCGTGAGCGCCAACTCGGATTCGTCGATGAACTTGTTGTCGAGACGGATGTACAGCTTGTGGTCCTGAGCGCGGACACGGTAGGTAGCAGCACCAGGGCGCATTTGCCAAGCGGGCTTGAGGATGGCAGAGAGATCGAGGTGGGCTGTCTTCGGCGTACGGCGCTTCTCGTCGACCTTGAGCATATCGGCGCGACCGACCATCTCGTTGATAGTGCGGAAACCAAGTTTGGCCATAATCGTGCGAAGCTCCTCCGCGAGATAGTAGAAGAAGTTGATAACCTGTTCCGGTTGCCCTGCAAACTTCGCACGAAGCTGAGGGTCCTGAGTAGCAATTCCGACAGGGCACGTGTTCACTGCCGACAATGGCTCAGTTTCCGTTTCGCAAATTCAGTGAATGATGACTTACAATGGCATTTCCTCATCATAATGCAACCCATGGCAATCAAGGGAGTCGTCGCAAAGCCCCACTCCTCAGCACCGAGCATGCACGCAATAGCAATATCACGTCCAGTACGAACTTGACCGTCGGTCTGCACAGTGACGCGACCACGCAGGTCGTTCAGTACAAGTGTCTGATGGGTCTCCGCCAAACCAAGCTCCCAGGGAAGACCGGCGTGTTTGATACCAGTCCATCGAGAGGCACCAGTACCACCGTCGTGGCCAGAAATGAGGATGTGATCCGCCTTTGCCTTGGCGACACCGCTGGCGACTATACCGACACCAACTTCGGATACGAGCTTAACTGAAACGCGAGCACGAGGATTAGAACACTTCAGATCGTAGATGAGCTGCTTCAAGTCCTCGATGGAGTAAATGTCGTGGTGCGGGGGCGGGGAGATGAGACCGACACCAGCGGTAGAGTGACGAGTGCGCGCAATCGAATTGGACACCTTGTGGCCAGGCAATTCACCTCCTTCGCCGGGTTTTGCGCCTTGTGCCATTTTGATTTGAAGCTCGTCAGCATCTGCAAGGTAGTTCGACGTGACACCGAAACGACCGGAGGCGACCTGCTTGATCGCGGACCGCATAGTATCGCCGTTGGCAAGCACTTGCGAGCGCTCCGCATCCTCACCACCTTCACCGGTGTTAGACTTGCCTCCGAGACGGTTCATGGCGATGGCGAGAGTAGAGTGAGCCTCCATGGAGATAGATCCGTATGACATCGCGCCAGTAACGAACCGGCGGACAATTTCGTTCCATGGCTCGACTTGCTCGATCGGAATGGGCGTGCTGTTCTCGTAGCGGAAGTCGAGGAGACCACGGAGGTGAACGGCTTGCGTTTGGTCGTTAGCATTCTTAGAATACGCCTCGTATGCCATCTGGTTCTTCTCACGGACGGCGTCTTGAAGATATGCGATGCCGGACGGGTCGTTGATATGAGCCTCACCACCCGAGCGCCAGTGGTACTCTCCAGATTCTGGCATGCCGGGGGGAAGGATCGTCTCTCTCGAGGGCCATCCGCGCTCGTGCATCTCGAAAGCATCCATCGCCAAGAGGTCGAATGTTGCTCCTTGCACACGGCTGGCTGTGCCTGCGAAACAGGTCTCAACCACCTCGGCGTGGAGCCCGATGGCCTCGAAGATCTGGGCTCCCTTGTATGACTGCAGGGTGGAAATGCCCATCTTCGACATAACCTTTAGGATACCACCGTCGACGGATGCTCGGTAGTTGGTGATCAGGTCCTTGACCTGCTTGTTGTCCTTGACCCTATGCGAGATTACGAAAATTGGTGAAATCGAACGTCAGGCAGCAGGTAATTGTACGTACAGTCCTTCGCGAACAATCTTGTGGATCGATTCCATGACAAGCCAGGGGCAAATAGCGTCCGCGCCGTATCCCAGAAGTACACAAAGGTGGTGTACCTCACGCGCCTCAGCGGTCTCAACCATCAGGGCGACCTTAGCACGCTTCTTCTGAGCTACGAGGTGGTGGTGGACGCCACCACATGCAGCCAAGGCCGACAGAGGTACCCGGCTGGGTCCAGTTTCGCGATCGGACAGTATGATCACCTTCACGCCATCTTCGACCGCTTGCATAGCCTCGCTCTGAACACGCTCAAGTGCGATTTTGTAGCCAGGTAAGCCGTGCTCCTTGGGGAAAGTGATGTCGATAACGCGAGACGGCCAGGTAGCGTAAGCGGTCTTGAGGTCCTTCATCGCATTCATCTCTTCCATGGAGAGAATCGGGGACGTTAGGCGGATACGGTGGCACTGCTCCGCCTTCATTTCCAGCAAATTTCCCTCAGGACCCACGTAGGCCTCGAGAGACATGACAATCGACTCTCTGATAGGATCAATCGGCGGGTTGGTGACCTGGGCGAAGAGTTGTCTGAAGTAGTCGTAGATAAGACGAGCCTGAGTAGACATGCAAGCCAAGGGAGCGTCGTTTCCCATAGAACCGAGAGCCTCTTTGCCTTCTGTGAACATCGGAAGCATGAGCAAGTTCAATTGCTCGACGGTGTAGCCGAATGCCAGTAATTTAGGATCTGTGCTGAGCGAGCTCTGGTCGATATGAGGGGCGACTGACTGCACACGCTGAACGCGCTTGACGATGCTGGGTACGTCGAGCATATGGTTTTCGATCCATGATGCGAAGTTCTGCTTGCGGGACGTGTTGCGCTTGAGTTCCTTGTCGTCGACGATGCGTCCCTCCTCGGTATCGACGAGAAGCATGCGTCCGGGCTTCAGACGACCCTTCGATACTACGAGTTCGGGAGCGATGTAGACCGCACCGACCTCTGAAGCGCAAACAATGATGTCCTCGCTGGTGACAACGTAGCGGCAAGGGCGGAGACCATTGCGGTCAAGGTTGGCACCGCAGTAACGACCGTCGCTGAACGCGAAAAGAGCCGGGCCATCCCAAGGTTCCTGCAGACAAGCGGCCCACTGGTAGAACGCCTTTTTCTCGGGCTCCATGATGTCATTACTCTGCCATGCCTCAGGAATGAGTACCATAACTGCTTCCGGAAGCGTTAAGACACCGTTGACGACGAGCAGCTCGAGGACGTTGTCGAAAGCCGCGGAGTCAGAACCGCCCGACTCGATGATGGGGTAGAGAAGATCAAGCTGTTCGCCGAACAGTGAAGACTGGAGTACGCCCTCCCGAGCATGCATCCAGTTCTTATTTCCCCTTACGGTGTTAATCTCACCTGTCGTCGTGTGTTAGAACCTTAGTAGAGTGGACAATCGATCATCACGTACCGTTGTGAGCAGCCCATCTCATTGGTTGTGCACGATCCCAGCTGGGGAATGTGTTCGTTGAAAAACGAGAGTGAACAAGACAAAAATGAGAGCGATAAAACACGTGGTTGAGGTCGTGATAGTAATTGTACACTTGCGGAGGAGAAAGCTGTCCCTTGTACACGATGTTTTTTGAGGAAAGAGAGCATACGTAGAAGCCCTTGGCGAGAGTGCTTAATACGAAGATAATTGCGAAATCATTAAGCTTATTTCTTAGATGCATGAAGTAGATGGAAACACCAACATGGAGTGAGTGGCGTGCTTGCGGAGAACGTACAACTGACGTTCAAAGTGTTTTGCATCAAACGCAGCGCCACGGGAGGTCTGACCCTCGCCGTAGGCGGAGCGAAGGACAACGAATGGCTGCAGGATCGTGGGCTCTTTGCTAGCGGCAGCAGGCCCGAGAATGGTGCTATCTGTAGGGACTTCTCTCCATCCCAGCACTCGAAGTCCGAGCTCAGATGCAAGCTTAGAGAAAGTGGCTTGTTGTCTTTGAAGTCCGACAGGATCGTTGGGCTTGAAGAAGACATTACCGACAGCGTACTGACCGGCTTCTGGGAGCTCGCAGCCGATCTCCCTCTCTGCCTCACGCTTGAAGAACAGATGGGGTATACCGGTCATAACACCGGCACCATCACCGTCTCGGCTGTCCGCACCTGTGGCACCACGATGGGTCATGGCGCACAAGAGTTGACGAGCATCGGTTACGATCTTGTGGGATTGTTCACCCTTGATGTGACAGATGAAACCTACACCACAGGAGTCTTTCTCGTACTCGTTATCGTACAATCCCTGAGAAGCCGGAAGGGTCCCCGCGAAAGAGGAGGGATCGCGCTGAACGGCGTGGAAGCCGTTCTCAGCATAGTTTTCTGATTCAGAGTCTATGTTCTGCAGGACAGGAGTTGTAGAACGAGAGTCAGTGGCCATAGAACGCGAGCAAAAGACCTGTACCCGACGCTGGTAGTGAAGGAGATAGGGATGGCAGTTGGAGGTTGAGGTGAAAGGTCGAGCGAAGGGGAATCCGTCCCGAAAAACTTTGCAGTCTTAGGAGATTGGAGTCACTTTGGATGCGCAAGGGCTTTCTTCCGTACTGCCGGCGCCTGATCGCTTACTAGCGCAAATCGGCGCACGATTCGATTGAGCGCTGTCCGGCGATTCTAGCCAATGGGAGACGTGGAATAATGCGACAGTGATCCCCCGCACGGAGTCCCGGCCGGTTCGGCACGAGATTTCACGCTCCGTGACACGCTTCAGGCCGGTTCGACTCGCATCCAACCGGTTCGGATTTTATTGAACTGGTTCAGTTCGATACAACGCCATCTTCCCGCCATTATCTGCACACAGGTACCTGAATTCAGGGCGACGGTACACACGGGCTCAATTTTGCGAAACGCATTTTCGTATTGCAGTACTCAGCTGTGGCCCTAAGGCTGGCGACTCTAATATCGCTCTAATACACCGCGGGAGCCTGCGGGTAGACTTTGCAGCAATCGCACACAGTCGATGATCCTGCTGAACCACCGGAGACTTGGGGGACGAACTGACACCGGAAGATCACCCTATGTCGGCCATACTTATACCAGTCAAAATGGCCCGATACCTGTAGTGTTCGCACCCCTCACAGAACACACATCTAACCAGACCAGTGGAAACCAACATCTGGCCCGGGGCCGTTGACCTGCAGTCTTCGGTGTGGCATCTCGCCGGACGTCACTCAGTGAGATGAGTGGAAACCGCGGAAACGCACAAAGATGCTCTCGGGAGTAGTCTGAGGCTGTATCTCGGGCACATGTTAGGATATGCCCGTCGTACTTCGCATTCAATGCATGTCTTCGTCAAGCCCCTCGTGTCCTCCGGAGGGGTGGCATTGGATGTCGTATGCTAAAACAGCTTCGTGCAAGGCACGAGGTAGGTCAACCCCAGATCTCCATCACAGACAGACTACCTATCAGATTGTCACAGAGAGATATGCGTCATTAACTCACCGTGAGGAAGTCTGGACCGTAACTTCCAGAGAAGCTCAAGAGGTTTAATGTACATACACATTCGTGACGTATAGCCCACACAGACCCCGGTCAGTTGGAGTACTTTATCGCCTCCCGGGAAGAGTAGAAGCAAGCACATGAATAACATGCCGAAGTGTGTGGCCGTACATGCTTATAGGAAGAGCGAAATGAGGATTCGGAGGACGATCCGACAAAGTTATGGGAAAGTGCATCATGATCATGAGAATATACTTCCCGTCAGCCCGCACCATCATGCAGCGCGCAGCATACGGCAGCTGGAGGATTTACAAGTGCTCAGATCGGGCTGCTAAGAGATGAACATAGAACCGTACCTTTATGGTGGCCCTTGTACTGACGTTCCTCCTCGCCGGTGGACATCTTCCATAGCCGAGCAGTGTGATCCGAGGACGCTGTGAATGTTGGATTGTTTTTGTTGGCCAGCACACAAGATAATCTACTCATACCTGTAAGGAGATACGCCGAATCTGCGCTGAATGCACAGTCCCATACCCACCGCTGGTGTCCTTGCAGGATCTTCTCCAGCTTGAATTCATAATTTTGGGAAATTGACCAGATCTTAACTGTCGTATCCGCCGAGCAGGTCGCCAGATACCTGGGTAAGACCAGTGGCGGTTATTCCTCTCCTAAGATAACCGGCCAGATACTAATCTGGATCATAATGCTTACTTGATGTCGGGACTCAATAAACAACGCGTCAGGTACTTGCTGTGTGCTTGGAATTTGGTAACAGCCTGGAATCGGGGCAACTCCGATCGCTCCTCGTTGATCTTCCACACGTAACATTTTCCCTACTATGAATCAGATCATCTCGCACATGTAACGAGACCTGCGCATTGAAGAATCACCTTGTTATTACCAGCTACTAGACACGACCCATCACTGGCCAAACTGATGGAGCGCATCGGTATGTCACCGGCAGGAGTCTGCAAAGGTGGACTGTATTAATGACAGCGAGGAGCTCTCAAAAGAGGACACTGACCAGTTCATGTGTGCAGATGTTCTCTGAAAGGTCCCACTGCTTGATCCTGCCCGCCTGGTCGCACGAGATGAGTTCACCTTGGTTTGGGTGAACTACGACGTCGTTCACTGCAATAGTTCAGTAATCTAGTCATAATGAGCATCCAGGACCCGACATACCCGGTGCCTCGTTGTCATAGTTGCGATGTAAGTGCGTGCTGCTGTAGGAAACGGAGGTTCAGATACACGAGAAAGAGACAAAATCATTACGTACCGAAGATCCCATATCTTGATCGTGCCGTCTTCGCTGCCCGTGACCAACCACTTTCCCTCTCTATGGAACGAGACGGAGGTAATGTTTGAGTTGTGGCCTTCGAACGTGATGAGCTGCACGGGCGTAATCAGACAGATGCATGTGTTGGACGAATGGTATTAATCACCGGAGTGGACGATGCGTTCGCAATCTCGTATATATTGACCTTCTTGTAGATGGCCGCCGCGAGCAGCCGCTTGCTGAGGGAGTTCCAATATTGGACACCAGAACAGCAGGCGTGGATTGGGACTCACTCCGGAGATATCGCAAGACGATTTACTTGCTGTTCAGGACCGTTGAGTGATGGACAGCCACGTGAGCTTGCGAGACATTCTTACACCAGTCTCGTTTGTGCGCGCAATCGTGCGCGAGCATATGCCACTCCAGGCTTCCCAGAAGCGTATGTCGTGGTCGTACGAGCCCGTAACGAGAATAACAGACATGTCGTGGCGGGCAGGTGCCTGCGCCGGTCTCGTCTGGGCTGGCATAATGGCGGTCGATGAGCAAGGGAGAACGTCAGCGAAAGCGCCCGTCTATCAGAACTTGAACGGGTGCAGTCCCAATGATGCGCATCCAGACTTGCTCTCCGACCTTGACCTCGTTTCTCAACAGACTAAACGTATCTTCACTTTCTAGATTATCATAGCTCTGTGATGCACACCGAAAATGAGCCGGAATTCTCCATGTGCTCCAGACATCGTTCCAAGGTGCCGTCTGAGATTCAACGACATGAGAATGAGATTCAATCTCACCGTACTCCCCTCTGCTGCGTTGAGCTCTAGAGCCCGCCTTAGCTGAGTTCTTCCCTCATCGAAGGCCACTCAGATCCCCAGTGAGGCCCGCAAAATTCTCCTCATTTCCCACTGGGCATTACGTAGATTTCGCGTCCAACGGCAGCCAGGTGCCTGCTGTTTCTCAGGCCGGCCTTCCCCATGCTGTTCAAGCTTCCGTATCTAACCTTTCCCCCTCCCGTGAAGCTCGATCTCTTTCGTTCAGTCTCCGAATTTGGTTCCTTACTCTTGGACCCTAACTGCTTCCTAGAACCAGGGCATGTCGTCAACCCTTCCTTGCCACCGCGAGCATCCCCTCTCGCGTGTGCAGCTTCTGTCGGGGGCGATCACCCACAGTTTTAACCGGTCGACCTGCGCGGGTTCGACCTGCATCATGACCAAATTAACGAGCACTCAGACACCTGCTCATACTTCAGTACTGATCTCATAAAACAGTCCCATAGCCTTGCGTCTTCTATTGAGGGCTGCTGACAGCAGTTGCGGATTCAGTAAGTTCTCTGTACCATCCACAGTCATGTTCTCTTCTCACAACGATGCTCAGCCAGGGTATAAGGCCAGCTCCCAAAGGCGATCCATGTCCTCAACACGTCCAATTCGTCAACTGCTAGGCTTATGCACATGGACGGCAACATTGTGGTATGGCCTTGCACAATGTTGCACCCATCCCGACGCTCAATTAACACCCATAGGTTAACTGCAGGGTCTCGTTCTTCACTGAAAACCAAGTCGTGACCGGAACCGTTCGGTCTATACTCCATGGCGAGGTGAGTTGCTGGCTAGCGAAACAGCACATACGCTTATACGGGGGAATGATGTAGGGCGGGCAAGCCTTTGCCATGGTCGAAATCGACGGCCGTCCTGGGCAGCGCCAAGTTCTGTAAGCGCATTTTGTGTAGCCTTGAGTTTTTCCTGCAACTTACCGATATGCCCAGCGTGTCCAGCCTAAACAAAATTTGACCAACGTCCGAGGCGTGATGCACTCACGTCGAAGATAGCTCTTCGTACTTACACGCACCGAGATCGCCCTCAAGTATTTATGTGCTGTATCCATCCTTTCTTCAGTGTTCTGACCCCCGCCATCCCATCCTAGAGCATCACATAGTTTCAGCCTGTATTCCTATTCGTGCACTGTTAGTTTCCTACCTTTATCATCTGCTAGTACAGACAGAGTCTGCGTAGACAGTCGACGTTCTATTTAGTCATATCTCCACTGGCGCGTTGCTGCCATGCCTTGGTCGCGCTGGTGCCGGCTGGGTTGCCTTCCCGCGATCCGAGAGAATAGGCGTAGGTACGCATTCGTGAGATTCGTCCTCCAGAGCAGTCTGCATTAGAGATGTGCAGAAAAGTGAGTCCGGTAGACCCAGGAAATGAAGGTTCGGGTTTGGGATAAACAATATTGACAACGTTCTCAGTGGAAACGAACTTGCCGGCGGGAGATAGATCTGCTTCCGGCACGCTGAGACGCTGAGACGCCCGCCGTACCTAGGTACCAAGTGTGCTGCAGTGCGGCGATGAGACGCTGCGAGCATCTCATGCCTCGACTCCTATCTTCGAAGATCATCCCAGGCAGTTGTGCACTCTTAACATGCTAATCAGCTTCCTCATTACTCAGACATCGAGGTGCTGGGCAGATGGATGGGCCTTCGTCGAACATTATGTATATATCTACTGTCGATTCTGCCTGTGGACTCTGGGTGCGCTCCTCACTTCCGCGGAGGCCCTTTTCACAAGGATCTTTGAATGGGAATCAAGGCTACTGGCCGTGCCAGCATGCGGTGCGTACACACCTCAGCAGAGTGCGATTGTCATCATTGGAGGTGAAGCCGCGGGTGCGTTCCCATCCTCATTGCATACCCAGGCAGCCTGATCTCGTGTAACTACAGGGCTCGGACGGGCGGTGTCCTTGAGTCTTTCGGAGAGAGGTTTCACTGTCTTTGCGCTCTGCTCGGCGGGCTTGGAAACGGTTGATCCCTCAAGGCAGGCCTCATCCACAAAGTCATCCGACGTCTCCTCTGTAGGGCCGTCTACTTACTTTCTTCACGTAAAACTGACCAGCTAGCGCTCTTCGAAGCTCCTCTTTGCATGGCACAGGAGGAAGGAGAAATTGCCTCACACATCCTGGGGCCTTGTGGCCCCCATATTACTTGACATGCGATCAGGAGTGCAGCGCACACACGCCTTCGAGACTGTGCATGCCTACTGTGTGAAACATTCTCTCAACTTGGCCGCCTTGATCGTCCTGGTCCCAGCTTCTGCCGCTAAACGTAAGGAACACGGTTCTCGACATCCAAACGTGTCAATGGATTTAGCCCATCCCGACGAGCACCCCTCGACCCAGGAAGCTCCCGAGACTCAATCTCTGATGGATCCTGTTCTTGTCATCGAAGATTACATCGACATGCTCGCTCTTGCTGCTGGCCGTGTCGTGTTCCTCACACACGGACCGCTTGAGTGCTACTGTGCGTGATTTTAGAGCATATCCGTGGGAATATTCTGGTAACCCTGCGAGCAGTATGCAGGCCCGTGGCGCTCCTGGACGGCGTCATCCAGCGTATAGCGCAGAACATGAGCCAGCAACTAGAATCAGTTGGCATACGAGTGTGTTCTATTAGTGTGGGGCCAGTGGGGCGACTAGACGAGCAGGGCAATGCAGCTAGGTAGGTCATTCCGGTAAATCTGTCTGAGATCAAAGCTGAATTCCCACAGGTTTGAACTGCCAGCGGACGGTGACTCTTCCTGCTCCAGACTCCACATGACAATATCGAATGTGCTCGGATTATGCACGGTAGAATTCGGTGCTTTCAGTGAGGATCTACACAACATATTAACAACGCGGTCAGGCGCACTCTGCCTTCGCCAACGCCTCGCACTCACGCCTCATATGTTGTTCGGCAGATACCCGAGGTATTCTTATTCCATGGGAATCTATCCGTTCCTCGATTCAATACGACTTGGCATGCCGGATATTGTGCGCCAGGTTTTGACACACACTTTCCGATGAGACTGGCGTTTGGTTCCATTGTGTGCGTATGATCATGTATCTATAGCGATTTCGATAGTGTATCTTTAGCGTCTTGGAAAGTAACTTGTGCTATAGTAATCCGCGATTTTCCGGCGGTCGGTCCTGCGCAGTGACGATCAGCAGTGCAGATGATGAAAGCCAATGAACCTCACTCTGATCATGATGCTTAACCGCTGACCAGAATGATTTCCTAGTAGTACAGAATGCTTGTAATTGTAGCGGGTGCTATCGCTATCCGAAACGATGTTAGAACTCGTTTGAACATTCGCGGCTAGGCCACAGCAGACCTTTGGAGGTACACACTTCCGGACGGAAGGGCAAGTTCATATATGTCCGTTGAGTCTTTTACGTTCTCAAGCCGTAACGTTCGCGTGTTGCCCAAACTGACCCCCAGTATCCACGTCCCACTGGCTTGGACGTTGTCGATATGTGGCTGAATGAGAGAAAGCATTCTCTTATTGAGTCATATCAGGGACCATTCCGGAGAGATCGCTCACAAAGACTTCTCCCTCAGACGCTAGGTGAAGGATGTGCGTCTGGGTTTCTTGCAATGGGTGTACTGACCGCAGACGGTCCAACAGCCCTGTCAACGCTGGATTGTCGTCTGGCCATGATGAAACATGCATTTCGCGGTATCTTTTTATGACGCCATCAAAGTGTCCCTAAAAATAGCGAACAAAAGTTAGAATACAGTGGGGTGGTGTCATGCGGCACATGCCTCTTCGAAGCAATAATAATCATCTGGGAGAAAGATTTCGTCTACACTGGAGGGCTTAATCGCTCTCTGTGAAAGATAATCTCTTCTTCTTCGTCGGTATTGTCTATTCTCAGTCTGATCGAGCTTGGCTAGACACGCAGAGAGCAGGAGACGCTGTTCAGTTTCCGAGAAGAAATTGGGAAGAAACACCAAGTCTTTGGGGTACCCATCTGCCTTGAGGGAAATGGATCTGGGCCTCGTTCTGAAAGAATGGGCTCCGCTGAGACGGAAAGCCTTGGCTGTGCGAGCGGGAGCCCACATTTGCCTACTTCCGCCTTCAGTGGGTGGTAAGTAACTAAGTTCGTGCAGCAGATCTGAACTCAACACTGATTTGGCGGAGTCGGTGATGTCCGGCACTGGCGAGCGCCGACCTGCCTGATCAGCATCGTGAACTACAGCCACAAGCGTGACGGGCATAGTGAGATTCTCTCATCCTCGAGAGCTCAGCTGCGGCTCTGTATGCATGTCCGCTGCCCAAAAGGATGCACAGGTGCAGCCTCAGAACGCTAATACATTACAGGTGGCAATAGCCCGAACGGCGACACGGGCTCTTGCATTGTATTTCTCTCGGCCAGTTCGCCTGTTTAGGCCCTCCAAAGGTGGTGTACCTCGAGTCTACAGCGTGTCAGTGCATTCATCCCATGATTTGTTATGCAGTCAATGGGTGGCAAACGCTTCGGGCATTGGCCAAGCACAATGGCGGTTCTTTGACGCCTCAGTATCTCTCTGCGCTAGTGAAACAGCAAGGGGTATGCTCTAGTCTCTCGGCATAGTAGCAGAAGCAACGTTGTTGATGTAAATTTTAGGTTTCGGTGCTTGCAAGGCACTTTGCACCGCCTATGCTGGTAAACATTGCACTAGGATCCGTACTATGGGCCACGTACGCGGAAGCTTCCGCGGTTCTCGAGCCCCACTGCAAGCACTCGTTAGTCGTCGCAACGCTATCGGGAGCAGTCGCTGGTGGAGCTCAAGCACTTGTGGCTGCGCCTGCAGAGAATGTTCGTCTGCTGTTAGAAGGTGGCTCACAGACCACCGGCTGGTCGCACGCGTGGAAGGAGGTGTTTCGTGGGACAAGTCCCAGCCAAGCACTCTCCAAACAGGAGCAGCTGCACGAGGCACGACAAGTCCGCGACTGGATGCGTGAAGTCGGAGATATGGCCGGACGTGGCTGGGATGGGTGGAAATGGTGTGTGGCAAAAGACACGTGCGGTAAGACCGTCATTTCTTGCGTTATACCGACTAAAAATAGTCATTTACGGTCTTTCGACACAGGATTTGCTCTGTTCTTTTCTGTCTTTGAGCTTACACGGCGACTTGCTACAAAAGCAAAAACCGTTTCAAGGGAGTCGTTTGTCTCCAGAAGTAACAGTGACAAGGGTACACAGAGCCACTTACCGCGTGTGGTCAATGCGGTGATACTGGTCTCTGGAGGTGCGGTTGCAGGGCTGGCATACGAAATGTCTTGTCGGCCATGGGACGTCGCTAGGAAAGCTGTCCACATCGATCGAGTCGTGGCCGAAAAGGAACACCACTCCGCCATGTCTATTTTGCTTGCGAAGGGTAAGCGAGATGGATGGACTTCCTTCTTCAAGTACCCAACTGGACACGTTCATGAAACTTACGCCTCACCGTTCCACCGGCGAATGCACACGCTATTGCGCACAGTAGCTCGTGTTGGTCCTTGGGGGGTTGGCTTTCTCGCTTGGGAAGCATATGGTCCCGGACTGTCTTAGCACACGCATGAATTTTCTTCCTAGATGTGAGGAGAATGATCTGAAGAGGGCTTTTGCCGTTACGATGGGTGATTCTGCGCAAGCTCTATACGCTACATTAAGTATTGATCATCGACAACTCACGAAGTTTCGAACGCAGTAAGGTATCTGGTCGCTCCGCCTATATATGGCGATAAACACTCCGATTCTCCTACCGGAAACCTTCGGACTACGCATCTTGCCATGGGCTACACGGACCGCAAGATGAAGGGCGCCCTGACCTCGAGGCTGTTCACCGCTATGCGGTCTGCATTGACTGGAAGAAGTAGAGCGTGCACTACCAGCAAATCCTCGCGTGAACGCCACGAGATCGCACTTGCGTGTGAGGAACAGTTTGTCGTTGATCGGGCCAACTCGATAGGGGGAAATGATGTCCGTGCAATGCAGTGATGTCGATACGGGCCTCACTGGGGCCGAAGCCACGAATGGTCATGTAGAACAGGAGTCCTCCACGAGTAGCCTGCACGACGGGCCCGCGGACGGAGGAGGATACCATTTACGGCGACGTGATCCTACCAATTTGTAGAGAGAAGCGTAGTGATTCAATGTACCGCTGGGAAGATCGTACTCATCAGCGTAGCGATGAGCGTGGCTCGGTCCGCGGATATTCTCCGTCACCAACCTTGAGAGTATAACGGGAGAAGACTCACAACAGACTTGTTCGGCCAATCTCCGACAACTAACCCAGATAGTCTCCGCGCAAGCTCCAGGTAACGCGGGAAGGCAATATTGAGGGGTCCGGCAACGAGACTTTTAGACACGCACGACATCTGCCCTTGATTGCGTCTGAAAACACTGTTAAAACGATAGGACATTTGAATATCTCCCTCTCTTTCTCAGAAGCAGAAATAGGGTAATTGACAATGTACATGATGCTGCATACCTTCGGCCAACATTGTGTCTAGACCAAAGACCACCCGTGCGCGTCCACGAACGACAACTTTACCGTCGTTTCAGGGTTCTCCGTGTACGGATGGGGATCCCCATTCGGTGGGAGGGAATATTATGTGCGATGCTCACGCAATGCTCGGAGGAAGACAGGAAAGCGACTCTACAGCACCCGCAGAAGTTTGCAATGTGGTGACTTTTCTGGCGACCTTTTAGAATTTGTCACTAGATTTCTCAGCAGCTCAGGTACAACGTGTTGTACATAGGAATTGCTCGACGCATCTCGGCAGCAGCTGGTGCTCTCCAAAACCGCGGTCGCGGTACATCTACAGGGATGCGCTGCCTCATGTAATCAGATAAGGGCCTAGATGCATAGAACTTGCGTCAAGTATACTCAGCGATCACTTACCTCGATAGAGCATCGTGGCAGTCCGGAGTCAAGAGAAGTTGAACGCGGAAGTTTAGTAGGTGCAGAAAGGTTTCGTTTGCAACTCCGGCGTTTTTCATTGCTCAAACATCCACGATGCCGATGGTGACGCTAGGCTATTCCAGGTAGTGAGACAGAAACGGCAGCTAGCGGCATGCAGACCCTCCCCAGTGAATAATTTGTAATAGTTGCAGGTGGGTATGTCACCTCCGAGATAGGATGGAGAGCCGCCGCTCAGCGTAGCTATGACCGGTACCCTTGGCGGAAATTATCGTGTCCGTCGATCAAATTGTCAGCATAAATCACCTGAAGACCAGAGCAGATTACGCACCAACGGCTCTGATTGCACAGGGAAGTCTAGGGTCGCAGGGCGTAATGGCCCCCATCCTAACGGACCGCTAAACAGATTATCTAGATGGAACTGCAGAACATACAGTAGAAACGTACCCCGTGTTGGCACTATCAACAGAATGTAGTCATAGACTAGAGTTTAGGGTGCAAAGCCCGATGATTAGTACTCCCGACTTCGAATCCACTTCAAACTACACCGACTAATTTGGCTAGCAGAATCGGGGTCTAGAATCATGCAAACAATCGCAAAAGAGGCCCAGCGTATCCGCATGGTGCATAGCGGAGTATTCATCCAATCGTTGAACGGAGGGCTTGCCTCGCAGAGTCAGAGCTTTGACAAGAGTGCAGACGGCTACTTTCCATGGATCCATGCGCCTTCAACATAAGCATGTCCTTGCCGCTAGCTCGGTTTTAATTTGAACGATGGCGATAGTCGAACGGATATTTTAGGGATGATATGGATACAGTCATGGACAAACCATCAGGTCAAACCGACCACGTTGAATCCTTTGGTGTAGGCCTGTCTGGATCCTTGTGTGTGAACCGGTTAATGCGACTTATGCTGAAAACGCAAGTGAGCATGCGACAGTTATGCGTCGTATCATTGATATGATGTTTCTGCGTACTGTGAAGGTGGACGAACTGCAACGGAAAGAGCAGAATCAAGCGCAACGCTCGTCATTGACGCGACTCACGTGCCGTGATCTTCGAGTACTTTCTGGTATCGGCGTCTACTATAAGCAATCTGTAAAGCAGTTGGAAATATGTGCTCTTGATATTTGAATCCTACAACCATCCGCCGCACACCCACGGAAACACGCCATTGATATGCCGCGCTGCACTAACAAGGGATGTGGAAAGGATTACGACCAAGCCAGTAACACTTCAGATAGCTGTATATTCCACTCGGGTGCACCGGTGCGTATGCGTGGCCACTAATTACGCACTGCAGTGCTGATCCTGGGGTTTTCAGGTGTTTCACGAAGGCCTCAAGTCATGGTCATGTTGTCAGGATGTGAACAAACCTGTCTTGGACTTTGACGAGTTTATGAACATTCCGGTCCGTTTTATCTGTACAAATGTTTTGCTATCGATCTGAGGACGCACCCAGGGATGCATGCAAGGTCTACATACCGATGAAGCACCCAAGCAAGAACCATCAAAAGCCGCGCCAGCCACTACCCTGAGCGCGAAGACTGATGCAGGTACCGGTAAAGAGACGTACTCGTCCGTGACTGCTCCCGCGCCCTTGCCGGCTGCACCGCCGCTTCAGCCACCGCCACCACCGGCAGAGGAAGAAGACGATACTGCTGTCCCCGTCGCTGCTGGTACCATATGTCGCCGTACTGGCTGTGGAAAAAGCTTTATCAGTGATGAAGTCAGTAGACATGGCGACGGTCCTGAGGCAGAGTGTGTATACCATCCTAAACTGGTGAGTCGACGTTCGGTCAAGACTTCAGACGTTATTCTCAGATTCAATAGCCCATCTTCCATGAAGGGAGCAAGGTCAGTATAGATGCTTGCTGTACTGTCTTTGCAACTTAGCCGTTGCCAGGGGTACCTTTGTTGCAAGCGACGTGTCCTAGAGTTCGATGAATTCCTAAAGATTGAGGGTTGCAAGAAGGGGAAGCACGTTTTTGCGCCAAAGAATCAATCGGAAGCCGTAAGGTTTTATCATTACTAAAACTACACGATGGTACTGAATGCAACGAAACAGACTGAACAGTTCACGGATTGCCGGATAGACCACTATCAGACACCCACAGAAGTGCATGTCTCTGTATTTGCCAAAAAGACAGACCAGGAGCGAAGCATAGTCACTATCGGCGCGAACGAGGTAACAGATGCGCTGCTCCTGTGCTCGGACGGTAGTCTGAATTTATCCACACAGATATCTCTGGACTTATATTTACCTGGATCGAAACGCTTCCTCAAGACCGTTGAACTATTTGGCCCCATCGACCCGGAAGCTTCAAGTTATAAGTACTATGGCACCAAGGTAAAAGGTTCTAATCCATATACGACATGATACGCTGACCCATCATTAATAGGTCGAGTTGGTTCTTAAAAAGCGGGACACTCGGTCTTGGGCTGTCTTAGAGAAGACTGAATATGCCGTTCCTGTAAATCTTACATTCGGTGTGGGAGGAAGGACAGGTACTATTGGCAGCAAGCAGCTGATATTAGATAACCAGAATGCAACCAAAGCATAAAGCATCCTTTCGGACTGCAATGGGAATTAGTCTACGTCTACTATGAGTGAAATATACATATAAGCTCATGGTTACTTCTATATCTCTACAAAGTCCGAGTAACCTCAACTTCCTGGAACACTTGAATTGTATCCCCAGGTTGAAGCTGGTCCCAGCCCTCAAACGCAATACCACATTCAAGACCCCTCGAAACCTCCGTCATATCGGCCTTCAGATGTCTGAGGGTTTCAATAGTACCTAAATTGAGATGGATCAGGGTCTGTCGTGCGTGCATCTACCTAACGGTGGTTGCATACCTATATGGATGGTCTCACCACCACGAATAACGCGCGCTTTCCTAGTTTTGTTGATCGCGCCATTGAGGACCCTACAGCCGGCGATTTGCTTCATTTCCTTGGCCTTGACCTTGATTTCGAATAACTGCACGACAGTGGCTTCGCCCGAAACTCGTGTTTCTATCAGAGCAGGAAGTAGTTTGAGGACACGGTCCTTAATCTGGTCCATCAGCCTGTAGATGATGTCTGACTCTATGATCGGGACATTCTGCGTGCTCGCGGCGTTTTTCACAGGGCGTGGGGTATTGACGGAGAACGCGACAATCGAAGCTACAGGGCATTAATACCATCATTCACACGGCAGGATGCACAGAGAGTACCGACCTTGGCTCGCTCTTGCACGCATAACATCTGACTCGGTAACTGGGCCAACGCCTGTTGCGATGATATTCACCCCGGTGAGGTGGTTGCCGATACCTTGTAGACATCCAGCAACGGCTTCTACAGTGCCGCTTACGTCGCCCTTGATCAGTAGCCTCAGTTCCTTCTTAGCGTCTGCGGCAGCCTTCACAGGTTCTGTGGTCCCTTCAGCTTCCCGATCCTCGCGCTCTGCGCGGCGAGCGTCATTTATCGAATCCAGGTCTTTGAGATTGGCTTCCAGCTCCGCCTTCCATCGTCGATTTGTGATAGCACGTTTTATATCGCTCTCCGAGCCTGATAAGACTTCTTCACCAGCAGGGGGAATCTCCTTCCATCCAGTGACTACAGCTGCACCACCCGGACCGACCGACTTCGTGGCTCCACCGTTTGGTGAAGTTAATAGCCGCACTCGGCAGTGTACTGTGCCGCATATGAGATGCATCCCAGGTGTGAGCTTTCCCCGACGGACCAGAATAGTTGCTATCGGGCTGGAACAAACTCAGGTTATTCAAACATTACGAGGTGTGGACGTTAACATACCCAAGACCTTTGTCAACCTTGGACTCAAGGACATACCCTTGTACTGGGCCAGTCTCTTCGGTTCGCAGATCCCTCATCTCAGCAATTAAAGATATTGTTTCGATCAGCTGTGGAAGACCATGGCCCGTGAGGCCGGAGACGTGAACAACGGGAACATCGCCACCAAAAGTCTCCAACTGCACATCCGCCGCGAGTAGTGCTCTCTCGACTTCGTCCTACAGGTCGGTCTCTGTATCAGTCATCATTATCGTTCTCTGCTTCGTGGATACGCACAATATCAACTCCGGGTTTGTCGACTTTGTTGATCGCCACTATGAGTGCGACCTTGTCCTCTTCTTTCTTCACAAGATCAAGAACTTCCCTGGTTTGAGGCATAATACCGTCGTCCGCCGCCACAACGAGAACGACCACATCTGTAACACTGGCGCCGCGAGCACGCATGGCAGAAAACGCGGCGTGTCCAGGCGTGTCCAAGAATGTGATCGACCTGCGAGAATCGGGGGACGTGGGGTCTTCGCTGGGAACGTCCACAGAGAAGGCACCAATATGTTGTGTAATGCCACCGGCTTCTCCGGCAGCCACAGAGGCAGACCGCAGTGTATCTAGTAACGTCGTCTTGCCATGATCAACGTGCCCCATGATAGTCACGACTGGAGGCCGTATAGGAAACTGCGAGCGGTCCTCAACCTCGGGTCTTTCTGGTTATAAGCGAGGGGAACTGAAGGTTTGGAAAACGAGGTGCTCACGGAGCATATATGTCAAAGGCCGCCTCATCATTTACAATGGGATCTCGACCAAACTCCATTGCAATGAGTGAGGCATACTCCGAGTTCAGCACTATCGGAACATTCAGTATATGATGATCCAAATATGTATCGAACTTACTGTGGTCGTGAGAGGTGTGGTCCCCCATCCCAGCTTGTACCATCCTGCGCTGCAGCCGGTCTAGTATAGGTCAGTCCTATTGGAGAAGCGAACTCAGCCGGTTGACGAACCTAGCCGTACATTCAGCAATTTTGCAAGGTTGCCGACAGAGACAATACTTGGAATAAAAATGTCCCTTTTGACCTTCGGCGCGGCCTTTGGTACAGCAGCCTTCTTAGTCTTAGTCTTTTCTACATGGACCTGACTGGCTAGGACATCCTTCTGGGCCAAGGTGTCATGACCATTCTCACCAGCGCGACCTCTTCTGCCAACGTCCACAATGACAGCCCGCCTCTTGCCGTCATCCCTGGGTTCTCGTGATCCAACGCCCTTCACTCTTGACTTGTCTGCACCAAAGCGTCTTGAAGGAGGCCTGGGCGAATGGTTATGTTCTGTGGGTAGCTGATTGGGGTCCGTCTCCTCTACTTCGATAAGTTCAGCGTCATCTGTGGCTGGGACGTAAGTACCGCGAAAAGCAGTGCGATCAGCTTGGCGGTATGTCTGCGTAGACGAGGAAGCAAGCGTTGGCATTGGGCGCGACCGTTCTGGCAAGGGGCGGGGATTATGTGATGGACCAGGTGTTCGTGCTCGATCCCCGTGGCCAGAAGGTGGCCGTGAGGGCGGCCGAGGCCATTTTGACTCCTGTTGCGACGGTCGTGCCCATTTTGACTGTGATGAAGGCGTTGGTTTTCCAGTGGTTCGAGTAGGACCAAAGTCATCCGGTTTACTCCATTTACCTAGATCCCTAGGCTACAGAATGTCAGCGATACGACGCAGCGTCAAGACCTGCAACTTACTGCAATCTTAGCTGCAGTAGCTGCCGAACGAGCCCCGCGTTGAGTGATTTGTAGCGACCGACGAGCACGGTGCATTGTCTAGGTATGAAAGCAAGCAAGCTGTTGCATGTGGATTTTACTGTAAGGAGGGGAATGAGAACGGAAACGGCTGCAATTTCAGCTAGCCGGGCGAAATATCCGCCTGTGCTGGCACGCCGATGCGCGCCTATCTAAATAACGAGCGCCACTGTATTGGCAGATACAAGCCTGAAGAGCAAAGGTACCGTTTTGTGTACTTTAGTTAATGTGAGCCTTTGAAGCACAGGGCTATAGTAGAAAGGACAAGCATATGGCCTGGTCACCGCCCCATTAGTATGTAATACACCGTTTTGTAAATCCCCCCGAAATTGGATAACACCAAAATAGCGCAACGAGTCAACGACCCTTCCTGATTCCCTCGGGTATATTGTTGACTAGGTTGCAGGCAGGAAATTTACGGAGTCTTGTGTCCTCCCTAGATTTATTATTATGATATCTTTCACCCCCCATGAACCGTCCAGGAAGGGGCTCACAATTACTATAGAAACATCGTTATAATCCCGACGCAGTGCACGCACAACACTGGTACATGTGCAGCTGAGTATTCTTACATCGTCAACATGGTATGGATCTTGTTCATGGAGGATAAAAGCACCTCTTACTCGGCTGCTGCCAAGAAGAGCAGGGGCAAGATCCCGCCCCCGCTTTGAAAACAATCAGAAAACAGTGAGAGCAAATGCAGCGTTTTGCTTACCCGGAATGACGTGAGAAGTAGTCAAAGTCGAGGTTCACTATAAAATCAGATGTGTCGTTAGCCTACAATCGCGGAGCTGGTCTACGTGCACTGACCAGCCATAGCCAGGACAAGCTGAACAACACCGTCCAAAATCAGTAACTTGAACAATACCCGAAGATGTATCATACCGCTCTTTCATCTAGCGTCAGGTTTCGCATTATCGATGGTTCCCGTGAACTCGGATCGTTGGGATCCAGAGGAGTAGGCCCGAAACGTACAACATACCGACCTGTGTCAGTTAGAACCTAATACAATGTAGTCAGTCTCCAAGGATAGCACTACAGGGCATGGTGGCCAACCTCGCGACCTATGCCACGGAAGGCCCTTTTCACACTTGCTATCTCTTGGCCACGTGCGTCTCGGAATCTGAAATACCACGCCATGAAACCTTCGTCTATGTTTGCAATTTGTGAGAAGAGAGCATCTTCAAGATTGGGCTCAGGTTGGTTCTCGGATGCAAGTGATAGTATACGATGAGGAGTATCTCTGACACCATTTCAGTTGCGTTGCGCTGACTGTTACGGAACATAGGCCTTACTTTAAGAAGACTTCATAACGCCTCCGCCATAGGTGCCACCGCTGATGCGCTTCTCCGAATGTGTCCAACACGGGTTCACCGTCTTGCGTATATGTGTTGTAGTCTTGTAGCCTCTGGACGTACATGCGAGAGTTAATCCAAGCGAAGGGGCGGCGCAGCTATCCTCAGACTATCGTCAGGGCCGATACTGTTTCAAGCTATCATACGTAAAGGCTAACCCAGAGAATTGGTGAGCCAGACTGGTCCATAACTAGCGCACGGAATGGGCGATGTGTACGGAACATCTGGCGGGCGAACATAGAGAGAATGCCTTTGGGCTCTTCAGCGATATAACCCAACGCCTCGCCTTCTTCATTCGCTGACGGTTCGCGGTCAGTAACATATGCATGGTCACGCAAAATCCGACGAACATATAGCATATACATTTGATTGTTCGAAACCGGCCAGGATGTTAAGCATTTCGATCTGCCTACGCTCGTAGTTGAAATAAGCAAACGAAGACATAGTGGATAACGAACCGAGTGATAACCAATACATCATTCTGAAGAAGTAACGTCTTCAGGCCCTCTTCAGGATTACTGGTGGGGGGTCTTTGACTTGTTTGCCACAATGGAGACTCTTGCACGGATGGTTCCTGCTCCGTGGCGAAATCGTCCTCTCGCCTTTCAACTCGCCGGCCATATAGCTTCTCTGAGTGCACCCTCGTCCTCCCAACGCCAGGCCTTTTATCCGAGAAGCGACTATGAGCGTATGCACGGCTACTCCTGCTCGGCGGGTTTAGCGGAGGACATGCACGTTGTAACGTTGCATAAGTGCGGTATACACGCGCAGGTAGGATGCTGACGGGTAGTGGGGGCCATATCAATCTCGTGAGCATTTGAAGAAACGTACTCAAAACTTGTTCAGAGCAATCTGTGGAATGTTTCGATTATGTACAGAAAGTATACAGAGGCTCGGCAGACGCGATCCCCGCCGACGCGTCTCACTGCAGACCCCGGCCACCAACAGGTGTAGTCCGACCTGCCTTCCGTGTCCGGCGACTTTGCACTACGTCTAAGCTTCAGATAGGAGTTGCATGGCTCTACCCCGCTCTCTATGTCGCACCGCGAGTCTTATCTCCCGCAGGAGTTGCGTCAGGGTATGTCACCGAACCAGTTCCCGGACCATTTTCTCGTGGTTCAAAAAATCCGAGGACACTCTTAAAGCCAAAGCGAAAGAACCAATTCTCACCGAGGACAACCTCTTCCACCCGCTATCTCAGTCCCCGTTTCCTGCCTTGCGTGCCCGCGGGGAAGCCATCCAAACCCTTGCGTCATGCCCAGTGTGTGCATCACATCATAACCACGACTCTCATGCATCTGCTCAGCCAAAGGCGGTTTCATACGAGTGCCCGGATTGCGGATGGCCCACACACTGCACGGAAGAGCACTGGAAGGAAGACCTGGAGCACAAGAAGTACTGCTCGCGACTGAGAGAGGTGAATGAGGACGAACATGATTTAAGGAGTGGTAGAAGGATAAAAGAGTTTGAGCTGCCTGGTAAGTAATTGGTCGGCATTCTGATGCATAGAATAAACCATGTACTGTAACAGGCCCCCAGGACTCTGAAGCTGCTATCTCCTTTGCCAATTGGGATCTCTTCTGGTACACACGCGGATTTCCTTCCATGGACACGGAACGATCGCGGCGGCACGCCAGTAAATTACTGACTTATCCCGTAACCATTGGCTCTGCGTTACACCAGCACAGCGGGCTGACAGTGAGCAACCAGCGATTGACCCCCGAGGGTAGCCGTTCAATGGCAGGTCAGTCTTCATAGTTCTATCTTCTTCACCATTCTCTGAATCGGTTTTATGTGCTTAGCTCTGCGCATGACGCTGCACGTACCGCCAGGAACGCCAGAGACGGAGGAAGCCTCAGCAGACAAGCCGCAAATGCGCATATTTATATTAGGTGCTCGCGCAGAGTCGTCTCTGCCCCCACATGTGTGGGAGCAGTTGACTATGCTATTCCCTTCTGCGCTGTTCCATCTGTACTTCATCGGGCCGCAAGTTGCGCTCCCTAAGCCTCCTAACTCTGATCAAAAAACAAGCACGGCAGCACCCCCGGCCGCGGACCCGGCAACATCTCCCGCTACGGAATCTCGTTCTTCTGGAAGTTCCGAAGTTGAACAATCAGAGGGAGAGAAGCCGGTTTACGTGCCCAACGTCTACGAGCCACCAACCCCTGCAGCTATCGCTCGTCTCAAGCGTACCAGAGAGTCGATTGAGCAATACGGAGTTCCCTCCTACACCGTTCCGTATACAGCTCAATTGACCATCACAGGCATGCAGGCCAACTATGCGGACGTGCACCCTCAATTCCAAGAAACCTTTGATCCATACACCGACTGCTTCTTCCTGTTCTCCCCTGGTTTTGGCTTCCCGTCGCCTACAAGTGTCTCCGAAGTGACTGGTGAACCATTGCTGCAAATCGCGTCACCGACAGAGTGGGGTGCTGTCATTCCTTCTTTACTGGCCACCAAATGCCCCATTTTTGTGACAGGATTCTCTCCAGCTGATGTAGAGAGGGACGTCAAGTCGCTTTCACAAGCACCTGATGTTGCTGGAGAGTTTGACTGGGTCGTCACGCCTGGGCCGAACGCGTTTGGAAGCGAAAAATGGGAGGTCGCAGATTTCGATCCTAGGGTGATGATAAAGACGAATTGGGGGATATGGGGGATACGTGGCAAGCGAAGGGATATACGGGAGAGGAAGAGCTGGTTTTGATATGTGCATCCCATACGTAGAGTTTAGTACACAAATTAATAGTTCACATCTCATTCATGATGAGCTGAGATGTGACGTTACTCACGTGATAACAAGACGCGTCGCGTCACAGTCGACGCGCCCGTTGACGGTCATGTCTTCGTTGAATCCTTTGATGACTATCCACTGTCATACAGAACACTACCGGTCAGCTACACATCAACGCTAGACTTTGTCTACTACGTTTCACTCTTAATTCTGTCTGTGACTTGACGTCCTACCGATCGTGCACTTCAACGAGCACGTACCATGGTCTATTTACCGCCTCCGCATCTTGCGTCAGCAGCACGACCGTCGTACGGAGAAGCCTACGCAAATATCCTGGCGACTCATCGACGCTCCCCTCTTACTTCTGCGGCTTCAGTTATAATACTTGTTGCTCCGGATGTGGACGCGCTATGTGCAGCACGCATGCTGGCGGACCTCTTGAAACAAGATGACGTGATGTATCGCGTTATACCTGTCGCAGGGCATGCTCAACTAGAAAGCATACGAGATGAACTCGCTCAATACGCGGACGTACGTGTGCTATGTGCTCGGTGCTGCCTTTGTCTCTGGTCACTTACGCGCATGACTGGGATGGGTGCCACAGCTGCATACCCTGATACTTTTGAACATGGGCGCAATCCTGGATTTGCCGTCTCCAGAGTGGTTCGGAGACTTTGGAGAACAGCTGACAGTACACGTCATTGACTCTTCAAGACCTCAAAACTTGTCCAGTCTCTTCGGCGGCGGGGACAGCGGCGAGCGCATAGTAATATGGGATGATGGGGGTGCGGAGGATATGCAGGAAGACAGAAAAGCTTGGGAGGTTCTGACTGTGAGTGGTGTCTCATTCAATGCGGAGGAGAATCGTAACTTTGCCCTAGTATGAGCCTGAACCAGATTCGGACGAAGATTCAGACGTGGAAGAGGATGAGGATGAGGAGGATGAAGAAGATCCAGTAGATGATTACGGCGAGGGAAGCTCAACAGGGAAACGTAGATCCCTTGGTGAGGGTGACCGCTCCCCCAAGAAACGAAGGAAAATCGAGGTTCGTATCTTCCCCCAGACGTTGATGTGGTGACTTATATGTTTGTGATGTAGAAGCCCCACCGTACACCAAGAGAAGAACGAGAGAGACTCGCAGCTCGCTTAGAGAAGCATTACATGTCAGGAACATGGCACGCACAAAGCGCCTCTGGAACGATTTACTTATTGGCCACAGTTCTTGAGCGTGTGGATACGGATCTGCTCTGGTGAGTTGAACGGATCCACTTTAGAAGACGTCGTATCCTCACACACTCCTAAGGCTAGCAATTCTTGGCCTTACGTTTCAATATACCACCTCACGAATATCACGAGACGAATACGATAAATACCACTCAATATACCATGATGAAGTCGCTCGGCTTCACCCTCCGCCACCTGCATCTGATTATGAATACAAGGCGCAACATCCAGATGACCGTGCTATTTTCTCCACCAATGAATTTCGATTTATGCTGTTCAGACATTGGAACCTATACGACGCGTTATACCATTCCAGTTATGTCGCTGGCAAGCTCGGGATCTGGAAGGAGAGGGGGCGAAAGAGGCTGACCGGCCTATTGGCAAAGATGGGGTAGGTCATCCCTGCTTGAGTCCTCATTTCTCGTGCTTATGATTGTTACAACACATAAGATTTTCTGTTATTGAGACTCAACAGTCGTACTCTCACATGGCGAAAGACCTCAAGCTATCGTTAAAGAACAAGCTTGATCAGATTGCGCCAGAGTATGGTCTGCTGGAGCTCTCATATCCCTCCTTCGCCCGTTCATGCGGGTACATATCTCAGCCACTCTCTGCCGGTGACTCTGTGGAAGCCATATCGGCGCTTTTAGAGGTTGCTGGAGGTGTGAAGATTGAGGTAGAAGTAGAGGGGGCCCGGAATGGAGGAGAATGGTTCGGTGGTGGAAGATTATGGGATGCTGGCGGCAGAGAGGGTGCGCCACGGAAAGATGATGATAAAGAAAACGCGCTTGTCCATGGGGTGGGTAGTAATGCTGATCACGCAGCAAATGAAAAGGATACCGAGGGTGCTGGGAAAGAGGAGCACACGGAGCTGGAATGGTGGGTAAGAAACTTCTGGACTGCTTATGATGCGTTGAACGAGTGAGTCTTACCAACGTATACGGCAAAATAAATACTTACCTGGCTTCTCTTCCAGCATCTTTTTGATGCGCCGCGCTCTCCCACTGTCTATGGCTCTCCATCGCGCCATCATTCGACAAGGGACCTCGATAATCGACAAACAAGACATTAAAACTTTCCATGGTCATCGTGTGGTGGTACTCACGCAAGGACCCGACCTCGCACTATTCTCTCACCCTGGTGTACTCTCCCGTCTGGCGCTATGGCTTGTCGAGGCCCTGCGAGATAAAGTGTCACCCACAATTGCAACAAGTTCACGAAGCCGACGGAAAAGCCTGCCATTTATCGTAGCATGCCTCAACGAGAAGGCTGGAACATATATCGTCGTAGGGGTGACTGCAGCCAAAGACTTTGGAGAAGTCAAAAAGAAGTGAGTACACTTGTTGTACTTGGCACCGCTATCCTCCAGTTTGACGAATTATCATTTCCAGCGAGTTTGGCCTGGCGTTCCTAGATGCAAAGGAAAGATGCAATGCGCGCATGCGCCATGGATCATTCGATACAAGTGTAATAGAGATCAACAAGGATGACTTAAAGGTGTTCCTTGAGACGATGTGTGAAGGAGGCGAAAGGTAATCGGGCATAGTGATCCACTCGCCATGTATTAGTTCAGTATTTCATTGGTGTAATCTGCGTCATTTTAGTGTAGCAACATCTTTATGTATAGGTTTTGCCACACTCTCATTCGAAGCAATAGCTATGCAGAGAGAATTTGGTTTACATTATACAGGGTTTCGTTACATACTGGTTCGTGTTTCTTGACGTTACATATTACAATACTCCTTTTGTGCTGGGAACGTCGTCTCCGCCTGTACGAGTAATGGCTTCCCTAATAGCCAGAGCAAGGGCTTTGAAGGCAGATTCGGCCCTGCAGAGATCGTTAAGGCGGAGGAATATACGATGCGTAGATCAATTTTTACCTATGGTGATCATTCTCTCCTCGGAGAACATCTACATGCAGTGTTACACCCGAGGCCATGGCAAACGAGTAGAAAATGTGGGGAAACATCTCGGTCGAGAGATCCCCTAGCTTTTCGCGCTTGATACCAAGATCTGACACGCAGTACGGCCGTGAGCAAATGTCTATGACGGCGCGAGAAAGGGCCTGTACAAGATGAAGTCATTAACAGCGGACGAATAGAGGTGACAAAGATGTACTTCATCTAAAGGAGCAAAGCCGGTTCCGTAACGACGGATGCCTCTGACCTCCCCTAATGCTTGCTTGAAGGCGGTCCCTAACGCGATAGCGCTATCCTGTAAGGTAATGGGCCTTGATAAATTCGCGCACTAGGAAAAGGACTACTCTTGGCTGGTACATATCTGCAGTGTGATGATCATCTATCCAGAGATCGCCCTGGCATTTCATCGTCAGGGACATCCCCGAATGCTTTGCAAGTGCGCTGTACATCTGCCAAGTATGGTTACAAAAAGAAACGACACAAGTTGAGGCATGAGAGGAACGTACATGATCGAGGAAGCCTATCCCCGTCGAGACATTTATTTCTTGCTTATTTCCGCTACCTGCTTGACAGTCCAGATTGATCGCGACAGAGATTGTCGTCTCGTTCGTCTTGCGCTCCACTGTCGCAGTTCTAGCTGCCATTGTCGTTGCAAGGTGTGTGAGTGAAAGCAAGTACAGTGAGAACACGCAAAGTTTCAGTGAAATCCCACCTCCATAAGCTGACTCGTATCGCAATTGGTTCCACACTAGATCGTATCGGGAACATCTAGATTAGGCAGTTACTCAGGTACAAGCGTGTCTTCAGCGAATGGCCCCCTCCCTTCCGCTCTCGCATCCATCGTCTTCCAGAAATTACATCCTTTGCCATCATTCTGAGCACCCGCATAGCATGTCCACCAGTATTTAACCGGGATACTCTTCTCACGATCAACCTCTGATGTTGTATACCGATTCTTCATGTCAGGTCTGAGGATACAGGGCACGTTACATTGACATCTCGGTATCGATGAAGGCTGGAAGTCGGGGCGGTAGAAGCGGAAAGTGATATTGATGCGAGAGTTGTAAGAGGGTCCCGACTTGCCGGGAGAGTCAGAACGGTGGTCTGTTGGCGGATAGGGCGGGTGAAACGGATCGATTACAGTCTGTGGAGGGATGGAGTGTTTGAAAGTTTCTTGACATGATGCATGCATAATGGTCAACTAGACAGTGTATCAGCAGCAAACGAGTGGCAATTTTTTTAAAACGCGCACGCACCGAATTATGTGGTAGAGGGATATTGTATGTCCTTGCACTTCGCACCTCTTTCTCGTCAGTCGGTATTACTTCCCGCAGTCGAAAAACTCGTGTTGTCCCTGAAAACCATATTAGCTAGCTATGTTCTAAGTATAACTGTAACAAGTCATTACCAAGGCTCAAGCTCGCAATGGTAGGATAGGGCCCGAGATATGTGAGTTGATCGGAGTGAAGGCCAACACTTTCCGCAGAGCCCTCATAACGATTTGAAGCCGCAACATTGGCGCGCCATACGAGCTTATCTTCTTCCTGCGGCTCTAGGGCGAGGTCATCGGAGGTCGCTGGGCAGCCACCCCACTCAAGGGGAAAGGGTTTTCTTTTACGTAGTTCCGCGTTCACGACTCTTTCAACATATTGACAAGCCTCTTCCATCGCTGATGGGAAGTAATCAGGGGGAGGTGTGGGGCGACCATTATACCTAAGCCAGTTTGACTTCGTCAGTGCTGATCCCCGCGTAGTTCAATCATGAAACAGACCAAAATTGGGCAGCTTCTTTCATATTATCGCCTTTCTCTGTCCGGGATCGTCTAATGTAGAAAGACGTAGAATGGGGACTTTCTACTACTCGATCAAACAGCCACCATTTATTTCTCTGCCAGTTCTCACTTTCGTCGAGCATAGCATAATACAATCTGAGTGATGTCTTCAGCCTTGCTGTCACACATCAACGAATGATGCTCACCTGCACGCTAGCTCAGGAGGAAGCACAGAAAGGTGCATTGTGCAAGGCGTATGTTTTTCAACCAGTGCCGGAGTTCCAAGGGTAAGTGGGGGGAGCTTTGGAGGCGCAAGCTTCGCAGGACGCTCTGTCGAGTTCGGCGGTCTCAATATGCTCATGAACTCGGTCTGAGATACAGGCTTGACCTTGGTGGGGCTGGCACTCGATCTTGTGCTTCCCTGTACGAATTCGGATTCCACGAGGCGGGGAGCAGGAGAGGGTGTTCGCTGTATACGAGATTTCTTTTTCGGACTACATGATGCGTCGGGATTAGTCATCGGACCGTCCTTGGAGACAAGCCACTTGTCTAGTCCAATTGTGCGCTTTCTCTTCGTGCTTGTTTTAACCGCGGGGCTGCCCAGCTTATGTCGCTGTGGCTCATCAGTGCACCCAGTGTTTCCGTGGCCTCTTTTATTAAGCATATCAGCAGCATGCTGCACATTGCCCTCTGACTGAGCCAGTGCATCTAGAAGCAGTGACTGGTCGTTGACAGGCTGGTCGAGTAGGCTGGAGACGAGAGCCATTAGAGTATCGGTATCTTCCTCCATATGCAAGCCCTACAGTCGCGATATGAAGAACTGGTAGGGTTGCAAGATCAAGTTGCCAATACGGTGAGAGGTAAGCGGCAAGTCATTATGATGGCACCGCAGCTGGTAATGCAAACGCGGTCACGTGGACTCTTATCTACGGAAAGTCGAAGTCCGTGTCGGCCCGTTGTGTCGCACTCTGGTGTCATTATCTCCAAGTTTCGCATTCACGCTCAACGACCAAGGCCAAGACGTTGAGGATGTCTACGAAGACTGACAGCGGGGTAGACAAGGCCAATTCAGAGGCCTATAGCACCACCGTGGGGACGGCACCCGCATTAGGAGCGCGTTTCCGTGTGAGTTCGCAGTCCCATGACTTCGCTGAACGATGATACCGCGAGAGCTAACGTAGCGCACGTACAGACTACGACTATGGCCGCAGCAGCTTTGATTTCCTCGGTGTACCTGTTGCTATTCCAAGGTTCCTTGCTTAGAAGACCAACCGGGGTGGCCGACTTCTCGAGTCTTAAAACACATTGCGAGCATGTGAGGCCCATTCACACGAACTCCTTCATTGAGCGGCAAGATCGCCTTGCGCAGACTCTACACTCTCTGGGCGCATCTGCATACATTGCCGAACCTGGAGCAAACGGCGCATACTACGCTAACTTGTCCGGGTCTTCATGGCATCTTTCTGAGCGACCGCTCTTGCTGTTGATAACTCCTACAGAAAATAACGGAGTCGTCTCTGGCAACGTCACTATCCTGACACCTGCGTTTGAGTCTACACGAGCAAGACTTCTCCCAATCCCAAGCGACACTGAGATTGCTTTCCCTGAATGGGCGGAGGATGCTAATCCGTACCAGGTGGCCGCGTCGGCCATCCCGCAGCTGCAGAGTTTATCGGACGGAAAGATCTATGTTGATGGTGCTATGCGAAATTTTGTGGTGGATGGGCTGCAACAAGCAGTTGGCCCCAAAGTCGAAGTATCAAGCGCCCCGGTAGAGATTAGACGGTTGCGCGAGAGGAAGACCGATGAAGAATTGGAAATAATGAAGTGTGTCAATGAGGTGCGTTTACACGGCTGTACTCTTCGCTAGTACTGATATGTGCCACGACAGGTTACTGTTCTAGCTATCAGGGCCGTTCGCCGGCAGATGTATATTGGCATACGAGAGTCGGAGGCTCGCAGTATGATTCGCGGGGCCTTGTCAGCCGCAGGATTGGTTAACCTTGACTCTATTGTTCTTTTCGGACGTAAGCACTCACCTCCGGAATAGTTCATGGCACGAGAGTCACATACGCTTCTTTTGTTCTAGCTAATGCCGCCCTTCCGCATGGCGGCGGAACTGACAGGGAACTGAAAGAGAAAGATTATGTTCTGATTGACTGCGGCGGAGAGCTATTTGGGTATCACAGCGACGTGACAAGGGTGAGCACCATATCTCTCCAGCTGGTATAAACCTAACGCCATGCGATACCAGACGTTTGCTCTGGAAACATCATCCATCCCAATCGAACACTTGGATCTATGGGACATCGTCTTTGATGCGCAGGCGGCTGCCATCGCCGCAGCGCATAACGGTACCATCACTTCAGATGTTGATCGAGCTGCACGCCTCACAATCAAATCGGAGGGTTATGGGCCGTACTTTACACATCGTCTAGGGCACGGTAAAGCGATATCATCTCCTAGAACTTTCAGCCTCTCATATCACGCCCACTTTACAGGAATTGGCCTCGAAGTGCACGAGTCACCATACCTGCGTGGTGGATCGGACGATATCATCCTAACGGGTCATACCTTCTCAGATGAGCCAGGCATCTATATTGAAGGAAAAGTACGTTTTCCCACCATACAAGCAACTAGTATACTGACGGCACTGTTAGGTGGGTGTAAGATTAGAGGACTGCTTCTACATAGAAGCAGACGGTAGTCCCGTTTTCCTAACTGCCGGTGTAGGTGGTCAGGCCGGTAGTCCATGGGAGCCGTAGGTCTATCGTTCCCTTCATTGCGATGAAAGCCACTAGTGCTTGCCAGATGTTTGAGGTTGCAGATGATTGAATATCCGTGATATCGTGTATCTATCTACGCTATTATGCTTTGTCTACATCGATTATAGTCGCCTTCTAGGCGACGGAAGAAATCAATGTACTTCGCTTTGATCACATCTTCGTCACGGATCCGTTCACGTTCTGCAGTTCCGGGGTCCTCAGAAAGATTTTGACAAGCGCTTGAGTCGATAACCTGACCGTTGTGGCGTTCACACTCGACGAATTGTTAAACTCATCTACCACACACACGGACACATAATACCTGACTCTGCTCTATACGCCGTTGATTATGGCCTCCTCATCGCAGTCTCCGGAGCCAGAGCCAGAGCCAGTCGCTGGTCCCAGTCGGCCAACCTTCAAGTCCTTCGGACTCATTGACCCGCTTGTCGAAGCCCTCGAGCGGATGAACTTCAAGCACCCTACAGACATTCAAGCAGAAGCTCTCCCACATGCACTTCAAGGACGGGATATTATTGGTGTTGCCTCAACAGGCTCCGGGAAAACCGCTGCCTTTGCGCTTCCTATTCTACAAAAGCTATGGGACGAACCCAAGGGGCTCTTCGCATGCGTCATGTCACCTACGAGAGAGCTGGCGTTTCAAATAGGGGAGCAATTTGAGGCGTTGGGGAGCGCGATGGGTGTGCGGTGCTGTGTAATCACTGGTGGCACGCCGGAGGTACAGCAGAGTATTGCGTTAGCTAAGAAGCCCCATATTGTAATTGCCACCCCGGGGCGATTAAATTGGCATCTGGAAAACACAAAGGGATTCAGTCTGAGGGGGCTCAAATTCTTGGTGAGCCAATACTTGTTCACGAATGCTCTATTGAACTTCATTCACGCCCTTTGGCCCAGGTATTGGACGAAGCAGATAGGTTGCTAGATCTCGACTTCGAAGTTGCTATCGACAAGATTCTCAAAGTATTACCTACCGAGCGTAGCACATACTTGTTCTCAGCAACGATGACTACAAAGGTTGCGAAGCTGCAGCGTGCGAGTTTAACAAATCCAGTGAGGGTGGAAATATCTACGAAGTACGTCCTACAGTCTAGACTCGTGTGCATCTAGCTAATAAACTTACCAGATACTCGACGGTTGACACCCTTCTGCAATATTTCCTATTTATACCGCTGAGCCAGAAGGATGTCCATCTCATTTATCTGGCGAATTCGCTGGCATCCAACTCTATTATAGTATTTACCAGAACGGTTCACGACGCTCAAAGGTACGTCCGAGGATAGTCAGTAGACTCGAGAAGCTTACGTACTTTTGGCAGACTTTCTATAATATTACGCACTCTTGGTTTTCCCGCGGTGCCGCTGCATGGGCAGCTCAGCCAAAGTCATCGTCTGGGTGCACTGGCGAAGTTCAAGAGTGGCGGCAGGAAGATCCTTGTAGCAACGGACGTAGCAAGTCGGTAAGTAGAGTTTCACTCGCTTCGAAATAGAGGAACTCGCACTTACACAATACTACAGAGGTCTAGATATTCCCTCAGTCGACGTTGTCATTAATTTTGACATCCCGACACATTCAAAAGACTACATTCATCGTGTAGGTCGAACAGCCCGTGCGGGTCGCTCAGGAAAGTCTATAACACTTGTCACGCAATATGACGTTGAGCTCGTGCAACGGATTGAGAGCGTCATTGGGAAGAAGATGGAGCTGTGGCCTACAGACAAAGAGGAGGTCGCGCTCCTGAAGGAGCGAGTAGATGAGGCCGGCAGATTGGCATCCAATGAGCTCAAAGATCAGTCGAAAAATGGCGGCTTTGGCAAGAAACGGAGGCGGAATGACGATGGGGGCGGCAACGATAACCGCGACAGGGATGATGATACGGTCGAGGCAGGTATGCCATCTAAAAAGAAGAAAGGCCGTCGGTAGTCCCTTGCTTCATCTCTATTGTTCTCGGTGTGTACTCGTTTCTGACATACATGTATCGTTATGACGCCGTATGGCATCATGGCACCGGGTGCGGGTGATGAGTGTGCCCAGTCAGTTGACGAACATCAGGTCAGACCTGAGAACATACTTGCTACCGGTATGTACTGGCGAACCTTCGTGTAACAAGCACTCGTTCCCGTGTCTACGAGGAAAGAACGCATTAGCGGACACCATCAACGGAAGATTGCTACAATTGTACCTGTGCAACAGTGCTGTCCCACGAGTAAGAGGGGAGGATACGGCTTCCTGTGGGCTATTTCGATGATTCTTGTAGAAGATGGTCTGGTAACGGTTGGCCCTTATGTGATTGCAAAGCGATTCAAATGGGATACTTACCTCTCCGCCTTGCACGCCGTCTTGTACGCCTGTCAAATATATCAAAAGTGTCCATTCTGACTTCGCTCCCGTGACCGAGTCCCGCACAGAGTCGTCGTAGTGTGGCCCAAAATACTGTCCTGGCCCGTACTTATATAATCTGATATTCGTGTTCAACGAGTGGACTGCTCTTTCTGTAGGTGCATTCGCTGGTCTACGGACGGATTGTGGATATTGAAAAGAAGGGAGGTGAGGTGATATCACACTGAAGAGGTTTTGCGCAAACTCCGGGGATGTAAATGATATCCTCTCTGGAAAGTCATACTAATCAGCCCCTTGACTTGCCTATATACTTCCATACGCACGGTTAACTCTCTCGGCTTCGCCTTTCTTCTTCGGGGGCGTCATCTCCAGTGGCAAACCGTCGATGAACCTCACAAAATGCTTGCATTCTTCAGCGGTGAAGAAGTTCTATTGCAAACAACATGATACTTCAGCGGGCATCCATACCCTCCATAGCCCCCGGCTGCGCTCAACTAACGTCTATAAGAATGATCTGGTCTTCCAGAAGGACACGGCATCCGAGATAATCTTTGGATGAGACAGACGGAAATTGTACAGCTGGCTGCTGTGGAGCTTTCGACACAGCTGTGGCTGACTTGAGCGAGTTCTTCTTGGCCATCGTGACCAGAATCAAATTCTGCGAACAGATTGAGGCTTGTACGATGCACTCAGTGAGGTGCACGTACAATGATGACAGAAGTATGAACAAACGGAGACTAAACGTAGCTGTATATTGATCCGCCGTTGTTGCTTAGCTAAGCATGTACATTCTCAACCCTCTACGGCCATTTCGAACAACCACATATATTCGCGAATGTAAGAAGGGTTTCGGTCTTGCGACAACGAACACCGTACGTTGGCAGGGAGTGATATATGTGCGGCCACATTCCTCTCTCCCTCTTCGGTAGAAGTTTACAGTTATCTTCCAGAGATCGGAGCATGACCACAAGCTCACGAGCAACTGGGAAGCAGAGATATTGGTCGTCCATAAGCGATTGCATTCAAAGTACATTGAAAAGGTGTGCTGTTGGCAACATACAAACCACGGAAGTCAAAGGAGTGCGTACATGCTTACGGTAACATAAGGCTGAGGCCCTGTATCATCCCCGCGTCGATGTGTTTCGGCATGGGCCTCGTGCATGATGGATGTGCAGAATTTCGAGAGATTGGCTGCGCGACGTCAGCAGCAAAACCCCGGGACTAGATCAAATTTGGCCGACATTGACAAACTCGTGGCAAGCGTTTATCACGTCGAGTATATGTCGCTGATAACACCGCCGCGAATATCCAGGTTTTCAGGGAGCTTGCCAACAATAGCCAAGTACCCATTTCCCGACCCATACTGCTACATATAGCGGGGCATTGAGTTTTAGGCGTCCTGCCACCATCTGAGCTCCTTTATCCCTACGCTGGATACTATGGCGTTCGAATACTGGTCGCCAGAGCCCAAATGGCGATATTCCCTCTCTAGGCTGCACAACTGGTACACCACTCGCTCTGTGGCATTGAAATTCATGATGTGGAGTGCTTTTATATCCTTGTTTGTTGGAGCTCTTGGTGGAGGGCTCCTGGGCGTAGGAACTGGCACTGAAAGTGTCAGCGCCATCATCCGAGAAAGCACAGGCAACTACACAGGAGTACGTCCGGTTCATCGCAGGCTAGCGCAATTAACTGAGTTCATCGATTAGATCGCTCTAATAGGGCATGTATTCGATATCGACATACCATCGCGTAGCGTACAGATCTCGTGGCTTATAATTGGGTGTGGCGAATTACGCCAGTCGGGTACAAGCTCATATAGCGTTGATACCTGTGGACGGTTAAACGTACCCGCCGATTTTTTCGTGGATGGGTGCGTCAATGCTCACATAGGTCTTACAAGTCGTGATTGATGCTGCGTTACCAGGTCATCCCAGGCCAATGGCAGTTATGACCCTTCTTCAGCTCCACGGGAGAGTAAGAGCAACACAACACTAGTGTAGTGAGTGGGCAGATACTGCGCTCTTTTACCTACTCAACAACTCATACCTCGTTCCAGCGTCCAAGCACTCAACGAATTCCAGACAACACATATTCTCGAGATCACCTCTTGGAATGGTCTGGATCAACAGTATGCGTATCCCTTCGACACCTACTTCCTCGACACGAGTTTTATCGCCCGGAACAGTGACAGTAATGCCAGCCTTCCTATCCTTACCCTCAACCCTATCGATTCCACAAATAACTTTTCTCCGTACCTCGAAGATGACATGCTCACTACCTTCCCGATCACAAATGATACGGTTGTTCCTATCCAAGGTCGTTACATGCGGCTTCAATTCAAGCGAACCGTCCTCACTCAGGTCTTCGTGGTAACTCTGTTTGCTGTCAATTGGGCATTAACAGGTGTTGTCCTTTACATAACCATCTCTGCAAATGATGGGAAAGATGTGAATGATTCGATTCTTGTCCTGCCCCTCAGTGTTATCGTCACGATCCCAGCACTGAGAGCATTGTGGGTGGGTGCTCCCGCCTTCGGTGAGTGATTTCTGCGCTTGGATAGCCGAGTCTGATCATCTCCTTTCTTTCGTCAATGTCCGCCCTCAAGGTCTACTGTTAGGTACGTGTAATAACAGAAGGTCTTACAGCTTGCTTACGAACGCTGCCTCTCAGACTCCTGTGGTTTATTCCTGCAGATGGTTGTTGTCTCCTTATGCTCCATATTCCTCGTGGTCTCTGTCGGCCTCAGCACCAAACAGGAGCAAGCCGCTCGTCGCAGACGCCATCAACGATACACCGAGATCGACGATACGACATTGTCCGACATTGAATGGAGAGAGTCGCACGGTCTGAAACGAGCCCCAGTAATGAAGACACCTCCTACCAGTGCCACCTAATTGACGCTTGGGTGTCAGTCTGGTGTCAGCCACATTGAACGAACTACGCCAGCTTGAGGACTAATATGCGCTTGGCATGGTCTGGGGAAGATGAACCTTGATTGAAATCTATCTGAAGCTTGGACGCTTCAGGAGCTTGTCGGATCTGTATGTAATGCCGCAGCTGCGATTATGTATTTTTACTGTCTGGTAACCTGTCGGATGACGATTCATCTTGCAGCGAGGTGCAGAGGACGTAATGCGCCCTCTCACTGCCAGCGTCACAGAGTCATCGACCCCAAAACTTGCACAATCACAATGTGTAGCTGCCGGATCTCGAAAAGCCGCAGAAGCTTAACATTGACGTCGGAAAGGGAGCGTTTCCATATATCGTGCCTTGATGCGTATGACTGACTGCGCATTTCGATAGTCAAACCTTGGTCGCAAAATATGGCAAATTTCTCATTTCCACAGGCATGCCAACAGCGCGAATTACTATGGCTTGAAACTGTTTTCCCGTCAATTTCTGACTCCAAAGCGTCTGGTAAACAGGTGCCTGGAGGCTGGAGCCATCAGTTGTATTTAGTGCGGTAAGAGATCATGGTCGCCATCATTGTTATCTTTGGTGACTGATGGCGTTAAAGAAGAGCGACAATATAGAATGTGTGGACTATGTGTGTCTTGGCTCCCGCTGAAGTTTTTTTCACGTTCGAGTCGTCCTCCATGGTCCTCTGGATCTTCCATCATACATCCTCACTACGCCTCTGGTTTGCCCGGCAAGATATTCGAGCGAAATTTCTCACTTGGGCATTCTTTGTCGGGGCTACTGTCGCAGGACTCGCAGGCGGAATATTAGGTGCAGGCAAGAAGAATGGTAATCTTACTACCGTCATATCGACAGGTTCAGGCAATCAATCCGGAGTAAATTTCCCTACCGTACGAGCTTCAAGTTGGACCGGTGCTTATTAGAGCTCTCTTGCCAGATTTTGCTCATCGGTCACATATACGATGTAGACATCGATAATCGTCGAGTGCAGATCTCCTGGTTGATCGACGGGTGTGGGCAGTATCGAATGCCTTACACCACCTCGTACAGCGTCGAGAATTGTGGACGACTGAATCGACCCACGTTCTTCTTTATTAATGGGTACCGACTGCGTACGCCTCAGTCTCATGCGGCCTCCTGATTACTTCACAGCGCCCCGAACCCTAGTGGCATATATGACCCTAATACCACACCTTGGGGTGTCGAGTATGTCGACAATGATCTTGATGCAGGTCCAGTGTAGTAAGTCCTATGTCCTAGCTCTATGTCCGCAAAGACGTGTGGATTATTAACATCCATCTCAGTGTCCAAGCCATCAACGAGTTCCAAACGAGCCATCCGCTAGAGCTGGTTGACTGGCATAGCACGGATCAACTCTTCACATATCCCTTCGACACCTATTATTTGCATACCACGTTGACCGCCATCGATAGCACCACCAACAATAGTTCCCCTCTTCTCAGCATCAGTCCCGTCGACTCTACGAACAACTTTGATCCGTTTATCCTTCAGACCAACGTTATACACAGTAAACCCCCAGTACAGGGTCTGAACAACACAGTCGAATCCCGTTACGTGAGGATTGCTCTACATCGGACGATTCTCACGCAATTCTTCGTGATGTCCCTGTTCATAACGAATTGGGCACTGACAGGCGTCGTGTTGTATATTACCATCTGCGCGAACGATGGTATGCCAATGCAGCCTTCGATCCTCGTCCTGCCCTTGACTGTCACTCTGACAATCCCCACGTTACGAGCACTCTGGATAGGTGCACCAGCTTTTGGTACGTATTTAACTCGCCACTTGGTCTACGAAGCGGTATTGATCAGGCTAACATATGGCATACAGGACTTCTGCTTGGTGAGCTTTTACTCTCCTGCTCTCACCGTGCTGCGGCTGGCTCACTGACATTGACAGATGTCTGCGGCATTTTCGTGCAAATGTCTGCTATAGTCTTGTGCTCCATCTTCTTGTTGGTGCGCATTGCCCTGCGCAGCCCACACAAGCGAGAGCTCAAGAAGAGAAGGTACATGCGGTTGCAACTGTCTGGCAGCGTGGACGCGGACGAGATACCGTTGACGTTAATGCAAACAACTCATGAAGTCGAAGACTCCGAGCACACTCTCGTTAATCAGGATACATGAAACGCTCACCGAGTCTCAACGCGGAGCGTGCTAGTTTTGTAATATATTGCCTTGTATATTTCTTTTTCAAGATTGTACACTACAATGTTTACTTCCACTGCTATGACACTTTCCCTCTATGTCGGTTTATCGTGGGTCGACTTTCTAGTGGGTTACTTGTGGGATTGGGCTGATTCAAAGCCATTTCAAATGACGCGGTGTGCCAATTGTTGAACCACTTTTCGTTGAACGTGATCCCTCTCACCCCCGTCTATCTGTGTGATTGTGCGGCGAAGATATTGCAACATTTCCCAGCTAGGAGTAAGAGCTCGCTAAGTCGTTTTCCGCATTCGATCTCACCCTCGTTCAGCTACGACCAGTGAAACATGTCGACTTTGCCTTCCACTAGCGAATTCCTCAACGTGTCCTATACATCTGATGTGGATAGCACATATCATTCCTTCGATCTTTATACTCCTTCGATCATCCCAGATGAAATCGCGTCTCCTCCGTTGCTTATCTTTGTTCATGGTGGGGCGTGGAGAGCGTACGTTCCAGTATAAATGCGAGATTGCATGCTCACAGTCTGACCCTTTCTGTTTCATATAGAGAGGACAAAAAGGACTATGGATCCCTCGCTCGTCGGCTGGTCTCATTGACGGGTTATCCTGTTGCTGTGCCAAATTATCGCCTTACGACGGCACAGAATAAGCTGCAACACCCAGCCCACACCGAGGATCTTCTGGCATTCTTGCATTTTATCATCGACTGGACAGGACCAAGCGGGGTGCGACCACCTTACAACCCTACATCGATCTATGCCATCGGCCATAGCTGTTCAGCCCACATGCTTACCGCGATCTTCCTCGAACCGACGCCAGATCATGCTCCCGCACCCTCGCTCATACCGTCGCCTCGTTTGCTGTCATCAGTGAAGAAATTCGTTCTCTCATCCGGGCTGTATGATCTAGACCTTCTCTTGCAATCGTTCCCAGGGTACAAGGATTGGTTCATCGCGAGTACTTTCGGCGACTACGAATCCTACTCTCGCTGGACCACGGCGAATATGAGGTTGAGAGAGGAGCTCAAGGATGCGAAGTGGCTGATCATCCATTCTCGAGGGGATACATTAGTTGACACTCTTCAAAGCGAGACCATGCTGGCAAGTCTACAGGCACAAGGCGCAGTTGTGAGTTTCGACACACAACTGACGGAAGATCACAACGACACCTTAAGAGGCGATACCTATCCCGGGATTGTCAGCCAATTCGTACTTAGCTAGAGGATCAGCTAAGCTCGTAACATCGCCGGGTCCACCGTTTTGGGAAGTAAATGGTCTCCGAATTAGTCGTAATCAATTAAAGGGTATCACGGGCGAAGTATGAAGAGTGCAAGTCGTACGGTAGAGTGGGCCTGGGCGTAATAATAATAACGAAATTGTCCTCGTCGGTATCGTTCCTCCATAGATCGTGAAAACATAGATGAGCCCCGAGAACCAATAATTGCGCTGAAGGCTACTTCCTCCCGAACACGACCCCAAGCACAATAGCAATGATGGCGAGGACAAGAAGGAACAGGAAGAAGCAGATCCAGCGCTTGCGTCGAGCAGAACGAGCGTGCTCAACCGCTTTCTCAGTTTGCTGCAGACTGCAAAGAAAACATCAATTACCCATTTGCCAGACGGGACATCCAGACTCACCCTTGCTCTGTGTCGTTCTGAACCTTCGCCGCTTGGTCGTCGATGTTGTTTATGACCTCATCTTGTTGAGTCACCAGGACGCTCATCTACGAGATATTAGCAAGATGTCAATGGTCACAGCAGGAACAAACAGACATCGTTGAATAACTGAGCAAGCTCCTCAAGAGTACGCTCAATCTTTTGAATGTCAGCGTGACGATCCTGAACTTCCCTGTACGCAGCGCGAGATTCTCCATATGCCGACGAGGTCGATAGCTGTGAAACTGATGAGCGGAAGAGGCAGAAGCATGTCTGGAGATCTCTTACAGCTTGCGCAAAGATTTGGTCGCCACTGCCCGCTGTATCATTGACGACAGCGCTGATTTCTTCAGCTGTGGCATTGGGCTTAACTGCGCTGGTGTAAGACTTTATACATGGTCTTCACTGAGTTAGACATACCGATGCGGAACTGTCTCTCCACTCGTTGCTTATACTTGTTCCTATAGTCTCGCTCTACTTGCTGGTAGTTCTGCAACGCTTCCACGAACTTGGACCGGGCAAAATCGGTCTGAAGGAAAAACTTCAGGACTTTTCTGTGAGTGGTTCAAATGTAGAGAGCTCACTCGGCTCTTTCGAATTCTCATGTCCTGGCCAGGTTGAGCAGGCTGAGCCTCCAGTGCTTGAATCCTTTGCTTGATGCTGTTACCCAACTGGCGAGTCTCGTTAACGAGATCTTCCAACAGCGCGGCATTTTGGCGGTTAGCCCCTTCGTCCGTGCTATTCAGAGTTTTCGAGTGCAGCTCGCTGATGCGGGAAATATTAGAGCTGTAGGAAGCGATTGCATCCTGAATAGAAGTGATCTACAACACACGTAGACAAGTCAAACAAAGGTCGCAGTTAAGGAGGATGACTGCGCGCGCACCTCCGTGTAAAAGGCAGTCATTGCGTCTGTCCCGTTTGTAGGGGTTCCGTAACCATTTGTCGGGGACGTTATACGATCCGGAGACTGTATGGCTCCCAGCTCAACATCCTGCTGGCCGCCGCCCTGCCTTTGAGCCTGCGAACGGAACGGGAGGTTAGCTGTGCATTCAGATCCCTCTTGAAAGTGAATGACCTACCCGCAATTGTGCTAATCTGTCTCGCGCCATTACTGCCTGTTATCTCAGAAGCAGAGTTGGAGAAAACGAATGTAAAGTACAAAGGGCAGCGAGGGCGACGTGCTCGACAACAGCGAAGCTGAAATCAATATAAGCGCCTGGGACGAGTGGTTGGCCCTGGCGGCTGACGAAAACAGTATGACAACGCAGGGGTTATTCCGAAATGGCAGTACTTTCCTGTGCAGACTGCGCAGCTTTCCGTGCACCCAGAGCATTAAATAATGCACCGGTACTCTAGCCTGCACACATTACTGTGCCGCAAGGATATTATGTTTAGAGATGGAATGCGGCCTGATATCGTAGCCAGGTGCTAAATATACAATGTACAACAGCGAGAACAAGGAAACAAAGCGACATAGCACAACTTGTAGTTCAAGACAGCTATCAACAAGACGCGAAGCCCGCTCGACGAGCTGGACACGCTCATTAAGGGGGTTCATGAGAGACCAATGAAACCGTGTCCGTCGGAGCCCGAGACCGTAGCTGCAGTCCCCGCAGTTCCTGCCAGAGTTTACCCCTCCCAACATCATCGGTTTCTCCAGCTGCGCTTGGAGGAGCAGTAGTAGCAGCGCGCAGGAACGGTTCCTTCTGACGCTTAGCATAGCCATGCGACGATACTGTCCGTGCCGGGCTTGGATCTCGGGCGGTACTTGCTCTCGTAGAAACCTTACGTCGCGTGGGACTGGTGGTAGATAACTTGGGCCGACTGGGGCGCTCTGGGGATTTCGACCTCTCGGAAAGAAGTTTGGCGATGCCGAGTCTTCCTTTGTACAAGCCTGCACTGGCTACCGGTCGTGTGGCTGACGGTCCCTCAGCGCTAACCAGCGGGCTCACAGGTCGCGCTGGAGCTCGGACATACGATGGATCTGGCGCTGACGGTTTGCCGCCAACCAAGGAACGTGGGGAGGAGCTGTTTTGTCTGGGAGCCGCAGTTGGGAGGCGGAGATAACGTGCCCGGCTAACGCGGAGGCAATGTCAGCAAAACCCTGACGACAAGATATCTGAAATACATACGCGACTGCCTTCAGCTCGATTTTGGTCTTATAGGCTCGCGTCCATCGTTCTAGTGCTTTGGCTGTGGACCGTGTCAGGATAAGGTAATCGAGGGTTATAGAGGGAGAACGTACTTAGCACAGACCTGCGCTCAACCTCACGAGCTTCTCGCGCTTGTAGAGCTCTGGGCATAGCGTCACGCCATGTAGCCCAAAATCTGGCCTTGAGGTGGGAAGCATGGAATCGTACCGCGGGTAAGGACTGCAAACCATATCGTTAAATGACAGAGAACCCCTAGTCGATATTTCAACTCACATTTGTTCTAGAATGCCAGATGCCAAACGTCCTAAAGACCAAATTCTTCTGGCTCTGAAGGAGGAAAGTGTCGGCCTAGTAACAGTTGTAAGCAACGTGTGGTTCTGATTCGTCGAGTAGACACATACCATGGGTCGCAGACGGGTGTCAAGATACTGTTCACGCCATCTATCCCATGCCCCCGCAACAATTGCAAGCTTTAGCTCATCCTCCTTTTCTTGCAGCAGGAGACGCCTGTGGCGAGATTTGCGAGTGGCTGTCAGCCAGCGATTGAACATACGTCGCATGTTCTCTACATACAGGAGTGAGTCGGTGCTGGGATTCAAAACTTGTAGAATACTCACCCTCTCGCTTGACGTCCTGGTAGCTTTCCATCAGACTGAGCTCTTCAACGTGACGAATACATATATTCTTCCACTTCTTGAAAGCGGTACTGGGGAATCTGTCAGCACTGTGGCTCTTCCTAGAGGAAATACAAAAACTGACGCTACAACCGCGTTCTGGTATCGTGATGACACTTCCAACTCCCGGAACTTCAAGTCGGCAACACGGTTCGTCCATTGTGTTAGAACGGTGGTCATTATCCTCTGCAAGACAGTCAATCACTTCACGATGCGAATAATTGAACGAGCGCCCATACCAAGTCTACTCGCTGAGAGATCACCTCCTCGGAAAGCTTCAGTTGTCGTTGTGATTGCATCCGTTCCTGCCATTCTGCAAGGAAAGGTAAACAAAGACCTTCGTATGATGCGAGGATACGTACGATGCATGAACACACGCATAATCCGGGCGTCGAACACTTTGAGCTTCTGCTCCCTGCGTTTTCCGGCCTGTTTTTCCTGCCAAATCCTCCAAGCGTTCCTCATCACGAAATACTTCTCAATAGCTTTAGCTTGCTTGACGAGCTTCAACTTGGCACGAAGTTGAAGCCGCCACACGAGAACCATCTTGAAGCGAAGCTGGATAGAATGGTAGTGAACGGCAAAGGCCTGAGCATTCTGGTGGGAGATGTACACTGCTTGCCACCGTTGCAGGGTACTTGAAGCTAGCGTCGAAGATGACCTTAGCGAGAAATGTACTGCCATCTCTGAAAAATTTATCATGAATAGAGTTCAGACATGAGTGGGCCTACGCTAACCTTCTCGTTGTCGCTGCTGATGCAAACGCTGCGTCCAGACAGACCAAGTTTGCGCCAAGAGACGTGCACCTTTGACTCGTTCGAGCAGCTTGCCGCGCTCGTGAGCCTTCCATACCCGCCATATAGCGCGAACGAGAACGTCGTTCTGACGCGCCTGGTACTTCTCAGCGCGATGTTCCAAAGCCTAGAATAAAGAAGAATCAGCTCCTGACTGAATGCAATGGCAGCAATCTTTCACGGACGTTCGTTCTGCCTTGAGCTGACTGCCATCTGCGAATAGTATGCTTCAGCACTAAGCGGTCGTGGAAGTCGTCCGCTATCTGGTTAGTAAGCCTGAAAACGTTCAATATATAACCTTCGCGTGAACAAATCTCAAAAGACCTACATCCGCTTCTTCCAGACGTCGATCACATTCGACAGAATGCGCAACCCGACTCTCTCTTTCATGGTTCGTTCCGCCTTACGCATGTCCATTGCCCGCCGCCATAAGTCCCAACACCTTTCTCTCTGGGACTTCTCCTTCGTCTTGCTGAGCTGAATAGCGGCCACCTCCAAGCGACTCAACTGGGCAAGTCTTCTCCGCCACATGTCATAGAATCGCAAGACTAACTTCTCTGAGTAATGCTGTTCTGATATATGTGACCGATAAGACTGTCTCCACTTCGCCCAAGCATCCTTCTTCAACTTTAGGTCACGGTTATCTCGGACAGTCTTCATCCGCATTCTCATGTCGTTCCGCCATTGAGCCTGCTTACGTTCCTTAAGTTTTGTCCGCCACAGCTGCATGGCAGTCTTCAATCGCCGACCGTCTGACATCTTAGCGACGCGATGATACAACTCGCGGCGTTTCGCCGTTTTGGCACGCCAATTGTGAAGTGCAAGACGGATAATAAGGTTGTCTCTCGCTTGGGCGATCTGTTCGTTGGTAGTCTGAAGACGTGAAGAGGTATTTCATTGGCTCGAAGGTACTGAGACTGAGAATGCTGACATACGACAATCCATTGGAAGCCCTGTTTCCACACCTCCCAACAACGCTCCTGAAGTCTCTCCTCCCGACACCGGTCGGCCTCCTTCTCGTCCCGAGCCATCCTAATCTTGTTCCATGCGTCATCTTCGTTGATGACGGTGCCTCTGTGTTCCCTGGCTTGTGTGACGATAGCTCGTGCAGCTGGGGGAGCGACGTGGGAAGTAGAGGCTTGGCTGGCACTTGAGGATACATGTGCCCGCGCTAACGCACGAAGTGGAGTGTAAGATGATTTTCTGACATTATCCAATTCGCGGGTCGCAGCATTGTATGAAGGTGGCACGGAGGAAGAAGCATGAGCGGTCTCAACAGTTCCATCTGAGCTCTCGGCATCCCACGCGATAGCAGTCCGAGAGAAAGGCCGCCGAATCTTGTTAGCAGATGTACTTGCTCTTGGCTGTATCACGGAAGGCCCCGCCTTCGATGTAAAGGAGTTCACCGTAGATGTCATGGCCGGCGAAACACGTCCTTGTGTACTCCTACTAGTAGAACGAATGCGATGAAGGGGGATAGGTGTCGCGTCTGCCTCTGTCTCTGAAGCCTCCTGAGCTTCGGACTCAGTATCCTCTTGATGCGAGTGCAAGGTAAACGCGTCGTCGTCCTTCTCAATGGTCTTGAGTGCACCAGTAAGACGAGTCAAGATCTTGGCCCTATTGTTCGGTAATGGAGGGCGAGGCGTTTGGTCTTTCGATTTCGTCGTAACGCCACCATTCTGCTGCTCCTTCACCGCTTCCCACTTATCTGCCCAGTTCTTCCCCTTCAAAGTCCCCAGCTTGAGCAGTTTGCCATAATACACCACCTCGTGTTGAGGGTCAATGCCTCTCTCTTGCAGCGTGTCGTTGTAGGCTTTGAATATGGTCAAAAATGTTGTAGCGGCCGTCCCAGCTTTTGCGATTACCGTATCAATGAAGTCAATCTCCTCAGGAGACAATGCAGCCAACTCCGTGGCAGACGTGGCGGATGATCTGGAGTTGCTCAGTATTTCTTCGGCAGCCACGACAGTGGGGTTTTTGATCCCTATTCGTAGGGGAGGCGACGACCGTGTTGGTCGAAATAGCGCCATCTAGGATATGGTTCGGAGGCTGGGCGCGATCATCCGTGTTTGAGGTGTAACGTCGCGTTCGTGTGAGAAGTGAGAAAGCCAAAACGCGCGCATCCCGTGTCCGCGTTCAGCACGTGACATATAGCACGTGACATATCGCACGCCACAACTGCGTATAGAACGACCTTGTACTGTTATAGCCGTGGGTTCAGACTATCAGAATATGTTCTTGGAGAGGAGTAATACAATTGGCACATGCGCTAAAATACACGTCAATATGTCCAAATGGTCCGTGACGATGATACATGTAGTACAAACACAAGAAACAGTGCTAATGGTCATGAAACCCTGTATTAAGCACGAGCATCAACCAAGTACGGTCTCAGCCGGCATAGTAATAAAGTAGTCCGCAACAAGTTCCTCCTCATAGACTGCCACGAAGCTGCAGCAGCCACGAGGACAACTACGTCGCGCTTTCAGAGGCGGTCTTTCATCAGGTGGAATCACGGCGGGTGATAGGACGGGAATGCAGCACACCGATAGCCGCTTCCGCAGGGCTGGCCGAGCATCGGCCAGGGGTGAGCGTTCCTGCGGAGCGAGAAACTGTTGAGTTGCGTTAATGGTGGGTATCGAAACGATACTGACCTGCGCTACTGGATCGATGAACGCCAATTCAGGAGTTCGTGTCACAGAGACGAGACGGACCCCGCTCGAGAAGGGCGTATGGCAATGCTCTGGAAGCCGAAGATGGACGGGAGCTCATCCCATATTTCCTGTCGGACACGCAAGAGCTCCCCACGAATATGGGAAGAGCACACCGGACAGAAGCTTATATGAGGAAGCATGTCAAGAAGGTACTTGAGCGCTCCCAGCGGGTCGAAGGGGCGCACGCGCCCCGGGCCTTCCAGCAGGAAATCTCGGTGGCTCTCCGTCCGCGCCCATCCACAGCTCTGCGGAATCATGCACTCTGCTGCCCCCAAAGGTGATGTGATGCAGTCTTCGATGTCCGGCAGCCATTCGTCCAGGCGGGCGCGACCACGGATGTAACGTAACAAGTTCGTCTGATCCAGCAGCGTCCAGCGGGCTGTCCGACCACCACGGGAGAGTACAGTCTGATGCTCGAACTCCGTATCCGGCTCGGCTTCGGAAGACCGATACTCGTCCCAATCCGCTGAAGCTTCCGTCACCGCCAGTTGGTAGAACGCCGCCGGGAGAATCGATGGGCAGGAAAAGGTTGTCGCTAGGAGGATGGCGGACGCAGGTTCGGGAAAGGTGTCATCAAGGTAGGTTTGGGCGCTCTCATCATCATCCGTGATCATGCAATTGGAGTGTTGTAATCGCTCGCGGGCGTGCTCCACTTCTATCTGCAGCCTGTCCCAATCGTGCAGGGTGCTCGGCCAGTCGGACTGGATACAACGGAGTAGTGCGGTGTGTATGGATTCCATCTGATACTTTGCTGTGAGTCGGAGTAACCCAATGACCCGAAGGGCGTTGTTGGGATCAAGTCTCTGCAGCGCGGCGGTCCTATATTGCAAATCCGGTGAAGGATCGTTATAAGCCTGTGGCTCGGAAGCAATGGAGCGAAACGCGACCTACATCGTGTTGTAGAGCAGCCCGAGGAGATTCCCAAGGTCGTCGGCGTCATCTGGGAGGCGAACGACGGAGACGCCATCGTACACTTCGGGGTGGTGCCCATGAGCGGGTGGTGACGACAGGGAGAGCATGTCTCGAAAGACGGGTGAGTTACGGGTGAGGTACACTCTGTCCACCCGGAACACCCGCAATCCGTCCGAGGCTTTGAGGTTTGCACAAAGCACGATGTCGCCGTCTGGAAAGTAGACAGTAGGATGGCGTTCGATCTTGCAGCAGTCGAGGGGTGGCGAGTTCATGATTCTCAGGGTTGGTCGACAGTGTGAAATTTGAGGAGAGCATTCGGAAGGGCTTCCTAGAAAACGCAGGGAGATATATAGATTAGCTGGCAGCCATGGAGCGCCGAACAGAAACCAGAGCACAGCGTCTACATGTTGTTGTTCATTGATCACCAGGCGGTGAAAAGGACCTCGATGGCGCTAGGAGGCGTATTCGGGCATTGCTGCCTGGGCGGCAACGACTCCCGTGAAGGCCAATTCCAGGGCGCTCAGCCCACGGCCCTGGCGACGAAGCAATCTTCTGACGCCTGCGAGCGTTTGAACAACGTTGGACGCGTGCAGCTTCCTGTTCCGTCGTTCCTCCATGCTATCAGCCAGTCGGCAATTGAAAACAAACGCACAAGATGGCGGCTTCAGAGCGTCTACGGGTGCAGGAGTGAGACAGAACGAGACAAGACCATGACAGCAGGCGCCGAGTGTACTCACAGGAACGCACAATTGGATCCCAGGCGCGTCCCCTCGCGCCTGTGCAAAACAGCCCCTCGATCATAGCTTGGGCCTGCTGCGCTAGTTCTCTTTCGTTAGACCCTGTCCATGTCGCGAAGCTCTGCTGATCAGAAGCACTCGCGGCGGTAACCTGCTATGCGCGCGGAGTGCTACTTCCTGGCGCGGGTAGCGTGAAGGGTATGGCCGTGTTGGTGGTGGCGTCCCGCACCAGATTGACGCGATATTGGTGGTTAGAGTGTCTTGCATATTTCCGTGAAGATGGAAGCTTGCTGGGCAGCTTCGAGTGAACCGCCGCTCTAAAAACAGCAAGCGCCGTCTCCTCAACCAAGAAGCGGGACATTTCCTAAAGAGGATAGGCACGATCCCATCTCATCACGTGAGCGCGATCTGGGAGTCAGAGCGATCACAGGGCGCTTCACTTGATAGATCTCTCAACTTGGTCTTTTACCACTTCACAGGTACCGTGCAATTCAAACATGCCTCCAAAGTCATCAGCGGGCAAGGAAAAGGACCTGGCGGGGGATGAGGACGTCCTTCAGGCCGTCATTCTCGCCGACAGCTTCAACAAGCGATTCAGGCCGCTCACGATTGAAAAGCCGAGGGTCAGTGCGCAAAATCCTGTCCACCGGACATTTGATCGCGGTACTGAGGCAGTCCCGGATCGTCCAGTGCCTGTTGCCCGTCTGTAACGCAACGTTACTCGACTGGACGTTTGAAAGTTTAGCACTGGCGGGCGTGCAAGAAATCTTCGTCATTTGCCGCTCCTTCGCCGACCAGGTCAAGGCGGCCATCCAGTTAAGTCCCCCTGTTGGTTCATGTCATGCACCGAAATCTATGCTTACGACATGTATTGGCGCTTCCTTCTCTCCATTCTGTTTTCCTTCTCTAGAGACTCCAAATGGTCCAAACCCGCGTCTGGGATCAAGATTGTACCAATTATTACCTCGAAGCAGACATTCACCCCCGGCGATGCCATGAGGGACATCTACACGCATAGCATCATCACCTCGGACTTCATTCTCGTCATGGGAGACTTGGTCAGCAACATACGCCTAGATGAGGTCGTGCGGATACACAAGGAACGCAGAAAGACCAACAAAGACGCTATCATGACTATGGTGGTGAAGGAGAGTGGCGCCTCCCATCGAACAAGGTGCGCCTACACTCCCGCGTGCGACCGACACGCGTCTTTCCCCCTCGGGGTACCGCCGCTCACGTGTATTCTCCCTGCGCTGTTTGCATTTTTCGGATTTCTAGATCGAAAGGAGACTCCAGTGTGTTTGTCCTCGACGCGCAGACATCTGAGTGTCTCCATTACGAGCCTGTCCTCGGCGTCCCGCCCACAAAACACGTGCGCGTCCCGCGCGAAATCCTCGTTGATCATCCAGAGGTCGAGATACGCAATGATCTCATCGACTGCATGATTGATGTCTGCTCTGTTGAGGTGCGCCTCGTCTTGTCGCTCGCGGCTGATAGTAGACACTGTCTATTCTTCCGCGTAACGCTCGAGCCGCTGATAATCTCCGAGGCGTTCAGGTCCCGTCGCTTTTCCAAGACAATTTCGACTATGGTGACATCCGCAGAGATTTCGTGAGCGGTGTGCTCACATCAGATTTGCTTATGAAAAACATTTATTGTTACGTTGCCAAAGAAGGATACGCAGCGCGGGTAGCAGACACGCGCAGCTATGACGCCGTCAGGTAAGCGTTCTCTGTAATGTACTCCACCCCGTGAGCCTGGCATTAATCATTTATTATATGCAGCAAGGACATATTGTCGCGCTGGACGTTCCCTCTTGTACCAGATGACAACCACCCAGGTGGTCACTTGTACGAGCACCTGAGGGGGAACAAGTACATTGCCAAAGATAACACAGTCACGCTCTCTCGGTACGCATTCTTATTTCCGACGATCGCTAGGTATTGTTATTCATACTCTTATTCCAACAATCTATATGTTTCGTCTAGAACATGTAAAATCAACTCCAATACCCTGATCGGATCCCACACGACCGTTGCCCCTGGTGCCACAATCACCTCGAGCGTCATCGGCCAACGCTGCACAATTGGCTCGAATGTTACATTGTCCAACGCTTACATCTTCGATGATACAACGATAGGCGCAGACTCGATTATCAATCAGAGCATCGTGGGGAGCGGCGTGCAGGTAGGCGAGGGAAGCAGGGTAGAACGGGGGAGCCTGGTTGGCGACAGGGTCGTCTTGGGAAGTAACGCACGGTTGGGCCCTTTCGAGCGCGTGTCGAGACGCAAGGTGGATATCGCCCGCGAAGTGGAAGCGGATGAGGACGACGATAGCGAGGACGAATGGGAGCAAATTGAACAACGTAAATCAGATAACTACTATCCACTCTATGCTTTATTGCATGCCTGATTGGACTTACGACTGACGCCACTCATTTTGTCCTCTAGATCAGGAGAACGCGCCCGCGATATTAGGCGAGGGCTCGAACGCTATCGTCTGGCCGAAGGGTCCACCGGCAGACGACGAAGACGCTGACGAGGTCGAGCGATTCAATAATCAACGACTTATGCGGCTAGGTAATAACGTTTCCGTTTCAAATCCCCCCTTTCCGGCCTACGTTTTCTCGCCCACTTCAATACTCATGCATACCGATGCTAACAAACCGTCCTGACAGGTGACACCGGTTCCGACCTCGAGCTCTCAGACGACGATGACGGCTCAAACTCATCCGACGACGAATCCGATTCGGAGACCGACACCTCCTCTTTCCCCGCCCTCTCCCGCTCGTCCTCGCGCTCATCCTTCTCCTCGGGCGTCCCCTCTTCCGCAGCGGTCCACAGCCTGTCCGACGCAGCCGCCGAGTCCGAGTTCCGACAGGAGGTCGCGCAGTCGCTCGAGCGCGCGTTCGCGGAGGGGCACTCGATCGACAACGCCGCCGTCGAGCTCAAGACGCTGCGGATGGCGAGCAACGTCGACCTCAAGCGCGTCCGCGAGGCGGTGGTCGCTGCGATCGTGGAGAAGATCGAGATCGTGCAGGGCGACGCGGCCGCGCAGCGGAAGGAGATCGTGGGTGTGGTCAAGCGGTGGGGACCGCTGATTGATAGGATTGGAGGCGTCGATCCGGTTGAGACTGTTGAAGTACTACAGGTATGCGCATCCGCTTGCGTGTTCGGCGCACCTTTGGGTGCTATGATTGTTAGGCGCTGTGCTAAACGTGCGGCTGTTTTTGCAGTATCACTGTGCGCGCTCAACGCGACAGCCTCTGTTCGGTCAGATACTGGCGACGCTGTATCAAGATGATATCGTGGAAGAAGATGACATCCGTGCATGGCATGCGAAGCCTGCTGCGAAAGGGGAGGGGTTGAAGCCGGGTGCACTCCTTGACGGGGTGAAGCACTGCTGGACAGTTGGTGGGAAGATGATTGAACAGTTCAATGCACAGGAGAGTAGCGAAGACGAGGATAGTAGCGAAGAAGAGGATGATGACGAATAGAGGAATAGTAGAACAAATGTTGTACAAGTGTAATATTTCATTATGTGTAGTGCTCGTGAATGCCGGACGTGTTCCGCGGCACACGGCAAGGCAACTCAGCAGTGGAGTTCGTAGGCGTTGTGGAGCTACATTGGCTTTCAGGGCAAGGCACAAACCACGATACGTCTAGCAGATTGACTCTTCAACGTGATAATCAAGTTCACCGCCAATATGCCATGATCAGCCGAAGGGTATCAATTACATCCTGCTGGACGATACAGAGGAAGAATATGGTAGTAGAGTGGCAAGTTGGACAGCGGGGATACAGTGAGAAGGTTCGTAACGTCGTAAATGATCAAAGCTACACGGCGCGATCCATGTCATCGCGAGCCGATTAGTACTTCAAGATGATGTACAACGCGTGGATGATTCCGGGACTATGTTTTGAACCAGTCAGTTCCTGTCTAAAATGTTCAGGGTAAGAACACTGAGAGCTTACATGTAACCCAAGATCGTCTAGAACAAAGAAGACTGGTTAGCTACCGTCCGTCACTCTTTGGAAGAGGCGACACTTACGAGCAAAATGTTGATGAGGAAGTCTGCGTTGCATCCACGTTCGAGGAAGACACCAACTGGCGGGAGAAGGATGGCAAAGCTAGAATCGCAATTGGGAGATTAGAACGCGTTCTGACAAGCCAAACGCTGGGTCGTCTACGTACAGAATCTGAAGAAAAAGCAGTTATTAGAGTTTAGTCTTTCGTCGTCAAGGGCTGGAAGAACGCACCTTGCAAATGTCAGAGCCAGTGAAAGCCATTGTGATGGAAAGGTTGGAGTATGTGAAAGGTTTGGGGTGTGTGGGTGGTGGTAGGTGGAAGGGTAAGTGAGATGGATGGCGAGTACGTCTGTTGCACTTTATACGGCTGAGGGGAGCAGAACCCAGCGGCTCGGTACGGCAGCTCTAAGGGTCTGACGTCAGCAGAAGGGCTCGGCTCAAGTGGTTCGAGTTCATGTCACGCTACGTGACAGTGGAGTGACCCGCCTCCCGCCATTGCGACGTCATGTCGTGAGCTTCATTGTCCAGACTTACTCATTGTTGACTCATTTAAAACATCCATGACCGTAGCAGTTCATCCAAACGTATGGCCATTATTACACACAAGAGACAGTCGTACAGTGCACAATTTGCAGCAGCATCCGTTATTAAATCCTGCACCCACAGTGTATGTGACCGCAGCTTCTGCGCAATGCATCTTCCTGAACAGCCTTACAAACAAAACGCCTCATCCATCCTCAGACAAGCCAAAGGCTGCACTGCTTGCACCGGTCTATCAGCATTCTGGGTCATTCTTATCTTCTCCTTGGCAGTGTCTATAACCCAAGGTGCCGAGCTCGGCTGAATCGTGTATATGTTGTGAGTGGCTGCCGTGAGTTGCCGCGGGTATGACTGTTGCCTGAACATCTCTTGTTTCCCCTCATGCAGTATGTTCTGTGTGCCAAGATGCTCTTCGACGTGTCGGCATCTACATCGTACTGACGTGATAGGAAAGAGCCGTGCCGGCACAGTCACCTCGCACCAACTTCAAGGCCTTTTACGTCTCCCGACAAAACGACCCGAACAGCAAATTCATCTGCTGTACCGCGATCTCAACAAGTCGACGAGTACGTCAGGATGCGCCTCATGTTGGAACATAATTGAGTCTTACTCCAGCCTTTTCCTACGAGGCGACGGCGTCATGTGCTCAACTCACCATGTGATGTGTTTAGATCGTTCACTATCCCGACTGGAGATCCGGTGTACGCCCCCAAATGTGCAGAGGGTGAGTATCCCACGAGCACGTACGTCTTTTGCACATTTTATACAAGATTTGACGCACCAGAACGACTGCCTTGATTACGTTGAGCTGAAAGCAGTGCATCCAATACATAACCAAGGGTCCGTACATCATCTCACACTCGTGATACGATATATGGACCCTTGTATGTACTGTATAGCTATGGCGCATGTGGATCTATTCTAGGTAGGTTAATATACACCTTATCTCTCCTTAACCAAATTCGCGTTTGCTTGGACAAGGACAACGAGAACGGAGGGTGTAGTTAGACTGGAAGTGACGTCGATGAAGTCTTAAACTGCACGGTCCGCGTCGGTCCGACTCGCGGGATACTGTAGATCGGATCAGGCTCTCAGCAACACATGCAACCTTGATCTCACTTACCCCATCCGCGATTCGAGAGAATGCACATCTGTGCTGTGCATGTACTGCTTTGCGCCGAGAATTTCGGATAATCGCAGCACTATTCCAACCTTGCTTCACCTCCACCACCCTGGCGATCCTATCGAACAGACGACTTGCCTTCGCGATCCTCTCTTGCACTCTCCTCCTCATTTACGTTGTCTGGCCTACGCACAACACACAGTACTGGAAGTCGCTAACACTCTCGATGTCCAACGAGACACCAACTCTCGAAGGATGGCACGCACGAGCGCAGCCCCACCCCGACCCGAGCTCCTTTACGCCTGACAGAGCTCAGCTCGCATTCGCCGTCCTGCGCAACGCAGCAGCCAATCCCGAGGGTTTCACACTGGCCCTATTCGCCCCAGACATTGCCATCGACGCGTCTGGCCAGGTCCTCGTTGCACAGAGCGCAGACTTCACAGGCCTGGTGTCTCTTGCGAAGCAGACTGTGGACCTGCCGCCGACGGGCTCGTCCATGAACGCGTGGCGCATCGCCCAGCCGCGCACGTCGCAGCCGATTGAGAGGCTGTTTGTGCCTGGCCCGGACGGCCAATTAGTTCAGACAAGCGTGCAGGGATATGAGAAGGGCAAGACGGAGCTGAGCAAACCTGTCGGCGATACAGACCAGCTGCCACCCCTTCTGGAGGAGTTATTTGGGCTTATTGGAGAGGCGAGAGACGGGTATGTGAGGGGAGAAGAGGACGCAGCGACCATTAGGAAGGTCAAGGTCGTTTTAGAAGTTCAGTAACGTCGCTAGCTGTAAGTCTTTGCTACTATCCGTGATTGTATATGTCTGACATTATTGCAGTCAAAATATTACAACTATCTTGTATCAGTATTTACAACCTGCACGGTTTCTCTGCTCGTGTCCATTTCATATATACTAGGTTCTAAACCTTTATCTCAGCCGATACGTAAACCCAACGCAAATCCAGCAATGAACGACGCTCGCGGTTGGAAATCGGACGTGAGGAAGTTGACGATCCAGCGGAGGAACGAGCCGACGTTGGGGGCTCTCTTCACTCCATTCGCGTCCGTTGTGTAGAACAGGTTTTCGAAGCGGTTAGCCATCCTTCCCCAATCTACGCGGACAAGCGATAGGGAACCAAAATACTGTGCAGAATCAGCTGTCAGAGAAACTGATGTCTCTGTGGCATCATGGCCGGCGTACCTGGAGCAAAACGAAGACTCCTCCGAGACAGAATGCCACTATCTTTGCGCCCTTCTTGACGAAGATTCCAGCGCAGAGACCGCAAACCGTTCCGAAACTGAGTTCGTACATGCTAACGGCCGATTGTGGCGGAGGAGGGAGAGGCTGAGCATTTGGGGGAGGAGGGAGCGGTCTCGCTAAGAAATCATTCAACGAGTTGAGTGATCATTGCATGAGCTTGAGGTAGGGGCAGCGCACCATCGCAATAAACTGGCTTCCTCGCAAGAGTGTATGCTCCAACTCCCAATCCTATACCAGCAACACCCGCGTACTTGTAGAACGCACTCTTGTCGGAATACGATGTGTTCTGCCATCCAGCCGAAGAGTATGAAGAGATCTTCCTAGTCAATCCCGTGGGTTTCAACCAAACGTTTGCCCTCGCACTGAGGCTACCAGGTGTTATAGGGAACCCATTCTGCCTCGCGAGGTGTCGGAAATTCAGTCGTAGCGACGCTGACGCGTAGGAAAGCGGAAGAGCTGAGGAGCAAACGCGTATGCTCATGCTGGTATGTGCTGGGGGTTGGACGAGAGGCGAGATCGAGTATTAGCTGGGGAGCACAGCGACCGATGCTGAACCGTGCCGTATGACGACATCAGCTTTCCGGTCATCACGCTCGCGTATATCGCGCGCCTATTCATACGAATGGATACTGTAGGGCAGCAGGAACTTAGGAAAGGATGCATACAATCTGCACTCCAACTAAGACAGCACAAGATGCGCGCTACCTAGAGATATGAAAAGATGTACCTCAAAGCGATAAATGCTGCACAGTCACAGAGTATAGTTACGTGTATTGGGCCCTACAGAATATTATACAAGTTACCGATACAATCCTCATTGTGTTGCTCGCACCAGGCTCGCTGCTCGATCTGAGCGAGGCTTCAGCATGCAATTCAAGCGATCAGGATATCTACCAAGAGGCGCGTTGGCGATAAGCCAAGCCGCAAGACACACACAATCATAAATGACCACTTACGAGATAAGTCCTGTGGTCGCCTGTGGCATAGTATTCATGGCTTCTCCGTTGTCGTCTAAGCAAGGCTCGATATTGAATGCATGTAAAACGGATGCGACTGTCAGGAAGACGGTGTCCAATGCAAAATGGCGTCCGGGGCAACTGCTGTAAACAGCGTGATATGGTAAGTACCCTTACTTCCATTGCAGTGATAAATTCGGCACACATACCGGCGCCCAAACCCAAATATCATTAATGGGCGTACGTCGTCGTTGATGCCACCATTTGTCAGGAATCGTTCGGGGTCGAACTTCTCTGGGTCTGGGTAGTCCTCCGGGTTGTGTAGCATCGCCCTGATCGGTCACAGTATTAGCAGAGCGAGTACGGATCGACAAGAAAGCCCTACCAGACATTCTAAGGGATGGACACTAAGTCGTGTCACAAACACCGTAAGTGAGTGCTACTCACAGGAATGACAGTGGTCCCTTCCTGTAGGAAATATTCTCCGTACCAATCGTCCTGGGTAAGTCTATGAGGAACCCCCAATGCACCAGCCGGGAGCCACCTCAGGCATTCCAGGATTACGGCCTGAACGTATGGGAGCGAGCTATGATCTTCGTACGACGGAAGCCGCTCTCGGCCTACGACGTTGTCTATTTCACTTTGTGCTTTCTTTTGAACCTCGGGAAGCATGGCCATCACAGAGAAGAATGTTTCGAGAACGGATAACGTCTACAATAGATCATTAGCACCAAACGTACTTGAGAGATATATGGTCGAACCGTGTCTGTACTAGCTATTGACATTCTTCAGCATACCCAACACATGAGACATATCGTAATGAGGACTTGCCTGCATAAGCTATACCGGATGCATATCTTGCATGTCTCTCTGCATCAGTCCCCATAGCACCATCATTACTGAGCTTCGTGATTAGTTCTGAGGTCATTGAATCTTTCTGGTGCTGCCCGATTCAAGGCAACCCCGCCTCTATATCAGAAATTTGACACAACTGAATTACAGCTCACTGACCTTGCCATCCTTGACCTCATCAAAACCCCTATGCGCAAGTTGCATGACTATCTGACGCCAACGTGCACCATACCTCACCGCATAGGAGCCTGGAGCCCACGACGGTAAATATTTGAGGAACGGAATGAATTCGACCCAGAATGCGCCAAATAAATTGCTTTCAACCTGGACATCCATAGCTTTGCTTGCCAACTTGATATAAGGGTCGTCCATGCCGGTGACTGGCATGCCGTAGACGACGTTGAGAATGATACCCGCCAGCATCCTATCATAAAAAGCCACCGTCGTAGCGTGTGCGTGAGTAGATACAGACAAAGCCAGATCTTTACAAGCTCACAGGCGGATCGGAGTCTCTTTCAACTTCTCGCCCTGCTGCTCAAGCAAGCGGCGAAGGAAGGCGTGTACTTCACTTGTCTGCTTGTTGCGATAGTTGGAGGTAACTGACTGATTGAAGTACTGGTGCACGATTCGACGGACGCTTCGCCATTCCTGTCCGTACGGCATGAATCCGACGTGCCAATCCCAGCCAGTCCTGCGTGTCAAGTTCAGAGACACCTGTGTTCATGCGGAATGTGCACCTGAATGCTCACAGTTTGTTCATAGTAGACATAGGTCTATCTGAGTAGATAGCGGACCGCTTCTCAAGAAGGTCTGTTGTGACGTCAACGGAGGATAGCAATACTGTCGGCTTTCTCAGAATGTCAAGAGACATTATATTCCCTGCATCCCCAAGCTCAGTTCAGCGGTTTTATACGCTTAATAAATGAGATACACCTACCGTACTGATATGACCAGTCGCGGTATGTAATCCATGGATGACCTTCTCTAGGTAGACTCAATAAGTTACCTATGACTGGCAAGCCCTTCGGACCTGGTGGCATCCGCTGGCCTCGGGAACGTTTGTTCCATCGCGATCTACGAACCAAGAACCAGACTCCTAGAACCAATGTTATGAAGAAAATGTCGGCGGACAAAGAGGATACGGTCGCTGTCATGCTGTGACACAATCAGCTGTGGGAGGTTACACTGAGCCTGCGGGGAGTACTAAGGCTGCCTTCATCTGGTTTTAGAGAAAGTAGAGCGCTACGAGGAATCTAAGACGCACCGGGGTATTGGCATGTGTTCACTATGGTGGTACATGGGTCGGGCAGCATCGCTCACCCCGAGCCTACATATTTGAGATATGTATTGTTTCTCGGCTTGAGTAATATCCGTAGCGGCGAATACAGCAGTTGAAGGTCTCTCTACACGACTGTGATGACCAGCAGCCGCCAGCCTGTGATACGACAACGAGCTTTCACGTTGCAAAATTTAAAGCATCAAAGATAAACTCCGATTGCATGTATCCGCAGCTAAAGTTTGAGTTGGGACAAGGTCTACGATTAACTCAGTATGTATGCTCAACTTAAAGCTTCATATGACTTACGAAACCCATGATATTGTAGACATTGTTGTCTCGGGATAGGTATGGCCCACAGCGAACAAGCTGTGCCTATTCAAGGCTTAGGATTCCATATTGCTGATGTACGACAAATGAGAGAGACAGAGGCCTGTGATAGCTCTTCTCGTCGTACACCGAGGGCCGACACGCCGGTGAAGGAGATGCCAGCCCCAATGACGGAAACCTGGGAAGTCAACGGACTTCGTTGTCGCCGACCTGTTATTAACACATCCTGAAAGACATCTGAGTATTACCAAGAGAGCGGTTTAGGTAGAGCTTACTCACTAAACAGTATGGAGAGAGTTTCCGAGTCGGTCGCATAGATTTCGATCATGCATTTGCCCTGGCTCCGACGCTACCAGGTGTTATACGGAGCCCATGACATCTTGCAACGTGCCAGAAGTTTAGTCGTAGTGATGCTGATGCATAGGCGAGCTTGAGTTACTCGTGAGCCCAACGACTAATAAATACTAAACTGCACTGACGGTATGAGGTCAGTTGTTGGCGCTTCCCTGTTATCACGCTCGCACGCGCGCTTGTTCATTCATAACACTCACGAATGGACACGAGTTCTTAGGCGGTAGGAATTTAGGAAAGCAGCGAAAAGCTGCAATTGCAAAGGTATGAGGTTTTTATGCATTAGTTGTGTATGCTAGCTGATAACGCGGATAAACAAGCATATTTGGGTCTCGGACTGGCCGTCTCAGAGTCGGAAACATGACAGACCAAGTGTGAATATGAGGATAGAGAGAGAGATCTGTACCATTAAGGATGGCAGCATCACCAGAACCAAACCAGATAAGATGCATTCCCACACTTCTCAAACCTTCCATTCGTCGTCCCCATATCGATATCACGGCACATGAGCGAGAGAGGACGCGGACAAGCCGATGATAGCCCCCGGACCAGAGGATCCCTTGTCCGCGGTGTTCGTGGTGTACTCCGTGAAGGTGGCCGTGGTACTAGCGACAGAGGTGGGTTCAGAGGGCGTAGTAGTGGTAGAGGGCTCAGAGGCCGTAGCAGCACTCCTGGCACCAGGGAACAAGGCGGGTAAGCAAATCTACTCTCGTATCATCCATGCCACTGCAAGTTAATATTCGAGTTGCCGTAGGATATTCAACCCTGGGCCTGCCAGCGTTGATGCACGCTTAGCAGGTCACTCGGAGGATGAGGTCGTCGCATCTCTCCAGTCCTTAACCTTGAATGACCACGAACTCCCTATGCGGCCTGGATTCGGTACTGTCGGAATGCCTATCAACCTGCGCACAAACTCCTTTCCCGTATCAGTTCCTAGTGGATCCTGGTACGAATACGATGTGATGATTGCCCCCGCGGTCTCTCACAGGCGTCCTGAGCTCAAGAGACGCATCTTCCGGCTGGCGGAACAGACCGCTGACTGGAGAGAGGCCGGGATGTTGGACCGGGTAGCTCATGATCATTCTCGTAGACTGATTTCGGCGTTTGAGCTTCCTCAGCCGTTGGTTATACGCGTCCCCTACAGTCCTGAAGATGAGCCAGAGCGTCCTGCGCAACAAACTGGGCCCGAGGAAGGAAAGCACGGCGGAGACACTAGAAGGACGCCGAGAGAATATAAATTAAGCATCTACTACCTTCAGGAGCTTGAAACGCAAAGTCTCCTCAAGTACGTTCTCGAATTTTTTTTCACTCACCGGGGTCCGCAAAGCGTCTTGAAGTGTATTAAATTAGATTCATTCAAATGTGCTTGATTCCGTTTCATACTCATACTGACTACAATATGTTTCTTTCAAGCTATCTCAACGGCCACCCTGAATACCGAGACTACGATGTCTTGCTGATTATCTTATCTCTCAACCTCATCCTTGCCGCTTACCCTGGTCGGTCCACAAGTGAAGGTGTGAGGGTAGGAAATAATAACTTCTTCCATCATTCTGCTGCCGAGTCGCCGACACCGCTCGGGACTGGTCTGGAGGCTAGACAAGGTTTCTACTCGTCCGTGCGGCCTGCCCATGAACAGCTCATGGTCAACGTGAACGTGTGTACGACCGCTTTCTATACCCCTGGCAATCTCGCAGAGAGCCTCCAAGCCTTCTTGGACGCCTCCTTCACAGCCCGTGCGGGTGCATTCTGCAAGGGCGTGCTTGTCCGGACTACCCACCTCGGGCACCGGAAGACTATTAACGGCGTCTCATCATACGACGCTAAGAGCTATGCGTTTAACTCGGATAAACATGGGAAGATTACAGTAGAGCAGTATTTTGCTGAAGGTACTTGTTTGTTTTGTTTTGCTTTGTGTGGAACTGTGGCACTCACTCCTTGCAGAGCATGGGATTACGCTGCGATACCCTCACCTACCTCTCGTTGATGTAACTGGGCAGAGCTCCAAGCACAAAACTCTTTTGCCAACAGAAGTGTGCATCATTCTCCCCAAACAACCCTTTCACGGTAATTTCCTCGAGGAGCATACGGCCGAGATGATCCAAGTTGCATCCCGTTCCCCGAATATCAACGCCACTGCGATCACTGAGCGTGGTATACGCGAGTTGGGATATTTCGATGAGCAAGACCTGCTTACCACTTTTGGCGTTAACATAGGCAAGGACATGGCAGTCGTCCCCGGCCGCATTCTCCCTCCGCCGATCATTCGTTATGGACGGGGCGCCCCTCGAGTTGACGAGCATGCTGGGTGGAATCTCCACGACGTCCGATTTGCCGTCGGTGGCAAGTTGGATAACTGGGCGGTGTTACTGATCAAAGATGGCAATGACCGCGCCGAGTTCCAAGGACCAAAGGACCCTGCACTCCGGGAGACGATGGACAAATTCATCGACGTGTGTGCGAAGTCAGGAATCAGTGTCCTTCGAAACCCAGCTAATGTGGTAGAGGCTCAGCTGCCGCGCAAGTCGCGGGAGCACCCCCTCCGAACGGATGCCATAAACGCCATACGCGCTGCAATGATATCTATCAAGAGGAAACCGAGCTTGTATCTCGTCATTCTGTCTAACGGCGACCGTCACGTATACTCTGGGTTGAAGCATCTGGCCGACAGCTTCCTCGACGTTGCGACCGTCTGTGTGCAGGTCGAGAAGTTCCGCAGGGATAAGGCCCGAGGGCAATCACAATACTTCGCCAGCGTCGCACTCAAGGTGAATGCGAAGTTGGGTGGCGTCAACTACCGTGTGGAAGGGGGAAGCTCTACCTGGCTGAACCAGACACCGACCATGCTTGTCGGAATTGACGTTGCGCAGCGTGGCTTTGGTGCAGTTCAAGGCACGCCCTCGATTGCTGCTGTCGTGGCCAGCATCGACAAGGATTACGCCCAATTCCCGGCAAGTTTGCGTATTCAGGAAAGTAGCAAAGTGGTATGCCTCTTCTCTCATACTTTGCTAGAAAGACTCAAGGGATGTAGATGCTTTCAGACCTGAGAGACATGATGGAAGAACGCCTCGATGCGTTCCAGGCCAAGAGAGGTATCCTTCCGAAACGGATTCTCGTGTATCGCAACGGTGTGTCTGAGGTGAGAATGCACCTAGTCTGGCGTAGATAGCCCTGACACTAAACACAGGCGCACTTCCGTACCGTCGTGACGCATGAAATGCCTCAACTTCGACAAGCGTTCCGCAAATTCACGAAGGATGACAGATCCTACACACCTAAGCTTACCATGGTCATTTGTAGTAAACGACATCACATCCGATTCTATCCCACTGAAGCTGAACACGCGACGGCGGATGGAAATCTGCGCCCAGGAACGGTCGTCGACCGGGGCGTGACGGCAATTTACGAACATGATTTCTTCCTTCAGGGTGAGCTACATGGATCACGACGAAGGCCCACATGCAATAGAAGAGGCTGACCGGTCTTCCGCCAGCACATTGCGGGCTGAAAGGAACCACTAGACCTACGCATTACTACGTTGTCCAGGACGAAATCGGATTCACTGCGGACTTGCTACAAACGCTCACGAACGATCTCAGCTATATGTCCGCTCGCACAACGAAAGCATTGAGTCTTGCCTCGCCGGCCTACTACGCCCACCTTGCCTGCGAACGAGGTCGTTGTTACCTCCACAAGCTGGACCAAGGATTTCCGCATTGGGAAACCACCGAAACCAGTGAGGATGTTGAGCGTGAACTGGGTTACCGAGGAGGTCAGGTTTTATGGCATGGTGGGGTGGGCAAGGCTTTGAGCAATACAATGTTTTACCTCTGAAATGTTGTATACATGAAATTTTAGTCACGGCAGCGCATTACTGCCACATTTGAGTTGAGCTTACTACATGCTCTATGTAACACATTAATACTCGTGATAGAGAACCTCATTGGTAATATTGTTCGCAACACGGGACGATCAGACGCCCGACGACGCTGAAGACCTGCCAAATCAGGAGCAGAAAAAGGAGTGACGCCAGTCGCAAAAATCTTGGCGCCCATTTGACTGAAGTTTCTGAACGAAGGAAAGCCACAGCGTCCCTTCATAAGCGTTCTATATTCTCCTTCACCACACCTCTATACAAAAAATGGGCAGACGAGCAAAGAACAAACAAGGCGACCCTAAGCCTTTTGCAGAGGTGAACGGGCATGCAAACGGCCGTCCTGGCCCCTCGGCGAAGAAGCTGGGTAAGCGAAAGGCCGAGTTTGAAGACACAGATGCGGATGCGGCTATGGACGTGGATGCGAAGGACGCTTCGCATAAACGACCGGCGAAGAAGGGCAAGGTGGAAGTGAAGCCTAAGGGGAGGAAAGAGAAGGAACAGCCGGTAGAGAGGAAGAAAGTACTGGGAAAGCCCGGGAAGACGACCGCTGCTGCGACAAAACAGAAACCGAAGGGAGCTAAGGAGAAGGATGCGCAGGATGGTGGGAGCAGCGAAGGTTGGGAGGATGTAGATGATGAAGACGACCTGAAGGCACAGACAAAGTACGTTCCCCACTCCCAGTGATTTACTACTTTGTCGCTGAGTAAGAAACCTTAGGTCGTTATTCCGGGACAGCGACGATGAAGAAGCCTTTGAAGGGGACCTTGCCGACCTTGATATGGACGACGACGATGTCGAAGAGTATGTGCTCCGTTAACCCTGTCATCCTTTGCTTCGTTCTAATATATATTTACAGCGACGACATGCTACGAGGCCCTGTTCAGGAGCTCGACCTTGACTCGGACGAGGATGACGAAGATGACGAGGCGGAGTCTGCACCCGCTCGGCTGAAGGGCAAGAACTCGAAACAGCAATCCCGCCCCGCCAAAATTATTCCCACCGGTTCAGACGACTCTTCAGACGACTCTTCAGACGAAGAAGACGAAGACGAGGATGAACCCATCACTATGGCGAACATGGAGGCTCGCTCGAAAGCGTTAGATGCAAAGGCCTTGCGCGAGGCTGCTCTCGACATGGAGGAGCTGCAGGCTGCGGGAGAGGGAGACGACGAGGAGTTCGAGGGCGCGGATGATATGGAGGAAGACGCGGTGGAGGGAGAGGACGGCGAGGAGGCGGTCACGCTTCCGACGGCTGAGGAGCGGGAGGAAGAGAAGAAGGTTGGTGGACCGCAGGTACATGTCGTGCAGCGGCGGATGCGGGAAATTGTGAGGGTGTTAGGGAACTTTAAGCGGTTAGCCGCAAAAGGACGGTAGGCATACTGTCATTTGGCAGATGAATAACGGTTGACAGCAGATATACAGGTCGAGAACGGAGTATGTTACACAGCTCATCTCAGACATTGGAAGCTACTACGGTTACAATGACTTCCTTGCGGAAAAGCTATTCCAGCTATTCCCCGTAACTGAGGTACGTATCCCTACCCGCCGTGTCTTTTCATAACTGACATACACCCAGGCCATTGAATTCTTCGAAGCTAACGAAGTGCCACGACCCGTCACGATCCGCACGAACACCCTTCGCACCCGCCGACGCGACCTCGCGCAGGCGCTCATCAACCGCGGCGTGAACCTCGAGCCCATCGGCAAATGGACGAACGTCGGTCTCCAAGTATTCGAGAGCAGCGTCCCAATCGGCGCCACGCCAGAGTACCTCGCAGGGCACTACATGCTGCAAGCCGCCTCGTCCTTCCTGCCCGTGATCGCGCTGGCCCCGCAGCCGAACGAGCGTGTGCTCGACATGGCGAGCTCCCCCGGGGGCAAGACGACGCATATGTCTGCGCTGATGCAGAATACGGGCGTCGTGTTCGCGAACGACGCGAATAAGGCGCGCACGAAGAGTCTGACGGCGAATGTGCATCGGTTGGGGTGCAAGAATGTTGTGGTGTGCTCGTATGATGGGAGGGAGTTCCCGAAGGTTATGGGTGGGTTCGATAGGGTGCTTTTGGACGCGCCGTGCAGTGGCACGGGGGTTATCAGCAAGGATGCGAGCGTGAAGACGAACAAGGTGGGTTCTCATTTCTCTCTACTCTAAAGCATCTCAACTGACTGCGTATCATTCGACAGAGCGACCGCGACTTCACCCTCCTCTCACACCTGCAAAAGCAGCTCATCCTCTGCGCAATCGACTCCGTACAACCCGACTCAAAAACAGGCGGCTACCTCGTCTACTCAACATGCTCCGTAACAGTAGACGAGAACGAGGCCGTAGTAGACTACGCCCTGCGCAAGCGTCCGAACGCGAAGCTCGTCGAGACGGGGCTCGAGTTCGGCGTGCCGGGGTTCAAGAGCTTCCGCGGGAAGAACTTCAACCCGACCGTGGGCCTCACGCGCCGGTTCTATCCGCACGTGCATAACATGGACGGGTTCTTCGTCGCGAAGTTTAAGGTGGAGAAGAGAGCGAAGAAGAGCGAGGCGAAGGAGGAGAGGGAGCGTGAGGCGAAGGAGGGCGGAGAGCCGGTTGAGGAGTTTAAGTTCGATGATGAGGAGGATCAGGTGTACATTGAGGGTGGGTTGTCTTCTTTTTTTCTTTGCGTTGTGTGTGTTCGGTGTGCTGACGTATATGTGCTTTGCAGAGTCGAAGCGGAAGAGCATGAAGGCCAAGGGCCTGCGCGTGCCGCCGCGCACAAAAGCAGCTCCGGCTGCATGAGCATGAAAGGGCGTACTGTACGTGCACTTGCGCGAATCGCGCGTGATTGTGCGACGGACCTGCGCACATATCGTCCGTGCCGTCTTGTATCCTGCATGATTTTGCTGTAATCAAGATGCTGTGTGTTTTATCTGCGCTATCTATGATATCTTCTCTCCGGGTGTTCACACGACGGATCTGTCAAATTCGCATGCCGAGCTTCGAGTGCACGCTTTGTCCCGCTATCGACGATGTCACCACGAGGGTTCACGCTCGCGCAATGCATTGTGTCCCATAAGCCTTTGAGAGTGCTGTGCCGGGCCCCGCGCGCGTTGAGAGCACGGTGATGCGTGGTGTCATGCTTGGCGCCTTCTGGTAGAAACGATCTGTTGCTGATCGTTCGCTGAGAGGTTCTGTGTCGACGGTGGAAATCAGTCATGGAAGAACGACAGCGACAACGACGGCGCTGGCAGATGCATGGCCATCGTGAAGCCGGGCCGTGCTTTAGCCGACCTTCATTATGCGGATCACAGTTTAACGCCTCGTGTTCGACTGGCTGGCCAATGTCCATACGTGGTACGCGCCGTCTTTGTGGCGTATCCGCGCTAAACCGCTGGGTTGTGAGGGTAAATTAAGCAGTCATATCTGGTAATGCGGTATAGATAAACATGTCATTAAATGTCGTGTATAAGTCGTAGTAAAGGTGTACAGAATGCTACGCGAATATAGCGGGACACAAAGTCGGGGACAACGGACGCGCCTACATAAATAGAGTCCATCCAAAATTACGACCAAAAAGTCCAGTTAACAACGCCTTCAGAATGACCACCCATCACCTCCAATTCACCGCACACACCTCAAACCTTACCCGCCCTCCCCCTCCCCGCACAAACATCCAAACACGCCGCCCCAAACGCAAGCCACATCCCCACCGTCGCCCCAAACGCAACCCACACCGCGTTTCCCCACCTCAGCGCGACCTGCCCGTCGAAATCGGCGCGCGTGCGGTTACGCACGGTCGCGACGAGCACGACGTCGATTATGAATAGGGTTGTGCTGAAGAGTGCTGCGAGGAGGCCGAAGAGGAGGAGGGGGGTCGTTGTTGGGGGACGGGTGCGCGTGGAGGTGGGGCGGAAGAGGGAGATGAGGGAGGCGAGGAGGAATGCGAGGGCTGCTGCACAGGCTGTGGTAAAAGCTGTCAGCTGTGCGAAGGAGGAGGAGTGGGATAGGACGTACTGAGAGGATGCAAAATCAACGCAGTAGTCAAGTTCCCAGGTACGAAATTCCGATTCCAGTGCGGGTCATCGTGCATGAGTGTGATCTCGATGTCGCCGAGGGAGTTGTATCCGAACTGGGTGCCGCATGATTGGTGGTAGGTCGGTGCGCCGGAAGTGCTGGAGTATGTGCGAAGCAGGGAGGGGCGATCGGGTTTAGACGTAGGCGCGCGTGGGAGGACGATAGGATCCGGGTTTGTCGATACGATGCCAGTGGAGCGGGAGATGTCAAATATCGTAGAGGATAGAAGTCATGTTAGCAAACGGAAGTACAGAAGCGAGTCCGAGACCGCGTGGATCGCGTCGCGCAAGAGCAACTCGGAAATGGCAACGTAGGAAACGAACTTACGAAGTCGTAACATCATGCTCACAATGCCCCAACGGCCCAAACCAGATCGTGACATCGTACGTCCCACTAGGCGACGTCTCCGGGCCCACGACGAACGTGCTGAGGGAGAACAGGTATAGAGGCTTGATGAACGGCACGGAGAGCGTGACTAGCAGGTGGAGAAGTAGGGATATGGAGATGAGCGGGGGGACTGCGAGGATGGGTTTGAACATCGTGGGGTCGTGCGTTATGGAAATGAGAGGAGGAGGATGGATGGAATGAAGAGGGAGGAGGAGGAAGCGACGGCGATGGTGACCCCGTGAAGGGCTTGGTACATAGCCTCAGATATGGCGGTGGGGCTCGCATAATGAGCTCGCTGATCGTAGCGTCGGAGGCATCCTGACATTCCGACACCGTATATTATGTACCCAATAACGGAGGTTGAGCATGCATGCAAACTTGGATCATGACTGGCTCAGTGTTCCTGTAGTAGACTCTTGAGCTGGTTCTTCTGCAGGAGAGCTACTCACTCACTCATATTCCGAGAAGAGTGGGTGTAGCATCTCATCCCTTCCGTTCTTCCATCTTCAGGCGTCTGAGGCTGTCATTCCTCCCACCGACGCGCCATCTCCTACGAACGATGCACAAGAGATGCGCTCACCGCATTGCATACGTATGATGCCCTCGCCTCCTCGGACGGACGCAAATCGCCATCAATCCATCACCCATTGCCCTTTTCCCATTCTCTCATTTTCATTTACAATTTTCCTTTCAGACTTGACTCGTCTTCGGTCTTTCGCACGTCGGGGCCGTGCGCACACACACATGGCCCGGCTGATCCTGAGCACGATGATGGTGATGATCGCAATCGCACCCGCCCGCCTGTTCACCCGAGCCGACGGCTAATCGACATGTGCATGACAGCCCACGACGCGTGGAATGATTTGCGTCGGTTGTCAGACACGCACGCGGCGCATGAGGCTTCCTCGGGGGAACTTTAAGGAGGCAGAACGTGTATTGTAATGTACAGGGTGTAGATATACAGCAAGCACGTAGATGAAAGTTCGTTGAAGGGATTATAACGTAGGTATCGTGGCAGTCCGTTGTGTAGGGCACCTACACGTTGTGTCTAGGAGTCGTAACGGTCGTTGCAGGGCCGCGTGAAGCAGGTTGTCTAGTAACGTGCAGCACTCCTAGCAATCGTCTCTGTTAGCTCGCAGTTCACGCCAACATCCCTAAGACAACACTCACCTCTTCCTGTGACCACGGAAGACATCCAAACATGCACTCACGAGCGCAAGCCACAGCGCAACAGTCGCGCCCAGGGTCATCCACACCGCGTTGCCCCATCCCAGCGACACAATCCCGTCCGTGTCCTTCTTGATACGACTGCGCACGACCGCGACGAGGATGACATCAATGAGGAAGATGACCGTGCTCAGCAGCGCAGTGAGCAGGCCAAGGAGGACGACGCAGCACGAGAGGCCACGGCGCAGTCCCACCGTGCGGCGCGAGAGCGCATACAGGGACGCAAGGAGGAACAGAAACGCAAACCCGCAAGCTGTAAGTAGCGCGTCGCGATAAACAAACGTCAGTCAGGGTCGCACAGCGCACTAAAACGATATCCGGGCGGCCGGCCACTCACTGATGGGGTGGAGCACGAGCACGGCGGTAAGGCCCTTGGAGATGGCGTTGGGGTCGAAGCCTGTCTGTCTGAGTGCGCTCTGGACGTTGGAGTCGAAGTTGTAGCCGAGGTGGGGCGAGGAGCACGTCGCGGCCTGGTCGTGGTCGAACCCGAGCGCACTGCGAGCGCGAGCACGGACCGCGAGAGGGCAGGTGGTTTAGAGGTAGCCGCGCAGCATTGCATTGTTTGATTTTTGAGTAGCCGGATGCGCCGGGCGGAAGGAAGGCGGCAGGAGGTGTAGGTTTGGGAATGGGAATGAGAATGGAATGGGGATGAGGGACCGAGATTGAACAGGAACAGTCAGTACGATTGCCATGTTCGCGGATGAATAGATGTGAATGAATGAATGGGCCGGAACGGGGATGCGACGCCAATTGAGCAGTGAAGGACTTACGAGACGTCGAGCCCGGACGAGCAGTAGCCCCAGACACCAAACTTGACGGCGGTCGTAGCAGAGGCCTGCAGGACACCCACGGATACGTTCACGCCTAAGCGGAAGAGGTATATGCTGTGGATGATCGGCACCGAGAGCGTGACGAGCAGCAGCAGCAGGAACGCAACGAAGACGAGGAAGGGGGTCGCGAAGACGAACATGGCGGGCAAGAGGTGAAGAGGAACGAGCCCAGTGAGGAGGGTGCTTTATGGCGAGGAGGGTATCCGAAAGCTTAAGGTGGCAGCCGTACGACTCGCAGAGCGCGTATTAATGGTGGCGGAGGGTGTGACGCCATTGGGGTGATGGTGAATTTCGAGGATCCACGAGCGAGCAGCCGAACAACACGTTGTCTTCGTCGTCGTCGTCATCGTCGAGTATAACAACAACGACGAGGACGAGGACAAAGACAGCGAGTAGCGGACAAGGACGAGGACAAGGGGGGACAGTTCAGTTCGCGTAAAGATATGTGCGAGGCGAGGCGAGGGGCACGTAATCGCCTCTTCCGTTTTTACTTTACTTAAGAGAGGAGGCCTCCCCCGGCCGGTGCTCGCTTCTGATGGTCCTGCAATGTATTGACGTGGGAAAGTCGAAACGTGATGGTACGCCGGGATAGACGCGCAGTGCACACACACCCGCTGCCCGTTGCCCGTTGCCCAGCACACAAAAAGACGGAATGCGCGCGTCTACTGTAGTGAGTGCACCGACGATCTGGCTGCGATCGGCGGGCTAGACGCGTCTGGTCACGGTCACGCCTCCCGCTCTCGCCTTCTTCTTCCTGAGGGCAACGAGCGATATGTGGTATGTGGTACGGCGAGAGTGAGGCATGAGACCCGCGCGCCGTCGGGCAGGGGCCGGACGAGCGAACGAGACTCAATGGCGGAGCTTGGTCATCGGTGATTTGCGCGAGCAGAAGGAAGAAAGAAGGGTCTCTGTTCTTTCGGCTATACTTGACAACAAATCAGGTATTGATGGCGAGCTGCATTTGCTGCTTGCACCGAAAAATGGCACCGCCGTCCGTGTCCTGCAGCGCAGTTACACCCCTCCCAGAGCCTTGCTGCTGCTTTGCAAAATTACAATTATGTCTTGGGGGGATGCGGGGCGCATAGGGGGTGCGCCGGGCGGGCAGTGCGCTGGACGAGAGCGCGAAGGAAGCCAGCCGGTTTAGGGTTTAGCGTGCGAGGACATATTGTTGAGGCTTGTTTGTTCTGGTTACGGATTGGGATAAGTAGGGCGCCGTGTTCAGAGTTTGTTTCCTCGCTATCTCTCTCTCCTCTCCTCGTCAAGTGTCCCGTTCTTGCCTCAGGCATAGGCCAGCCTTGCCCCGCCTCTCTCTTCGCAGCCGCATACCCACACCCAGCCTCTTACAGTGAGTACCACCTCCCACCGCTCCTATGTTGCGTCTGGCTTCTTCGTCTCTTTCATTATTCCACGGGCCCCTCGCAACACACCCTTCTTTGTCTCCTTTTGCGCACGCACATATCTTCTCTCCGTCGCGACGAGCCCTAACTGACGTGTCTGCCCTCTTCCTCCCCGCAGCTCACGAATCTTTAGTTATTCATAATGTCTGCCCCTGCTGAGACTGTCGCTGCCCCCGTCGAGGAGGTCAAGCCCACCGAGGTTCCCGCCGCCGAGCCTGTCGTCGCTCCTGCCGTTGAGGAGCCCAAGGTCGAGGAGGCCGCTGCTCCCGCTGCTGAAGCCCCCGCGGAGGAGGCCAAGCCCGAGGTGTGTAACCTTTCGCTCGTCGCGTGACGCATTTATGATATGGGCGTCTGACTCGAATTTCATTCTCTCTTAAAGGAGCCCGCCGCTGCCACTGAGCCTGCCACCGAAGCCGCTGCCACCGAGCCCGCCGCTGAGGCTGCTCCCGAGACCAAGCCCGTGAGTCATAATTCGATGATACGCCAGTTGACGTGGCAGACGCTGATCTGCTTGATAGGCCGAGGAGCCCAAGAAGGAGGAGAGGCCCAAGAGCCCCTCGATCCTCGCCAAGCTGCTCGCTCCCTTCAAGAGCGGCGAGAAGAAGGTTGAGAAGAAGGTGAAGGAGAAGAAGAAGACGGAGAAGAAGGAGGAGGTTTGTCGTGTGATGTCTTTGTTCGTTCATGCAATGTCTGACATGTTCTGTCGTAGGCTCCCGCTCCGGCTGCTGCTGCTCCCGCTGAGGAGGCCCCGAAGGAGGAAGCTCCTAAGGAGGAGGCTGCCGCCCCTGCTGAGCCCGAGCCCGTTGTCGAGGCCGCTCCCGTCCCTGAGGCTGCTCCGTAAGTGTGCTCTACTTTCAATGCAATGAATCCGTCTGACTTTCGATTACAGTGAGCCTGCTGCTGAGCCCGCGGCTGCTCCCGCTGAGACCCCCGCCGAGGCTCCCAAGGAGGAGAAGGTCAGTCCTGCTGCGCAATTAAGTTCATTAATTAAACTGACGCCTTCTTTCAGAAGGAAGAGAAGAAGGAAGCTAAGGCCCCCAAGGTCACCCGTCGTCTGTCTGCTCGCGTCGGCGAGTTCTTCAAGCCCAAGGCTAAGGAGCCCAGCGTCCCCGCCAAGGTCCCCGAGCAGGAGGATGCTCCCCCCAAGATCGAGGAGCCCGCTCCCGTTGCCCCTCTCGAGAACCCCGCTGAGCCCACTGGCGAGTCCGAGGCTGCCCCCGCGCCTGCCGTCGAGACACCCGCTGCTGAGGAGCCCAAGACTGAGGTGCCGCCTGCTGCTCCTCAGGTCGCCGCCGCTGCATAAGCGTGCATAGTCGTGTCGCTTTCCATTTCTACGCTTTCTTCACCTGATGACGATTACGATTCCTCCTAATGCCTACGCCGTCACGTCGTCGACTTACCGACCCGTGACGTAGCGCGATTCCCCCATCTTCACTTCTCTTTGATTTTCTTTTTGATATATCCCCTCTTATAGTACGGCAACGGGTTATTGCGAGGTCCGATCCACTTCTTTCCCCCATCCTTTTCGTCCGTCCGCGGGACCTTTTGGCGTTATGAAAATGTCACGACTCTGGATATCAGGAAGGGAAATGTAATGTGTACTTGCTGGGTGGTTCGCCTCATCTCTGTCACAATGTTGTGGGTGTCAGTGCAGTGTTTCTCGCATAGTCTTTCTTTCTCTCTCCTCCCCGTTTCCTCTCTCGCTCGAGCCACGCCACCACATTCTCAGGCCCAGGTAGTTACCCCTCCATATATACATACTTACCTCAGATCTACATCTGTTCGCTTGTCTTTCTCTTATATACCACTCGCGCTGCGCAACCATTCCGCTGTGTCCCATCGGTTTCTCGCTGGCCCTCTTCGCTCGTTGTCATTTCTGTCGGCTAATCCTACCTTTCTTTGTTCTCATTCATTCTCTGAACTGAGCACGACGTGTGGTGTGACGACGCATTGCGTCTTTGTGAGCACGGTATCTTGTCTCAGGTTGACGGACAGGTGATGCACGACGTCAGTCAGTCAGTCAGTCAGGTCTGGCTGCTGCGCGACGAACGACCCATCGCACTTCCTGCTTCCCTGCGATCGTCAGCATCAGTCATATTTCGCTATTCTGACGTGTAAACGTCTATTTGATGCAGCTGAGACGAACGATGCCAGCCAAGCTCACAGACTCTTTAACTTAGGTTCCGGGTGCGCCACCGGACGCGAGCTCGCCCATTTTGGGGGTGCCGAACACACCACCAGCTTGGGTAGTTATTTGTAAACCGTGTACAGAGCCTTGTTCGTTCCATGCTGGGTAGTTGGGATGCCTCGAAGAGTGTCTGCCAAGGTTCGGTAGTGGGTAAGAGATTTACATATGCATATCGGCTCGGGGGATGATAGGGGTGACACGGTCGGTCGGTTAGGATATGTGGAAATCGAAGTCAGGCAGGATCCTGGCTGACTGACGGGCCCATCGGGTTTCCCATTTCTAACTCACTGCAGCTATTGGAATTTCAATGCGCGCGGTTTGATAGGAAGTCTCAGCGGGAATTCAAGTGACGGACGGACGGATTGATCCCGCCCGCCCCCACGAGGCAGAGGAAATGGACTGGACTCTCCTCCGAGTCCGAGGTGCGCCACAAAGATGGCGGGCACCGTGAATGGATGGGAGGCGCCGATCGGTGAGGTGGAAGCCTCGTTGCCAATTTACGATATCGCGTACATCGTTTAGGTATATTCAATTTGATGAATCAATCCATGCAGTAACATACAGGTGTTGTTTGGATTTATTACAAATATTATATTTAGTACACCATAAAAATGAGGTGGGCGAGAGCGGAGAAGATTGGTACATGATACATGACGAACGAACATTTGTATAATGATAATCGTGAATGGTTGGTATAAATAGGAATGAAGGCTAGGAGGCTTAGCAGGATACAACGAAAAAGGGCGAACGAATATGAACGAAAGCAGAATTGGCTTCAAAACAAAGTCCACCTGCTGTCAACAGCAGTTTAAGCAGAAACGATAGGAACAGGGATGTGTCGGAAGCATCGAGCGACGGCCTCATCCAGCGGCCCGCCATAATTGCACACCACGAGTTCTCCCATCGCGTTCCCGAGCGCGACGAGGCCCGCGCCGTCGTCGTAGTCCACGACAGGCATGAGACTGAACGAGGGCAACTGCAGGCTCTTGCACTCCGACAGAATCTCGAACCGCGCGTCCGCCTTGTCACGCGCGACGAAGCGACCGGTGACGAGACTCGCGCCGCTGCGGTCAAAGATGGACGCTGGGGGGTATATCCACGCCAGGCGCGCCGTCGACCCGCCAAAGTGGGGCTGCGACGGTTTCGCAGAGAGCACGTCGCCGCGCTTGACGTCTTCCTGCGCGAGCACGTCCACGCTGAATGGCGCCTCGTCGCGGGAGGCGGGTGATGATGATGGTGGTGACGTGCGGGAGTGGGAGCGTTGACGGAGACGGAGGACGTTTATCCCGCCTGCGAGCGCGGTGAACAGCAGCATGCGCGTCGGCGCCTGGACGTCCGCGGGTTCGTCGAGCGCGAGGGCCTCGCCTTCCGCCGAGATGGACACGTTCCCGACGGGATGTTCCAGCTGGATGACCTGTGCGTCTTCCGCGGAGCCGTCAGGGGAGATCGAGTAGACCGTGAGAGACGAGGGCGAGACGACGACGCAGATGTCTTCGCGAAGGGCCATCGCGAGGGCCTGACCCTACACGCGGAGAACGTTAGGTTAGCCATGTCACGAGGCGAAATGGAAGACACGGGACGGGACGTACGCAGGCGTGCGGTGGCATTGGCAGGGGCGCGACTTTGCCTGTCTTCCAGTTCGCGATGCATGGAGCCGTCGTGCTGCCGTGGGCGCTGCATCCGAGCAGGTCGTTCCGCAGACAGCGGATGTGCGATACGCCGTCCAGCGTCGATAGGGTCGCGAACTCCATCGTTCCATTCCTGCTCTGCACAGAGAACACACGGGTCATTCGCTTACTGGCAACGTCCGTCAGCGAGGACGGCAGGGAGGAAGTGCGACTGATCTACTCACGGGCTCTGGAAGCACAAGGCTACAATGAGACGATCGTCTTGGACCTGGTATTCGCCACTGGACGCGGGACCTGGAAGATCAACGGCAGCGAGCTTGGCTGGCTTCCCGTTTTCCATAACCGTCAGGGAGTAGAGCGCTAGAGTACTGCTGCTGACGCCCGACGCGACGAGCATCCATTGCCCGTAGACGAGGCGGACCCATTGCACAGGCTGCTGTCGATGGAAAGAAGTGAGGGTAGGTTGCTGGCACGGCGCGTCGAGACGCAACGCTCGACGTGTTAGGATCTCGAGTTCGGTGGTCCCGAGTTCGGCGAGAGGTTTGCGGTATGAGGGAAGAGGGCGATGCTCTTTCGTGACATCGCGCTCGAAGATGTGATGCCAGAGGTATCTTGACGATGTAATGTGGAAGAAATATCTGCAGGTCTGAGAGGAGTGAGGGTGGTTAGTGAGAGGACGTCGTCGACGATGAGACACGCACCTTTCTCAGGGGTAGGAGCTCGTCTGCAGACAACTGCGCAAAGATTTCAAGCAGAATATCATCACCTAGACTGATGATCGAGGTATGAGAGGGAGCCAATTGTTGGAGGCTATGATCTGGAATGGGAGACATGGTCGTGAGGGTGCGTTGCGGACAGCAAAGTCCTGTGGTGTTATGGTTATGTAGGATACACAATAATTGGACATGCCGTGCACGGACATAAAAAGCGGGCTCTTGCGACGGAGACAGGTGCTTGCCGCCGTGATCGGGAGCATGCCTTTCCTAGGAAGGGAAGTTGAGTCAAACAATAGCTGGCTGTGCATGAAGGTGGGAAGAACCCTCATGAGCGGTTCCTTCCTGCGTAACGGGCTGGCCGAGAGTGTTCAGATGCTCCAATTTGATATGCGATGATACAATAAACGTACAATGACTAGGATCGTTACAAGATGCAAAACCTACAGATACAGATACGTAAGGGCCTGGTCTCTCCGCGCAATCACAGGTGCAGGCGTAGTGCTTGGGACACCACTGATTCGTTCGGACAGTACGGACACTTGACGCGACTGTCAAATATGCTGTCAGTACGTGCGAAGTAAAGGGGCTGCCTGCAATGAGGCCAATAAACGCACCCTCCTGGCTTACTAAGCTTCTGCAGACTGTCCTTGGTAATCGCATGCCCGCAGTTCATCATCATAGGGGGGTTGTGTTCAGTTGATTGTTCTTTGGATACAGGACAAGCGAAGACGGAGTGATAGCGGTTCTCCGGCAGTAACGGAATCTCGATCTAAGTAAGCAAAGGAATCAGCCCCGGGACGCATAACAATGAGAGCTATTGTCTTTCTCTCACCGGCAACTCGTCAGACTGGCTCCATTCGCTCTTCCGCTCTCGCATGACCTTGCGGCCTTTCTCGATGCGGGCGAGCGCACCTCCACCACCGAGATCGCCCACCACTCTAAGCGGGACTTGTCGGCTCATGCCGAGACTAGCGCAAAACTCCTTCGCAAACATCGGCTCCAGGTCGTAATGCAGAGCTGGAGACGCGAGGTCTGCGTAAGGCGATACGTGCAGACGCGAGATGTACGTGATGCAATTCATTAGCCTGTTTATCTCAGGCGAATACCGGGGGTAGAAGGGGGTGAAATTGGCTTTGGCGTATTTCAACGCCTCCGGCACATTTGCTGGGGTGGCAGATAGGAGGAGACGCAGATACTGTGAACGATGGAGATGGAATTCAAGCGGCGAGGACCGCGACTCGAGGAATGCCCGGTTGTGCACGGCCCACCTGACAACGTGAGATGATGGCTTGTCCGGGCAGCTGGTAAACGACTTACTCAAGTGCTGGTCTAATGTCCGCGGCCTTAAGTGCTGTGACGATCCGATGCAGCTCAAGGAACTGCGAACGCATTGAGGGGTCGATATCGATACCCGATTCCTGCATGTATCCATGGTTAATCACCACGTTGTTGGCTGCAACTCCGAAATATTGGGGGACTCACACTGATGAACGTTTCGGCAGTTTCGAACTGTCCAGTGCGTAGGAAATGCCGGGCGAGCGTGGGCTCGAGTGCTGCGACGGCCTCCTTCGAGGTGAATAGCGGTTGATATGACGGCAGGGGTGTGGTAAAGCGCTTTAGGTTGGCGTTAGGATCCGCAGTGCCCTATACTGACATGATGCACGGTGGATGTGTTGGGCGCACCTTGTCTAGAGTCTTTCCGAACTTTGCTAGGGAGTTGTATACCTCTTTCTGCCGGTCGTCTATGTCCTTCTTGGTCGAGTCTACTCGCTGGGATAACATGCTAAAAGTAGTTTCGTTCGCGGCGCCCGTCTGAATGCTATCCTTCGTCTCGCGCAAGGAGCGAAGCAGAGAGTCCAGTGAGTCTGTTATGCACGGTGACTTGCCCTTAGATGATGGAGAGTTCGAAGCTAGCTTCTCAAGTTTTGCCAGCTCTTTGAGAGAGGCGTCCATGATTACGACCTTAGACAATACTAGCAGACGAAAAGAGTAGAGTGATGTCGTGTGAGGTTATGAGACGACGACACTCGGTCGTCGTCGTACAGTCCAAAGCCGAAGCGGGCTGGTGCCGCACTCCCAGCCATATGGGCGCCAGATAACCACGTGCAGCGGACGCGCTTGTGAATTTCTCGATCGACATGATTTTCGAAAGTACTTTCGCGTTTCCCTGTACTACACTACATTCTGTGTCATGCCTCGGTTCATTGCTGGAGATGAGCTCGGCTCAATAAAGTCCGTCTCGTATACGCCGAAAGAGAACAGCAAAGATTGGGAAGCGACGGTCAACACACTGGCCGAAGGAAGTTCCTCTGGAGGTCGGGCGAAAGCAATCCAGAAGCTTGTTCTGACCGCAAGCCCCGATGATCCCGCTGAAAGACTGGTGAGGGCATAAGCTATAGAGTTTTGTTATGAACACACGCTCACGGGATACTTTGAAGTGAAGCTTGCTACTGCGCGTGCTGACGGATCTGCGTCCGTCTTCCTTCTAAATCTTCAGAACAATACCCTTGAAGAGCAAGCGAGCTGGCAGGAGACGCGGCTCAAGCAAAGTCAAAAATATGTCGGACTGTCATTCGGAGAACGGTAAGTCCAGTTCGTGTTGTACACCGGCTGTGCCAGTTTAACAGATGCGATCTTCTCCATTCATTCCGACAGAGGAGTATATACATGCACATCAAATGGTGCACTTCGACGTACGATACCCAGTGGAGAAAGCGACACGGGCCCGGAACCGCAGCTCGCAGTGCTTCCTACCCGCCTCACCGAATGGCGATTAGCTTCGAACGAGCAGACCTTCGCTTATGCCGGAGATGAAGTAGAACTATCAATATGGGATACAGAGCGTGCTTTCACGTCTAAACCGGAGGAAGTGTCTTCTGCACAAGCAAAAGAGCAAGACGCTGCCTCTAAGAAAAGGAAACGGACTGAGCAGCTATTCCCTGGTGAAATTTGGAGGGCAAAGAACGTTCGTATAGCACTACATATCTCAATCCTCTCATGTTGACGGAACGTATTGCCACAGCTCCCAAACGACTCGTTGAACCTTCGTCAACCAGTGCGAAATACCGCATTCGCGTACCTTCAACCGTCGACCTCTCCATCCCAACAACACATACTCGTCGGAACACAATTTGGCGATGTGCGTCGATACGACACGCGAGCCGCTCGGCGACCAGTGTCGAATTGGAAGGGCATAGGCAAGGTTGGCGGCATCGGTGCGATTGAGAATGGTCTGACTGAACAGTATGTATCATTCGCTCCATTTTCTTATGAGTGTCCGCTCATGTTGCGTGTTGCAGTCAAGTATTCGTGTCAGACCGCGGATCCAATTTGTATGCCCTTGACCTTAGAAACGGGAACGTGACTTTCGGCTACAAGGGTAAATCTTTTTCACTTGACCGCGTATTGCGCTTTACTCAGTCTATTTGGTCGCAGGTTTCTCAGGAGCCGTCACATCCATGGCCTCATGTCCCTCGTTCCTGGCTTCTGCAGCAGAGGACCGCTATGTCCGCTTCCACTCAACCTTCCCGCCTCCCACGCAAATAGGTCAGCAGCAGGAGCACAAAGGTGCTGTGTTGGAGAAAGCTTATGTCAAAGTTGTACCTACCGTCGTTGTCTGGGACCGTGTTAACGATGTGAGCACCAAGGGACGGAATGCTGAAGACGAAGAAGACGAAGACAATGAAGATGGTGTTTGGGATGAGATGGAGGATGCTGAGACAGACGAAGAGGAACCTGTGGGTCGCAAAAAGAAGACACGGGCGAAATAGGCACGTAGATATTGCACATAATCGGTACATACATACATCACTGTCTCATTATTCAGTATAAAAAGTACACTAGATCCAGCTGGTATATTGGTTATGGGGTGCGTCAACGCTGACGACCGCCGATCGCACTTCGCCATGTATGTGCCTTCTCGAAGCCGTTCTGTGCGTATTGGTCTGCGCAGTGTTGATTCAGAACGAGAGTACATTTAGGATTAACGAGAATACGTACAGTCGATGAGTGTCTTCTGGATCTCTTCCTTCGTTGTCATCACGAACGGGCCATATTGGTAGATAGTCTGGTCCAGTGGTTCCGCTGCCACCTATGGAAAAACACGTAAGCGATGCAGACAGCCAAAGCGAATGCGATGAACGTACCAAGACGAACTCAGTGTTATCTTCGCCAGCTGTGAGCTTGACACCCGTCTCTTTTGAGTCGGCTGAGAGCACGAGCGTGTTGAATGTCTCATGAGCCAACGTCTCATCCCCTACGGAAACTGATCCTTTCCAAACTGAAAAGGCACAAGCACTATCAGACACTGTATTCTGGTCCATATCCCAAAATGCAACTTACTATAGATGAAAGCCGTCCATCCAGCAGCTGAAAGCTGAGTCAGACATACTGACGAAGCACGCGAAAAAGTAAAATCGGAACGCACGCAAGTCCTGGAAAATCGTGGATTTCTTCGAGAATATCATGTGGAAGTACCAGCACCCGCCCAAGGGCCTCACTGGTGACTCGACTCCGTGGCTAATGCCGCTGATAACTCGCACCTTGACACCGCCGTCGGTGCCGTGAGGGAAAGCCTCTGGGACTTGACTCGAGTCTAGTTCTTGGTAGGAGGGCTCGACCTGTTGGGTTTAAATCATGTTTAGCGTAGTTACAGAGAACATATCGAGGGAAAGCGCACCATCTTGTACTCTTTGGGAAGGTCTATCCAGAGCTGCAAGCCTCGCGGCTCGGGTTTGCCAGGTCCGGAGATTGGCATCTCGGCGTGCATGACTGTGGGTTTCTGTGAGAACAGCTCCCCTAGATGAATATCCGCCTGTACTCACTCCCTTTTCCCTATTCATAAAACAATCGGTGGTCGTTCATGATACACAACCTGAGGGAACTCACTGCACACATCCATTGGACACCGCCGGCATTAATGATACCTTTGTGGCCAGCTGAGTCTTCATGTGCGCTCGATCTGTCCGCCGGTTAACTTCGGCCTGCATAGTGCATCATACCAGAGACGTACCCTTCTAGCATATAAGTCACGGTTGCCTGCCCGCGATGCGGGTGGTCAGGGAACCCAGCACCCTCTGCAACGTTGAAGTGGTCGAGCATGAGGAACGGTGTGACGTTCCGCAGCTTCATGTTCCCAATCGACCGCCGCACAAGTGCACCTTCTCCCTAAATCCATGCTCGTCAATGATATATCATACAAGTAAGGGAGCTCTTCTGGTGCTTACCTCCGGAGTTTCGACGGCATACACCTTCTTCTCCACAGATCGCGATACATTATTGCCAGCCATGTACTCTCTAGTGGGTATTGGGTGTTCCAAGACTACAAATGCGTAAGGGTTCCACAAGCAGCTTGCGAGGTAAGTGTAGAGATAGTAGGCTAGTAGTGCAGCAGCTGCGGCGATCTGGAGGCCTTTATACATGAAGCAGGAGGGAGAGAAGAGCCTAGGATATATCTGAACATATTGCTGCTCCTCACGATGTTATAAATTGATGTCAAGCAATATAGTCAGCATCGTAGCAAGCAAGATTTCCCCATGGTGGACCTGACAGAACTGGTGCAGAAATGCGCACGGTCCGATGGCCGTGCGAGAATACTTCCTGCTTCGAAAGTGGATGACGCGAGAGGGATGACAAACATCGCGTCTAAGCAAATCAGTTTCGTAAAACCCGTTCGTGATAAATTAGAGCAACGTAGTAAGTACAGTAATGGACCCGGTATGTCATCTCATCCCAAAGATATAGTGAAAGTCATGACGATTGCGTTACATAGCGTCCCAGAACTTTTGCCATCTCGTCCTCGGGCCCTTCAAGTCCTGTTCGTGCTTGAACCTATCCTCTTCGTCATTATACTCGCGTTTACCAGTCACCAAATCGACCTTCTCGATGGGAATAACCTTCGTACGGTACCACAGCTTGTAGCCCGACCAGAAGATGACGAAGGTGGGGATAGCGATGTAGGAGGTGACGAAGGTATCTTTTGTGAAGGGCAGGAAGGTGTCGAAGCCCTTGAAGATGGTGATGATTGCAGTAGAGATGATGGCGAACCAGGATCCGTACGGCTGGAAGGGAGCCTTGTAGGGCAGGGTGTCTCGTGAGATGCCGTTGTACTTCAGGGCTTTCATGAAGCGGCTGTACAGAACAATGGTAAGCAACATTCCCTGTCACTTGTTGAAGCAAGCCACTTACATGTGAGTATAGCAAATGCACATCCATGTAATCGCACCGAACGTAGAAACAAGGTTGACGAACCATCCGAACACTGCGCACAGCCATTATCAGTCTAACACTCTCATGACACTCCGCTAGACACGCACCTTTCGCGCTGGAGGACGAAACGTTCAGGAAGACAAGGCCGCAGAAAAGTGTGCACAGTATCAGAGCGACGTATGGCACACCCATCCGGTTGACCCGCGCGAAGATACGAGGAGCCTTGCCTTCCGCTGCAAGACCGTATAGCGTACGCGAGCCGATGTATAGATCAGAGTTTGCAGCACTGATAACAAACAGAAGAATGGCCGCGTTGATAACGTGATTCAGTGTCTTGATTCCAGCGAGTGTGGTGGCTATACGAGAGAAAGGTCAGCCGCGGAGATACACGTCGTACTCGGGCGTTACTGACCAACGACGAAAGGAGAAGCGGCTGCTCCGGCCTTCGACTTGTTAGCGACGAAGATAGCGTCGCTCGTGCTGGGGACGATCAGGCCAATGACGAAGACACCTCCAATGTAGAAAACGACAATTCGGAAGAACGTCCTACGGATGGCGGATGGGATGGTCTTGGACGGGTTCTGTGCTTCACCGACTGTGACACCGATAAGTTCGGTTCCAATGTACGCAAACAGAGCGTTCGTCAAGGTACTCCAGAAGCCCAAGAAGATGGCTACGGATTTCTTGTGCACCCGAGAGAGCAGGTACACGCCCATGGGGCCATAAGGATGGTCCCAGTAACGGAAGCCAAGACGGTCGTGGCGCGGATTGCCTCCAAGGTCGATGATGATCCCCATGAGAATGAGACCAATAAGCGTGATAACCTTGATGCTACTGAACCAGAATTCGAGTTCTCCAAAGACCCGAACACCGAGCAAGTTGACACAGAAGACTGTGTGGTAGTGTTAGGTACTGGAAAGCTTTGCCAATGTGTGTAAACCCACTGAATACGATGAAAATAACTAGTACGTGTGGTTAACGACTGTGTGGAGCTTCAAACAAATGCGGACTCACCCATCCATACTGCGATATTCACCTGTCGGTTCCAGTACTGGATAACCACACCAGCCGCATTGATATTGTTCGGTGTGACGATCAGGTACCTGTGAGGCGCAATCAGCGCGACATACGTGCAACAAATGTTCTGATGCATACTTGAAGAGGTAGTTCCAGCCCAGAGCAAAACCAAATGCGGGGTCGACGAAGCGCGTTGCGTATCCGGCAAAACCCTTCTTGTGTGGGAGATACGCACTCATCTCAGCCAGGGCAACCAGGACCTTGACATGCCAAGCGTATACAGTAAGCTGTGCACTGCGGCAGCGGATTGTCACAGGACCGATAACGCACCATGTAGCATACAGCGCCCATGAAACTGTATCCGAGGAACAGGCCAAGGGGGCCTCCTCGTACCAGAGCGGTTCCCGAGCCGATAATGAGACCAGTACCGACTGCGCCACCAAGCTAAAGACTCTGATTTAACGACACGAGCTTGAGTTGTATGAAGGTGGCACGCACCGCTATCATCGAAATCTGACGCGCCGACAGGCCTCTTTGCAGCGTATCATGCTCGTCGGGGTCCAATAGCTCCTCCTTATGGTAGAGACCCTCCGCAACTTCCTGGTTAACGAGGTCGCTGCTTCTCTGGGACGCGACCTCCGCCGCAAACTTCTCTTGGTCGTGGTCCGACATGGCGGTGAAGAGTGGCGAGCTGGCCAGGTATCGAACACAACGATGGATGGAGAAGGATATGGAGAGCCCCACAGAGGCAGAAGAGTATTTGCGAGGTCGGGACTCTTTATAGGCGCATGATGGGCGGGCGTCAGGGAGAGATTTGGGCAAGACATCTGCGTCTCGGTATTCGGAAGGCGCCAGGCGTGGTGAAGGATCGCGTGCAATCAAAACCAAACGACGTGCCAAGCCTCTCCATTGCAATCCAAGGTCAGACCATGGGTACAGCATCCTGATAACTTCCGCTTCAAGGATCACCAACGCTTATCCTATGCTAAGCCTTGACTGCGACGAGCTCGCAGGATACCATTCGCCGACGAAAGGGGTAGATCTGCATTGAGTCTTGAATAAATGACCATAATAACAACTGAATAACGCATCAGCACACTGATACTCACCGAAACAGGGTGTATTTGTACTGTACTGTCTCTGGAACGCCAACGATCCACTACCAAAGGCCAACTCTTGCAATGGCCCGACATTTCGAGGTAAGAGACTGGTAAGAGGTGCTGTGAATGTTTCAAGCGCACACGACCATGATTGCAGCTTAGGGGACGTGTAGCGCTAATGCATCTTAGTTCTATATTCCTTGCATCCTTTACTGTACCAATTCACAGTTGAGCAAACATACATTTATTTGCCCCACTCTCCACGTCCTAAATGCTCTTCAGTCTTGGAAGCACACCGGGGTTAAAACCATGGCCCTAGGAAGGCTCAGATATGAGAGCATGACAGTGCACGTTTACTGGCAATCTCATGATTCACCTTTCCATGCCCAGGCTGCCCCGGTATCAGAGTTTTTCTCCATGATAAGCACATCATTTGCAAGCTTGACAGCTTCCGACGAAAGGGGCGATACTGATGCTATCACCTTGTGTGCAGATTCTACTAGGTACCTTCATCAATATGCTCAAGTGTGGTTGTACCCCAAACGTTCCAGAGTGGTGAGTGCATCCCACGCTTGTGTACATTGATATCGCTGTGTTCGTGTTAACCTGGCGGGTCGTCCTCGGCAAGATATTCCCGTTTAACGTGCGTTCCAAGGTGACCCCACATCTCTCAACGTACGCCTCCTTCTCCGTGACATGCGCTTGGGGTATCTAACAATATCGTCGTCTCCTCCACGCCTGACTCACCTATCGGTACCGTCAACTGATTATTGTCAACTGCTGCCACGAGAACATGCCCGTCATCACCATCGCCACCGTGTCCGCGCCCTCAACTTTCATCGCCGTTTGTTCCTTGCCTGCGGCCTCGGTGAACTCGGCGGCGTGTGGCGAGTCCGGTGCCTTGCCCTTCTCGATGTCCGCACGGTTCTGTTTCCCCTGCGCAGAAGTAGCCTTCGAGGCGTGCTTGAAAAGCTTTAAGGATGCCGTACCCGACGAGCGCGTGTTGAACCCGGTGAAGAGCCAGTATGCAGACACGGACGCGTTGATCATGAGAAGCGGTCATTTCAAACGGAGGCAGCCACGATGGCAATATCCCACGATGTGGCCTGCATCCCACACTCAATGATGTCGCTTCATTAGCTTGCAAAACAAAAACAGTACATAGTACATCATACAGACGGTATTCAGTTCTAGTATTCACTCTCGACATGAGTTGCCGCAATCTATGGCTCCGTGAGGACATCTGTCTGAACTTTCCTAATATCATATGCATAGGCTGTGTCGCTCGGCGTGTGAGTCCCATTTGGCTGTAGATGGAATTGTCAGTCAAGAAAGTATCAACTTGGAGTCTGACGCACAGTGTCATGATCCGTAGTCACAACGGTCTCCGTAATGATCTTGATACGATTGTCGGACTGGAACGAAACGGTCAGAGTTATCCTTTCGGTTGTTGGTCTCGCATTGTGACTCACTGCATGAGCTCCGATTCGAGGGAGCTCCATGATATTGCCAAATTCTGCCATGTCGTTTTTACCACCCACCTCGCTCACATACTTCCGGGCGTTCAACCTAAAGGCAAGTGACCGCTTGAGTCGGATGTCGATAGTACAATCAACGAGAACGACAACTCACATGGCCAGCATTGAATTGCTGTACACTGTCCAATGGGAGTATTAACACTACCATGGAAGACAAATAGTTGATGTGAGTACTTACGCTTGCTGGCGATCTTTAAAAGGCCATAGGACGTCTGATTGCCCACCTGCCACTGCTTGTTGCACTAAATGCATGGTCTTTAGCATATTATGACCGTGGTAAGCACATCGTAGGTGCTCACTGCGGCAATTATCAGAGCAGAGGTGATCCTGCCAGGGACCGCACAACTCAGCATCATGTTAAATGTGGCGCGTACATCCAGAACTTACAGCGTGACCCCGCCGGTATTGAGCGTGTAGTACATGAGTTTCTGTATCTTCATGTTCGTTCTATGTATTACATGGTAAGCCAAGGGAGTACGTAAGATCGACGGCTAAAACTGCACTTACTGAGCATATGCCGTGCGTTTCCTGCACAGATACCAGATGAGGAGCCCCGTGATACTGCAGTCGGCCAAGAGCCCCAACGAGTATTCTGCATTCAGGCTAACCTGACATACAGATGAGATTACAGAGTTGTGCAAGGTGTTGCTGTTGGCGCTCACCGTCACAATACGCCTTCCTTCATAAACGTCCCAGAATCTAGTCTTGTAGCTTTAGTAGTACAGGTCAGTCCAGGCTAGGCATCTATCAGATGGATACCTTACAACATGACCACAGTGACTGTAAAGTGGTGTGAGAAAGATGTAATACGTATAACAAACAGAGACATACACAATCCAAGTCCTATGAGACCATTTCACGATTAACTGGGGGAGCTCCGGACTCTGTCGTCACTCACCAGCCCGACTCAACAACAGTAAGCCCTACAAACCGCATCAGCAATCGCATTTTGGAGTTAGTAGATAGAGACGCTCACCGGCAGTGCTACCACGTAGATCTTCTTTTCACTCACTAAGAAAGTCCAACATCAGTATTGGCAAATAAATAGCGTTAGTAGTACTTGCAGTGCCAAATACGTCGAATATAGAATCTAACACGTAGTCAATAAGTTTGGCGGGGAGAACAGGAGACGAATTATATCGCTCACCCCTCTGAACAGGTAACAATAATGACCTACATGGTCGAAGCAGTTGAGCGGGGGGACGCAAACTGAGCAGGATACGTACCTCGCAAACGAATGCTGCCTGGGATATAACAGTGTTAGGTAATGATGGACAAAAGTGAGGAAGCACATACGCCCACACTCCTAGAAGATACTTCATCAGTAACGCTCGATAGTACAATAGCACTAGACACCCACCAAACGATATTATTGACAGCGCTCGAATCCGTAAAGTGGGATACAAAATAGTAGTATATAATATGAATGCAGAACCCGGTGTGCACTGCTTCGAGGAGCCTAAGCTTAACATCAGAGAACATGTCAAGTGCAGTGCCATTTGTCGTCGTGGAACTTTCGTACCAGAGTGCAAAAATAAAGATTCGGAGTTTACGCCCGTCGTTTGGGTAGGTGATCCAGTAGTAAAATGTCTGGGTAACAAAGACCCCAAACAGACTGCACAGTAGTCAGTTAAGGTGACAACAAGTAGAGTCTGCAAAGAGTGGTGTTGACGTACATGCATGCTCCGCACACCAGTACTAAGAAAGGGCCGAGACTTGCCTTGATAGAGACCAATGGTTGCGACATGTCGAAAGGGAGGATGGCACAGCGTGTCCGTAGATTTCTTGTATGTATTTAAACTAGTCGAGGACACACTGTAGTTCTTTGTCCGTAAATAGTTCATCGTATCGCCGGGGTAGGCGGGCTCGGACTCTGTGGCCAGTAACTCGGATAGCTCCTCATCAACTGGCAACATCATAGGGACACTCGCAGCAGTCTCTTGAGCCCTGATTCTGCACATGCTAACGAGCTCAGATCAGTGGCCGTCCATCACGGAGTAGATGTTTCTCACAGTGGAGGGAACGGGAGATATAATGGGTACCGGCCGCCTTCTAAGAGATAGATGGCCGCAGACACAGCTATACTTCCGCAGCTCAGCTTCATATGGGGATAAATTTTTGCTGGAAACTCACCAGCGCGAGCACTCAGAGTGTCCATGCCCGATCACGGTGAACACAGAATTAGAGTTCATACATGTATCACATCAAGGATAAGGTAACACTGTTGATTTCAAGACTCTCTCACCATCTCTCTGGTCTGAGCACACATTACAAGACGACTCTTCGTTGATTTCTTCTGCGAGAATATTTCACTTATATGAAGGCGAGGGTGTATTGCACGCGTAGTCGCAAGGTCTAAGGCGTTCAAGGTGCTAGGAAGAAAGAAGTCTAACAATGAGCGTCAGCCGCGCACTTTATTGATACATATTTGGTTGGCTGTACTCCCGTTGAAATCTTAGGTTGAGCATACTTCCCAGCATACGCCTAGCATCTTTGTAATAAACGAGTTCTGTCAATGACCATGCACCGGTTAGAGAGAGTCAACTGCCAGAATTTCCTAACAAAACTCACGTGTTTCGGCCTTCGGACAGTTGTCATAGTATGCAGTGAATGCGCATCTGATTACCAGCACGATGGATTGCATACCAGTGAGAGAGAACACAGGAGTCACCACCACAATCTTCATCACAGATAGTGCGCCACACCGTATATTCATTACATCCGGCCACTATCAACATGAGTTGCAGAAGTATCAAGGAACATGACAGTTAATCACTTGCTTTCAATCAAGGGCGAGATTCTACACGTTCGCAAGCGCATCTACCCGGGCCTTATTAACATCACATCGACTGGGGCCTTTGAATCTATCGTGAATACGCCCTGAGCCTTTCGTATCCTGCCGGTGATTTGTATCATGAAATCCACAACGTTGGAAGGTGATATAGGACGTACGAAGATGTCAGGATCTCGGAACGTTTGAACCTCGGTTACAATATTGATACCCTGCAAATACATTCAGTATCCCACTGGCTACATGACTGTTTACCGGGGGGTACTCAACCGTGGACTCCTGATACACCGCCTCTTGCAAATGTTTCCGAGCATTCAGCCTAATCGTGGCCGAGATGCTTCAGCCACATATCGCAGAAAGATGATGGGAAAGAACAGAACGGACGTACATGGCCAGCATAGAGTTGCTGTACACTGCGCCGATAGCATGAATAAGCACGACGGTCATTGGCTTAAGATGGCTGCTGGTACACACATTTACTGACCACCTCCACGAGCCCGAAAAAGAACAGACTGTTCGGTAGATTGATCTGAACATGATCACGAATGTCAAACGAAGGCAATTGTGATAGCTGCATTGGAGACTACGTACCGTGCCAACAATAGCAGCAGATATGATGCTGGGTCACAAGCGCATTAGTAAATGCTAAAATACATTTGGACAAGACTTACATCGTTATAGCACCAGTATTCAGCGTATAGTGCATCAATTTCTGGATTCTCATGTTTGTGCTATGAGCAATGTGCCAATGTTGAGACAATCCACGGGTTGAGCAGAAGGGGATTTTACATACTTCGGAAACCCAGTACGCTGCATACGTAGATACCAGATGAGGAAAGCCGTAATCGTGAAATCCGATGCGAGGCCGAGACTAAACTCAGTGATGAGCACAGCCTTGGAGCAGTGTTAGTGGCGAAGGAACATCTGGTGGGTGTACCGCTCACGGGTGCGACACTGTTCTCAAAGTATATTGACCACCGGTTGTATTTGTACCTTCAAAGAATATGAAGAATGAGGCTCTATAGAAGAGATGATATACTCACAACAACGTCACTGTGACTGTATATCATCAACAAATCAGAATACAAAGCGGTAACAGTTTATGACGTGACTCACGTAGACCAAATGCTAGAATACCAACTGTCAGTTATAGCGACGGTTATGTTTTGCGATGGCGGCTCACCGAACCGTAAGGCCAAAAGTAGGGCCTAGGGGAAACACTGTTAACGGGAAACTCGCGCTATGGGGACTCAAGCCTTACTGGCAACGCTACAACATAGAGCTTCCGGTGGCATACTATGTCTCGTGTTAAACTTGACGCAAAGGAGCGAGGCTGCTAACTTCACTTACGATGCCAAATTCTATAAATGTAGTGCCTGACATCCATCGTCATGTCTTTGAGAAGCGCAGCTCGCATGTATGGCACTCACCCCTCAGTCAATGTCACAATAATCAACTATAGGGCAAAGCGTAAGACAGGGTTCTGTTACATCATTGAGGTGGGTATGCGTACCTCTAGGAGGACCGTGATCTGAAAAAGATTTAGAATAGACTATGGATCGTGCTAGAAAGAGCACTTACAACGGCACTCCTGTATGTCGAAGAGTCTCAGCGGTACTACAACGTCAAATTATCATGAGCCTAGACTCACCATCCGATCGTCTCAAGATCTCGTATGTTCGGATATTGAGCAACAAACCAAAAATATATGACGTATATGCAAAAGGCGGTATGTAGAGTTTCCAACAGCCTGCACAATAGATCCATCGTGTGAGCTTAAAACTCAGACAAGTAAATGAACTACGCACCATACAAAGAGAATGAACGCCTTCAGCTTCAGACCATCCTTCTGATAGTTGTTCCAGTAGTAGAATATCTGTGCGGTGAGAATACCGAACAGACTGTGAGTAGTTAGCGAGATGGGTTACCCTTTCCACTATAGGACTGAACAAACGTACAAGCAAGCGACACAGATCAAAACCAACAAGGGACCTAGCTTCACTTCGGCGTGTTGAGACATTTCGCCGGGATGTCAGCGTTGAAAAGCGGTGCTCCGAGTAACACCAGGCAGTAGCACTTCACGTTTTATACAGTGCGCTATGGGAGACCACTTTCCGCATTTATGACTTGGGAAGCTAGGATAGGCAGCTGCACAACATTGGGCTTATCCAGGTACGCCAATAGGTGCCAACGGATGGATACCACATACATGTATCCCGAGTATACGACGAATACAGGTCTGTATAAGTTACTAAATATGTTCAGAGTCAGCTTTTGGCTAGCACGATTGATAGCTTCTGGTGCTCACCTAATTGGATGGGAGATGGGAATGCTGGTGGTTCCGCAGGATAGATGTTCACTAGGGCTAGTAGATTCACACTCACTCAAATTCCAAAAAAATTGTTTCCATGGCTGTTGCATTGCCTCGACAACTAGCAACATAGCTGATTGGAACGTCGTAGTCGTGGTACACGCTGGTAGGTGTAGGACGCGCTGACGCCACTTACTGAGAGGGAAAGCGGCAACCCTCGCCAAACGCCCGCCCCCGTCCTTGCCTCCGTTTTCGCTCTCCAATCTTGGTCTGGTCTTTCTTTGCTTTTGCGGTGAAGCGGTCGAAACAGCCAGCTCATCATGAACGGCACACCGCAGCCAGCCTTCAAGGCCTCCTCCAAGCTCGGAGATCTCTTCGCCAGCCTCGCCGTCGCATCCGACCAGCAGAGCCAATGGGCTGATATCGCTGCGACCGCTCAGTTACTTGCGAATGACCTGCGGGTCAAGAACGGTGCGTGTCTCCCCCCTTTCTTTCATCTGTCTGTCCTACTCTTCCCATGCCTCAAGCACGCTTCCCGGACCTGCCTCGCTGACCTGCACTCACGCCCTTTTTGATGCCCAAACATACATCAATGACTTCTAGTCGAGCAGCAAACAGCCTTGGGAAAGACGCTCCTCCCTCAGACTCTGACCTCCCTTCTCAAGGACGCAACCGATGGCAGCCCCAGCGCCGTGCCCACGTTAGAAAAGAAGGCAGGCGTGTTTGAGCTTCTTCGAGTCGCCGCCAACCTCTGCATGGACCACGGTACGTCCACGTATTCGGTCTGCACGCATGGATGTCGCTTTCATGCGTGGTCAGGCTCCTGATGTGCCCAATTCAAACCACCTTCCTCCCTTCCATTTCGCCCTGTACATGCTCGCTTTTTAGATGAAAACAGAAGCCATCTGCTGGAGGTGGGCCTCCCGCAGCGGATCGTCGCGCTCTTGGAAGGCTACACAGAGTCTATTTCTCCGGAGCAGACGCAGGTGGGGCCACTTCCGCTCTCGATGGCCGATCTGAAGATTGTGAGGACCGCAATTGGGGTCTTGTTGAACGCGAGTGTGAATTATGGTACGTCACCATCCTTGCAATGGAATATAACGTTAGGGAAGAGCATATAAGTAACAAGCTCTCAGAACCCGTCAGGACGCGGTTGGTTTCGCTCGAAGCCGCGGGCACTATTTTGAAACTCTCTATCTCTATATACCCCCCTGGAGCGTGGCTGCGACCTCAGAAGCCGGTCAGCAACGGCACAGCTGAATCAACGTCTGAGCCAACAAAGGAGGAGGTGTGGAACCTCCGTGTAGGACTGTTATCCTGGGGATGGCGCGCCATCTCCGAGCTGCGCAGTGAAGAGGAGGAGACGAGCTTGAGTGCGTACCACTCGGCCTTGCTGTGCACGCTTAGAACATGACTTATGTATCTTTTCAATCTCTTCCAGACAGCCTCTTCAGTCCAGATGCGCTTCCCTATCTTGTACGGAGTCTCCAAGTGTCCATACCGCCCTACCCATCTCCCCCACCTGGTTTCTCACCCTCATTGATTCGTACCCTCGTTCGGGCGGACGAAGAAGCCTTACAAGAATCTTGCGGGCTGCTTGAGGCACTTTCCATCGACGTTGAAGACATACGGCTCTCGCTTGCTCGGGGGCTGACCGAGCCGGCTACGTCCCCCAAGGCGGCCTCCACGCTGTCCGCCATGCTCGACTTCATAGAGTTCGGCGCACCGTTCCATCTATATGCGGAAGAGAGCGCTGAGAAGGAGAAGGCGATAGGGCGGTGCAAGGCGGCGGTGGTGAACGCAGTGACGGAGGTGGCAGGGGACAAGAAGAATGTGGACGTACTATGGGACAGTTCGGATACCGCACAGCCGGGTGGGGCCTTCATTGGTCGGATGATTGACTGGATCAGGACTAATAAGGGGCTCGGGGATGGCGCGAGGGATGATCTGGTTATTTGCGCTACTCTGACGGTGGGGAACGTGGTGAGAAAAGGTGCGGAGTTGCCGTATGACCCTATGTGCTACTACTGCGAGAAAGGCTGACCGGCACCTCCAGACGCGCACTCCGTTGCGGTATGCAACCCGCCTATATCCATCCTACCGGACCTGCTGCCGTTCCTTGCGCCCGAGGTGGACGTCAAGGTGAAAAACGGCGTCCTTGGGCTGCTCAAGAACCTTGCCGTCGCGCCGCAAAACCGGTCCGCGCTCGGCGAAGTGGGCATCTTGCAAAGACTCGCGGCTAGCGAGATATGGAGCGACAAATACGACATGGTCGAGCTGGTACAGGTCGCTGCTATCGGTATCGCGAAGCACATGTGCAATGTTAATGGTAAGTGGTTTTCAGAGCCCCATGCAATACACACTATGTCAGTAAACTTAACGCGCATCCGACACATAGCTCCGAACGCGATCGCGCTCGTCCTCCCCGACGCTACGAACCCCCTCCAGTCAACCTCGCTCACACAAATCCTGGCGCTTGTACGTCGCTCCGAAACAGTCGCGATCAAAAGCGAAGGTACCCGCGTCTTCGTGAACGCGATCAAGTCGATATGGTCGACGGATGCTGCGAAGGTCCCAGACACAGGCTTCCAGGCGCAGCGCAAACAGGCCATGGCACAACTCGCGACGCCGTCGATTGCGGCCGTGCTCGCCCAGCTGATCGGGCGGAGCAGGAAGTACGCGATTCTGATCAGCGAAGGTGTCATCTCACTATATCTGCTCAGCGCGCATGGGCCTGGCGGTAGGTTACTTTACTTTGTGTACTTTACAGCAGTTTTGCTGACCTGTTCCTTCTCTCTCTCTCTGTCACGACAGCTGTGGTTGTCCTTGACGCGCTGATGAACCCGCTGCCAGTGGAGATTAGTAGCAAAAACAGCAACAACGCGCTCGCGCAGCCAATATCTGCCGTCCCCTCGAGCGACTCTCCAGCAGTGGGTACGCCACGCAGAGCGCTCGACATGCTCGTGTACACTCTGCAAAACCCAGATACGCCACCCGAGGTACGGGGAAACATCTGCAGACTTGTGGGGCACCTCGGTCGCCCAGGCGTCACTGACGCTAGTCGGGCGAGGGACGTGCAAGTGCTGAAGGATGAGACGCGGAACGCTCTGGAGAAGATCGTGAAGGACGAGTCTGCGCCAGCGTCTGTGGCGAAGCAGGCGTTGGAGGCGTGGGGCGCATAGGACGAAACATGTGGATCGGATTATAGTCGCGGTGACGCCAGGTGGCGGGGGGCAAGCGGGGTGGTCCTGCTGTGCATGGGAGGGGCGCTCGCGGCAGGCTTGGATACGACGAGGACCCAGACGACGAGGACCGGCTCAGGAATCGAAGGAAAACAAATGTGTGGATATTGTATCATATGGTTTTTCGTTCTCTTGCGACTATAGATTCGTCGGATAGGCTTGGGGTTGACAGTATTGTTGTCTATGCTCTTTTTTCCCACTTCGGTGCTTGTTTGTATATAAACCCCTACCTACTCTGTACTATTTCGTACGGTATTGACTGGCTAGCTAGGGTGTCTTGTAGACACCGTTCGTGCGGTGTACGGGCCATGTTCATGATTGATCTGAGGGTGGTGTGCGTTGCTAGTGATCTGTAGCCTTCTGTTGTGGTGTAGTACGACTGTAACGACTTTCACGAAGCTTTTCGTTCCCCTGAGGGCGGGTAACAAAGTCGGCTGTGTAAATTCTTATCTACTTGACAAATTGTAGCGGCGCGAAACATACCTCCGCTTGATCACTCGCATTCGGTACGTGCGTCCTCGTGTATGTTTATCCTCCAATCTCACAGTGCCCAGATGAGCAAGGTTGATCTATACAAATGGTCCGAGGAGGAGCTACAAACCCCAAAAGACCGACGACTCACGCTATACAAATATCAGGTCGTCACAATCCTTCCCATGTTGCACTGCTGACGTGGATGTGGACAGGATTTACAGCAGCGCGTACGGTCAATTTCACGATGAACATGGCACACTGCTCGTGCTGAAGTCTGTTGACAATGATAATGAGCAATTCGCCCGTATAGAACTCCGTGTTCTGCAGCGTCTATGGATTCATACGCCCAAGCAGCTCGAACGCCTCTTTCACCACTCATACACACTGCCGTTCCTCATCGCCATCAAGAAGCTCCTCCGTAGGATCATACTGCGACGTACGAAAGACGCCGTACCAAGGACTCCTTGGAGGACCAGATTTCCGTGCCTCCAAAAGCATAGCTTACAGTGTTCCTACCGATGTCAGAGGCACATCGATTGTGGACATACCGTCTCCCGACAAAGCTCCTGCCCAAGAAAGAAGTAAACGAGCCGATGGGTTTAGCAACGTCATGCGCAAACACAAACGAATAACATCTAAACACACTAGATATCAGAAGATCCATAGATAATCATGAAGCTCTCGCCGCCGCCTTCGCCGCTGACCGTGTTACACGTCTGTTCCCCGTCGCACCCTGCTCCTGCTCGACCGAGACAGGCTCCAACTCGCCGGGAGCCACCCTTCCCCGCTTTGGAGGTATGCCCCGTGCAGCGGAGTCGACTTCGTTCATGGGCCTCTTCTTCCTCAGTGGTGCAACAGCGAGACGCTGTCGCTCTATGGGAGCACTGTTGGCTTTGTGGCGCGGTGCAGCACGCTTTCGAGTGGAAAAATGGGTCGCTGCCCGGGGCCTAGAAGGACCAGCAGAGACTGGGGGATGTGCCATGGCGCTGGAAGCACCGTCTGTTTGGTCCGGATCCGAACCACCACCTTCCAAGTCAAGAGGGATAGTCGATGGGCCGGCTTTGTATGACGCAGCGAAGCCAGCATGACGAATATCATCGTGACGCCTGTGTGTGTCCATTCTGGATTCGCTGGGGAACTGATCTGCAACGGCGTCATCATCCTCTGGCCAATCCCCGGAAGCGATTGCTCTGTCAAATATAGCCAGAATATCTTCAATCTTCTCCAACTGGGTGGTGATTGTGTCCAGACGCTCCTGTGCCGTACGATCATTAGGATAGCGCTTGGCTGTTTCTTGGCAAGAATAGTATAGCCCAAGTAGGTCTGCAAAATCATTGATGGCTTGGGTCAGAGGTGGACTTTTGAATACTATTGTCCCGGTGATTCCGTCGAACCACAAAGCTGTGGCCTTGGCGTCTCCTCCGATGTAGTAGATTTTGCCGTCATCTCCAACCTGCTCAGAGACCTCGTCAAAAAGCTTAGCAAGATTCGGGCGACCCTGTTTTATCGGGAAGTAATGACAGGCCATATAGAAAAACACCCAGAAGCAGGACTCGACGTCGTCAATGATGCTGTGAACCTTGGTCGGATCTTGAAGTATGGCAATAGACATGAATTGCCACGTTCCCTGCGCAACACTCATCAGTAAGGGATCGTACAATATTCAAGGACGTCTCACTGTGCGATAGCGGTGGGCCGCTCGAATCTCCGATACTTCAATCGCATGGTCCCAGTCGTTCAGGATACCCTCCATTTTCTCATCTAGCATGATGTTGCCAGCGCTGATGTCACGATGCAATAAACCGGGCTTTCCCGACGCCCACAAGATCACTATGAGAAGAAACGTGGTGAGAAGTGATTTCACGCGCTTTCGAACACGAACTAAGGACCTTGCAGAGTATTGCGTATAGCCCGCGTCAGCTGCCTCGAGTTTCGCACCAAATGCAACGGAAGCGCGAGTTGTTGGACAATGCGATGGTGAATATGGTTTCGTGGCCACGCCCCAGGTCGCGACCACTCATATGCCCTCGCCGTGTAGAGTTGCGTCTTCGTGCATTGCCTCTTGCCTCCGGGAAAGGAAACGTCGCCGCTGATTACAACGTAAGGTAAGAACTGGAAGACATGATCCTTCAACCTCTCGTACGCCTGTGCCTCCGACAGCGTGCCCTTGACCTCTGTGCGCCAGGTGTCCTTCAGGAACATCAGTTCCTGCTCTATCAGTCCCCATGCGAGGTATCCACGAGTGGGCCAGTCAAACAGGGGAGACGCCTTGGTGAACGGCCTACACACGATATACTCACGGCTAGGTACATCTTCTGAATCGCTTTGCACACGGACCTTGTGCATCAGGTATGATTCATCAACGGAGCCCTCAAGCTTCAACTTCTTGTAGACAGGATACCGCTCTAGGTAGTCGTGCACGCCTCGCAGAAGGAGCGCCCTCTCGGTAGGTGTGGCGGGCTGAACGGTGGTGTCAAAACCGCGTTCTTCCAGGGTGGCATGCTCGTAACGGAATAGAAATTGCCCCAGCCAGTTTGACCTGCCATTGTGGTAGTCGAATTGGTCAGAAACGATGGCGCCACTGCGGTCCCACCTGATGATACGCGCGGCATGACCGAAAACTGAGATGGAAAAGACGTGGGTGCGGTATTGCAGAGTCATGATATCTCCGATGTATTTTATCTGCCGTGCACGGTTTCGAATACCTGTATCTAGCACTTTTGCCTTCTGACCTGCCTCGCGACGATTCCGTTGGCAAGTCTTCCCCTCCGCTTCCGCATTTGTCGAGTGACTTGCGTCCTGAAAGAAGGCGTCGTGGTCACTTGTGGGTTTGATTTCTACCGGTATATCCACCAGAGCCATATGCCTCTCTCCATCCGTCGTAGAGTTCTCGCGTATAAAGATGCCGCAACAGGGTTTGGTGCCGCCGACGTTGTCGCCAGATTGTGACGTGTCTACAACATCGAACGAAGGACAGCATTTCGCCTCGGTAATTGCTGCCGCCTGGGGAAGTCACCATCAGTTCAGCTGAAAAACGTACTCGAGGAACTCACGAATGGGCCATAGATGGCGTTTTCGGATCCACGTCCCTCGGGAACCTGTGAGAAGTTCGCTTTGGGTGTCCGTTTGCGTTTCACTGAGGGCAAGGATTCATCGAGGAATTGCTTAATCGGGATCGGGCCGACAAAGTGTCCCGACATCTCGACGGCGAGGTCCAAACGAGTTCCTTCAACTAAGAAAATAACGAGACGAAACCTTGCGTGTTGTACCGGTGTAGCGACGTGAACGGAGGAGCTATTTGGAGATGAGCAAAGATATTGTCATTGATGGCCCTATAATGTGTTTATGATACAGGAGCTTCGCCCTTCAAATGCAATGGGAAGAGGCACCGTGCGTGTCCAGCGCGACGAGGACGTGGTTGCGAACGAAACTCAGCATTTGCCTAAATTGGCAGCTCGCGACCGGATGTTCGCACTCCGCCGCACCCTGATTGGACGGGCCGTAGGCCAGTCTATGGCTCATCTGCTAAGCTCAGCCACTGAGCTCATTGGCACTCGCGCCGGTTCCTGGGCGGACGACGAATCCCTGGGCCTCTCTGAGCTCTCCACAATACTGACACTGACAACGACATCTTGAACGACGAGCATGGCTGGCTCGAAGAGAAACAAAATCAGGAAGGCGCTTTCGCCGACAAAGGGACTCGTTGACTCGCCTCCTCCTCCTCCACCAATCACGGAAGACAATGACCTCATGGATGACCTATTTGCTCAGCTGGACTCGAGAGATCAAACAACGCAGGAGACGTCGGCTGAGATTCTGAAGGACGCGAGCATAGACTCTGTCGCGGACGACCTTGACTCTGCTGCGAAGAAGGATCCGAAGGCGAGGCACAAAGCACGCCAGGTGTGCCTCTATCCAATCTATGACTTTGAATTGCAAGACTGATAACAACTCGAACGGCGCACTAGGCAAGGAAGGCGGCTGCTTTGGCGGAACAGTATGCACCCAGCGATGCGGACGCGGACGCGAAACTCGAGAAGGAAGCTCGCGAAGAGGAGCGTGCCATTAACCAGACTTGCGACGAACTAGGGTTGAGGATGTATGAGGTGCGTTTTGCTTGTGCGCACCGTGCCACGTACCGTCGCTCATTCTAGTGCTGCGCAGATAAACCCAGACGGCCACTGCCTCTTCTCCGCGGTCGCCGACCAACTGTCCATCCTGGGCCTCATACCGCAGCCCAAAGCGAGCTACGCACTCACGAGACACGCCGCGGCAGAGTACATCGAAACACACCCGAACGATTTCCTGCCTTTTCTGCCGTCGGCCGCAGGTGAAGACGCGGCGGGCGGGGGACTCATGGGGCAGAGCGAGTTCGCGCAGTATTGTAAAAACATACGCGATACCGCTACGTGGGGTGGCGAGCCTGAGATAACTGCGATGTCTAGGGCTTTCAACGTGCCGATACACGTTATACAGGGGGCGGAGCCCCATGTTGTCGTGCACAACCAGTCGGACGCGACACCGCCGGAGAACGCGCCTGTCGTGCGTATTAGCTATCATCGGAGGATGTATGGCTTGGGAGAGGTCTGTCTCCCATTTCTTGATGCCCCCTTTTGCGTATTCACGATGCTCTCTTCCCTAGCATTACAACTCACTGAGACCGAAACTATCGTTCAAAGAGGGTGTCAAAGCGATGTTCAAGACCAGTTCCTCTCCATCGAGCTCACTATAGCCATCCTAGAAGGGCCATCACAATATACTCCACAGCACGAACGGATTCCTCCTTATACCTGGTGACATCGCAGACATATACACGACAACATATAATCCAAGCACTGTATTGATAGCAATCATAAATGACCGGCACGATCTACGAGAGGCTGTGCGTGTCTTCAGAGTGTATACGGTGGCTGCCGTCTGCCTATGAATTATGCGGGCCAAGTTTTCCCATCCACGATGTCCCGGTTCGTCACTGCTGCGTCGTCGGGACGACACAACACGGATCGCGGTTCATTAGGTGAGTGTCAATGGTTGTTAACCCCGTGAACATCGCTCCGGGACGCTGTGGACAAGCTCAGGGAGAGCTCAGGGTCCACCTCTCGGTGGCTTTGCTTCCAATCGGAATGTGAATGTCCGGCCCCGAACGGCCTATTTAGGTAAATGCTAAGCTTGACTCACAACCACCCCGTCGTGCTGGACAGACACGACTGCTCCTTACTACTATTTTCGAAAGTCGAGGTTTCGACTTCATCACGCGATGTAAGACCGTTCATTATATTTCCGCCATAGCTCATCTCGAAATTCGAAGCAGCTGATGCAGGCCGTACACAATACTCTGCAAGGCGCGTAGTTTGTCGGTACTCTAATGCGTGTGCGTTGATCCCTTACTCTGTGTCTTTTGCAGTGATCCCGTGCGCGTTCGGAAAGCCCGATCTGTTGCATCGCGATATTAGTTCCGATAACATCATGCTGGATGAGAACATGCAGGGGTTTCTGAACGACTGGGATCGTGCGTCTGAAGTGTCGCATATGCAAGAGGCCAAACTCTACCGTACAGTGAGTTCTTCTTGACGATTACGTGCCCACTTTCTGATCAGTGCGCAGGGAACCTGGCAATTCATGTCTGTCGCCGTACTTCAAGATCCGACAAAGGTTCACAGCATTATCAACGACATCGAGTCCTGCTTCTGGGTGTTTTTCTACATGGCCTGTCACCACTTCCCGATAAAACAGGGTCACCCGAATCTTGCTAGGCTTTTTGACGAGGTCTCCGAGGAGGTTGGAGACGACGGCAAAATCAACTACGTTGGGGGAGACGCCAAGGCCGGAGCTTTGCGGTTCGACGGAATCACCGGGACAATAGTATTCAAAAGTCCACCTCTGACTCAAGCCATCAATGATTTTGCAGCCCTACTTGGGCTGTACTATCATCGCCGAGAAGCAACCGGGCTTTTCCCTAATGATCGTACGGCACAGGAGCGTCTGGACACAATCACCACCCAGTTGGAGAAGATTGAAGATATTCTGGCTATATTTGACAAGGCTCTCGCCAGCGAAGACTGGCCGAAGGAGGACGACGCGGTCGAAGACCAGTTCCCCGTTATATCATCTACAGAACTATACTGGCCCCGTGTAGATGCTCATGAGGGCAGCTTCTCCGCCCCTCGCGAAGCAGGCCTACCGACCGTTCCATTCGGCCTGCACAATACGGATTCAGATTCGGATCATACAGATGTTGCTGGAAGTATCGTGGCACTGCCTCCAGTCCTTGCTCGTGTCTCTAGGTCCCGGGCGCCCCCTCGTTCTTCAACGTGTTCCTCGACTCGGACGCGTGCTGCGCGGTACCCCAGAGCCGGGAGCATCCTCGCGGACGATCAGTCTCCCCTTGTCCTTGTCGCATCAGACCAAAAGAAGAAGAGGCCTATACACGAAAACAACGACGATATCACCCAAAGACGCGCGAAGCGAGGAAAGAAGGCCGTCAATGCGCTGGAGGAGACTCAGCATGAACATGAACACCACGTTATATGTGCGACGGCGAGCAATAGGCGCATGACGCGCGCAGCAACAAAGGCAGCGTCCCCGGCGCAGGCTTCATGAATCATGGATCATTTGTGCGTTTACTAGTTTACTGTTATGCAGCGTACTTGATACGGATATAATGCTACATATTTCACTCCATGCACTCAAAGCGACGGGTACGCTTCATTCCACGGAGTCCAATAAACATGCGCCGGGGGTTTAACGAGGCACACGCCCGCCATACACCTCCATCCAATCCAAGGCGTCTGCTCGTAATGCAGTCCATCTTCAAACACCACGACAGCCTCGAACTGCTCTCTCTCTCTCTCTCTCTCTCTCTCTCTTACCTTCGAACACACCAAAATGCCCCGGACTGCACAATGTTCACCGTCCCGCCGTCCCGCTTCCGATCCACCACAAATGGCAGGATGGCGCGCATCCTGCGAATGGAATCTGCAGTTCAGATGGAGTCAGACTTGGCGGTGGCCGTCAACTACCACCAGGCTGTGTACGCGGGGAGGACGAGCTTCTCGACAGAGGCCTCCCATCTCCTCGAACCTCGTCTGCACCAATACAGCCTCTGGCAGCTTGGTCTCCGGAATCCCCACATCCACCGCTCGCGCCCGCGCCCGCGCTGTACAGTATACGTATCCTGAGTGTCAGGAGCGATGAGCACTGGAGTCGGAGTTGGGATGGAAGGTGTACGAGGGCTGCAGGGGGACTGCTGTGCTGTGTGCTGTACGGCAGTCTGACGGCGGGGACGCGGCAGACGGACGCAGACGCAAACTCAGAAACACATCCCTCCATGTCCATAGCACAAGATTCAACACACCAGCAACACTCCCAAGTCCTCGAGGTGCGCGCTCCCGAGCATGAACCCGTCTGTGCGTGTACCGTTGATGTCGATCGGGCTGGGGGGTGGAGTGGGCAGGAGGTAGGTGCAGACCAACTTGACGGAGATGTCAAGATGTTCTTCATCTACCTCTTCGCGAGGACTTTGACTGGGAGATGGTTGATGGTTTGTGCTGGCACGCGTGCTTGAATGGTTCGCGTGTTGGGCTTGGATGGACCGTACTTTGGAAGGCATGATGGCCTTCTTGCGTTTTCGTCGTGGTCCAGGCTGGGGATGAAAGTTTCGTGCAATTGTAAGAATATGGATTAGGAGCTGAGGACGAAATCACTCTCCGTTTCCATGCTCGTCTTACCTCCAGCTTATGAACAAGGAATTCAACCTCGCTCTGACAAGGCAGCATGACCGACGATCCTGACACACTGGCAGAGCCGTCAAATCGTTGTGACGATCCCATCAATCTGTGACGAAGGGAGGATCAATTGTGACAATCTCGTCTCGAAAACTCCCAAGAAGTACTAACATCAAACTGGCACACGATATTGCAAAGAAGAGGTGAAGACAGAATGGTATTGCGTATATGGTACAGCGTATAAACATGCAAGTCGTGAAGAAATAAAGATTAAGCGTGAAAGTCATCAGGTGAGCGTGATTAAATGTCCTGAACTAGAGTGTACTGATGGTTTTGCAAGGACGTATCGTATGGGAGGAGTGATGGAGGTTTAGACAGCACTGCGCTCGACTTTCGTCGTAGCTGGGACAGTGCCCGTGCCCATGCCCGTACCAGTCGTTCCAGCACCAGGACCGTACGTGCCAGCACCCGCTGTGCCTACACCCGTACCCGCTCCAGCGCCATAGGCGTTCGCACCGTGAACATGTCCAGCAGTGCCAAACGGTCCATCGGTGTATTTACCCGAGTGCAAGCCAAACGCAGCGTAATCAACGTTCCTAAGTCCCCACACGAAGTAGAACAGGAAGAGGGGGCCGAGGACGAGATCGAGGATGCCGTAGAAGATCATCTCGCGCGTCGGCGAGATGACGTTCCCGCCTTCGGATACGCCCCATGCGATCGGGTAAAGCATCGTGATGAAGGCGACGAAGGAGGCGCCGCGCATGAAGCCGGAGCGCACGCCTGTGCCGCCGTTGAAGGTGCTGCGGCGGCCGTGCATGAGGAGCATATGCCTATCAGACCGCGTTGGTAAGTGATATGTTCTGTGACATGGGTATGAAAGAGAGCTTACCAGATGTAGACGAGTGCAGCGACGCCCATGACGAAGTACCCCCACTTGTAGCGCGTAGATGTGAGGGCACCGACGAGGCCAGTGACGACGACGACCCATGCGAAGAATGCGGTGGTGAGGATGTCGGACAGGGCGATGCCGCTGGTGTAGAGCAGCATTATGAGGAGGAGCGGGAAGTTGATGAACCATTGGATGTAGCGGACGTACTGCACCATCAAAGGTCAGCATCGTTTCAACACGAATGAATGTGTATGGGGTACTCACGAAGATCTGGCGGGTGCCTGTAGTGCCGCGGGAGAACTCTGCTACGATGGGCGTCGCGCCCAGGTCAGAGGCCATCGTGAAGTAGGCGATGGTGGAGGTGGTGAGGATGACGGTCGCTATGTGGTGGAACAAGCGTGTTCCTCTCGGGCGCTGCAAGACGAAGAGGTCAGCCACGACGTCGATGAACGATAGAACAACGAATACGCACTGTCCATGTGTAGGCTACCATAGCGAGGGTCGACAGCGCCATAACGGCGAAGACGGCCCATAGCCAGTCACTACCACCAGAGGTGATATGCCGGTCAGCATTGGGCGGGTTCTGGTCGAGTGAAGATCCTGCCATCGCAAACTATATTCTGCTTCTTAGCAGCAGCGGTAGCGGTGACGGTGGTAGTATGGAGATGGAAGAAAAGAGCAAGAGAGAGAGAGATAGGTGATCTCAACAAGCTCAGTCGGGGCAGGATATAAAGCACAGGATAGGATGCGGCTGACCACCACACAGCGGCTCCCTATAAGTAGTCTCGCGCGTCGTGACCATGTGCGATGGGGTGGGTAGGCGGAGGGGCGCCATCGGACGAGGATGATACGCTTCGGAGTCGTGCGCGCAACGTATGAGCTCATACGCCGGCTTTGCTTCATTCGCGCGTGCACAAACTTGGCCCGCCCGCGCGCGAACTGAATGCACACACTCCCTCCCTCCCTAGCTCTTTCCGCGTCTGTGGTATGTATGTATGAGCCTGGGAACGGCCGACCCGCAGTCCGTGCTCCACAACCTCTGCAGGCAGGGCCCAGGTCGAGCCCATCCCATGTATTCAACCCACCGCGCCTCGTTTCGCGCTGGCAATAGGATAGGCCCATCAGTAACCCAGTAACCCAGATCCCTCGCCCATCCCTCCCTGCCCGGTAGATATGCTCAACCACCCTCTTGCTCAGTCATCCACCACTCCGACGGCCTAGACCACCTCTTGCGTCTTGGATCCCAAGAAACGCGGATGTCCTCAACTGCGCCACGGATGACGCGTTGTGGGTGGACCGGTCTAAAAACGGAAGGTGACAGAGGATGCAAAACTGAAAACTTGCCATATGCGGATGCAACGCCTTTGTGGCTGCTCCGCTCGTGACATAATTTGTATTGCGCGTGATCGGGAACGAACTCGAACGAAGCGAAGGAAAGGCTTGCCGCCGGTTGGTTGCAGCGAGAGCACTTCTGCTTCCGCTCTTCGTGTGCGGGTAGTGTCGTGGTATGGAAGGGATATAGCTGTAGTTGTAGTGTACGTAGATGTGCGTACTTTTTAAAATGCGATGACGTCCGCGATGATACAGTCACACTATTGAACTCTGTTGAGGGTGCATTTCATTGAATGGATGGATAGAAAATAGATAGATAAAATAGAAATAAAAAAAGAGTGGAGGGATAGATATGTGTATGATAGATATAATATATGTATGCTAAACTAGACTGTCCGACTCGATGCAAATGTCCATAATCCATTGTCCGTTGATGTTGATCAATCAACAAGAGCACTCTCGCTCATCTCCTCCACAGGCACGACAGTCGGGCGCACCGCCGCCATCTCTCCCACAACAGGGACACCAGGCGCGTACCCCGTCAGAGAGCTAGCTCCACTGGCGCGTCTAGCGCGAGGAACGGCCGCATCACCGATAGCAGGGACACCAGGTGCGTATCCCGAGATCGAGGCCACACTTCCGCGTCTTGCGCGCGAAATCGTGCTCGAACGCCTCGCGCGTGCGGTCTCGACGACAGCGACGCCAGGTCCAGTAGTAGTAGTCACGGGCACAACATTCCCAACTACATCGGTGTACTTGCATGAGCGCAGCCCGAACGTGGCGTACTCGACGTTGCGGAGTCCCCAGACGAAGTAGAACAGGAACAGGGGGCCAAGGATGAGGTCGAGGATGCCGTAGAAGATCATCTCGCGCGTCGGGGAGATGACGTTCCCGCCTTCGGATAGGCCCCAGGCGATCGGGTAGAGCATCGTGAGGAAGGTGACGAACCCGGCGCCGCGCGTGAAGCCTGAGCGCATGCCGTCGCCGGCGTGGAATGTGCTGCGGCGCGCGTGGATCATGAGCATGTGCCTGTAGCGAATCGACGCAACTTAGTCAGCCACAACATTCACAATAAAAGGGAAAGAAAGACGTACCAGATGTAGAAGAGCGCAAAGACACCCATGGTGAAGTACCCCCATTTGTACGTAGACGACGTGAGCGCGCCAACGAGACCCGTGACGACGACGACCCACGCAAAGAAGGCGGTCGTCAGGATGTCAGAGAGCGCGAGCCCGCTCGTGTACAGGAGCATCGTCAGGAGCAAGGGAAAGTTGATGAACCACTGGATGTACCGCACGTACTGACCACACGCGTGTCAGCATACACCCACAAAGTAAAAGGGAGGGGAAGAAGGGGAAGGGACGTACGAAGATCTGGCGGTTGAACGTCGTGCCGCGCGAGAACTCGGCGCGCACGGGCGTAGCACCGAGGTCGGAGGCCATCGAGAAGTACGTGACGGCGGACGTCGCGAGGATTATCGTCGCGAGGTTGTGGAACAGGCGAGTTCCTCGCGGGCGCTGTCAACCCAACTCATCGTCAGCCGCTTTCTCCACAAGGAAGGAAGGAGAGGAGGGAAGGAGGAAGAGGAGGGGGGGAACGTACAGTCCACGTATACGCGACCATCCCCAACGTCGATAACGCCATGATCGCAAAGACGGCCCAGAGCCAGTCGCTCCCGCCCGCTGTAAGGTGCCGGTCCGCGTTCGGCGGGTTCTGGTCGAGACTTGAGCCTGCCATTGCGCAGCTGTCTTCAGAGTCTTTAGACTAGAGTAGCTGGTTTATGTGTGTGTAGTATGTGAGATAGTCTGTGAGATAGTAATGTGGTTGTGAGAATAGAAATGTGGATAGGTTGTGGTGGGAAGAAGAGAAGAGAGGTGAGGGTTGAGAAGCGGGGCCGGAGGGCGTGATATAGTGGGGAGGCTGACGGTTCGGTGTGCTAGACCCAAGGGGTCAGCCAACCCCTACCCCTAGGATCAGGATTGGACACCGTCGTCGGTCCAGTCACCTGTCAGGATGGCAGACCCACCGCGGCGGAGGCGGAGAGACGTATTGGGAAGGCCGCCGATCGGGGCTTGTGGGGGTCAGCGGGGGGCGGTATGACCTCATCGTCCGCTGTGAACGTCCAGTGACGAACGGCGGGGATGTTCGTAGGGTTGTATGTGACTTGAGTTGGACTGTCCACAGGTACGCCGTCCAGCGAAATCTAAGAGCGCGGACGAGGGGCTGGCAGGGAAGCAGCAGATCCAGATGCCGTGAGCTTCGACTCGAAGAGGGCGTTGCGATCCTGGTAACGTTTTCAGCTCAATGTATAGATGAGTTGGACAGAACATACAACAAAATGCAGGGGAACCCAGTAGCTGAGTCGACAAACGCGAACGAGGTCAACGCAATACTCACAAACCACGACACCTCACCTCTAAAACGTCAGCAATCCACCAGCCACCTCATCGCGTCGAGAATGACGTTCACACAATCGTCAGTAGCCCCAGCCTCTGCGTATGAACGGCGCAACTTTATTGCAACGAAGATGGCGCAGTAGCTCGAGAAGCTTCGTCGTGTGAGATACAGTACGTAACGCGTAACGATGGGTGCTCCCGACGTCTGATCCGGCGCACACAATGGGCGCCTAGATGAGAAGCTCGAGCTTAACCACGCCTCGATGTCGTCGGGTTTGTTCGGGTTTACGATTGTATAGAGAAGATGGAAGATGAATGTTATTACACGAAATACACATTAGCTAGCTACTGGTACAACAACGAGCAGAACTCGTAGGGATTAGATAGTACACAGGAATAAAGAAGTATTACGAGGAGTATTTTATACCATACAGGCCCGCTCGTAGCAGAGCCGCTTCATTCGAAGGCGAACGAGAAAGATAGAGAGAAAGCACATTACACCTTCGTCATCCCAGGCCCCCTCCCAGCAGTCCCATACGGCCCATCCGTATACTTCCCCGAATGCAGTCCAAACGCGCCATACTCAACATTCCTAAGCCCCACACGAAATAGAACAAAAACACAGGCCCAAGCACGAGATCAAGAATCCCATACCAGATCATCTCGCCCGTCGGCGAGATCACGTTCCCGCCCTCCGAGCATCCCCACGCGATAGGATACAGCATCGTAACGAACGCGACGAACCCCGCGCCGCGCACGAAGCCCGTGCGCATCCCGTCGCCCGCGTTAAACGTCGTGCGCGGGCCGTGGTACAGCAGCGTGCTCCAGATGTAGAACAGCGCGAGGACGCCCATGGTGAAGTAGCCCCATTTGTAGGTGGAGGGTGTGAGGGCGCCGACGAGCCCGGTGATGACGATTACCCAGGCGAAGAAGGCCGTGGTGAGGATGTCGGAGACGGCGAGGCCGCTTGTGTAGAGGAGCATTATGAGCAGGAGAGGGAAGTTGATGAACCATTGGATGTAGCGGACGAACTGGAGAAGGGAAGATGAGTATGCCAAGTTAGAGGACTGGAGAGTGAAGGGATGCTCACGAAGATCTGGCGATCGAACGTGTTCCCGCGAGAGAACTCGGCTCGGACGGGCGCTGCAACCCCAACGTCAGCCACCCCTCACCACCATACATTGCACAACAACGAATACGACGTACTAGCACCCAAATCCGACGCCATAGAAAAGTACGCAATAGTCGAAGTCGTCAAAATAATCGTAGCAAGGTTATGGAAGAACCGGGTCCCGCGTGGTCTCTACAATCCTCCTCGTCAGCCCCATCCCATCCTCATTCACAACACTCTGCGAGGTAAGGACGATGAACATACCATGAACGTATACCCGACCATAGCGAGCGTCGACAACGCCATGATCGCAAAGACGGCCCACAGCCAGTCGCTCCCGCCGGGGGTGATGTGTCGGTCGGCGTTCGGTGGGTTCTGGTCGAGGCTTGATCCCGCCATCTCGTCTCGTCGTTAGGAGAGGGTCGTCAGAAAAGCTTACTGTAGGGGAGCGTCGAGGGTGTGCTTTCACTACACCCCGCAGGGGGTGCTCGCGGGCGTACTTATACGTGGAGACGTCGGCATCATGGCGCGTACAAATCCACTCCCGCCACTCGATGGAGCACGAAGCCGCCGTTCACCCATTCTCGTGTCTTCGAGTCAGCGCAAAGATGAAGCGGGGCCGTTTCGCATTGGTGGGCTGGAGAGGTCCGATGGGCTAGTGACTGCTCGTGGTCAACTTTGTCCACCGCGAGCACCTCATTGGCGCCGCCCCCACTGTACTCAGCGCACGCCGCACTGCTTGCGATTTCGACCTTGACGTGAGCTATTGCAGCCGCGACTGAGATCCGGTGTAGCGCGCCGTCATGGCTGAAACACGCTCCTCAGCGCGAATGCGCGGCGTTTCCGAGAACAATCATACAATGCAATCGTGTCTATACAGTGCCAAGTCTAATCGTGTGTGTACATTACATCGTCGCAGTCATTCCAAATCATCAAAGGAAAAAAAAAATCACGTCATAACAGCCACCAAAAAGTGCAAAAAACCCCTCTACGTCCATCCCAAGCCATCCCAGCATCTCATCTCATCTCCTTAGCCGCGCTCTTATCTGATAAAGAAACCCGAATCAAAGGGAACCCGGATCTACATCGTAAACTCCTCCACGTTAAGCTGCACCTCGGGCGCCACGCCGCGCAGGACGCTCCGTGGGCCAGCAAACGGCGCAGAGAGCGCGATGCGGATGGAGTCGACGAGCGGGTCCGGTCCAGATGCTAACATCGAAAGCGCAATTAGCTTGGAATGTGATGTGGGGTGAAGAGACGTACCATCGACGGAGACAGGCCCCGAGGCGGTTGTCACCGCGTCTTCGAGGATCTCATGTACGTTCGGACGGCCGTCGAACAGGTCCACGCCCTTCATGTCGTCGAACTCGGAGAGCGGCGCGCTGCGCTTCTCATCGTCGACGGGCAAAATCGTAGGGTTTTGCTTTTCGTCGAGTGAGGGAGCTTCTATCGTGTCGGGGGTGCCCGGCTGTTTGGTCGAAGAGCCTGCGGATGACGAGCGGCGCAGCTCGGGGGTGTCTTCGCCGCTTCGGGAGGTGATGTAGATAGCGATGGTGAGCTCCACTTGAGGAGGGACAGAGGCGACGGCTTTGGCGAGGTCGGCTGCGATCCATTTGATGTGAGCTATGGCGAGGAGGACTGTTAGCGAGTGAACGTAGCGATTAACAAAACTTGAATATGCACATATATGACGGACAGCCCAGATAAATATTACGCGTCGAGCACATGCAGACTGAGACGACACTTCGCTATAGCAAGGAAGTAGATGTAAGCAGGTGAACACTAATAGAGTACAAAACAGTCACTTACTTCAGGATATGTCTCATCCTTGGTAGTGTGTATGCAACACCAGATCCACCTACGAGCGACAACACATAAGCAATCTGACGACCTACCAGCTACCAAGCGACTCACCAGCAATGAACACACACGTCTCGAACCTCGAGAGATCCTGCGGCGCTCCATACGGCCCATCCATGAATACAGGCAGCTTGCATGACCATGGACCATTGTCCACACCCATCTCAATCGCGTTCTTATTCTTCATCAAGACATGCTCCTTCAAGCGACGCGTGAACCCGCTACGCGCACGTATGATCCACACGAGCTCATACTCATTCTCCTCGCCCTTCCGCTCACCCGCCTCGGGTATACTCGCAACAGTGAACGGGTGCGACTCAATAGGTCCGATAGTCGGGAACGCGACAAACATATGCTGCCCCGGCGTCCATCCGCCGCGGAACGACGAGAGCGGGACGTTCTGCAGGTAGAACTTGCGGCGGACGGTGATGCGGAGCGTGTCGGGGGTGATGAGCTCCAGTGTGGCGGGGGAGGCGTTGGGCGCGTGGAAGTTGCTGAGGATGAGGTAGCGGATGTAGCGGCAGAGACGGTCGGCGCCCCAGATGAGGAATGAGGGCCAGATGTACTTGCCGTATCTGTTGGGTATAGCATGTGGTGAGCAAGTCTGAACGTGAGAGGACGTACACATAAGGCTTACTTAGGGTTAGAGCCCGTGGCGTGTACGTAAGCCCCTACGATGAAGACGCTAGAAGGGAGTGAGTGGAACGTTCGCTACGCGGGTTATGGTATACGTACAAGACAAGGATAACGTGTCCCAGGAAGAAGAACTCGTAGAAGCGCTTCCGGATAGGTCGGATAGAAAGCAAGGTCAGCAGCGTCTGGGCCAGACCTGCCAATAGGCCGATCTTGCGCCATGTGTTCCTGAAAATTTTGGCATCTTCCGCGATCCTGTAGTTATGATAATAAGTAACGCGCGAAGTAAATGAGGGCATGTTACGTACAGAGCCCAGAAGTGTATCAATGTCAAGAGTAGGGCTGCTCGGGAGAGGGCGCGGTGCAGAAGATTGAGCTATAAGGTGACGATGTTAGATGGACAGCATGAGAACGATGAGCCACGGGGAGACAAACCTTTTCATGGCTGACACCAGTGAGGACTAGAAACAGCGAATGATCAGTACCTCCATGATAACAGACATGACCAAGCAGGCGTACATTGGATGACATTATTTTTCATGGCGAGGGCAACCAGTATAGGAAGCTGAGCGATGACCAGTTCGCCGGCACGTTTCTGGATAACCTTTGGCGTGACATCCTTGCCTATACGGCAGCGAAGTGAATCAGTGATCCTGTGCGCACTGCCGACACGAGATAATCAACTTACTCTGTATCAAAGCATATACGAAAAGAATCGCGAGATAAGAGAACGCCAAGAATAATTCGAGGATGGTGCCACTGAGGAACGGGACCCTCCATCTGAATGCTACGATCCTGCAGCTGGTGAGGATGGCGTTGGGTAGTCGCCGTATAGAGACCCTCCCCCGGCCAGAAGTGGTGGCTCGACTGTTCTCGTTGTCTGATGAATGGGATGGTGGTGGTCTCCGGAGCGCGTGTCTGCTCCTCCATGCCCAGAATATAGAGAACAGATTGAGGACCACAGCTAGGCCGATGATGCCCGTGAAGATCCACCATGTAGAGTTGATGTACTAGTGAAAGGCGGTCAGTGAGGACGGCGGCAATCTCGACGATAGAGAGAAACGCTTACCAGTGCATTTGGGTTGGGGTTGGTGGTACCTCCAGCTCCATGAGCGGCGGGTGCCGCCTGCGTGGTGGTGTTCGGGGTGGTGGTCTGGCCGTGCGACATGACGGAAACGTAGGCGGAGAGGGCTGGGGAGAAAAGGGGGCAGGTTCTTCAGGCAGGCCTACATATGCGTACGGAAGCACCGCACTATTTGTACCCTCCACAAGAGAAAAGAAATGACCGAAAAATGCCGACCAGACAATGTCGAGATTCTTCGTCAGGTACTGACATCAAGCAACCTGGAGCGGGCTTGTAATTCGCGGCTATTCTAAGAAGAAGGTGGCGGATTGATTCACCCCCTTCACATGGCTGGAGATGGCATTGCGGTGGAGGTAGAGGTGTCATTGTGTGCTCGCTTTGGTGCCAAGGACGGCGAAATCCAGGGTGGGATGAGCGAAAGCGGTACGGTTCAAACTTCACCACATGGGTTCCCTGACCTTCTGGAGCAATATCGCGTGCGCCAGCGCGGTAGATGGTCGGTTCTCAGAGCAGGATTGGCTGGACGGATGGAGTGGACGGAGTCTGGATGTTCTGAAAATTTTATCTGATAAGATGAGATGGCGTGGTTTCGGATATATATCTAATCGTTGTCATGTCATGACATTAGCGCGCAAGATTCGGCTCACTGGGCCACTCACCCTCCGATGCGCGATCCCTTGGTCTCGCTAATGTGAGATTACTTGTCGTGCTGGGGATTAGAAGGGGGAGAATGATTGTAGGTGAACATGCGAGAATTAGAATGAAAGGCAGGAGGTAGGAGAGCGAGACGTGTCTCCCGCCAGCGGTAGTGTCGGGCTTGAGAGGCCTTGGGGCTAACAGAGGGGTCCCTTGGCATTCAACGAGATCGCCCGACTCGCTGGGCGGAACATCAGAACTTCCAAAGTGAGCTGCGTAGCCGCGGGCGAGACCCGGAAGTCAAAATCACGCCTACGAGCTGGCACCTTCTGGCGTCGTGCTCTTGATTAGCCTGGCATTCAAGGACATCGGCCGCCACTGTCTGTTGATTTATGCCATCTAACCGAGAAGATTCCGTTTAAATACTCGTGTGCCCTGAGCTGAGTGATGATATCTGCACGCATACAAGGCGTTCCTGGTCAGCCTGGAAAGGATGTGCAAGGAAGGTGGGATCCCGGTCACACGGCGCGAAGGGGGGATACGGGGATGAGTACTTCAAACGAGGCAACACTCACCGTAGTCGCCACCGACCCCCATGCATGCGAGGTGAGACCGTCTAGCTCGTGCGTGATAGATCTCCTCGAACTCATGTCGACCACGCGTCCGACAGACGCGGGCGAACAGATACTCCAGAGGCGCACGGCATCCCTCTTCACATCATGCGTGATTGCGTCCTCATCTGAAGCAGTCGCATTTCGTGTGTTGAAGCGTACATTTCGTGCATGAAGATGAAGGCAAGACTGTCGAGGCAGAGGCCTGCGTCTTTCTCGAGCAATGAACTCTGACGGCGGTCACGGGAACAGTCGCATTTGAGAGAGCGCCCGTTCTCACGTCAAGCTCATGGCGAACTATCACGGATGGAAGGCACTGACCGGAGCGAATGCCTCACTGTTTGCTAGTCCCTAGAGGCGGCTCTATCGGCGACCGACACCTGCCGACCTCGATGCACAAAGGTATGAATGCTATCACTAGCCCGCGTTTAGCATCGCTTAAAGACTTCGTACAGACTAAGGACACACGCTCTCGCCCTTCTCTCTCCCATCGCCACCTCGCTCGCCACTCTACTCGTCGATATGACTTCAAACTTCAAACCAGGCGTGAACTATGAAATATCGGAGGGCGTCGCTACCATAACCTTCAACAGACCAGAGGCTCTGAACGCGTTGAACCCTGAAGGTGCACAACACTGTTCACAGAGCGTATTGCGTTCGCTAACCGTGTCGCATAGATTATGACGATTTTGCAGAAGCGCTCAGAATCATCGACCAGCGGGACGATGTCGTAATTACTCTTTGGCAAGGTAAGTAGCCGTTCTCTCCGTCCTGAACGCGGAACGCTCATTACTTGGCAGCTACCGGCAGGATGTTCTGCGCGTATGTTTTCTTCTTGCGCCACCCGCATCAGCTATATTTACCGCCTCTAGAGGAACGAATGTTGATAAAGGCTTCCCGAAGGATCCTGAGACGCCTCGCGAAGTGTTCCTGAGAAGTGTTGCCAGAGGCAATACAACGCTAACCCATTCAGTACGTCGTCTCTCAGGCCTCTACAGAAACGCACTGCCTGAAACAGCTCTCAGCTATACACGCACAGAAAGCTACTCGTAGCAGTACTCAATGGTCCCGTACTTGGTCAGTTCCATAATTACTCTTCTCGCTCGTGTGTTCTGATGCAATTTACAGGCATAGCAGCAGGTATGACCGGCAAACATCGGATTTCCTTCTGCGCAGCTAAATTCTGTGAATAGCCTTCCTCGGTCTATTCGATTTTATATATGCGGTCCCCAAAGTCTACCTCCATGTGCCGTTCTCCTTCTTGGGTATGCATCAGTTCATTCTGCTTGTTGCTGCCGTATATCTTACCCGAAGGTTCAGGTATACTTTCCGAGGGAGGTACCAGCGTCACCTTTGTTAGGCGGAGTGAGTCTGGTTATGTACACCTAGCGTGTTCAGTTCTCACGAATCGGGTACAGTGGGCCTCGCGAGAGCGAACGAAGCGCTCATATTAGGCAAGAAGCTCACAGCGCAAGAGCTGCTCGAATGTGGTTTCATCAAGTACGCGTTTCCCACTCGTTTTCCATCATCCGTTTCCAGTCTAACGTCCCCCGAAAGCAAAATCTTCCCCGCCCAAAGCGATACTGAGCTACACGCTACCGTCCGCAAACATATTCTCTCCGAAACCCAGTCGCTCGACCGCACGGCCCTCCTCGGTATCAAGCAGCAAATCAAATTTGGCCTAAACGAACAGAACAGCTTCGACGCTGTAAATTTGCGCGAAAGCTTTGCGCAGGCTGACACGATCGCGAGCGGTCTACCCGCGAAACGGTTTGGGATGATAGCGAAAAAGCAACTCAAGCACAAGCTCTGAGACATACGGACTGTCAGCGTTGCGCGCGCCCTTGCTGTGTGTAATTGTACTTCAACGGATTGGGTACCGTTGCCATTCACATACTACGTAACTACATCTCATGCTTTAATCTTCTCTCACACTTGGCATACCGAGATTGCTGAATCTACGGACGTTGGCTATAGATCGCTTGAAATCGATATAACTTGACCCACTGCCGGGATGATGGCGCTGTCGGATATCTGAATGTGCATCGTTTGTCTTCCGAGGTGCGTCGGATTTACGAGGACTTCTGCAGCGTCTGCAGCGAAACCTCAGTCCAGTTGTGCATGGAATTTCCGCCTTCGATCCGCTCAACGGACTCCGTTGGCGCTGGACTGTATACAAATCACAGGAAACATTCACACTGAGAAGGGTATGGATGTGGATAGAAGGGACTTCATTACTTACAACAGTGCTTCTGGCTCCGGTCTACAATAAACGACTCGACGCACTCATCTAATTGTCTGACTGCTATATAATCACATAACCAAGTATGTTTCGATGCAAACGACTTCCTTATTTGACTGATAATACATTCCTTCCCAGGCACCAATTCAGCATACACTCCTCCACCATTTGAAGTTCCTAAAGTCGCGCCGTGAGCTGTGATCTGAATATCGCCCTTCATACACTGTTCTTACTCTCATCGCAGATATGACGTACAGTCTGAACCACTTCACTGCAGAATCACTAATTCCTCCAATCAGCACGCCAACCCCATAATACACAACACTCGAACAACTCACGCATAACGTGTCACATTGCGCCTGCGTCGCCGCAGCGCAGCAACAGACCGCCGCCGAAGCTGGCTCGACGAACGACGCAACGCGTCCTGCGATGGTAAGGCGGCGGTTCAGTTCCGTCGGAGGCGGAACGGGGCAGAAGAACCCTTTCGGGACCTGCTGGCAGCAGAAGCTTGCGGCGGCGAATGGTGCAGCGGTGAGGAGGAAGAGGAGTGCGGAACGCATGATAGTGAAGAGATTGGTCTCTGAACAATAGGGCTGGCTGTTTTGCGGTGTGCTTATAACACTTTTGGTTACACCCCAGCCTTATTTCATGTTGCTCACAGGCACCCCAGCTGTATTTCATGTTACTTGCAGGTGACCTGATCTGCATTGACAGACACTGGCATCAGCGGCGTTTCCGACACCACTCGGACGAGTGCCTGCTCAGAACCATATGCCAGTATCGATTTCGAGGGCATGTAAGTGACTTGCATATCACCCCTTATCTGGCAGCTGTCCGGGCATGTCTCCAGCAACAGGGAGACCATACTGAACAGGTATTAGATAGGAGATAGACTGCTGTACACATGGGTTTGTTATTTGTCTCTTATCCCACTGAAGCAGTGGTATGCCCATAATCTCATTGACAATGTTCAGGTACGCTGTCTGCTCGAATGTTCAACTGCGAGTATGCTCAGCGGAATGATAGGCATTTGTCTCTCAGTCAAGTAGGCTCCGGGTTATATCTTGGCATGCGATACATCATTGTCTGGCAAGCTAAATCATAATATATACTGTCTACTACACACTATCGGTGCAGAGGGAAACAAACAAGAGCGCGCTAGATAGTTGAAGTACTGTGCTTTTCCATAGATCCAAGGCACATACCCTCCAGATGACACGACTGTGCTTAAGCCGGTGGGGCATACGTGGGCCGTATGGTACCGCTGGTCCCGAACCAGGTTCCCTTAACCTATAGACAGCATCAGCACTACCCATTGGACGCTAGACACAGACTGCGTACCATGCGGCGCCAGTACATGTCGGGGAAGACGTTCGTCTTGAGGTAATAGAAGAACCTGTGCACAGGCACCATAAGTATATCACACTACAGTGTGCCTTATCTGCAACGTACCTGTTGGGGACAGCCTGATCGCCGTAGCCAAAGGGCAGGTTCGCGAAGGTCTCTTTTGGTATACCGCCGTACTTGAACTCGGCCAACATGAGCTGGCCGTATCCGGTCAAGAGCTGTGAAGGAAAGTGGGGCTTAGTTTGTGCACAGCAGTGAATTGAAGGAGAGCGGAGGACGTACAGGGCAGCTCGTGTAGCCGTCGTAGCTAGCAGTGCCAATGACACCCTTGTCAGCGACTTGGAACAGGTTCTCAGCCAACACCGGGGCCTGAGCTGTGATAGCAGCGGCGGTCTTGCTAGTCGGAAGACTAGACGCGTCCCCGAGGGACCACACGTTGTCGAACTTGGTAGACCTCAACGTCGACGGGTCGACCGCAACCCACCCAGCCTCGTCAGCGATAGCCGACTCCTTGATGACCTTGAGCGGGCCCATGGGAGGTGTAACATGGAGCAAGGTGTAGTCCACGGTCACTTCCGTGTTGTCGCTCTTCTTGAAAGTCGCCTTGCGGTTGTTCACGTCGACAGCGGTCAGGTTGTGCTGGAAGAACCCTCCGACGCCGCGCTCGACGCGCAGCTTCTCGAGCGCGTCGGCGTACTTCTTGACGGCGAACATCGCACCCATGCCGCTGTAGAAATCCGTCTTGATCAGGTCGCCTCTGCCCGTCTTTTGGTATCGGTCCCAGGCCATCCACATGATCTTCTGGGGAGCTTAACGAGAGAAATCCAGTCAGTATCCAGAAGTAAGAATTCAGGGGGCAGACTTACCTCCGGCGCATTTCACTATGCCTGCGGGTTGCGTGAAGATGGCATTGCCATTTCTGAGAGCTTCGATATCGGACCACACCTTGTCTGCAGTCTGGTAGGAGTAGATAGACGATACGCCAGACGAGGGGTCCGCCAAGGCCTTCGACAGTCCGCTCACGTTGTCCCAGTTGATTTGAAGACCGGGTGCGACGACGAGATTTTCGTATGCGACCTTGCGGCCGGACGTGGTGGTGACAGTCGACTGCTCAGGCTGGAAGCTCTGAACGTTCTCCTCGATGAGGTCTATGTTTTTCGGGATGAGCGAGCGCATAGGCTGGCGGGTGTCCGTCTTGTTCTTGAGTCCGGCACCGACGAGAGTCCATGCTGGCTATAGGTTGTCATTAAGGAGTGAGCATCGTGCCGACGATGAACTAGTAAGTTACGCACCTGGTAGTAGTGGTAGTCTGCCGCATCCAGGATGGCAATGTCGTTCTCCGCAAGAGCCTTCCCTTCCTGCTTGAAACGATCACGAATCTGGTTCGCCACATTCAATCCACCAGAACCTGAGACAATCCGAGATTAGCCCCTGTACAGAAAACCAGAGTAAAAGTTGCGTACCTGCGCCAATCACAACCACCTTGTACTTGTCCTTCTGTGCAGACGTGCTCGCCCAACGAGAGGAGGATGCCAATGGGCTCCTGCCCTTCAGCGCAGCAGATGCTCGAGCGGCGAACATGGTTACTGGCGACTAACTTGCAGCTGGTCGGAGTCGGAGAGTATGTGTGTGCTGAGCAGAAGCAACCTTGACCTTTCAATGCGCACGACCGCACCGCTTAAGTGAATGTCTAATGAGGCTTCTGAAATCGAGACTCACGAGCCGAGGAGTGCACTAGAGGCGGATTACCAATGAAGGCGTCATCTCCAGTCAATTTTTATATCTACAACAATTCCGAATTCGAAGGCCGGGAAGGAATTCGGAGAGAGATAGCTGAATAAGTCATGTGTTGCCTCTTCAGCACTGCGAGGCATTCTAGACCGCCGCATACCGAATTGCAAGATGTTAGAGAAAGTACGCATCGCTCAGTGGCGCATTTCTCGCAGAACGGCGGGATTTACCTTTTTGGGAAAATATCGTCGGTCCGGCATTTGGCGCCATCAAGCCATCGAACCTTGACCAAGCTTGTCTGTTCACGCCCATCTCTGCATTTTGATTGTCTTGAACGTCGTCCAGCTCAAACATGCGTACGACGCTCATCATGCATGTATCACCAACCAAGCGGCACTCCTTTGACTGATTGACGTCCAACCAACAAAACGCCAACGCGCGTGAGAGCTCATCTGCACGCGAACGCCTCCTATATGCTGTGTAAATCGTCTCGTGCGGCAGCAATTATGCAGCGTGGGTGTCTCGGTCAGTCTCTTACTGCCAAACCTCCTGAGCATGCTGAACGTTGAACGATAGCATTTCTCTCGCGTTAGATAAGCCTACCTGCAGCCACTGACGTGATGGCAACGGCAGTTTCAATGACCTGTGTGGGCGTAACTATGTGGACGCGCCGACGGTTATTCTTGCGGGCAAGACCCTCCGATCGCTGCTACAAGCTGCGAGATGATAAAACTGGGTGCCTGCCCAGCCACGTTCACCACCTGCCGCCACAACGCTCTTCGCCCCCGAGCTTTGTCTATACCCCGGCACCTCACTTCGCTGGCCATTTATTCTATTATTTCGCGCTAACTGTGTAGCTTCAACTTCTTGTTCGCCAGCTGGACTGCGCAACACTTTCAACTTCATTAACAAATCCTTCCCTGATCAAATTACACTTTTCCCATCCGTAACCTTTTCCACCTAGCGGCACAGAGATAGCATGGCTCTTCCCAGTCGCCCTAATGCGCGACTCAATGGATTACCTTCCGGGCCTCGTTCGCGCAGCCAGCCGCGGTCGGCCAGTGTGACCCGCGAACAAACTCGCACACCTGTGGAGTATTCGCCAAATCCCCCCACGCAGCTGCGGCACCAGAAGTCATTGTCAAATATGAGCGAAGGACGCCGCGGACGGTGGGAGAGAGACGCACCGCCGGTACCTGCTTTGCCTATTAAAGTGTCCTCAAGTACGACAGAGAGGCTTGCTCGAGGAAGAGGAGAACGCAGGGGATCCGACGGGTCCACCACTACAACGAGCTCCACCTCTAGCGGCAGCAGCGGTGCACCATCAGGATACTCAACACCTGCGACCACTGTTGATCCAGATGACTATGATGATGAAGACAAATATGAGGAGATGCAGGAGGAGAAGGCGATACCGCGCGGATTTGGATACTCGCTCTGGAGTAGGCTGCAGACTGCTGCAGTGAATCTCAGTGTTAACGTGGGCAAATCGTTGGAACACACCGGAGGCGGCTCTTCTGGCGAAAGTGAGTTATATTCACGCCCACTGTATAGATCACGCTCAAAACGCTCTTGCGGATACAGCCACACCTCCAGGACAAGAGTCTCGCATCACTCGTGCGCTGAAGGCTTATCACATAGCCCAGGCTAGCAGGCCGTCGGATTTGCCCGAATGGCTGTTTGACGAGAAGGAGAGAGGCGTGTCGTCTCGTCTGCAGACAGGAGAGCGCGAGCTGGATGATGAACGCAGAGAGGCTCCAGCACAGGAACGCCCACGTCCACCTGTCCCTACAGCTCCCACTCGAGCCGCGGCACCGATCGCTCGACCCGAGTACAAGAAGCCCTTGGCAGACGAGGAGGACCGTTCGACCATGTCACGAGCAGCCCAGCGACTGAAGGAGATGCGCGATGCCAAGGCCCTGCCTCGCAAGCAGACCATCAAATTTGCGGATAACGTGCATCCTCGCAGGGCGGTGCAGGGGGCAGACAGACAGGAGCCATCCGTCCCTCCAGCCCCCGTGCCGACGACTGCTCAGCACGAGGTGGCGCGTCGAGTTGTCGGAAACGGTGATGCAAGTGGCAGACGTCCTCCGGCGGTTGGGCTGCCGTCGGGCGTCAGACCAGTGAGACGGACTCAGTGAGACGGAGATGATAGGGTGTTTGCAGTGCGCTTGCCCGGTGCGTTCTCTCATCCGGGAGCCGTGTATTATGGACTTTGCACGCTATAGGCTGGCTGTTGTAATGCTATGTAGAGATGTGTTATACGGTCGTTGCAGCGTGCTGGATATTGCTCGCGATGAACAGAGCTGTAACTGATGCGGGTAGCGTTTGCGTTGTGGCAGATCATGATATTTTGTGATGGGCATCTAGCGGGCTCGTACAGCCTTTGGAGCGGGTTATTTGTGTCTCGCGCGTGTCTCGCGGTGTGTTGCTTACGGCTGCGAAGGTCGACAGAGGTGTGCCCGAGATGACCAGTCTGATACTGACGAGAGGGAGGTGTTGCTCTGACAGCGGTTGTGAGGTGGGCGAGGAGGAGAAGGGATGGACGGGATCAAGGCGACCAGGAGTGTGGATGTGTGCAGAGGGGATGCAGGCAATGATTGGTCTGCGGGTGAGCCAATCAGCGTCATCTACCCTTCCTCTGAGAACGTTGATACAGGACATATCTTTGATCGGTTGCATAGCGACTTGGTTGCCGGCCCAGAGCGCAGGTGTCGTGATGGCAGCTATATAGGCGACCTCCTCCACCCTCGCCTCTCTTCACCCCTTTCCTTTCCTCCAGCTTCCCCCCTTTCGTTTCGTTTCTCTATCTTTTCGCGTCGAGTTGACTCTCGACTGCATTCGTTCTTTCTCTCGGGATCACTCACGTCTTTGATAGACTAGCCACTCGTATTCTTTCCCCAGGAGGGTCATAGTAGCTGCCGTTTTTACTGTCCGACCTAGTTCGTCGACACCACACCGTCTTTTCTTCTCAAGCCACCTTTCTTCACGTCGAAATCTTTCAACATGGTCCACGTCGCATCCTTCCTCGGTGCCGTCCTCTTTGCAGGTGTCGCATCTGCCCTTCCCCGTCCCGACAGCGCCCTCGGCCAGGAAGTTGCCGTTTCAGCTCCCAACGGTGTCGTTCTGTCTGACACTTCCGCTCTTGCTTCGTGAGTAGCTCAAAAATTCGAATACCGATGTTTCATGACTAATCGGATAATGCAGCCGCTCCTCCGCTGCTGCCTCCTCGTCCGCGAACTCCTACCCGGCTCAGGCTACTACCAGCTCGTCGGCGTACGGCAGCAACAGCTACTCCTCGTCGGCGGCGTACGGCAACGCATACGCATCGTCCTCGTCGTCTTCAAGCGCAGCTGCCTACACCGCGTCGTACACTTCCTCTGCGTCCTCGTCCTGGCAGACTTACGGCTCTGGCTACAACAGCTGGGGCGGTTCCGGCTACGATGACTGTGTCGCCCGTGAGTATTTTTATCTTATCGGATTCCTAAAATCCGTTCTGATCGCTTTCATTTTTCCAGAGTGCATTGCCAACTTCGGCGCGCCCCCGGCCATGTACACCCCTCCCCCGTCATCTTCCTCCGGCTCGTCTTCCGACTCGGGCAGCTCGACAAAGACTCACACTGTCATTGTTGCGCCGACGCAGGGTGTCCTCCGCTATGTGCCTCCTATGGTCAAGGCGCAGCCCGGTGACACCGTTCACTACGTGTGGCACGCAAACAACCACACCGTGACCAAGTCTTCGCAGCTCGAAGTCTGCAACAAGACCTCGGACGCGCCCTTCGCGAGCGGCACGCACGACAAGGACTTCACGTTCGATGTCCTCGTCAACGACACCACGCCCATCTTCTTCTACTGCGGTACCCCCGGTCACTGCGAGAAGGGCATGTGGGGAGCTATCAACGCTAACAGCGGAAACGGCACCAACTCGAGCAGCTCTGTCTCGAACATGATGGGCTCCATGCTCAGCAACAACCCGGACCTCTCCGCTATGTGGTCGTACACTAACATGATGGGCTCCAAGTACAACGCCTCGAGCCAGGTCATGAACTGGGGTAGCGGCTACGACGTCAACTCCGTGCCCGCCTCGGCCCAGTCGTCGATGATGTCGAACATCATGTACACCCGCACGTTCCTCGCCATGAACCCTGAGGCTCTCCAGGCTGACGGCTCCATCGACATGAGCGGCTCGCGTGCGCCCCTGCAGTTCCCTGCCGACATCAGCGGTGCTCTCTCCAACAACGCTGCTTCTTCCACCCCCGAGGCTGCCTCGTCAAGCTCTGCCGCATCCAGCTCCGCTGCCACCTCCGCGTCTGCTTCGTCGGCATCCGCGACCCCGTCTGGCAAGACCAGCGGCGCGCGCGGTACCGTCGTCTCCAGCGCACTCGTTGGCGCGGCTGTGCTTTTCGTCTCCTTCCTCGCGCTCTAAGCGGTTTGTTGAGCTAACACCTGCATTTACGGACACTTCCACTGGACCTTTTGTTCATAGTTTTTCGGCTTTTCCCCGTGATGTGTTTTGGCTAGAAGAAGGGACTGTTTTCTCTCGATACACTACGGACATCGTTTCGCGCTACTGTCGTCTACCTGCCACTGCTTTTGGCAAAGAGTCTTTCCCGCAACCACCCCTTTTTAGTTTTTAGTCGCTTTTTGCATTGCTGCAATTACCTCTCTCTCTAGGTACATACGTGTACCACTCCACCAATGTCTCGCATGCGAGGAAAGGAACATGGATTCACTATACGTGAGCTGCATGATTGGTGTGATATTGATACATTAAGTGTCGTAACTTGAACTTGGGTAAATGGTCGTGCTCAGCAGTACATCCGTCAGATTAGAGCTTCTACTCTACAAGACGACGACGTATGTGAATCCATCATTCCCCTTCTCTCCCACCGTTGCAATCGTCGTCGCCTCGACACCAGGATCATCTCTGATGACGTGCAGAAGTCGCCGCACGCCCTCGACAAACGGGTCTCCCTCGGCCGGATCAGCCACCTTGCCATCGCGAACGACGTTGTCCACAATCTGTACAATGAAATCAGCTATCCGCCGATCAAGACAGGGTCGTTTGAAGGAACCTACAATGACGCCACCCTTCCTGGTCAATCTCCGAGCTTCCTTGTAGTATGTGGCGTTGTTCGGCTTGTCTGCGTCGATGAACGCGAAGTCGAATAGTTCCGACTCAGATGGTTGTAGCTTGGGCAGTGTCTCCGCTGCAGGTCCGACTATGATCTCGATCTTAGATGATACACCCGCGTGCTCAAAGTTGGCTCGCGCAACCTGCAGTGCACATACGTCATTTAGTTTCACAGAAACGATTGGATTGGGGGAGGGCAAGACTGACATCGGCATGTTTCTGCTCAAGCTCGGCAGTAATGATCTTCCCGTCCTCTGGTAATGCACGAGCGAGCCAGATCGTCGAGTACCTGTACGATCCCAAGTTAGGGGTCTCTATGTAGCAAGGCACTGAGGTACGTACCCGCCAAGTGTGCCGACCTCAAGGATGCGCTTCGCCTGGATCGACCGTGCGACGAGACTCAGATACTTGCCCTGCGCAGCGCTCACAGCGATGTCGGGGAGTCCATTATCCCTGCTGGTCTGCTGCGCATGGTCGAGTACTTCGTCCGGCTTGAGGAGGAACGAGTTGTGGTATTTGTCGCTGCGGACCCAGTTGTCGTAATCAGCTCCTTTCTGACGGGGAGGCATCTTGCTGGGTGCTACAGAGAAGGATGTGGGGAAAGGCTAGGTCTGCGGGAAGGTGTCCTTATATGCCTGAGGACGTTGTACCTATGGTACTAGTGTTAGGGGTTTATTAGCAGCACTTATGACTTGATCTTAGCACGCTATGACGGAAGTCATGCGATCAGGCGGATCCTTCTCTATCAGATAAGATCATACAATATGATCGGCGAGTACTGGGAGGAACATCTCTACACGTACTTACCTTCATCTTAACAAGAATCCCCCATCGTGGTGGATAACTACCGCGACAAAAGAATCAGAGAAGCGACTGCGATCTTTGCTACGAGGCTATTAATACACAAGAGGCGCTACAGTCCCCTCGATCTTAAACATCAGGATACTGTCAGAGATCACGTCGTCGACTGCGAACAACGGGTAACACGCACTGCCTTCAATCAGCTGTTCTTGAGCGAATCTAACACTTCTTCCAATACAGCCACTGCACGCTCCACATCTTGCTCGGTATTATACAATGCGGCCGGAGCAAGACGTATCACGTCGGGCTTGCGCGAGTCGCCAATTACGCCAAATTCTCCAAGGAGCTTCTGCACTTTCGGCATCGTACGTCCTCCTAGCGGCACAAATACGAGTGACAACTGCGATCCTCTGGAGGCAGGATCGGTCGGGGTGATGATGGTAAACCCGAATTCGTTGTGTTCCTCGCCGCGTTCTTCTTGCAGTTGTATTTGCCCGACACGCTCCGGCGAGATCCACCATTTGCTTCTTTGGAGCAGTTCCTCGAGGTATGCGGTTAATCGTACTGAGCGCAGACGGAGAGTTTTTATCCCGCCTGCTTCGCGGAACACCTGTAGGGAGCCTAGTAGCGAGACGGTGGCCAGTACGGACGGATTGGATTGCTGGAATCCTTGTGCACCAGGAATTGCGCTGAAATGGGACGGCATGGCAAATCGCGTTGCGGGATCGTGTCCCCACCATCCCGCGGCACTGTGTACGTCATGAGAAACACGCTCTCAGTGATACGCGGTATGCGTAGTATCGATGCACATACCGGATCGGCTGAGAGTTCCACTTGTTGTGTACGAATAGACCTGCGATGTTTCCGGGGCCGGAGTTGAGGTATTTGTACGTGCACCACACTGCGAAGTCGACGTTCCAGTCGTGCAACGATAAAGGCACGTTACCGGCGGCGTGTGCCAGGTCCCAGCCGCATATGGATCCTTGAGCCTGTGCGGCCATGGTAATTTCCTGCATAGCGAACCACTGGCCGGTGTAATACTGCACTCCGCTGAAAAGGACTAAGGCAATTGTGGATCCGTGTTCTGTGATGGAAGATAGGATATCCTCCGTGCGTAGAGTGAACTCTCCGGGGCGTGGTGCCAGTTCTATAACGGTATCAGAAGGGTTCAGACCGTGGACCTGTACCTGAGAAGAAAATGCATACTACGCAGGACAATAGTGATAAGTATGAATAACATAAAGCAACGAAAACGGACGCCTACTTGATCTGAAGGGAAGGCTTTCTCCTCACATAAGATCTTATACCTCTCTTTCGTTGGTTTGTAGAATGTATGCAGCATCAAATGCAGGTTGGCCGTTAATGTCCCCATGCATGCAACTTCCGATTCATCCGCTCCTACAAGGGACCTCTGGATGAGTATGTATAATCTATATGGATGACACACGGAATGAAGTGACGTACCGACGAGATCAGCGAAGTGCGGATGAATGTGATCCGCGATACGCATCCAGTCTCGTCCATGAGGGTGGTCAAAGTGCCCCTCTACTGCCCTATGAATTTCACTTCAGTACTCGCATACATAAGATTGAAATACGAACAGCGTACCTCGTGCCCCATACATCCAGCTCTTCCGAAATCAACTGCTTTGATCGCTTCGCCATCAAACCTAGTGAGTTGCCGCATAGATACGTGCATTCCTGGTCCTCTGCGACAAATGAAATTTCAGTCTTATGCCTTATCTCTCGCCGATGCGCAACAAATGGAACGCGAGGACTGACGGAGTGCGTCTGGCGCAGATATGGCTTTCATCTGTCGATTTGTTGGGATCACAAACTCAGAGCGGAAAGTGCGGTCTGCGCCGTTGGTTTTATTCTGCATCGTAGCCATGGAATATGTTGCGTGTTATAGCGTGAATAGTGATCGGACTGTGAGAGATGCAAACCAACTTCCGGGCCTCCGAAGCTGGGCCAGCGCCTAAACTGCATCTTATAAAGCACGATTGTGGCTTTATAGCTCAGGCTTTCCTTCATGCGCAAGTGTGCAAAGTACGTTGAACATGTAGAATGGGGTATCTATCACGATGTTTGACCTCGCTATACTGTGACAGCCAAGTCTTACCGTAGTAATAACCGCTTGCAGCTCCCTTATGAGAAGCTGCGTGCGCGGCGAGCCGCATATAACCTTGGATGAGTTCAAAACCCAAATATATCGTCAATCTCGTCTTTCTGTTTCTTCTTCTTCTTCGTTTTGGTAGGCTCTGCCATATCCTCTGTCCCGCGTTTCTTCTCCTTCCTTTTCAAAGACGGTCCGGGAGATGCTTTCTCAGTCTCTTTGCGTACGACAGTCCGTACTGAGATCAATATGAATATCAAGCATTTTTGCACAGGGATATGATATTGGGAGAGATAACTTACTGATTGTGCTCGACGCAGCTTGAGGCTTACTCTTTGTGAATTGGAAGTCAGACATCTCGAAAGGGGTGAGGACCGCTTCAGAGGTTTCATTGTCGATGTGTCCGGAACTCGTATCTTGTGTATTCTTTGATGTCACAGTCGTTCCAATATCTTCATCTAGCTCTGCAGTGATCGCCGGCACGGGCAACACAGGCTGTGATTTGGGTTCTGATGTAGTTTGTGTAATTAACTTCAGCCATGACGGTACTTTCAGGCCTTGAGATGGCTATAAACGTCGGTGAGCATACAGTAAGATCTTCAGACTTTGTACATGCTCGCTTACGTCCAGGATGTATGACAGTTTACAGATTGTTTGGCACGCAAGTTCGACCGCTGCTTGTATCTCTGTGAGAAGTACTGCCACGCGTGACGAAATCGCTGTTAATGTGAGTATGAACTGGAGGAACGCCCCCGTCTGAAGTTCCAGGTTGAAGTGACTACATACGCGCGGATGAGTATATAACAGGGTTCATGGGGCTGAAAACATACTTATGGGCTTTCGTGACATGATCATGCATCTATGCGCATTCACTAGAACATCATACATAGGAATTTTGGAGGTACTAACATGTCTGACGAGCATATGACAGTCGATCAACCTCCGTAAGACTAAATGGGCAGTCTTGGCATCGGGATAACACAGCCAAGGACCTTTCAACAGTTTTGCACTAGAAAAGTTGTCAACACCCCAGGAGGTACTCGTAGCAAGATGTGGACTCACTTTTGTTGCGACTCTTGGCTGGCCCAGAACGAGACTCGCAAACTTTCAATCAGCCCATGCACGTCCGCACTCTCGAGCCGCCGTCCAAGTCTCCTTATTTCAGCGACTCGCCTCCAAAACAAAGCAGTTCGATGTTGATTATTTCCCTTATAATACAGCCTTTCAAGAACTTGTAGGTCAACATGTTGCGATGCCAAGGCAGTCTGTAGGCGTCGCGTGCATTGCTTCAGCTCCTTCAGTATACCATCTACGGCAGAGTGTTTGTCGGCTGCCAGGCTGTCCCGGGGTGATATATTCGGAGGTGCAAGTACGAATACTCGACGTCCGGCCATGGACATGATGGGTGAGGTAATGAGGGTGTGTAATGAGATGGACGAGGTGACGGTCAGAAGTAAGTACTGTAACACGGCGCCAAATGGCTCTACCGGCTACCATCCACGAGCCTGCACTCACCACTCTACATCTCAAACTGCCTACGAACGTGTGACGAGGGCCGAGCCAGGTCAGAATGGCCACACAAGCGGGACAAGATGCCAAGTTCTTTCAGCGAGGCAAGATCCAGGTGCGCAGTATCCCATGAAGCCAGGTTCACTGTGGTACTGATCTCGGTCTGGCAGGAATTCCGGGCAGAGCTACATGCCGCCGAGGCCAAAGATAAGAAGTTCACGAAGCGAAAGACGGTGTTGAAGAAGATAGTGGCGAATATCACTATGGGGAACGACAGTCCGTACGCTTTGCCTGGTTCCGAGTGACCGATGAGTGGAAAGTGACCAGACTGTGTTTCGGTCGCATTTGCGATATACAGTGTCCGCGCTATTCACAGACGTGGTGCAATGCCTTGGAATACCATTACTTGAGATCAAGAAGAGTGCGTGAATGACATGTCTGTCTGTGTGTACCGCGTAATGACATGCTGCGCACACAGTGGTATACCTATTCCTGGTATGTTACGGACGAGCGAAAGCGGACCAGATACATATCGTCATCCCGAGCTTCCTCCAAGTAAGCTTTGCATTCCCCTTCCAACGCAATCACTACTGACCCAATTATTTGACGCATGTAGGACTGCAATGACCGAAACCCCCTCGTTCGCGCCCTCGCTATCAGAACAATGTCCTACATCCCTGTCCCCGTCGTTACTGAACCTCTTACTGAACAACTCCGTCACTGTATAAAAGACCGTGATCCCTACGTCCGCAAGACGGCAGCTATCTGCGTTGCCAAGCTCTACACTGCCGACCCGCGTAAGGCAGAGAAGGGTGGGTTCGTGGAGATGCTGCGAGACCTCTTATTGGACTCGAACGCCACCGTCGTGTCCAACGCCGTGGCGGCGCTGACAGAAATCGGAGACAGACAAGACGGTGTGACGTTCAGGCTGAATTTGACGGTAGCGAACAAGCTGTTGACTGCTCTGGGAGAGAGCTCGGAGTGAGTAATATTTCCATTCGAGATGCCAACGAGGTGCTGATGAAGCTTGCTTAGATGGGGTCAGATTTATATCTTGGACTCACTTCTGCGATATGTACCAGAGAAGCACGAAGATGCAGAGCTCATGGCAGAACGAGTCGTTGTACAACTCGGCCACGCAAATTCAGCTGTCGTTCTTACCTCGATCAAAGTGTTGCTGTACCTCATGAACTACATGGAGAACAGGAAGCTTATCGACTACCTCTGCAAGAAAATGGGTCCGCCGCTAGGTATGATATCAGTGAGTTGTGAGTCGGACACGTAGCTCACAGTAAACGCAGTAACGATCTTGTCATCCGGACCGGAAGTTCAATATGTCGCCCTACGGAACATCCTACTAATAATTCAGCGGAGACCATCGGTTCTCAAGAACGACGTCAAGGTTTTCTTCTGCAAATACAACGACCCCATCTACGTCAAATTAGCCAAGCTCGAAATTATGTATCGTCTTGCGCGGGAAGAAAACGCTCGTGAGGTATTGGCAGAGCTTCAAGAGTAAATACTTCACCTGTGTTGCCATTGTATCTTTGTTGACACATATGTTTTGCAGATATGCCTCCGAAGTGGACATTGACTTCGTGCGCAAGGCCGTTCGTGCTATTGGGCGTGTTGCCATCAAGGTTGAAGCCGCAGCCGATGCCTGCATCAAAGCCCTACTGGAATTGATTGAGACGAAAGTTTCGTACGTCGTACAAGAAGCTGTCATTGTGATCAAGGACGTGTTCAGGCGGTACCCTGGCAAATATGAGGGAATAATACCCGTACTCTGCGAGAACTTGGACGCGCTCGAGGAACCGGAAAGCAAGGCGGCAATGGTCTGGATCATTGGGCAGTATGCGAACCGGATCGATAATGCAGACGAATTGATGGATGACCTAACATTTGCATTCATGGATGAGCCTGTCGAGGTTTGTGTGTCCAGTTTCTGACATACTTCTGACGTGCTTACGTTTTTCCACCGCCCAGGTTCAACTTGCACTCTTGACGGCTGCCGTTAAACTCTTCATCTACAAATCCCAATCTGAGACGAGTAAAGCACTTGTACACAAAGTTCTCAAATGGGCCACCGAAGAAGTTGACAATCCCGACCTTCGAGACAGAGGATTTATGTACTGGCGCATGCTCGCCATCAACCCTGGTGTCGCAGGAGACATCGTTCTTGCCGAGAAACCTGCTATCACAAATGACTCAGACAGAATGGACCGGGGTGCACTGGACCAACTGTTGTTACATACTGCGACGCTAGGAAGCATATATCATAAGAACCCAGAGGTGAGCAGATTACTGGATGTATTCTTGAATAGAGATATACCAACCTTCGTAACTTGTAGACCTTCATCCGTGGGGCAGCAGGCCGAGCCCTCACGGATAGTCCTGCGCTCAACCCTCTGTCCCGCCAAGTGCTTGTCCCTCTCGCGCGTCCATTGATGCCCCACGCTATTCAGGTTGCTGGCCCTGGCCCAGTCGAGCTCCCCAAGGATGCTGATAATCTCAATGGCAAGAGCCTCAATGGTACAACGAATCACAAGCCGACCCCTCCAGTCCCGCTCGACGAGGACACCGGTCTGATTGACCATGAAGACAATGGCGACGACAATGGTGATGATGACGGCGGTGACGCTGGAGGCAATGATGAAGAGGAGCGGATCACGTCAAATTCGAGGCCCATTGATCCATATGCGAACCTCGACGGTGCATTTGGAGGAGGGTACTCGGCTGACGCACCGAAGCCCCACGCGACGGATGACCTACTGTTCTGAATACCTTTGGCATCTACATATTGATTACGACGTGGTGCAGTGTATGGATTATTTTATCGTGCTGGATATACGAGCTGGGAAACATAATGCTTGGACTTGTCGATTTCCGTATGCCAGGCATCATCCCCAAAAGTGAGTTATATGTACGACCCAAAACTCGTAGAAGCCTACGTATACGGACGTGTGGTATATATGGTAGCGAAGTACACGCAAAGCCTGATGCAGCATTCCCTCGATGAAATTTGTCAACCGGAAATTACTATATTCCATTGATTGCCTAGAGCCTCATGACACGAACACCCCCAGAGACTGAGAATGAAGAGCAGTAGCGCAGATTTTGGCATCGTAGGCAATACGATACGGATTCTTGAACATACAACCTACATAACGATATCTATATAAGTGCCACAAGAATTTCCATCAGGAAGGTGATAAGGGACGTGACAGCCAGTCACGTGTTGGTTTGTTTACGTGTTTGACACGCGTGGGGTGTGAGACTTTACGCGCCAACTGACGTTGGACACGACCCTCACGAGCAATCACACCGTACGCTCCGCTCTCAATCGCGCACCAGCGGGCGTACACCGACCTACAATGTCCAAACTATCTACAAGCGAGATCATTGCCCGGGGGGAATACCTCGAGCCAGATTTCAACCCTGCATCCCTTACTGTCGCGCAGCTCCTAGGCATATTAGGTTTCCACGGCGTCAAATACCCCTCGCAACATACGAAGGGCAGGTTGGTGCAACTATACAACGACGAGATTAAAACGAAGGCTACGAAGTTTAAGAAGGAGAGATTGTCGAGGCAGAACAGTCAAGCCAGTGATGAGGGAATTAAGGACGGAGTAACAGGAGAAGCACTGAATGCTGGACGGAGAGTGCGTATGATATCATGCCTCCTGTCTATTAGGCGCGTGTATCGTCCGGTTTATGCGATATCTTTCTAGCGTCCAACCACACGCGCTGCTTCACGTCGTGCATCGTCGTTCTTGGAAGATGCACCTGCACCTGCACCAGCGCCTACCCGCCCTGACCCTGTGAGTATAGCAAAGTCTTATCGATAATCCGCGGTCTTGCTATGCTTCGAGATTATACTGAACCCTATTAGGTCAAACGACGCCGCTCAACTGCCGAGCCTGATCTTGGTCCACCTCGAAGGAGACGCGTCCAGAAACAAGTCGCAGAAGTTGTGGCTGAAGAGAGTGAACCAGAAGAAGTTGAAGTCCCAGTACGAAAGGTGGGACGGAATGGCAGTGTACGAGGCATTGTGATCTGCTGGCTTTAAGACGGATAGCTGACGATGACTTTCTGCAGTCCTCCCAGGCAGGAGCGCAAGCACGTCGAGCAGCTCAAGCTTTGGCCTCCGAAGACGTAGATTCGGGCTGGGAAGACAACAATATCTTCCAATCTGGTGCCGAATCCTCCTCTCCTGCACGTCCCTCTCCAGTCAAACCCCGAGCTCGTCGCAGTAGTGCAGCGCCCCGCAAGGCAAGAAAGTCAGTGTCGGTACCTCCGCAATTTGCACCTTCCTCTCCTACCAAAGAGGATCTTCCAAAGCCAAGGAGCACACGTCAATCCAGTGTAAAGCCTCCTGAGAGTAGTTTCGAACCAGTCCTTCCTGAGGAAGCCGTTCGTGACCAGGAGGCGAGGGCTTCAAGGCGGCGAGCAGGGTTGGCCCCTAAAGCAGCCCTTCCTCGACGAGCAGGTCAGAACATCGTTGAGGTCCCTACTGACACCGAAGAGACGGATGGAGCGGCCATTCATGATGATGAAGACGTCTTCAATGAGCCTGTTGCGCAGGCAGGACCCTCCAGAACTGTTCTCGAGAATGTGCGCGAAGCTTCCTTTGAGCAGGAGCTTCCTGAAGAGCCTGCAACGAATGAAGATGAAGCCGTGGAGGATGAGCAAGAGCTGCATGAAGTTCAGTCTCCACGACATCCCTCCGAAGACTATGTAGACGATAAGCACACTCTTGCCGTGTCTCAAAGAATTGCAGAAGGCGGTCAGCTTGTACGGCGGAAGGTCGAGAAATCCCCTGCTGCTTCGCGTACCCTGCGTTTTATCTTTGCTCTCATCTCGATGGCCACCCTCACTTCTCTCTACAACTACAAGACCGAATCTGCACCAATTGGGTTCTGCGAGACTGGAACTAAGTCGAACGAAGTCCTGGAGGTGCTTAGAACTCGCCGAGCAGCTGTGAATGAGTGCAACCGCGAAAACCGCACCCTATTGTGGGCTGGGTTCCAAGCCGACAACACTCAATCCGTTCTTAGCCCCTCGCCAACACCTACCGCTGGTGGTTCTGAAGATTCTCAGCTGGTTCAAAGCGAGCTTTGTCCCCCGATGCCTCTGCTCCCCATCCCGCCACCCAATGAATGTGCACCTTGCCCTGCCAACGCACAGTGCACCTCGAAATCGGTGACCTGCGATACCGGGTACCTCCTCCAGCCACATCCCCTCTTATTCTTCCTATCCCTGCCTACGGCTCAGCCTTCTCGCGAAGTCAACTCCCACAACACGTACATTGTTCCTGAGCACGAACCAGTCGGATCCTCGGGAGACAAGAGTCTAACGCAACTGGCTTACACCGGGCTATCGCTTGCGCTTGACGGCATTCCGGGACTCGGCCCTGTGGCTTTCCCTCCGCGCTGTGTGGAGGACCCTCGACGCAAGAGGCACATCGGCGCAGTAGGCAAAGGCGTAGAGGCTATGCTGGCAGCAGAGCGCGGACGGAGAGTTTGTGCCGGCGTTGGTTGGAAAGAGCAGCCCGGGACTCAAGCGGAAGAAGCAAAGAAGTGGGGCGTCGAAGTTGAGGCTCTGAAGAGCGCGTTGAAACAGAAGACCCCTGTATGTCTATTCGATCAGCTGCGCGACGTTCTATTACTGATGCGAAGCTTAAAGCCTAAGATGATGAACACTTTTGAAGATACATGGAATGAGGCCATCCAGCAGCTCCTCGTATGGGGAGGTGTGTTCATTGGCGAGGATGCAACGTACGAGTCCATTGGTATAATGAGTCAGCTCTTACTCACGTTACGTTCAGCGGGAAGCGATATCTCGCACATCGAACACCACAGATGGATATGGCGTGCACGGTTACGGTCAAAGCCAGACAAACCTGGGACGAATGGCGAAAACAGGTCTTCGGTATGTCTATGCGTCGCCGAGTGATAGCCTCGTACAGGGTCCTAACTAGTCCGCCACAGCTTTCATAAGCTTGGTCAGCAGCGTCTTGTATGTGCGTCATCAGCGCGCTCGCAAGGCGATTGAGAACGACCGAGTGGCTGTCCTCGCTCAGTCTGCGCTTAACCTCCTCCGAAGTCAGGAGCTCGCGCACTACACGGATCCCGTTAGCGCACCGCATCCCTATCTTCCGTCCTTGCAACTCCGCGACCTTGTGCTTCAGGACGAACCCTCAATTAGCAAGCGCCGCCGATTATGGGCGGGCGTTGAACGGGTTGTGGAAGAGAACACAAATGTGCGCACTAACCTTGAAGAGGTTCAGGGCGGCAACGAGGAACGTGTATGGCGGTGGGTGGGCAGCGCGGGCACGTCGCTCCCACAGGAACCCGACGAAGGTTCTGTCGCATGACGGACCAAAAGGCTCGTTGATATTTCCTGATGTCTATGTTTATTGATTACGACTATCTATGACGTCTGATTTCCCTCCCTTCTGCGCTACTACGTCCCCCCTTCGCTTCGATCTGGTGTCCACTGTATGTCGTAAACTTCGTTCTCCTCCCTCTTTCTGGGCACCTGTCGCCACCTCTCCGCCACCTACGGGTTTAATGACAAGTGGTGGCGGCAACCCTGTTCACCACTGTATTGAAAGTTCCACTAAACATGTACTATAACTACTTCGCTGGCATCCTAGGCTTGATTAGATTTCCGCGAAAACTATCGGCGCGCACGTTGATTTGGGGAGGGGACGAGCCTCGTGTCGGGCGTCCTCTGAGGCCTACATGGACCAACGTCTCCTGTCCGTCGTCGCGCTATCTGAATTCGTCGAACGGCTGAGATCCCAACCGAGCACAACACAATAACGAGCGGTCAGCGGGTCCAGGAACCTGGTACCGTTGGGGTTCTGGCCGTCTAGCATGGAATTTCGGGCAAGTAGAGCCCGGGGGTGCAGAGCCTTTCTGATGCTGCCTGTGTCGGCGGTGGTGCACAGGATTTAGAGGTTGGCACGAATAAAGTTTGCCAGTAGGACGACGACGAACAATTACGGACGCGCGGGGGTAAGAGCCTGTTCCTCACCCGACGCACTAGCCATTCAGGAAGTTCCAGACCGGGATCTCACACCCCCATCTCTACACCTGACGTGATGACAATAAGGACCCAGTGGGCTGGGTTCACCGGAGCGTGCACCGATGTACATGTACAGCAAGGCCCAACTCTAAAATTCGGTGTAGCACCGCGTGCGGCGTGCGTCTTTCCTGACAGAGATGTGTCCGGAAGGAAAGATGTGAGCAAGACGATTTTGATTTTGAGCACAAATGTCGGCATGTGGATAACCGGACAGTGCGAATTTCATGGGTGGGTGAGCCTAGAACTATTTTTGACCTCAAATCCTCGCGAGGGTGACAGTTTCGCGAGTGGAGGCTCACACGCTGAGCAGACCGCATCGAGCATCCCGAGGCGCCAGTCACCGCGCAGGCTCGCCCGGGGGTTATGTGAGTCATTACCTCCAAAATGCCGGCGAACCTGTGTTTTTTGTGCACGCCCACACGCACCTTTGGAGAACATCTCCACAAGGAAGCGTACACCGGCTCAGATGAAATTTCTAGCCGCTACCTGTAATTGTGGCCTTGTATAATTGGACAACCGCGCTGTACCGTATATGTCGACAACAACGTCATGAGGCTCCTTTAACCTGTAACTCTAAGATGCCCACTCTGGGCGCATATGCAGCGCAGCAGTGTCATCGCTCCCTAGGGGCAGCCCGCCTGTGATCTTCTCAATCAACGCCCGTTTCATGAACTGCTCTTCGGCCAGGATCCGGGTAGTCTGGAGCACATATGACACAAATGAAAATAGGGCGCGTGAGTAACCGTATCCGTGAGTTGACACAAAAATGGTATTTGTGAAGAGAAGCCTCCTTTCCGTTGGTAGCCCCAAGAAGGCTAAATTGGGAAGTGTACAGGTCGTGGAAAGAAATAGGGAAAAAGAAAGAAAAGACGTGTGGCACGTACCCGGAGGAACCGTTCGAGATCAATGCGGCCGGCGTTGAGCGCGCGATGGAGGTGATATATCGTGTCCTCGATGGCATTATCCTCCGCGACGAGATTGATTAATCTGCACGGACGCAAAATGGCGGTCAGTAGGGCGATTTAATGCCATGAAATGTAGAAAATGGTAACCACGCATGCGCATCATATGCACATCCTCATCAATAGAAGCTCGGGGTTGACCGCAAAAATCCAACCAAGCATCCAAGAAAAAAAAATGCACACACAACGAAACATCACAACAGACACTCACTGATCATGCACGATCGTCGTCGAGCACACAAGCTCGTCGACCTCAGGGTCCCCGCGCCGTCTAAGCTCCGCCACATTCCTCTCCGCCTCCCCAACAACAGCGCCAAGTCTTCCCTTCACGCCCTCACAAACATCGCGCACCGCCTCAAGCCTCGCCATCTCGTCGCGCACCGCCGGCTCGCCCGCGAGGAGGTCCGCCTGGTTCGCGCGCAGCCGCTCCGCGTCGAGCGACAGCGCCTGCTCGAGCGAGGCGAGCTCTGAGGAGAGTTTGGCGTGTACTTGTGCGTGGAGACGGACGAGCTCTGGGTTTGGAGGACGGGGAGGGGCTGGTGCAACTCCTCCTCCCGTCGTCGTACCTGCAGATGATGCTGGAAATGGTGTTGATGATGATGCGATGTCATCGCCGTCGTCTGCGGCGTCTAGCAGATCGGGCGGGGGTGGGCGGGGGGAGTACACGGTCACGGGCGCGGACGCAGGGTGGGTCGGAATTTGCGGTGGGAGTTGTTGTTGTTGCTGCTGCTGAGGTTGTTGTTGTTGGTAGGAAGTGTAAATTGTTCCCGTACCCTGCGGTGTGATTGATTGCGAGTACGAGTAATTCGACGGAGGTAAATGAGGAGGAGGAGGTGGGCGAGGATGCAATTCCGAGGTTCTCGGAGGAGGATTTGGGTGAGGGGGCGGAGGTGGGGGTGGGTGTGTGCCATATGGGATCGGTGGGCCCGTCGGCGGCGGCGGCGGAGGAGGGGCAGGACGCATATGAGGAGAAGTCAGCGGTGAGGGCGAGTACGGCGGTATAGGTCCGCGTTGCTGGTAATCAACGGACGAGGTGCGGTGTGTTTGTGGTGGTGGTGCGCCCGCGTGATGGGCTGGTGCAGCATGGCTACCACCGCCGGACGGGGCGCGATCGCCCACGGCGTGATACGGAGGGAGGGCCACGGGCGAATTTCTGTATTGCGGGAGGGTTGGATCACCGGAGAGATGGGGTGGCAATGGAGGTGGTGGCGGGCGCGTTGAGGGTGTGGCCTATCAGGTTGTAGTTGCAGCCCGGTGACCAACAGCGACGAGACGAGACACAGCAACGCGATCGCGGTAAATTTTTACGTGCGATCAACCATGGTCGGAGGAGTGGACAGTACGACATAGTAAGACATAGGAGGATGAATGAGATAATTAACCCAGCAGGACGGCGAGATACGATAGGATGGTACTCACCGACGAGGACTGGGCGTATGCCTCCGCGTTCGAGAACGCCGGAGGATGGGGCGTCCCAGACCCAGAACCAGAAGTAGAAGCAGAGCCACGAGGAGGAGGAGAGGCAGCCTGGTGACCTGGCTTGAGAGGCAGCGGTGGCCGATCAGCATTTCTGGAGGGGATGATCGGTGCGGGGTGAGTTAGGGGCGGAGGAGAGCTCGTCGCGCCAGGCACGGGCGGCGGAGGACGTGCAGCGTAGTCTGGCGAGAGTGCGCCGGGGCGTGATTGCTGGGACTGGGACTGGGGCTGGGCCGACGGTGATTGCGACTGGGGCTGCTGGGGCGTACCAGACGGTTTGGGTTTGGCGTACACCGGCGGTTCACGCGAGAAGTGGTCCTGCATGGCTTCGAGGAGGGCAGTGAGGTTGCACCCCTTAGTCATGACACACGCCCCGAACAGAATACAAGAACAATTTCGAGTGGGCGAGAAGAAGCAGCAGAAAAAGAATACAGAATAAAGAATAAAGAAAAAGAAAGAAAAGGCTCGGTTAGATCAGGCGGTGTGTGGAATGTCATGATCGTGACCGACCTCGCTCTTCTTCTCCCAGTTCTGGAGATATTCGATCTGACAACGACCGCTGATGTCCATGTACTTGCCGCCGCGGACGAGCATGTCGGTGGTGGGCACCACGTAAGCGATGGGAGGCTGGCGCGGATAGTCTCGAGTTATCCACACCGCGATCGGGATGTTGTAAGCCGCGCCACGGTAGGCGATGGGGAGGAGCCCATGGAGGCAGAGCAGCAGCTGCGTCCTGCCGTCGTCATATGCTGCAGAGAGGAGAGAGGGGGAAAGCACGAAGGAGGTGCGTCAGCGCAGGATCAGATAGGTATGGGCGCGACGGAAAGCTACTGAACTGTAGACGTCTGTCTTTGGTCTGATCGTGTTGTAGCGAGAGAGGAGCGTGTCAACGTGTGCGTACACGGCATCTTTGAACGCGTACGATTGCACGTTCTGGCGCAGCCATTTTTGCGCGAGAGACTCTGGGCCCGTGCTCATGGTCTCCTACAGTACTATCATCGTTCGCCCGTCGCAGTGCCGCGCGCAGTCGGCGACGGGGCGGGGCGCGGCGGGTGGCGAACTTATTCACTCTCCGATGTATGTGCCGAGCGCGGCTGATGTATGCCGGGCATCGGAAGCTGTCTATTGGGTGGCTTTATGATACAACAAACATACGACTTATGGGTCCCAACATTTCCGGAATTCTGTAGATGTAAGTTGCCAAATTTTCACGTCATTCGACATCTCGCATGTGGGTGGCTGGCAAACAGATCGCGGTCGGACACGGAGGTTGCGGAGATTGAGGCCGTGGGTGGTGATGATGCCAACCGCCGCGACATGGACCAGACGAGAGTTGCCCGTTCTGGGGGGTACAGCCATCGGGCGCTTTGGATCTGACGCGAGGATGCAAAATAAGATTTGCTTCCGCTACACGTTGCAAGGGGATCTGCGCGGGATGGCCCAAGATGGGCTCGCTGTGACTCTGCTCTGCTCGTCTCTGCTGTGCGCTGTGTGGTGTGTGGTATAGCGACGCCCGCCGACTGGGGGAGTGGCTGGATGTGGGGATGGCTTGCACGCTTGCTTGGATCAGAGGACGGGGCGCTAGTAGGTGCTTTTGTGTGCCAAATGCGGTCGTTCGCTTGAGCTCGGTCGGATGATGGAGAGAGTGGCTGGCCGTAACTGGAAGGCTCAAAGGGACTCGAGCTGGCGACGTCCGGCCGCAGACTCGACGGAAGGCGGTGGTGGCAGCGGGGACCGGCGACACGAGCACAGGCAGGTGGAACTTCAAGACGGGTACGCTAGGAGTTATTGTCTGCTGTACCAGTGCATGCGCGGCAGGGTTCAGGAGGAGGAATGAACCAGCACTGACATGTTGCGCTACACTAGCTGCAAACGGCGTCGTTCTGCCATGGCATCCCACACATCGCGGACTCCTACTCGGCGGAGGCAGACTCGCTCATCCCTCTCTCGCACTCACACTCTCGCAACAAACGACGATTCCATTCTGGACCGACCCACCTGGCAGCCACCCGATCCTCAGCGCACGATGGCAGCATCTGCTCAGGGGCTGGCGAGATGGACTGGTGCAGGTGAGCAGCACAGTCATACCATCGTCAGACTACAGTCAGTCGCCGGACGAGTGCTCGGGGAGTGCCAGCCATCTGCCCGGATCAGACGGTCTCTCGGCTGCCTGCCCCCGGCGCTGGCTGACCCAGTTGTTGTCAGTGTTTGTCTGCCACTGCTTGTTGTTTCCCAAATGGCTCAAGTACGCGTCAGAACACATCCTCCCTCGCATCTCATATATAACGGCTTTACGTCGGCCGCTCCCTGCCCTTCCGGTCTCTCTTTCGTCTTTCCCAATCCCGCCTGCCCCTGCCCACATATCCGCTTCCCAACGAGCTCATGGGGTTTGACGTGATGTCGCGTCGCGTTCGTGTCTCTTCCTCATCCCTCTCTCCCTCCCCCTCCGCACGCACTACTTCGCTCGAGCGCGACAGGTACATGTCCGACGCCTTCTACCACAAGTCTCTCACTCCAAACCGCAAGCATCACAAGCTCCTCAAGGACGGCAACGAAGTATGGTCCGAGGAGGTCGAGAAGATCTTTGTCGAAGGTAACGCTCTCCGTCGTCGCCGTCGTCCGCGCTGCGCACTCACTACCGTCCATATTCCCTCACTAGGCCTCAAGGAATACTGGGAGTCACCCTGGGCTACCTACTCGCGCGGCCGCAGCCGCTGGCGGAACCAGTTCCTCGTCGAGCATCTCAAAAAGGCCGGCATCGAGCGTTCCAAAAAGCAGGTCGCGAGTCACATCCAGGTTCTACGCAACATGTGGAGGGGCGAGCCCGGTCAGTAATCCCATCCCTACATTGCCTCCGCGTCGCGCCCGTGCTCATGCAGTGTGCATATATCACCCACAGAGTTTCATCTCGTAGCGGGCGGCGAAGAGTTATTCACGGAGAACGGCCTGCTCGCGTCTCCCGACAAACGCTTCGGCACGGACGCACTCTCCACCGCGGACGCGTCTGCCGCAGATCGAGCCGTCTCCTCGTCAGCCTCCCCGCCCGAGTACCCCAACTCGGAGTTCGCGCTCCCTCTCTCCCATCACGCTCCGTTTCCGACACACAGCAACGCCAGCCTCCCGACCGTGAGTCCGTCCCATGAGTCCGACATGCTCGTCGGCGCCTCCACCTCCTCCTCTAGTGCGCTCTCCGCCGCGCTGGGCACGCCGCCCCCATCGTCCCCCCGCCACCGGATCTCAGACGGCGCCGTCAAGCTCGAGCCTCTCCACATGGGCAGCGGCCTCTTTTCCCTGCCGCCAGCCCCGCCCAGCCCGATGTCGAGCCATCTCTGGGGTGCCGCCGCCGCCGCCGCCTCTGCCAGCCCGAACAGCGCCCTCGCATACGCCGCTGCCCGTCCGCAAGCCAACCGGGTGCTGCGCCTGAGTCTGTACGCAGAGGGCATGCAACCGGCGGTGTACGACGTCGACCAGATCTCAGCGGCGATGATGATGCCGCCCGCGTCGCACGACCCGCCGCCGAGCATCCTCTTCCGCATCAAGCTCACCATCTCGTCTTTTGCTGACATCCACAGTCCGCCGAATTTGCATGGTGTGCACGCCGTCGTCACGCTCGCGACGCGCTGGATGGGCTCCGCGACGTGTCTGACCAAGGTGTATGCGGGCGCGACGTGCGTCGGCGCCGAGAGCGCGCTTCTTGAGCCCCTGCCGCAGTCTCAGCAGGTCGACCCCTTACAGACCATCGCGTGCGCGCTCCCCGAATCGCCCCTGAGTCGGTGCAAGTGGCTACAGCAAGGTAAATACATCCCTCCGAGTTGCCCGTATATGCCTCATGTCGCTGACGATCACTTTGCATCACGTGCTCTCTATTCTCCCGCGAACCGCTGATTCTACTCGTACCTCCAAGCAGAACAAGACAAGATCACGCAGCAAATCGTCGTGGACGGTATCATCGTCGCTGCTATCGTCTACACGCTCGACCGCAGCACAACCAGCCCCGCGCCGAGCGTCGAGCTCGTCGGGTTCCAGAAATACAAGATGCCGCCCGTCCCATCGCCCATGCGCGCCCGCACGATCTCGCAACCGTTCTCGCCGCCACTCACGCCGGGCGACGCTGTTCCGCTCCCACCGCAGCAGCACTCTCCTCCCCCTCACCACCACCACCAACAGCACCAACAACACCAACAACAGACGCCCCACCACCAACAACAGGCGGCAAGCGGCTCATCGTTCTACCCCGGCAGCGGAGGATATCACCACCCGATGCCAACCGTCCCGCACCTCCCCCACCAACAGCACCAACACTCGCAGCAGTTGCAGCACCAACAACAGCACCAACAACACCAGCAAGACGCGATAGACCCTAGCCTGATACACCCCGGATCCTACACCTCCGCTGCAGCGCATCCGCATCCGTCAATGCACAGCGGCAACGGGTCCATGTATCACCAGCCCTGACGTCCTGTGCGCCCGTCTCGGCTTCGGTAGAGGGTGAACGCGTGTACGCATACGCCGGGTCCAATACCAGTACGCCTGTGCTAGGGCGAGGCGACTCGGATTTTGCTCGCTGCGTTTCCTGATTCACCCCCTGTTTCCTTCCCTTGTTCGGACCTTCGTTGAGTCTCCCATCATCACCGCACCCAGCATCCCCAATTATCCCACTTTTTCGCTTCGTTTTCGTTTTCGTTTTCGTTTTCGTTTCAGTTCTTTGTGTGCCCTGTGCGTATTTGTTTGTTTGCACTCCCCACTCGCCCATCTCCCATCTCCCATCCCCACCGTGTAGCATAGGTGTTCCATGCCGTCCTCGCTCAGTCTAGCTCCTGTACCGTTATTAATCTCGTCTATTTTTTCGTTACTTCAATTGCTCGCATGCACAGGCACTCGCGTATCACCACCGCTATTTATGCCCCGGCTTTCGTTTCTTCGTTTTGATACGCCCTCTGGCTCGTTTATTTTCGTCGCGCGTGCGTTTTTTATTGCTTATATGAATGTGGACGACCGTCTTTCCGTTTACGCACCTCCGGATCCGAACAGTCAGGAATCTGTCGCACACATACAGCTGTATCATAGTTTCCCTCTCAAATCTTTTTTAAACGAGCGACGTCATCAGACCCTAGTGATATCTAGCACAAAAGTGTACGTCTACAGCATAGCACTACCCAAGTACGTCCGAGCGCGCAGAGCGGATCCCCCTTGCGCGCGATGCTAAGTCCTGCTAGACTGCGCCGTTAGCAATTTTCGCGCGGCAGCCTGGACCCGCCCGTCCCAGTGCGTCTGCGCGAGCACATGCAGCTCCCACAGGCTTGACGCGAACGGGTTGCACAGCTGCGGGTCATCAAGGTCCGGACGATAGACGCCGTCGACGCTGCGCTCCTCGGGGGACAACAGCGCCTCGAGCTTCGGATCTCGCTCGAGCAAAGAACCGACAAACTCGACGGCTCGCGTGGCGGTGCGCGGCGGCCAGTGGAGGGACGCCCCTGCGAGACGCTTTGCAAACGCGGCGGAGCGCCAGGGCGGAGACGCGCCTGCGGCTGTCCGGCGCGAGAAGGCGAGGTACAGCGCGCGGAAGAGCATGTCGGACACACTCGCGGCTGAACCTGGCGATGCGACATTGGCGGAGGGCGTCGAGGACGGCGGCGGCTGTTTGCTGTGGTCGAACGGCGTGTCTGGTAGCGTCTCGATGTCGGACATCAGCGCTAACGACGGGAGCATGGCGTATAGGCGGTTTATGAAGTCGGTGAGATCAATGTCAAGGGCTTCGCCTGTATGGGAATAGAAAGTCAGTGTCTCACGAGGAATAAGTTGGAAGATAGAAAGCGTTTACGGACCCTGGCCAGATAGCAGCTCGAACGCGGTGACGATACAGAGGAGATGGTGCTGCACGGTGCGAATGTGTGAACTCTGTTCTGCACTTAGATCGTTGTCATGCGAGCCTTGTGCTTCTCGCGCCATGAGCTCCTTTAGCACCTGCATCAGGTCCTTGAAAAAGTCGATATTGACAAGGTGTGAGAACCGTGAGATGCCGCGCAAAGCAGCCGGGAGTAGCGCTGTCGGTTGTGGGTTCTTCAGTATTCGGAAATATAGGACGAATAGCAGCTTAAGCGTTTCGGTGTGCTAGAAAGGTATTCGCGGTACGGCACATCAGCATTGGTCGAACGTTTATCAACGGGCAGAGGGCTGATGACCACACGTACGTTCACCGCCCGCTCTTCTTTGTCAACATCCGCCGCGGCCTCATGCATTTCTTTTTCTATTTCCTTGTTCTCCTTGAGAACCTTCTTCGCCTTTTTGCTAAGATGAGGCTGAGCGGTAGGTTTGCCTTTCGCACGCCGTGCGGCAGCTCTGCCCTTGGAAAACGTCTTGGTTTCCGGCTTATCAGCTTTGGATTCGGATGCGCGCACGCCCAGTTCGGTCTTCAGGCGTAAATATGTCAAGCATGACAGGACCTCCGGGTGAACATTGAATCGCCGTTCCTTGATCATGCGATTGAGTAAACGAACGACCTCGAGCGAAGCGACACCCGTCAAGTCGTTCCTGAATACCGTTATTATGGTATTCAAGCAAAGATCTGACGTCTAAATGAATTGGAGGCAATGAGCACAGCACGATGCCTCGAGGCACAATACCATCAATGAGAAGCACTCTACCTTATCCCAGGACTTGCGACTCAGATTGGCAACGACTGTACTCATCAGATTGACGCGAAAGTTGAAGTGTGTTATGTCGACCAACAGCGTGCACATGCACTGTAGCGCAACTTCGGTCAGTTCCGTCTTGCCTGATAGTCACTGGTGCTGTCAGTTTCCGTCCTATCAGAGACCGAGCGCTGCACTATACCTTTGACTTCTGCTTCTAGAATACGGAGATACGACTGGTACACTCCAACAAGGCCCTGCTCCCAATCTCTTGTCTTTTGGACCATTTGGGTAACCTTTTCCGCCTTCTCTTTGTCAGTGAGCGCGCGAATACGGTAACCAGGTACGATGTCTTTGAATACTGCCAGTAGTGACAAGAACGTGAGCTTGCGTATCAGGATGTCGTTCGTTACCGGTTCTGGATGTGTCGGTGTTGATATTTCCGGTAGTGAAAATGTGTGTAACCGGCGAAGAAGACCAAGCTACAAATTCAGAAAGAACGTAAGTTGCACCATCTACACACATCACGTGTGCACGTACACTATTTTCCGGGTCAGAGACAATTTCCTGACAGATCCCTGCTATCTGCTCCTTTGCAGCCTGTACGCGTGCTTTCCGGGATTTGTTGCCCACGACATCTATCACCGCCGGTCGCCCGAACCGAGCTCCTGTTGATACATCGTCTACTCTTATGTGTTCAACAGGCTGCGGTGATGTTGACTCGGTTTCATCGTCGCTTGAGACATCTTCTCGCGGCAATAGCACTTTGCTTGTACTTTCTTTCAAGAGCCCGTTCGCAAGCTTGATCGGCAAGCGCCTGACGGCGTTTTCATTTTCTGAATCTGAATCCCACGCCATGTCTGCTTTCCGAGGTTGTGCTTCATATGACATCTCTTCGTCGTCAGAACCGGTACGCTTCGGTTTCTTGCGTCGCGGAATGCGGGCACTGGCAGTTGAACTTTCTCCTTCACTGGCCGAGTCGAGGGGAACGTCTTCATCGTCATCGCTAAGTTCTACACCAGAACTCCATTCTGCAGCATCGTCTTCTTCGTCGTCAGAATTCACAGAGGGCAAATCGTCCTCCACGGTGGCGCGCACAGGCTTGGGTTTGTGCAGACGATGCAGACGTTCTGTCTCCTTTTTGCTCCTATTACAATGTCAGACTACGAGAAAAAGGCATACACCTTAGGCCACATACCTTGCAATGCCCTTCTCATCCAGTGTAGTAAGGAATGCAGCAGCACTGCCGAGCTCCTCGATCATGTTCATATCGTCCTCCGAGAGTTCTCCATCGTCTTCGTCGTATACTGGTATAGGGATCACACCCCGGTCTGCTAGTTTCGGCTTGCTTTCCCCCTTCGCTTTCGACTGCTTCTTACTGGGGCCTGCGCCGTTAGCAGGAGCAACTTTGCGCTTCTTTGACGGACCCTGTGTTTTCTGGTCAGGCTCAGTCCAAATATTACCACTGTGTAGTACTCACTGATGCAGCTGACGCCGCTCTCTTGGTTCCGCTTTTGATTGCCATAGAGGAGGGGGTTGCTGCTTTCCGAAAGCAAGCTGGTAAAGATCACCAGAGGAACCAATGAGAGTTGCGTGCCCAAAAAATCCGGAGCGCATCAGATTCCCACGCCTCAAAGCCCGTTAATGGACGCGTTTTAGTCCCGTGCCGCACGCGTCGCGACTGCAACTGGAACGCGCCTTCGACCATTTCATCCCTTCGTTTCTCAGACTAGCGTGGTAGTTGACATACTCTGCGGTATCAGCTTCCCAAATACTGAACAAGGATGGCAACTCCGGCACACCCGCCTCGCTCTTCGAACCTAACATCACCCCCGACAAACCACACTTTGAGGCCTCATCACCTCCAGCTTCTACAAATAATGGCATTCATATATCATCCATTTAACAGGGAAAGAATGCCAAGAGCAACCCTACTAAATGTAACTCGTTTCCTGTTGGAACAAGTGGCAGAGGTACGCATCACAATCATAGAATGTACAGAGTAACTGGAATGTAGCAGGTACGCTCGCCACCGAGCTTCCTTACCATGCGTGCAAGATACATGCTTGCAATCAAAGGTTTTGACCCGATAGCACGTGTGCATGACGATATATGGGATCCCGTGTGTAGTTGCATGTTGCCGCAACATATACGGCATGACTGATTGTGCATCTGGACGCAGACCTTCCACATTTCTAATCCCACGTATCTGACGGGTCTCCTCGGAAGTATGTCCTCCACTGCACTGTCAGTAAACGTTGAATTTCCCCTCTCAAATTCTGCTAGGTCTCCCTTCGTTTTATAATGGTGAAGGCGTGAGTATCCATCCCCTCCCTCGTGCGATCTCGCTTACTGACCATTTTTTCTTAGCGTATAAAATTTGTACGCCTCACTCTCATTGATACTTCCGCAGCGACGCTGAAATTTTATCAGACTGCCCGGTCGATGTTTGGGCATTTCGTACGACGATGTTTCATTACGCACCTCAAGTTATCGTACGAAGGTTTGCTGTCACTCTTCTCTGATTACTCAAAGTGGACTCGCGGAGAGCCTGTCGATCACATCTACGTCAAGAAAGACATCCTTTCCAATGGTGAGTGCGTTCTTGGTACTTTTGCCCCAAGATGGCACCTCATTACGGGATATATAAGCATATACAGTGCTCAAAATGCCATCGGATAAGAGGGAATATGCTCGTCCAGAAGCCTATGCTATGTGGGTGCCGCGTATGCCTTTTATCTCACCCACTGATCTATTGTAGGTGGGAGAAGTCTGTAGTCACAGGAGATGATGTCATGGCTGCTGAGAGCATACGACGCTACTTCGAACAATATTTCCATGAAGGAAATGACTCGTTAGTGAAGATGTATTTTTTCCACTGCTGAGTTCTGATTTAGGTACCGCAGAGGCCTTCGGCAACACTCGCTGTTCATGATCGCGGAATTGCACTACTTGCGGCACGAGCATGTGGCATGCCGGAAGGTGATATCATTCCAGCCCATTTGTCCTACATCACGTACTCAGGGATATATAGCTTCTGGAAGAGGCTATTACCGTTGCACGCACCAATAATGATAGACGGACCTTGCAGCGTTGTATCAGGTAAGTTGACAACGTCCTCACGTCTGATGTCAGCAATTCATTACTCCAGCCTGTTAAACCGCCTTCCACCCTTGGAACGAAACCGGAAGATGGTCATAAACGAGATACAACCAGATCTACATCCCTCTGAGGCGCTCTACGACGTGAAGAAGCTTTTGATAGTAGGCAACGTATGTCGGTTCTTTGTAGCCTACTTACTGTGCTTACGCTGGAGCCTTGGAAACAAATAGCAACAACCACTGTCTGCAGCCTTCGAAAGAATTACACAGGTAGGGAGCTTACAAGATATGTGGGCCGATACTCGGCACGACGAAGTGCTGGATTCTGAGCAGTGGGGTCAAAATGCTGTTCGGAGTGTCGTGTGGAGCATGCTTGGTGTGTGTCTTACCTCTCCTAAGCACTTGTGGCAATTGAATTTATTTGTAGGCAGTGCGCAGTTAGCTGATTTAGAAGAGGAGGTAATCATGAGGGTTTCAAGCCCTCAGGATAACCAATACACCACGGCTATATGTAATAAAGCTCACAGAGTGCGTCTCTCCAAAATGCCTTCTAGAGGTCGTAATCCTACAACACTTTATAGATGGCGAGACAAGGGGCATATGAAGAATCGATCGCGATGCTCCTGACGCCTCACGTCTGGGAAAATATCAGTATGGCGGATTACGAGCGATGGGCCATGCAGATATGGCATATTCTCATGTTGCGAGCCAGCCGACGGTGCGTAAGAGTGGTCTTAGATACACGAAGATGATGATACCAGCCTCTACACTCCTGCATCAGAGGTCAGATCAGGATGATTCATGACTTCCTATGGCCCAAACGCTTCACAAACGGGGCCAGCTTGAAGGAATATACGTATACTGAAAGCGCCCCGCTCAACTCCGTCGTTCGCGACCCTTTGCACGAAGTCTTGTCCATGAGGGTAAGTTGGCAGCAACTCATTTCTCACTTACGGCTGAACTTAACTCCATTCAGGAAGCGAATCAGGGTCACTCCACTATTCAACCTCTACTTACGTCTTTGTGGCATTCCGAGTTCCAGCAACGCTACGAGACGTATCGACCTGGGATCATCCTACTTGCCGACGTTGGCCTGGAGTTTGGTTTGACTAAATGGTGCCGCAGGATTATGGAAGAGATAATGCCACAGGTATATTATATGTGCTCTAGCATTGGAATGCTGACATGCTGATCCTTCATTAGCTTATTATTGGCGATGACCTCGAACAACGCGCGTATGCTTGCTTCACTCTGGCACGCTGCATCATTGCTGCGGCAGACTCTCAAGGTAAGACCTCGTTGTGTGCTTTGGGGACAATTCCGGACTGTTCATTTCACAGAGGATGCCCTGAGAGAGGCTATCTTCTATCTTGATATTGCGGAGAAGGATTATAAGAAGATAGAGCTATTCCGTTCGCTGCAAGATACCCAGTTCCTCCTTTCAGTGGTATATCACAACCTCAACATGATTGCCGAGAGGAACGAAGTGGCGGAACGTCATCGGGAGACAGAAAAACTTGCGAATGAGGTTAAAGCTATGGCCAGCGAAGATTGGATAGTCGAGCTATTTGACATCGTCAGCGACGTGGGGTCGGCCCTCGCATCGCGTACATCATCATGAGTGAGTCATATATGTAACGTCGTTAGTTGTAAGATGTGGGGTAGTGATCACGTAAGACCTTCATGTTTCGCGTCTGGCTCTTCATATCTGGCTCTTCGTGTCTGAGTAGAAACCGCACAAGCACCGCTATAGAAAGGCATACTCAACTCCGATATTATGTTCCAGCAAGATATGAAAAGGTCACCGGTGGTCAAAACGACTCTAGAAACACGGGTGGTATTGTAGCCGATAAATCGAGATGCACTCTGGACGCGTTCTGTCACGGTCATGTGATAGAGCGCCTAGCATCCGCCAAGAGCCGAAAGCGCTGTGCGGCTCGGATGTCATTTCGCTTCATATACACCCTCGGCCTGCCAGGTCTCAGGACTCATCCCTAACTTCGAATGTTTACACCATCCTAATCATTGCTGCTTGTCTTGTTGTAAAATCTACGTTACGACCTAATGTCATCCAAGAAAAAGCTTCCTACGACTACCGCTCTTACCTATGAGGGTGCTTTGCTGTTCTGGAGAACCGTCACCAATATATTCTTCAGAGAAGTGAGACCCAGAGGCGCATTCAACATCCCTCGAGATGGCCCGGTCATCTTTGTTGCGGCACCTCATCATAACCAGGTACATACTGTGACAACGTTGTTTTGCATGCACTTACTGTTTCTCCGTCAGTTTCTGGACCCTCTGTTGCTTGCATTGCAAGTTTACCGCGAGACAAAGCGTCAGGTGCACTTTTTGATCGCGGCGAAGAGCATGAAACGGAAAGCTATTGGCTTCTTTGCTGGGTTGATGGGTAGCAGTACGCACTTACTCTTCTCGTGCTGTGTGCATATTTTAATGCTACTCTGCAGTTCCCGTAGCGCGCGCTGCTGATGATGCGAAACCTGGTATTGGAAGAGTATCCATATCAGATGAAGATCCTTGTCTTGTTATTGGTTATGGCACGAAGTTCATTTCCGAGTTCCAACCCAAAATGCAGATAATGTTACCCAAATCTGTAAACTCGGCCGTTGCGGAGGTTATCGAAGTCATCTCGGACACAAAGTTAAGGATCAAGAAGGAATTTGGCGGTGATAGCGGCAAGGGTAGTGCTAGGCTCCGAGAAAAACAGAAGGAGGCGGAAGCAGCAGGGACCCCAGGACTTGATTTCAAGAAGTTGCCTCATGTTGACCAAGGCGAAATGTACCACCATGTATACAAATGTTTGGAGGAGGGAGGGTGCATTGGTATTTTCCCTGAAGGTACGACCTTTCTATCATGATCAGATTTTTGTCATGCTCACCATATTGGCAGGTGGAAGTCATGACCGTACAGACCTGTTACCCTTGAAAGCTGGAGTCTCGATGATGGCGTTAGGAGCGATGGCCAATCACCCAGACGTTAAAGTTAAGATTGTGCCTGTTGGACTGTCCTACTTCCATGCGCATCGATTCCGGTCGCGTGCTGTTGTCGAATTCGGTACAGCCCTCGATGTTCCTGAGGAGCTCGTGGAAGGATTCAAGCTAGGGGGTTCTCAGAAGAGGGACGCAGTCGGCAAGCTTCTCGACCTCATATACGACGGCTTGAAGACGGTCACAATCAGGGCGCCCGATTACGACACGTTGATGGTAGATATCTGTCGTATCGTTCATATGCTTGACGTCGGTGCTAATTTGCTTCGTTGTGGGACAGCTCATACAGGCGGCTCGCAGACTGTACAAAACGCCCGGCCAGCACTTGACGCTCGGTCAGGTTGTTGACTTAAACAAGCGGTTCCTTGAGGGTTATTTGCATTTTAAAGATGAACCAAAAGTCCAGCAGCTGCGTACAGATGTACTCAAGTACAATCGGCTTATTCGAGACCTTGGTTTACGCGATCATCAAGTCAGTCATATCTGTTCAGCGCCTTGGTCTAATGTTGAGACCGTTGTTTCCAGGTGCCCAATGCACGACCTGCTAGCTGGAAAGCTCTTGGACTCCTTCTATACCGTCTATTGCTATTGTTCATCTGGACAGTTTTGGCTCTCCCTGGTGTTATTCTCAATGGACCCATCTTCTTGACTGCTTCGGTCATTTCACGACAAAAAGCAAAAGGTATGTTTCGCATCATAATCAAACCGGACTGCAACTGAACTAATATCCCACAGAGGCACTTGCCGCATCCGTTGTGAAAATTGCCGGTAGAGACGTTCTAGCAACGTGGAAGATCCTGATATCGCTCGGAATCGCCCCTCTGTTGTACTGTTTCTATGCTTTCCTAGCTACTGTTGTAGCGTATAAAGCAGGTGCACCTACTCAATGGCTTATCTGGACTCCGATTCTGGTCATAATTGCTTTACCGTTCATCGGATATGCGGCGTTGAAGTTTGGAGAGGCAGGGATGGACGTTTTGAAGTTAGTGTGCTTACTCATACAGATGTGCGCTATGCTCAAACTATGTTGTCTCCAGATCGCTGCGACCGCTTGTCGTCGCCTTGCTCCCCGGACAGCAGCGTAACCTCGATAAGATCAAGTACATGCGTCTCAGGCTATCAAATCAACTTGTCGAGGTCATAAACGAGTTTGGGCCCAAGATTTTCGATGACTTTGATGAGGTAGGATATGCTTCACATTCCATAGGATCCATTTTGCTTACTCACATTCTGCGTAGCTACGCATTATGACCCCGTCGTCTAGTGTACCACCCTCCTCTGGCAATCCTGGTCTGTGGCGCCGAAAGAGCAGCACAGGTGCTGTGGACGCGCAAGGCAATCTTCTCGTCCACCCTATGGTAGGTTTATTGCTCATAAACAATGATTTTCTGTCAATCGTATACTTCTAGACCTGGTTGGACGAACGCCTGTTCGGCTGGAGTCGCAGTGCATCTCGTGGAACGAGTGCTTGGGCTGGGCCAGTCAGTACAGAGCCTAGTCGCGCTGCAACCCCTGATGCGTCCGACGATGAAGACGGCTCTGGCGATTATGATAACCTGCTTGGGTTCATGGAAAGCAGAGGCCTCACGGCACGGTCTAAGGCCCGGAGCAAACAAAACTCGTATGCAGACTTGCAGAGGTTCCGACGAACGTCAAACGCCGGTTTGCAGATGTCTGGAATCTCACCTATGACGGCGACCAATCTAGGCGAGGCAGAGGAATCCCCTGCGGACGGGGAAGGGCTGCATATGCGTCACAGTCGAGTGAGGAAGGCGAGTCTGTCAGACTGTATCTCGGTCGAAAGGATTGGCGTGCTGGATAGGGAGGAGCCATTCGATGAAGCTACGCGCGAGTTAAACCAGGAGGCTCTGAGGCAGAAATTTGAGCGGAAAAGTAATGGTCATAGTAGGCCACACGAAGAATGATTGTGCTGATGGTGTGTGTACTTTAACTTATGATGCCTGGACATTGTTTGGAATATGCATCGCCGTGACAGGATTTGTGACAAAGCTACATGAGATTGATGGGCGGATTACAGAGGTACAATGCTATGTTTACACGCTGGAGCATGAGATTAGCTACTGCCAAAGAGATCTTCCCTACGTTTGCCAGCGGTGAGTACTTCGATGCCGGTTTCGGTAACCCTAGAAGGAAGCAGGTCAGTGCAGTCCCGCGTAACTTTTACAGGGTGATGCGTACAAGAGTGTCTCTTCAAACTGTGCGCTGCGCTTGCCGTCCATTGTGGTTGCGGTCCAGTTGTCAGGCCAGTGCACAAGATCCCAGTTGTTACCCAAGTTCAACATGGGTTCTATCGTGAATGTCTATTCCTCGAAGTCAACCAACGAGCCTTTTGGCGGACAAAAGGACACTTACCATGCCAGCCTTCATCGTTCCAATCGCCTTGTTCTTAGCATAATGCGGGACGTTCGGCGCGCAATGGAACAAATCGTTGATGCCGTGCCCACAATACGTCCTCACAACCGCGCAATTCGCCGCTCTCGCTATAGGCTCGCTGGAACGAACAGTCAGGGTAGAGCATGATCGAGTATGTGAATGACGACGTACATCGTCTTGCCAAGATCTCGGAAGAGAGCACCGGGTTTGCAGAGCGCGATGGCAGCGTCGAGACTCTCGCGAGCAGCGCGCATGAGCCTGATCGAGTCCTCATCCACGCGACCGACGGGGTAGGTTTCATTCAAATCGCCGTGGAAACCTGGATATGATGACAATGAGCTCATATAATACTACTTAGCCGAAAGGAACGTACCATCGTAGTATAGCGTTACATCTATGTTGATCGTGATTAGCGACTACCCCCTCAAGGTTTATGAAATAAACGTTACCGATGTTGACGATGTCACCCTCCTGCAGCTTACGCTGATCAGGGATACCGTGGCAGATGGCCTCGTTCACAGAGCTATACCGGAATAAGTGCGGATTCAAGCCAAGACAGCCCATAGCTTACGTACGTGCAAACTGATTTCGGGTACCCGCGATAGTTGAGAGGCGACGGGTACGCGTTCCTCTCTATCGTGGCGTTGTGCACAACTTCATCAATGAAGTCCGTCGTAACGCCGGGTTTTACATGGGAAGCGGCGATGTCCAGAACCTCTCGCGCGAGCTAGTTGCACAAGACAGGAACGATAGTATAAGCTGCCAGGTCGAACAATCGATTTGAGATCACGAGTGTCCAAGAACTCATGAGCGCAAGCAAAAGACACGCACTCTGCACACTGTTCGCATTTTCTCCTGCTCCTCTGGCGTGAGCACACGAGCGAGGGTGGATGCTCGTCTGGCCTCCGAGAGGGGGTTACCTATGGAGATGAAGACGGAGTGCGTCAGCTCACATTGTACGTGATATTCCATGTAGGATTCGAGCCACCATACCATCCTCCGCATAGTCAGGCCGTTTAATGTGGGCTGGTACTTCACGAGTACGGCTGAGAGGATATCTCGGGCGGAGGTCGCCTGTGAAATTGAATGTGCCGAATGGGTTGAACGTTCCATCTGTGGCGTTCAAAATCAGTATATATGCTCTGGTGCCTCAGCCACTACGATGCTCGCCTTTGTGGATATTAGGATCCTCTAGCAATGGCTGACGGGTAGCCAGATCGTGGATGAGCTTGTGCGTTTTCTGTGACCGGCTATGAGTGACCGGATGGTTACCAATCCGCCTACACTCACCCCTACGTACGATGTCGATGAGCGGATATATGTACACACGATCATATAAAGTACTTACAGCCAGCCTTAAAGCAATCTTGTCCACAGAAGAAGGAGCCCTTGATTCCAAGTCTATATCGCATACAAGATGAGCTCAGCCTCATGAGTGTACGAGAAAGAGTGACCACGAACTTGCTACAGGTGGGGCATTCCAGTCGGGAAGGCGGGTGCCCGTTGGGGCAGGTTGAACTCTGGCAAGTCACTACGGGCGAGCTCATCGTGTATTACTATTGCGATATGCGAGGGGATGGCTGAGAGTGCGATGTGGCTGAAAGCCGAAGTGCTTTAAAAATGTCCCGCGCTTGATTCGGCACCGACCGTCTTGTCGCCAACCACTTCCAAGTCGCGCTGGAATTAACCTGTTGACACGGTAAGCATGAACTGTTCCATCCGCGGCCCATTTCATGCTCAACTCTTGGTGCTATAGTAATTTGTATATTTGATTCGAGGAATATATGTATGGACGCGGATGTGGAAAACCGAGCGCAGCCCTCAGTGCCATCAGCATACATAGCTAATGAACTCGCGCGGAAACAGGGAACGACATAGTAGCTATATGAGCTACGGAAGCTGAAAGAGAATACCATGAAGAGCAATACAGTGCTCAGAGAGCAGTCAGCGGTTGTTGGCCGTGTCAACAAGGACAGAAACGATATCTACCTGTCGGGTTACAGGTACCGCTCTTGCATTTTGCCCACTGAATATCACAATTTCATCTGAGAATTCTGACACCTTGATAGCACGATGGTTAAATGCTTTGAGGCGGCACTCACTCAACCCACCGACTATTATGACCACATGTTGCGCCCAGCAATGATATCAAACCATTTTGGATAGCGTAAGTACACAATCATGCGGTGCGTCTACTTAGCGGCCTATACTACTCGTACCTTAGCTACCCCGTCAGTGAATGCACAGGCGTTACGAGGATCTCAGAGGTTCTAGAGAGGATTTTACTATTCCCTCTGGGGAAGGCCAAGTGGGTCAACCGCCTTCTCGGGTCCAACAGCGGAAGCTCGCCGCGAGCGATGACTTAGCGGATCAAGGCTGTGCGCTCCTGGCCGCCCATGAGTCCCTGTCACGGACAAGCAAGGAGACTGGAAGGAAGGATGTAGGCAGGAAACTGCTGGGTGACCAAGGTAAACCTATCGTGTTATGCAGTGGTGCGTTCTATTGAGCATGCACTCGCATACAGGTCTCACCGTCGAGGAATTTGTGATGCGCAGGTAGTCCACTGTCTGCTATAGCAGCGGATCCACAAGAAAGGAAATCACATGTTCCACAGAAGCTCGAGGTGTCACAATGAGTCGTATGAAGCATGATCTCCTCCTCTAACCTTGAAAGCATATTGCTATGATACTGCAAGCATGACTTCATTCATCGCTCTGCGAGCCGCTCCCCACGTCAGTATCTCCGATTTACTCCTGTACGCGGGACACCATCCCACAGAGCCATCGCTGATTAGGACCGTTAATAGCATTTACCAAGCTACATCCGGCTATTCAACTCGGGTCGAGGACACCTCATCACACGAGGGCGGTGAATCTCGCAGCAGTTTATGCACGTCTATCGATGCTGATTCGTCAGCTCATCGCAGAGATCTCCTTGCATCCGATGACCAGCCCCGGTGGGTGTCTCCTATCTGTGTGGCTAGAAGCTGGGAAGCGACCTTGCTCGCATTATAAAATACTCTCGGTCCAGCCTTTCTCTTACTCACATCCGCATACCGACATGCCCGAATTGCCACTGCAAGCCGACATCCTCGTTGTTGGAGGTGGTCCGTGCGGTCTGGTCGCAGCGTTATCATTGCAAAAACATGGATGCTCGGACATCGTGGTTGTTGACAGTGCACCGGCTGGCCTGCACACTACGCGAGCGATCGCCTTATTTCCTGCTACTCTCGAGGCATGTTGCTTTGTATTTGTCCTAACAGGTTGACTCTGACATATTACTTGAAGGCACTGGATGAGATAGGCTGTGCAGACGCCATCGTGGCTGAAGGTATCAAAACATCTGGGGGAAAATTATGGGATGGGCATAGGTTGCACAGGGCTGCCTACTTCGATGTCCTCGCGCCATACACCAGATTCGCATTCACCCTGCTTGTACCACAACAGGTCACAGAGCGTGTCCTGCGTAAATACGCCGAGGATAGACAGATTCTCGTGCACCGCCCGTGCAGAGTGATCAACATGCAGGTAAACCAAGACAATCCAGAGGTCACCAACGTCATATTCGAAGACGGTCACGTCTTGCAGGCGAAGTACGTGGTGGGTGCCGATGGCACTCGCTCAACGGTACGTAGATCACTTTCGAGAGTCTCCAACTGGCTTTTATGATATCCCCTCTTAGATTCGCCAAATCGTAGGGATCCCCTTCCGCGATCCTACAACGAGCAAATGCGATGTTGTTAGACAAGCAGTCCAAGCCGATGTCATCCTCGAAGCCGGGTCATCTCCCCCCTTCCGCCTCAACGACTTGCTCCAGATCCACACAGACGACAACTTCTTCACCTTCTTCCCGCTGCGGTCGGATGTATACGACGCCCAGAATCTCTGGCGCATTGTCTGTGGTGTTCGCACTGGTGAAGCGCCGAGGGCCCCGAATGCAGAGTACCTACAAAGTCTCCTCGACACCATCGGTCTCTGCGAGATCCCGTCGGTGGCCTCTACCACCGGGCAGCCGGTCAAGATAAAAAAGGTCCTGTGGTCAACCAGGTTTCGAATGGATTCCGCCGTGGTGGACAAGTATTACACTCGTCTTTCTAGATCATCCGAAGGAGACGGAGCACAGGTCGTGGGCGGGGTGGTTACACTCATCGGAGACGCCGCACATAAGCAGCCCCCCGTCGGTGGCCAAGGCCTGAATCTTGGACTGCGGGATGCAGTCTTCCTCGGACCTGCACTGGCGGAGCATCTAAGGAAGAGCGCAGGGACACCCTTCTGGACCGATCGAGCACACGTCGACCAACGACTGGTGGACTGGAGTGACGAACGCCGTCAGCGTGCTTTGGCCGGCATCAAGCTCTCTACCGATATGTTGTACATGCAAAGTTGGAGAACAGGCTGGACGTCATTGTACGGCATTATTCCGATCAACTGGACGTTGATGAGGTGCTGGGTCTTATGGTTCCTAGACACGATCGGTGTGCAACCGTTGACGTGGCAGTTGAGTGGCTTGGTGAACCGGTAGAAATCTCTGAAGTCATCTTATATAACGTACTATATCAGTAGCATCTATACCATTTCCCATGATTAATTGCGTTCGGAATACATGGCGACGCTCATTAATCTCTATTTTGCAATAAATGTTTCCCCCTCCGGTATCGAGTCCACCACGCAAGTACGTACGGAACTTTGTCACAGTTACGCACCTCACGCACCCTCACTGGAGACTACCACATTGCTAGCGCGCGGAAATTCGGTTCATCTCATGACATTGACTACGATATATCAGCAGGTTTCTGGCACTTGACAGCTGGTTACTGCGTTTTAATCGGACTGCCGCCACAACCGACATTGTCAAGATCTCGGACTGTACCACTGAAGATGCATGTACCTACATTATAGCCCCGTAAACTATCCTACCCTCCAAAAATTCCAAAGAAGTGTCCCAACAGTCAAACAAGACTATGAACGAACTACGCAGTAACCTCCTGCCTCGCACCATCAGTGTTGGTGAGAGGCAGACCGCGACCGAATCTTCATCTCCAACCCGTCATCGTCCAGTGCTGGATTTGGGATCAGTGTCTCCTGGACTGCGGTCCCAAGAGCAGTGCTGGAGGCCTTTCGCAGTTTCTGCAAGTCTGCGTAGCTATTTGACTGAATACTCCGCGACCGTGAGCGCCCTTGACCTTCCAAATATCCCAACAAGTTGTCGTAATCGCCGACTTCGTCTTCCGAGTCGTCCGGGGTGATGGGCCTGCTCATTTCCGACTCGTTGCCGTCACCGTGCCCGGCCCACACACTCGTTCCGCGCACTGAACTGCGACTCCAGCCGAAAAGCTGTTCATCCAACCATGTCTACACAGAGAGCTAGTGAGTCAGGAATTTGAGGGTGAGGGACGAGAGTACGCACCATAGGATGGTTAAGTAGTCCGCTCTGCGAGTCCTTGACATTCCGTTTCCGCAGCCCAGACTGACCTAACGGAGGGGGTACGCTTGCAGAGGGCACCAAGATGCGACTCTGTATGAAAATTTAGCGATGATCGTCATAGTCCCAAACATCAGTGACTTGCCTCGTCGAAATCTTCAAATGCCTGCGGACCAAATTCGTTGATTACCTCACTCAGTTGGTTGGATAGCTGGAGACGCATCTCCTTGAGCTTGTCGAGGTATTTTTCTTGTCCAGGGGCAAGCACTACGATCAAGGGCCTGAGGGACTTGAGGACGTCCATTCCAGCTTCTCCGAACTTCAAGGCAGCATATCCAATGAGCGGGAGTGCTGCAAAGACGTAGAAAGGAGTCCAGAACACCACAGGTGTCGGCGCATTCGCTTTGACCATTACAATTGTCGCAAGGAACGCGTAGAAGCCATATAACACTGGCGCGAGACCGACTGAAATTAGGACCTTCCATGTTGCCAGAACATCGCGGCCCTCAATTTTCACGTTGGACGCAGCGAGTGCCTCTGAGAAGATATGAGACGGCTGTCTACTTTGGTCAGCTTGCATACCAGACTCACCTTTGGCCTTCTTCTTAGACATGATGGACGCGGTCAGGAATATCGGTCCGTTCAAAATTACACCGGGGAGGGCAAAGACGGTCCACACCGCAAGTAGAAGCAGACGGTAGCATAGTAAACCGAGCGCTTTCCAGCTTGCTTTGCGAGCACCGGGGACCTATATCTTCTGTAAGCGGACATTCGAGTGCCATGCACCAGTCTTACCTGATGATCGCGAAGGCCAAGATCTCGTACGAGTCTGCTGTACTTCAATACATCAATCTTGAGCTTTTGTACTCTGGGTTCGTCTTTAAATTGCTGGTATGCCGCCAAGAAGCGTTTGTTGAGCTCCACTACCTGTCCGAGACTGAGATGCTGACCAGGCGTAACGTATAATCTTCGAGCGACTTGAATAACCTGAATGTAAATCACACATTGATTGATGAGCATAGAGGAAGTCACATTGAATCTCACCTGAAGCGTGTCGTAGTCCGGAGCTCTTATCGTGACGGTCTTCAGCCCGTCGTAGATAAAGTCCAAAAGTTTGCCCACAGCCTCCCGCTTTTGTGAGCCGCCCTGCTTGTACATCTCAATAAGGTCCTCTGGTACGTCCATCGCGGTGCCAAATTCTACCACTGCACGAGACCGGAATTTGTGTGGATGGAAATAAGATAGACCGACGGGTACAATCTTTACTTTGACGTCAGGGTTATTGGCCATCGCACCGAGTGCCATCAGAGAGACTCCAGCTTTCAATGGAAGAAGGTCGCTACGATCATGACTGCCACCTGTGCGTCATCCATGAGCTCTTCATAGGTATTCAAGGCAGACTGTGTTACCTTCGGGGAATATGCCTATACATCCTCCAGCGTTAAGGGCCTCGTAAACGTCGCGGTAAGTCTCTGTCTGGTCAATGTACGGCAGCTTCTTGAACTCCAGACCCTGCTTCCCCTCTGCTTTCAGCTCTTCCAGTCTCGCTCTGATCCTGGCAGTACCTTTCCCTGTAGTTTCCCCGCCGAACTCTTTCTTTATTCTCAGTTGTGTATCTGAGATGACCTCGGTGATCTCTGCGACAGTTGACCCCACGGACTTAGGCAGCAATATCTGCATTTTCGGCTCCAATTCAGAGAGGAAGCTTGTGCCGTATCCCGTAATCATGCAGGGGTCCTCGTCTGCCAAAGCGAGACGTCCCTTAGCGGGTTTCGCATAATCAGCAGCACGCGCGACCGGGACTATATGAAGGGTTAAAACCACACCGTCATATAAGGAGATATCAAGCATACTGCTATGGATCAAGCGTGCAAAGAACCCGACAACCTTTCTTGACATGCTCTTGGCAGCCACCAGGAACTGTATTCTTCTCCCGGTCTCTCTGTACACTTGGATAGCAAGAAGAAAGTCTACGAACTGTAGTTCGGAGTGTAATTGCAGAGAAGTCTGCCTCAGAGAGCGTGTGTGCTTGCCTGGTTATGATGAGGAGCTGCTACGAATATGACAGCTCCATCGCGAGGAACATGGAAGGCACCTCGCGGCCTAATCTCTCGAAAGAAGAGATAGATGATGGTTTGCCAGAAAAATAGGGTGACGTCGTAGGCGAAGTTGGACAGCCATGACTTCGCCGCCTGTTTTACTGGGGCTGCGGGCATCTTCAGCTCCTCGTGATGTACGTTAGCACTGGGTCCTACAGTCGTCGGAACGATTGAAACTTAGGAGGTGAGAGTGTGAATCCAAGTGGCATTGCACGGGTACGAACAGTAAGTGATGGTGTTAGCGTGCCAGTGAGGCTAGCCAATGTATTGTAGCGCCCATTCGCGCCGTTGACGTAGTGGCGTCCCCCAAAGAATTGTGGACATGCATGCAATAGAATTTCGATAGTTTTGCGAGTAAAGATGTACATAATAATCTAGAGTCTGAATACCAGGGTATAGAATATCTACGTATGAGCCTAAAACAGATGTACATTACATATTTATGCGAGAGCGACAATGCAGGACAAAGTGAGAGCTGCCTTAGCCTAGGGAAGGCGAGATGTGAGTGCAGAGGGGGTGGTACGACCGTGAGATGATCCAGCACTAGCTGTGCTCGAGCGATATTGGAAAATGTCATGCAATCTGGATAATTTCTCTTGTTGCGGTGGAGGAAGTTCGGCTATGCTGGATCGCTGCGGTGACATGGGTGAAGTAGGTGTAAGCACTCGAGCCGTTGTATCAATCTCAGCTGCAAATCATCAAGGATTAACCAACAGATATAGGAATACATATGATCGTACTTACGCGGACTCTGAGATCCTGTACTGGCGACACGTTCCCGCGAATTGGACTCAAGCTCTGGGCATGCCGCGTAAGTTCGTGAAGACATGAACGCGTGAGAGTAAACTCACTTGAAAGAGTATTCGCAACGGCAACATTTCGCTCCTCATCCTCAGCAGCTCTGCTAGCCAACGCACGCGTGATATACTTCCGGAAAGCGGGTCCTGTTGACTCCAACATTTTGTCCACCTTGGGCTTTTTATGCGGATACGCCTTGAGGAAATGATGCAACTCGGTAATCCCTTCCTTGTGCATGGCGCCAGTGGTTTCGCTTGAGATGTGCCGAATGATGACGGTAAGCTGTTCGTCCAAATCAGGCTCCTCCATGACAAGTGCAGGACTACGACCATTGATCGAAGAAACACTTTGACTTCTTCCACCATGACTTGAGGAGTGACGTGAAGAGATAGTGCCTTGAGGAGAAATGGGTCGACTCATCGCTGGGGACCCAGTCCTTTCTCGGTCATGGCCGTTTCGCAAAGGTACTTCGGCCGCAGTACGTGAGCTGGAATTCAAGATGCGGTAAACGTAAGGATAGACAATGGTGGCTGAAGGATCGTCGAATGAGGCGGAGAGGAAGTCGTATACGTCGTCGCCATAATGTCCTACATAACTATGTCAGCTGCGGCCGTAGCAGTATATCATGCCATCTTACCAACTACATGTTGAATGATCACTTTGATCGTTCTGAGCGGCATATCCCCACAAGGTACTTTGTTCGTGGCGCGTGCTCTCCATTCGTTTGGAGGTACGGATTGCAAGAAATGCTCGATGGAGGGGAACAGTTCAACAGGATCGAGCATCTTCTTCTCAAGGTCTTGCGGGATATTCCTAGCAAGCTTCCATACACACTTCAGAACAAGTTCTGCCACCTTAGCTTCCTCTGAGTCAGGTGATGTTCCGTTGCTTGGGAATGGTTTGACAATTTGTAAAAGCAACGAGAATAGTGCGCTGTTCCCACGAAGATCAATAGATGCACGTACAGCTAATAGAGTACACTTACCGAATTATCGACATGCGTCTAGCGGTATTGAATAATCTCAGGATGATCATGTTGATGAAACGGGATAGGTCCTTCACCCTACTGTCAGGGCTGTGGTCGGTTTGGAGAAGCCGGAGGGTGAGTTCCTCTAGCAGCGATGTAAGAATCTCCACTGTCAACGACTCCGCGAGGAATATGTGATCACAGAATGCATTGAGAGTCTGGATGAGATGCTTCGCTAGCCTGAAATTCTCGTTGGCAGTAACATTATCTGGTCTCTCGAAGACGTGTGCCATCTGCAGAGTAATTGTTTCGATGAGGCCTTCGGTATGCTCTGCCAGCTCGCGATACGCTGGAGACGAGGGCCCTTCTTCGGGACCGATTTCTAATACTTTCTGTATCTTTTTGAGCGCATCGACGCTTCTTGATGGGTCGTTGCTGAGAATACTCGAGATCGCAACCGTGATGTCATCAGCTGGCTCTTCTCTGGCATCAAAGTCGGGCGCCGGATGTCGTGCGTGACCATTACCATTCATATGTGAATTATGAGAAAATACGTCTTCCACGGGTGGTTCTTCATGCACAGGGGCAACATACGCATTCTGTAAATTGTTCGGCCGACTTCGCGGCGGACCTAAACGAGATGGTAACATGCTCTTCGGCCTGCCAATTCCGCTTGGTGATGTCTGTGTAGGGAGATGAGAAGTGGGTTTGGCCAGCTTGCTTGACCTTCCAGGGGACGCGGGTGGCACAGCGGCGGAAGGGGCGGGAGATACTGCTCTCGGAGCATATGCAGGGGAGAGAGGGCGCGCGAGGCGGGAGGCTGGGCCTACTGCGGGACTGGAAGGACGAGGGATACCACCTAGACGGGAGGCAATACCCGGCGCTGGTGAGGCAGAACGCGTGGCAGCAGTCGCCAAGCGCGACACATGAGTAGTCGGAGCCTCAGTTTTGTCGGGAGAACTGGGCCCTGCAACGCGGCGTAGGCGCTCCTCCAGCTGAGTCTTGTCCTTAGGAGACAGAGCGCCAACTAGTGACCATATTCTCTCGCCTACCAAGACGTACCCCTCACTAACAACAATATTAGCTCCCCGAACAAACACGAACATGAGGGCATACCTTAAGGTGGCGAGGGCTGACTTCCTCACACTCGGATCTTTGTCAGAAATTGCGGAAGCTATGACAGGGAACGATTTGGCGGGCTCGCATGCACCCATACCGAACCTCTTCAATAAGCTACCCAATTCGTCTAAGGTGCCCTGTCTTGTCTTCGCAACCTTGGATTTGAGGCCATGATCGAGCAACAGTTGGAATACTCTACTGAATGCATATACTTTCGGCAGTGTTTGGCAGATCTGTTGGACCCGTACTCGCACGGGCTCCCGTGCGTCGCCCAACTGGTTAGGGATGAGTGAACCATCTTCTGACAGAGTACACGAAATGGCGCACCTTGTGAACCATCGTCGGGATAAAGCATACAGCCTCACCGTCAGTCAATTGGTAATCAACGGACTGGAAGAAGGCCAGAACTGATTCTACAACTTCCAGACACTTCTGGACCAGATTGGACTGAGGCTCATGTGCCTTCATCGAAACGTACTTCAGAGCAAAGTCAGAGTTCGCTATGCAGACCGATCTTGCATGCTCGATTGGACCGAACTTCTCATCCCCGCTCTCCACACTGGAGTACAAGTCATACAGCATCGACAAACCGGCGACGTGATCATTGACAGCGTTGTGATCGCGGCTGAAGAGCAGTGCTAGAAGTTCCTTGGAGGCGTGCGACTCCATTTGATGATTGAGGAGTTCGGCCAAGTCCTTACGAGTAGCGCCGCCCTCATTGACCCATCTTTGAACATCCTTGCCAAGTCGTGCCTTCTTCGCGTCGGTGTTGGACCCGATGAGAGGCATATTCGACGCTGCAACAGGCGTCGGAGGCTTTGGAGCGCTGATAGATCCAGCGGCTGGACGTCTGAGACCTGTAGCCAGCTTGCTCGGGAGTCGAGTTGCAGGCCCATCCACAGGTGTTTCTGGTCGTGCTTCTGACTGTGACGCAGTTCCTGGAGGAAGCTTGCGGCGGAGACCAGTGAGCTTACTGGGAGGTGCAACTTGCGGAGGTGCAGCAGCAACCGGGGATGGTTCACTAGGCACGGGAGAAGTAGCAGCTGCAACCTTGATCGCAGCGGGCTTAGATGGAGGCTTCGCGGCTGCGGGTGGAGCAGCGGCCTTCGCAGGTGCTGTGCCGCGCGCCGCCTGAATGAGAGGAACGGCGGTCGCTTTGGATGCAGGCTTCAGGGAGTTCGTCTGCTGCATCACATAGTCGAATCCGGCATAGGTCACCAGGGTCGGCAGTAAACCTTGTGCACTTTTGCGAACTTCGACATTGCGGTCGTCTAGACAGGACACGATGTGTGACGCCCAGCTGCTCAGATCCAGGGTGGATGAAGGCTCGCGATCCTTGAACTTCTCGACAAGCCAACCTAGAAGAGTAGCACGCTGCACTGGGTTGACGGACTCCAGTGCTGTGGCTATTCCAGGGACCAATGGCTCAAACCCCTCACAGGCATCTACGATAGCCGTCAGTGTCTGCAACGCAGAGGCACGAACGGGCGCTTTCTGATCTGCAAGAACAGTGCAGATACCAACCACAAAGAAGCGGCATTGTTTGTCGAAGGGTTTCCCCATTCCCGAAGCGATGCGCGCGACAATATCGAGAGCAAGGCTTTGTACAGCCTTGTTACTGTCAGTGACCCTCGCTTTCAAAACTTGGGCGATTTCGCCTATAGAAGAAGACGGGCGGATCAGCGACACTTCTACACGTGGAGGATGTCAGGCACTATTACCCATTGTCGGCTTCAGACGCTTATTGGCTCCCTGGTCCAAGATAGCTTGAAGGGTCTCCAGCGCTTCTTTCTTCGTTTTCCACGCATCGCTCTTCGAGTCTGCGAGAATCGTAGTTCCTTTGAGCAAACCGTCGATTTCCACGCGGGGGAATAGATCGTCCAACGGATCCCCGCCGCTAGCTCCTGCTTTTCCACCACCGCCTCCCGACGATGTTACCACGCTGGCAACATCTGCTGATATCCGGGTGGGTACTGGTGCGGCATTACCTTCGACCTTGTCGAACTCCGCTGTGATTGTTTTGAGCAACTGTGGGTTAAGATCTTCAACCAAATCCTTGATGCCTGGAGATATCGGTGAGCGACGCAGAAAATAAGATCCGGACGACACTTACTGGGACCGGCGAAGAGCTTCACAGTCACAAGTGTCTTCGTGGCGCTTGTACGTACAGCTGCATTGGAATTGTTTAACGCCGCCTTCAGAAACTCTATCAGTCCGCGAAGTGACAAGCCCGCGATGCCGAATTCATTGAGAGCTTGATCAATCCAAGTCACAGCGTCGGACAGGACCTTGGGTGCCTTTTGCTTCGATAGTGGCTCATACGCTGCATGAAGAATATCAGCTGCAAGTGTAATGATTGTCATGATAACGTCACTGACCATGGCCCAACACAAACTGCAACGAGGTCTTCTCGGCGAAAAGCAGGAGGGTTTCTCCGGCTGGCTTTTTGAGTTTCATGTCACCCAACTTTTCACTAAGGTGAGGGATACAAAGGGCGACCGACGATCTCCCGAATGACGGACATCGCTCTGCTAGGAGGTTGAGAATGCCGTACAACTTCGCAGAAACCTGAACGCATATCGATCAGCCCTAAACCAAAAAGAGGAAGTGCAGTGGGATACCTGCCTGGAAATTCTTCTCGTTCCATCCTTTCTTGGCCAAAAATCGCACTACGACTTCAGAGTCCAACTCAGCTACACAGCCCTCCACCCAGCCTTGCATCTCTTCCAGCGTGGCTAGTCGTGTTTTCCAGTTCCCATCACTCAAACCGGTTGCGTAGTTCTCGGGGATCATCTCAGCTGCGAGTGCTTCTGCATCTTCAGCATTGTGCTTGAACTTGAAGCTATCGAGTGCTCCTGGCGCAGGAGCTGCACCACCCTTGGCGGGCTTTGACGCAGCCGCAGCTGCCGCGGGTGGGAGCTTCTTTACGGGTGGAGCCGCTGCTGCAGGTGCGGCGGGAGCTGGAGAATCACCCGCCGCAGGGGACGCCGCACCTGGGGCTTTCTTCGACTGAAACTTCCGATAAGATGACAGTAATAGCGATATCACGGACGACGTACCATTAATCGGGCCGGTGGCTTTTTGAGGGGCTTATTCTCTACAGGAGAGAGAACGTCCTCATCGAGACCTTCCGATGCCGAAGGAGCAGGGGCCGCGGGTTTCTTAGCCTTAGATGGGGGTTCCTTTGCAGCAGGCTTTGGGGGTGGCTTAGCAGGACCACCAGTCTTGGCCTTCACAGTCGCTTTCTCGTATGCCTCCTTCACCTTAACTTTCCTCACTTCCGCCAGGCTGTCCATGAGCGCGTTTAACGGCCGTTCACCCACCATCTTCATCATTGTACCCAGACATGTTGCCGCTTCATTACGAGCACCTTCGAACGAATCTTCCAGCAGTGGCGCAAGAGCTTCTGAAACGGGCTTAATCTGCGGGCCAGGTAGAGCTACTGGCGACGTTGCCAAACATCGACCAAAGAACTTCAAGGTTCCTTCTTTGACTTGCGGATTCTTGTTCGAGAGCGCCGGTAAGATATCAGGGATAATGTCGGGCAACGCAGTCTGTAGAACGGCCGTTAGATAGGACAGCATGCACACAATCAAAACTCTCATTCGTACCGTAGTGAACACAGCATCCAAAGCAGCACCAATAGCATCCGTCACGTTCGCTTTCCGCTCTTTTAGTCGCTCCAGCATCGGAGGGACAATTGCTTCGCGATAACGTCCAAAAGGTGTCATCAGACCTTTCGCCAGACCTTCTATGCAATTCGCAGCAGTCATCACACAATTGATATTAGCGTCCTTGTGTATGCATGTTGCAAGCGACTTTGCCAGATCGCCTAGCTCCCCTGCCTCCTTTATCCGCGGAGTCGCGTTCAGCAACGTCAAGAGATCATCCAAAACCTCCTTGCGCTCCTTCCATTTAGACGACCCAAGAGATGCTTGCATGTTCGAAGGGAGCTTAGGCACGATGTCAACTTCATCCGCAAGCATGCGCGGATCTAATGGGGCTTCTACAAGCCCGTTAGTCAATGTGAGCGTACCAGATGGATGATGCGGGGACACACCTTCCTCTGCTTGCCCACCACTATCTCCTGCGTCAGCGGTAGCATCATAAGCCTCGGCGGCTCGCACCCCGGCCCTGGTCAACCTCTCAGGTTTCAAGCTGCCCTTGCCCTTTCCTTCTTTCTCTAGACCTTCGAAAGCCTCCTTCAATTCTTTGACTTGTACAGGCTTCAGATCTCCCAAGAACGTCTCTATTCCAGGGCCAATGTACTGATAGAGTGCGTGTGTAAGTTGCGTTCCTTCCGCGCGAACAGTCTTATCTGTATGCGCGAAGATTTTCGGCAAGGCTTTCAGGACTGGAGCGGGTGGGACGGTAGATGTGCCAAATAGTCTGTACAGTTATCCGCACAGTTCAGAATACATGCACACGAAGCATATCAGAGACTTACTTGACAACCTCTTTCAAGGCTACGACGCATCCGGCGACCGTCTTAGGCTGCTTCGCCGCTAGCCCAGGTAATAGACTCTCCTACCGCAAGTTAATGCTTTCGAAATTGCGAAAGTATGAACAAACTCACGACGACACCTGCGCCTCCGTTCTCTACCTCTACGTATTGCAGCACAAGCTCTGTTGCCTGATTCTTCGTGCCCGCCCTCGCAGATCCGAAACATTTGTCCACCAATGCCGGTACTACCACTTCTCTCGTCTTCGCAGCGCTCTCCCCCGCGAACTTCACAAAGTTCACGACGCATTCTACCCCCTTCTCTTGCGCGACGGCGTTGGAGTCCGTTACAATTTTCTTGAGTGTGTCCGGGTTGTTTATGTAAGGCTTGAAAGCAGGATCGGAGTCGTCTGCGGTAGTCTGGAAGGTCTTGATTAGGGATTCGTATGCGCTGACCCTCGCCTTCCAATTTTTGTGAGCCAATCGGTCAGCTATCGAGAGGACAGAAAAGTCCTCTTCTGGAGGTGGAGGGCCGTCCATGGTCCTCTCGATGTGAGGTAAGGTCGCGAGTGTGGTTGAACTCGAACGGTGAACTGCTTGGCTGCTAGTCACGCATCAGGCGTGATGGCACGTGCCGCCCGCGTGACATCCAGTGACTTTTCTAATTCTCGCTACCGACCCTTGTCTACTTCCTCACTCTCACACTGTCGACGCCGCAATTACGCGTTTTTCACGCGTCAACGCGTCGATTTACCTCGATTTTGCGGATATACACACTCAACTATACATCACAGCCATGTACTGATTGTCCCATTCAACGCGAGCTCCTCAAGGCTCGTCACGCGCCCGGTGGTATACCATAACAGAATGCACAGTGTACCGCCATAACGCAACGTGAATGAAGCGATGTCCAGCAGAATACGGTCTAACGCACTTTGGCGAGTAGTTGTAACCCTTCGCCCTAACTGTGAGTCTCTCCTGAGTGCGCTGCTTGTTCGGGTGAACAGTGGGACTGCCAGGGCTTCATCACACGCTGCATTCACGCGCCTGCATGCCTGCGAGTGCATAAGTCGCCTCAACGCGCCACAATACCCCTGCGACATGTTTGTCGTGATTATGATCAAGGATCGTCTGCAGTTCCTTTATGGCTAGTCGCTCAACGATTGTCATTCATTTGTCTCCTTTCATCGGTCCGATAAGGATTTACCAGCTACGGCGCTCCGCAGGTTTCGTGAAGTACCTGCTTAAGTTCGCTCAATTCCCTCCATACAGCTGCTTAGTAGGTATGTGCCGTCATTGTGGCTATAGTCGCATCGAGGCTGATTGTTATCGCGCATTTGTGTCCGTCATACTGCATCTTCAGCAGGATCGTACCAATGTTCAGGGGACGGTACAAGTCATGTTCACGCATACTGCCGAGGCAGGTAGAAAGACTGTAGCAACTCCGAATATCGCGAAACAGAACCAGTGCGAGCATCGAGATCAACGGGAAATGCGCGGACGCAACTGCTGGATATGATGAGTGCGTTGACACTACGCATGCAAATTACTATTGTAAGGTAACGCGAGATGTAAATCGTGGCGACAGACATGAAAAACTAAAACTTTGATACAAAAGTGCGAGACTGAAGGGAATAACTAGCAATAAACAGGGGTGACGACATGCGAAAGACGAAGGGGACACAGATAAATAAGCGAATAGCACGAGCATAATGTAGCGAGGATTACGATTATGGGTCTATTGAACCAGGAGAGACGCGACATTAAAAATGAAGACGCACGACGAGCAACAAGTACTTAATATACGAGTCCGAGGGGGATGAAAGCGACGAAACCACGACAGCAGTTGCTGTCAGAGCAGTGGGGTCCGTCCACGGAACCGGCGATCATGAAATAAAAGCTTCCGGGTGATCGCGCAGGCTGGGAAATTTGGCTCCGCAGACCGAGGGCGTTTGCAAGGTGCGAATGAGCGAGTTGTCGACAGTCAATGGCGAGTAATGTTTTCGCATTTGAACGCGATGCGGGTGTCGCTCGCGGAGCGGAGAAGCTGGCGATAATGTGTCGAGCCGAAGATTTTGACGAGCTCGGACTCGTGTCCTGCAACCCAGTCTGCTGGAGGCAGCGCACGGATGGTGCGAACGCCACCCTGACCGGGTACGTCTTCTTCCATAATGAGCAGGAACATTCCGGTGAGAAGACATTGCAGGAGGTTGAGCAGGTCGCTTATTGGGCGGACGGTATGGCGTAAGAGATGGAAAACGTTACTATGAAACACCATTTCCCACTGTACTCTCCTCTCCGGTGCGAAGAATGTAGTCGCGTGAGCAGGTATGCGAAGCCGGAGTTTAGGTCGTAATGGGAAGCCGGGATATGGGGTTTCGATGTCGAAGAGGATTTTTGGGTCTAGCGGGGCGACATCCGTAAAGCCATGGTTCGCGATGAGCTCAGCCCTAATTCTGAGAATCCACTCTCGTGCGTATCGGTAGCTCTTGTTAAGCGCGTCCACTGAGGTAAGCGGGATGCCCGTACGCTGCGCCCATTCGTCGAGCGTGGCGACGTCGTAGCAAAAGGAAAGTTCGGGGCGGGTCGGCATTATCGTCGAGAAAGGAATGATTAGGCAGGAAGTGGACAGAAAGGCGGAGGCGAAAGGAGACCTGGGGTCGTAGAAGAGTGAGCTAAGTGTCTGACATGAAGAAGCAGCGCATATGTAGGAAAAGAGGCGCGACCCAGACAAGTGGATGCCTTACCTTTACCAGCACTTGAAAATGTGGATCAGAGGATGTTGTTGCACGTTGCGTACCTGTGCACACTAGAGGGGAGGGTGGAGGGGAAAGCCGTCAAGTATCAAGTGTTGTGAGAGGTCATGAACATAATTTTCGGCTTGTTTTTGGGGAGACGACGGAGGTGCCTGGGACTGCAGATTCGGTCCTGGCGGATGGCGAGAGCCCGGCGGCCCCATTGGGTTTGGCCGGGTACGGACGCGGCGCAAACACGGAACGTGTTTCGACGCCAAAGTCGTTTAAGGTTGACATTTCGTTAACTCCTATTTTGGATAATCCCGCCATTTCCGCAGCGCGCTTCTGTCGGAGACGAAGCGGAGAGTGGATAATGTGCAGTTATTGTCTGTCGGAGAATATATATGAATATTTAAGTAAATTATATATTACTTGTAGACGCGCAAAGACGTCGCTGGTCGCTCGCCGATTCACACGGACTGAGCCCGACTGACATGGCGGCGGATGCTGTCCCTAGCTAGCTGTCTTTGTCAAAGTGCCGTCGACCCTCGCCAATACGAATCGTTGTGTAGCCAAGCGTCATCTTTCCGTCCTCCGTCGCCGCGCTTTGCCCTTGTCTCCCTGACAACTGCTCTTGTTTTTACCTGCTTATGGGCAATCGCGGTCGGGATTGATCATTCCGTCCTCGGGCGCATGCCCAGTCGCCGCCGCCCCGACACCCCTCGGGTGCTAACTTTGTCTCGCTCGTTGGACTTACACTTAGCCAAGCCAATAGTACGTCGCAACGTCATATTGAGACAGGTCTTAGTGGTAACATTACCTCATCCCGCAGCAAACCACTGGGGTTTCCGACGCGTTCGCACTGCGTAGTTCACAATGGCATGGGTACGCGCACCAACCTTCGGAGTTTGGCGACCTCAGCGCAGCCACATCCGCCCCTTCAGTGTATACTTCCGCGCTACCGCTGGATAAATTTCCTGACAGCGAGCTATCAAGATTAAATTGAATTGAACAGCGTCACTGTATCTCACTTCCCTGGAGTGGCAACAATGTGTACGGCCGCGAGATGCAGTAAGCGGATAACCTTTCTTGTCATTGTTCCTCAGAAGCCCCAGCGATAGATGTAGGGCCATATGCACCTCAGTTGGCACCTATGTACGGCTGCCTTCCCTGACTCATCCGCCTTGCGAATCCAGACGGGGCAAATCAAACTCACGAAAGCATTCCAAGGATCCCTTTCCTTTCCTACGGTCGCGCACATGGCTATCGAAGATCGGAAAGGCTAAAATCAGTAGCCTTCTAGGCGACCCCAATGTAATTATAATGCTTCTGGACTGCGGGAACGTGGAGGTGCACATCAGTAAACTGTCCATCTGTCGTGTGAACGACAGCACCGCTGAGGACGTTGAACCCAACTCTTTCTCCGTTCAAATTCTGCATCGTATTGGCTTGCCAAACTGGACCTGGGAGGAGATCTGAGATAGACGCATGTTGATCGATCGTCACTTATCGTGACCAAGATTGATCTGACTTGAGTCACGACTTGTCTTTGCATCTCTACGGTCATCAGGTTTGTACAGAGCTGCTTTGGCATGGAGTACTGTCGCTTGCTAACGTCCAGCGTGATTGCGCGCTCCAGTCTAGACTCGTAAAAGCTCTATCTAATCAGCCTGACACCGAGTCACGGTGCTAGCAAACCCTTACGATGTCTGGAACGAACCAAACAGCTGCCGGCGAGTTCGACATTCATACCACATACCTTCGTATCCTCGAGGATAAAGAAGTGAGTAAGTCAGATCTTGATCGCTTACCATGACTTTTCTGAATTGCGAGCGTTCCGTGGGTCTAGATTTCACCTCCGTTAGCAGCAATACTCGCCCTCTCGGAACTTGTCGTTAATTCTAAAGGTACGTCTTTGCCGAGATCGTTCCAAACAATGAGGTCATGATCGTCTCCCAGCTGGGACCATGTTTGAGCTTGTCCAGGCACTCAACGATGGCGCAGAAGAATTGCGAAAGCAAACTCCCAATTCAATCAGCCTCAATGCAGGGTGTGAACTATTCATAGCGTTCGTAACTCTGTTCCCCCATGAATCGGACGTGAGTAACTTTCCACTCAGCACGCTTAATCGATTCCGTTGATGACGATTGGTGTCAGAGTTTCTCTGGCCTCAAGACTGAGCTCATCAACCAAGGTCGAAAGTACGCAGCCGAGGCCCTTTCGTATCGCAACAAGATCGCCCAGCTTACTTTGGGATTCATCAAAGACGACTCGGTGGCACGTTCTGGATCCCCCTTTATTGGCACGGTATAGTAGTGCTGACTCAACGACCCAGATTCTCACCCATTCCTATTCCCGCGTTGTCATGAGGGCTCTTCTACACGCCCATAAGACGAAACGAATCTCGGTATATGTCACAGAAGCGCGTCCGCGAGGACTTGGGTGTGTCCTTATCTCATTAAGTTCAGCTTCACGGGTGGTTACTCATGCACTCACAGACTCAAGACACACGCCGCCTTGACTGCGGCAGGTATACCGTGTACAGTGGTTCTTGACTCCGCCGTAGCTTATGTCATGGACCAAGTCGACTTTGTCCTCGTAGGATCAGAAGCGGTTGTAGAAAGTGGTGGACTTATCAACGCTGTCGGCAGTAATCAGATGGCCATCATCGCAAAAGCGGCGCACAAACCGTTTTATGCTCTCGCTGAAAGGCAGGTGCTCCTCATGTTAAACTCGTGTATTCGGCCATCTGACCAAGGCTCGGCAGTTATAAGTTTCATCGTCTATTCCCTCTTTCGCAGTATGATCTTCCCACTCATACTCCGAATACGCTATCTTTCCCTCCATTACCGGCACCAACTGCTGCCACAGATGAATCCCTATCCGGACATTCTTCCGGCACGTCGACTGTGGAAGGACATGAAAACTCTCACTCAGAAAATGCAAACGGAGTTCCTCATCAGCGGATCATGACCCCCGAGCAAATCGCCAAAAATCCGGACGTCGATTACACACGGTAAGCTTTGCTACTCTCAAATTTATTGTCAATTTTGACCAGGAACATCAAATTCCCAGGCCTGATCTAATCTCATTGGTATTTTCAGACGTAGGAATACTGACTCCGGAGGTAAGATGGAACATTCGCAATTGATTCGCCCTAAATGCTGATGGATGTCGTCGGCGAAATAGGGTGTCAGTCAATACCTGGTCGGAATGTTTGCAGGATGACCGACAGTGACGTTTGAAACTCTGCGTAGCTGTGAGATCGTTGGATGCGATAGAGTTCGCGATAACCTTCTCGAATCCAATCAGGGAGAGAAAGAATACAGGCAGGTCATCTTCAGCCACGTGTATAGGCTCTGGGAATCCTTTGCGCCCTTCGGTCCAGCGATGTATTCTTCTGATCAGCACAAGTATTTTGCTTGCGCTGGGTGTCTGCCTTTGCGATGGTTTGGATGGGTGTTTGGTATGATCAGCAGCTACTTGTCCTAGTTATCGCTCCTAAAAGCGGTGCATACGCTATCGGCCGGGATGTACCAGGCAGATCGATAACATCGGCATTTTATTATGCTGACGAAAGACCACTTTCCTTCGAACTCAGACAAAGTAAACCAGCTGGGTATGGACATCCGGATATCTCGCTTCGACTTCGCATTGCTATCTCCACGCTGGATCGAGGAGGTCATTGCCTTCGTGCAGACGGGCGCCGACCAATGTAGGCAGGTAGGTTGATATACAGCCTGCGATGACGATCCGTACATCGAAGCAGCGCAGTTCTCGCATGCAACCGGGATTGCATACTTAATGACGAGCGTTGTCGAAGTGAACGTCCAGCCTGTGTGCGGTCATCGTCTCAACCCTGAATCCAGAGTGTCGCACGGTGGTCATATCCTCGGACCTCGCCTTATCTTTCTCAGTCGTATTTTACACGTCGCATTCAAATTTAACGTTTTAGCTTTAGCATGTCGAAGCATGCGCAAAGTGGCGTTTTTGGTCCAAGAGAGAGGGCACAACTCCCGATCAACCTACGCCCAGGCATCGTAATACGAGACGCGTTCAGTTTAATATCGAGATACTCCTTTATATCCTCGTGCGGTCACCGTTACACTCCGCCCCTGCTGCAATCTTGATATCCTGGAACGAGACATTCAAGTTGCAAGCGGCCCGATTTTGCTGATGTGTTATCGACGCGAGTATTGCTCCGAGATGCGCGTCCCCTGTCCCTACATCCTCTATAGATGCCGGTTCCTATCCTCGCAAGTAGTCTGAAAACATATAAAACGCGACCGAGGAAGAAAGGGTTTGCTGCAAGCCCAACTACAGCTCCACCCTCCAGGTCTCTACCACACAGACACCCACTCCACCTCATGTGTCATTGGCGACGGTGAATCGACTTGTAGCCGACTATGCCCCTCAATGCTCATCCAGCTTTTTGCTATTTTGCAGAGTACGGAATCACTATAAACGCTGCAACCACTATGTCGACCTCGTACGTGCCACTTATTTTTCCACCAGTCCTTGTTTCTGACAACAAACGCCTCCAGCCTGACGAGATGGTTCGCTCCCCTCCCTGTTCGTTGATGATGGGCATTGTCGCCGACCGCAGGGTATCCTAGATTCAGTGCGACGACCGGTTCTGCAAGTTCAGCACCGCGCATCCGCGTAGTTGTGTCCCCCCAAGCTGCACTGAAACATGTTGGCAGTAGTACGTTGCTCTCCCGAATAGTGCCATATAAACTCTAATATAACGCCTCGTTCAGCCGCCAGTTCCCTCAGCAGTTTAGTGAGAAGTCAAGCATACTCACCTCATTTCCCGTTATTGACGTATCCATCCAGACCCCGTCATTGATGACTTCTGCCCTGCTTGTATCCAGATGGGCCGAGGTCACCCGACTGCCAAAGCCTCCAAATACGCTTAACAAAATAGAACCCCGCGTACACTTCGCTGGACGACTAGAATATCATCATATGTATACCTGGCTTTGTTACCCTCGCTCTTCGCTTTCCATTCGCACTAATCTGTATTAGAAATGTCCTGACCACCCCATATATTCATCATAGTGTAGTATCATGCATACCCTTGCGTCATTTTGTATCGAGCTCCGTTTCCGGACTAGTAGACAGTAGATTGTAACAGGATCATATTTGGCTTCGATTTGGTCTGCCGGCGCATGTGTAAGGAATCCACTGAATGGAAGGAAGTGTCGACAGGTCAGCGTTCTGTCTTCGGGAGTCTGCCACGCCCTGAGCATCCCAGATCTCCATAGTCCCGATGTCGTTTGTTGCCGAGTCCAGAATGTGGGATCCGCATAGCCCGCAAAGGGTGAGGGAAGAGCTGTAACAGGGCAAGAGCGGGGAGTCTATTGGTGGCGGAAGCGTGTGCAAAAGGGTCCGGCGGGAGTGACGGAAGAGTTCATGTCCGTGGTGGTTAGTGAGAAAGGAGCTCGTCGGACACTAAGCGAAGTTGACAGGCTTGTCCTCGTTCCTCTCCAGCCCCTGCAGTAGATAAGAGTCCACGGTGCTCAGCGCATAGATCTGGATTTAGACAGACGGCAGAATGACCCCCGACACGTGAGCACGTAGAGGGACTCAAGGCGTGGAGCCGGTAGTTAGTGAGGGGGCTGATGCGAACCTTATGCAATGCCTCAGCAGACAATATGCCGTCAGACAGTATGCCGTGAAGGTACATTGTGAGCGCGGTTCTTTCGGAGCGAAGGTCAATATTTGTGGCCGTTGGCTGGTGAGAAGGGGGAGCGGGGAGCGTTGGGAACTGAATGAATGTCTTCTGGCCGAAGATTAGTATCGTCATGCCCCGGGGATAAGGCAAGCTCTGCGGGAACGTGGTCGTTGATTTCACAGCCGCCTGCGGTCAGCGAGACGGGCGCAGCCGGGCGTGCGTCTACGCATCTTTCCCCTGCTTGTTATCGAAGACGCAGTCGGGACCGCGCAGTTCAACATCGGGTGCATTGCCAGTATTTCGGAGAAAATGCTGGACATACCCAAGGTCGAGCTCGCGGGTACGGCTCTGGGAAAACGGTTCACGACGGTGGATGTCGCCATCCTGCATCGAGACAAGAGGAGCTGTGAATGTCGGAGAGATTAATCAGATGACCCATACGATAAGAGAGTTGTTTACGGAACACCTACCGCAAGAGAATGGTGATTCAGAACGGACGTCCTATGTGGATGGAACTTCTCTCTTGTCATCAGATGCTGGACGGCGTGTGGAAGTAGAACGCCAAATGCAGTAAATCCATCAGCAACAAATGGCTTTATTAAACCTCGTCGCCCTGAGTCTCGGAGGAATGAGGAATGGTGGTTGCGGGCGAAAGTCGCTTCGAAGCACAGGCGATGTTGCGTCTCTCCGAACGGTCTTGTAACAAGATGCAAAGCACACGCTGGCGCTCGGTAGCCGAGGTTGTTTTTCCACGGAGCTCACTATTTAGCGAAGAGCAGTCGGTGACGGCCAGCTCGGCGAACGCGCAGAGTGCCAGCGACAAGGCTGCTCCTGCTGCTGAATGGCCAGAAGATAATCAGCTGCACGCGAATAAATGAGCACATCACCCCACTTGCCTGGTGCGTGTCCAGGCGATGTGATTCAGTTGCTCAGGAGCTCGTAAATGGCGTGAACATGTGAACACGGCGTGGTGTGTCGTGAAGCTATCCCTTTCGCAATCGCATCGATATACCGGCGATGCGGATACACTGAGCTCGATTGCACGCCTCTAAGCTAGCTCTTGCGAGCCCAGAGAGCATTGGGAGGATATGGAGCGACAGGAGACGTCGCCAACCTAGTCGGGTTTCTCGTTTTGGGAATGTACGAAGAAACGCTCTGCGGACCATGGAGGTTACGTTAGGACGATGGATCCAATTCATTGATACAGGTCATCCACTCGGAGATTCTTCACAGGCGCACGCTCTCTCACAGCCTGTTCTTTGCCGTCGTCCTCACGTGAATTTTACTGCGTCGATCTCCCGCTTTCGTCGACGCGCAGCTTCTGTCACTGCCGCGCTCGTCCTTGCCTCTTGCCAAATCGAAAGCCGTCTGTGGCTCAAGGCCACACACCGCTTGTCCTGGCCAGCCAGCTTGCAGCCATCTGCACACATGTCTCACAACCAAGCGGGGTGCGAAACAGTTGTTATCATGTTAATCAGAGTTGAACCGACACAATTCTCCCGCACGCAGGCCGAACACGCTTAAGCAGCCGCAGGCTGCCCTCTACGGTGGCCTGCCACCCATCAACGTGAGCAACCCCTCTTCGGCATGTGTCAGCTCTGACAATGCGCCCTCCGAAAGAACCAACGTGTCACGTTCAACAGTTTCACACCGTTCACACCGACCTACGTGAGCCGCAATGTGACACGATCGTCCGATCCACGCTCGCTGTACCAGAGCCGCGTACAAGGCCGTCACATCCTCTTGGAGAACTCAACAAACAACAGTCGAGCAGAAAAGCAGCGAGAAGCTAGGCGAGCAAGGCGTGCCGCCGACAAGTCAAGAGCAGCCGCCGGTGTGATGGGCCACGCACAGGCCCGGGAAAAAAGCCTTTGGAAACTTGATAGGTCGGAATCAAGGTCAGTCTCTGGGGTAACGGCACATGCGCAGCGTGCGTTAATATCGATGGTATCTTTGCTGCTTCCGACTGGCTAGATTCGGGCATTTTGTGGCGCTGCACAGGCTGTGGTTGGGGTACATGACAGAGCTGCTCGCTCTTCCGCCCGCGCCAACCAATCTAGGGCAGTCTGGTGATGCCTTTTCAACGCCGAATGTTTCGACCATGCATGCAAAGCTGATAAAAGCCGAGTTTATGGGTGCGCTGATCACTGGTACGTTTCTGATTCTTCTCAGCTGCCACTTACACCCTGAGCTGAGACAACATTCAATGTGGCCACAGTGCGCCAAAGCAAAAACCCTTGTCTTGTCGGACTCTCAGGGATTGTGTACCACGAGACTGAGAACGCATTCAAGATAGTTACACCGAAGGATCAGCAGAAACGTAAGTGGACTTGACGATCTACAATCCGTGCAGCCAGATCTTACCCAGGTCGTTGGTCGTACACATTCAAGTGGTTCCGAAGGCGAATTCGATTTTCACGTTTTCCGTTCCGTTGTTCGCAGTCGCGCTTCCGAACGACGATGCGTCATCCGCGAACGAAGAAACCGGGTCCGTTGGGCCCTCGACCGTGACGTCGTTGTCACCCCCGAACGAAACCGTCCTAGACCTCCCTCACATGGAGTTTGAGTTGTATGGTAACCAGTTCTGTTTCCGATCCGCCGATCGAGCCAGTCGCAAGTTCAAGCACAAGGAAACTGTTGAACTATAGAATTCTTTCATGTCCCGTGACGACTACTGCCGCTGCTTTCCCTTCCCTCTGACGCCATATACTCGTCCCTGCTGTCTAGGCTCACCCTACCCAACGTTGGGACTACGATGGCCTAGGCATGCACTCCACAGACATTGGACACTCATCACCAATTCATCGCGCTCATTTACTGGCCTAGACAAAGATTACATTGTATTAATATGATCACAGCACCCGATGCAGTTGGAGAATAGCAATACAACACGCGATAACGAAGCAGAAAAGGGTACTAACACACGAAAAGTCTTAGCATCGACTAGAGGCTAGGCTAGATTTGCCATGTTGGCTTCTCCGACGGATCCTTCTCTGCATCGTTCTGGACAGGGATCCATCCGCGCCCCTTGTTTGGACTTCTTTCCGAGGGTTGTGTTGGCTGAGATGGGGCACTCGACGTAGTATCGGCTTCTGACCCAGGCTCAGTCGCTTTGTGCGAACTCTGGGCCAGTTGCGAAAACGACTGGTAGAGCTTTTGTCGTGCGGATGGTGTTTCTGGGGGTGGAACCTGTCATGCCACGATCAGTTTGTGTCTGAAGCACCCCTTGACTGTGAGTCCTCACAGCTGCTAAACTGGACAAGTACTCCATGGAGCTCACATCCTGAGCGGCGTAGAACTCCAGCAGAATCGTGAGTGCCTCTGCATCGCGATGTTCAGTACATCTGTTCGATTAACGTAACAACAGGCCTGACTTACCAGCAACTGCCGACAGCTCCGTCTCATTCATGTTATAGAAGTCCACTGCGAATCTCATCGACTCTGTATGTGGTGGCTTGTTCGATGGCGGAGTCGGCAGCGATGCTGAGGGGGCGGGTGATGCAAGTCTTGTCGTCAAATCCGGTGCGTCTTCACCATCGACGTACTGTTGGGCCAGTACGTAACACGCCACCGCTATGACATGCGGAGGGTGCAAGATGCATAGGGGCGTTCGATATCTAGTATAGGTCATATCCATTATGGCCATCAGCGCGCTGAAAACCATGGGAAAGTCGCAGACTGACGAGTCGTTCGCAATAGTGAAGGCATATTCCTCGAATTCATTACTCTCTTGTCTTGCTTCCAAGAGGTCAACGAGATCGGCGTGTGGGCTCCGCACGACGAAGTCGAAGCATAAAGCCTCGAGGAGAATCTCTTCAATCAGCAGGATGGCAGTTTGGCTCTCTTCCAATTCCTACATATTCTTGTCAGGGTTCCGCCACCATCGTTGGGAAATGAACGGACCTGACTATCATCGGCGATTTCCTCCGTCTTCCGCCCCCATACTTTAGAGCAGTACACTCTGGCCACATCTCTGAGTTTGCGGCCACATTCTTCTGTTTTTGTCGCGAGAAACACGCATGCCGCCGCAACATCCTGTACATTGTTTAGCTTAATGGGGGCAATGCCACCGTGTAAGGTGCACTTGCCTGGCGGTGGTAGTCCTCCAGGGAGTATCGCATGTAGAAGCGGTGAAACCATGTCGCAGCTGTATATAGTGAAGATATGGGTCTGTGCAATACACAAACTCAGTTTCTCATTCAATGTGACGCAGAGGGGACATACAGAATCAGAGACACTCCGAGACGGAAGAGGAACTCAACGCCTCTTGCACGGTCGTAGAGTTCTCTCTCTACAGGAATAGACGATGTGGTTCGGCTCGGACTTTGTTCCAGGAGTGCTGATACGGGGAATAGCCATTGAGCGGCACCAGTGCTAGCGGCACCCATTGCAGGTAGAGGTCGGTCGCGGTGTTATGAGAATTGAGGTTTAGCACACGATTCTCGGACCAGGATTGCGACAGTTCAACAGGAGGTTTGCACGTATGCGTTGACCCGAAGAACGATCGAATGGCAGTATGAGACAAGACAGAGACAATAGTGGGATGGATGAGCCACACAAAAGGTACAAGGTCAAGGTTGCGTCTCACCGTGTACTTGTTCTGAGCCGCGCTCCGGATGTTCCGGCGGCATCACACCGACGCGAAAGTATGATTGGCCAACTGATCATTACACGCTAATTGTACATATACTTGCTAAGATCGTTATGCGTACAGTGTACGTCAGGTTTACACTATGTGAGAGTCCGTTCTGCGTCTCATGCAGATCCCGTCTGCCGAGACTGAATACGAAAAAAGGACCACCGGAGGGCGAGGAGCTATACTACCAGTTGCGGGTAGTTCACCAGATCTGACGGACGCTGCGACAACCAGTCTCCGTTCGTATGTCTTTCTTCGTTACACGTTGATGCTGCCGAAGAGACCGTAATGGCACTGGAGATCTCTGACGGAACTTGGAAGGCGGACGGCGGAAGCCCATGGACATGATAACTTGTGCCGGTCAGCTGCCAGTTCAACACGTTCTCCGTCAGGTCATGAAACGCGTTTTGGAATGTCGGTGGTGGGATAGGTGCATCCTCGACACCCGTTGGCGAAGTAACGATCTGTAGAACCTCCTGTCTTTCCGCGATAGACATCGAGTCATCGTTGGCTGACAAAAATATTACTTTCTCCATTCGTATTAGCACAGTTACACACACCTTGGCTATCAGCATGCCATATTGATTCCGAGGGCGCCGGGGAATCGAACCTGACATATGTTTCTGGTGGTAGCATCAGGTCGGGCACACCGAGGTTGACGTCGAAAACAGGTTCGGCCACCTTCAGGAGAGTCTCGTTAGTTCAGCATGTCTTCTGGTATTACGAAAGTAGAGCCAATGCCAGTGCCAAGTCTTTGTCGCGACCGTCCCATCCCATAACATCATACACAGTGCAAGTACTGGAGGAGTTCCCCTCGTCAAGCTCATTACTGACCTCCGGTATCATCCATCCACCACTGATATCCATCGCGGACCCAAACCAGAATGTAAGTGCTTCCAGTATTGTTGGTGAAATCGTGTCGTGAGGCCTAACGGATGTGATAAAACCTCTTGTTTTGCCTACGGGGATGACTCAACTGGCCCGATCGCGAGAAAAAATAGATCCTACTTACCTCGCGAGAAGTTACCAAATGCCCAGCCCCAGTATGTTGTTACGACAAAATAATTGCAACCTCTCCGGGCGCAAAAGTCCCACACCTGCAGTCATGTAAGATCAAGTATGACGAAATAAACTAGAAACACACCTTGGCCCACATTCTCTCCTTACTCTGGTATCCGTTCTCCATTTCTTCGTCGGTGATGTTTTCTTTTGGATGAGACAACTAGATATCTATTAGCCATGGAATCACTTTCCGAACGCTTTGTACGCACTCTTGTGCAATTGACGAAACTGTCCAGATCAGCCGCAGATACGATCCACGGTGGCTGCATCATCACAGCTACAGCAGAGTCCACAGACCTATCCGGGTTGCGTCGATCCCATGTTACACAAGAAACAATGTCGTCATCAGCGTCAGCCATCACTGGGCTGAACGACCACTCTTGGGTGTGAGGGAATACGAGATGGAGAACTCTCTGAAGCGTAGCGAGTGGAAACTGAGTTATCCATTGAGACACTCTGCAGAATGTTATGTCAGACTTGCTCAACACTGGATTCGAATACTAACCGAAGCACGTCAGAGGGCCGTCCAATTATTGTGTCGGCTATGCGGAAAACAGAGCATGGAACGGTAAGCCTGTCTCCACTGTCATCATCTGGATCAGCGACACGGAGGTCGTGGGATGGAATATGCATGTGTATGACTGCGCGGACGCGGGTGAGTGTCCATGATAGACAAATACAGGACACAGAACACGTACATCTCGACGTATAATCATCGAAGACTGTGCTTGGGATGATTGACATGTCCGACAGTTTCCGCCAGTTCTCAGCACGCACTGATAGAGTGTTGCGATGAGTCTTGTGTCCTTCCTCTGGTACCCTGGGCGCATCTCGCCCTAGAAGCATGAGGGGTAACTGCGCTTGCGCAAGATACAGCCTGAGGTTTGAGGTGCCGGGAATTCCAGCGCCTGCAAGTAATGAGGACCACCGTGGCGGGTTTGAGTCGGGCTTACGCCTAGAGAAGGTGGCTAGATGAGAGAGCATGGGGACGTAGTCGGGCGAGGTGAGTGCAGGAGCGTATTATGGGCTTATAGGAGATACAGGAACAGACGAGAACGCTATGGTCATAACAACGCTATCAGGGTCCATGCTTGTTAACAAAAGACAGACAACGTTGCCGAGGTAATTTTATTGAGCAAGTGTCAAACAACAAGCACTGTGTTCGTCGTCGTTGTCACTGAGAGAGGTGGTTCCAAATCGGTCGAACAAGGACTAAAACACGTGCGTATGATCGGCGCCTGCAGACCCGACCTCGTGGCGCTGTTAGTCGCGGCATTGAACACCGGAAAGCAAATGTCAGACGTCGGTGAGTTTACCGCTCTACTCAACTTGCGAGAGGACCTGAGTAACTACTTATCGTCGGCGTTTGCTCAGAACATTGGGGAAGAATCAAATCCCACAACTTCCTTTGCGATATATACAGCGTTCCCCCATATAAGTGCGTTCGAATGAGCCTCTCTCTTTCCTCGTAGACACCATGGGCGCGCTGCTGAGCTTTCTCTTCACTGTTCGCGACGTACCCAAGCTGTTCTTCGCCCCGGATGTTGCGACTGTTGCAGTCCGGAAATCCAACAAGGAGGAAGATCTTCGAGAGATTTCGCTGAGGGATCTCGTTGAGGAGCGCTGTCCAAGTTTGCACAATACTTTCCTGCCAGCCTGGTGGCTTCCCAAGTAAGAGGGATTCTCTGGGCTGTGGATCCTTTTGGCTCAACGGAATACTTGACTAGTGGTCATGCACAAACAGCATACTGTGTGGTCGGCGACTTTTCCCGTGTAGACAAAGTCGAATATGAAAGGTGTGCGTAACTGGTCTTTACCGCACGGCAGAGTTAAATTAGGGTCCCTAGGACGCTCATCCGCATTGCGGACGGCGGCACGTTGTATGTGTCATTCTATCCATCTCCCAAGTTGACACGAGTCGAATAACGCCGTACCTGGAAATACAGAGGTCTAGATATCACTCCCTCTCCCTCTGCACCGTATCTTCGCGACGACACCCCGATAATAGTAGTCACCCACGGGCTTACAGGAGGTCAGTCCCAGACATGTGGAATCAATATACCCTTGTTTACACACACTTATTGCATACAGGTTCCTATGAATCCTACGTGCGAGCTATCCTTGCGCCAGCCTGTGCAGCTCCGGAACAAGGTGGACTAGGTTATCGAGCAGTGGTGGTTAACTTTCGAGGATGTAAGTCCCCTGTGACTCACACGTACGAGATGCATACCGCTTCCAGAATTATGGAACTCTTCTCGCGTGTTCATGCCAATGCGCATCGCCGCATTGTGGCGATGTTCATGTCGGCCACAACCCGAGGCGAATGTTGTGCTAGTGACGATCCACCTCATTGTGTACTCTGTGTGAGACTAGACTCAAAGAGGTGTTCGGTCTTTGAACTTCGGTGGAGGATTCTCCTGTAACATTGCATACCAATCGTCAGCGCGCCATACCGGCGTGGCCTGCTGGACGGACCAAGGTTTGCACGTTGAAGGCAGACCCTGTGACTCATTCACAGCATTCCTCTTTCCCGTTTCCTTTGTTTGTTTACAAATTGACTGATGACCCTTCTACCAGGTGCTGGGGTTCCTGTGACGAGTCCTCAACTGTATTCGGCTGGACAGACGGACGACTTACGCACGGCAATCCTCCACATCTCACAAAGGTGGCCCAACGCTCCCTTGTTGGGAGTAGGATTCTCCCTTGGTGCCAATGTATTGACCCGCTACCTCGCGGAGGAAGGCGATCGCAGTCGACTAATATCGGGATGTGCTATAGGCTGTGTAAGCATATTGAATCTCTTCAGCCGCACATCAATCTCATGTTTATCTACCAACAGCCATGGGATCTCCTCGCCAACAGCAAACAGTGCGTGCACCACACCAGTCATTGTCGTCCGATTATGCTTACTGAAACTTGTTTCGGACCAGGCTGGAGGGTACTTGGTGGCGGCGACAGGTGTATTCGACAGCTTTGGGTGGCAATCTGAAAGCGCTGCTTCAACATCACATAGCCGCATTCGAAGCTAGTCCATCCAAGAAACTGAATGAGGAGATGCACCGGGTATTCAAGGAAAGCAAAACCACGCTCTATGACTTCGACAACTCCGTTACGCGCCTTATTGGTGGACCGTCTCCTCCCTTCCCTTTCGCTCGTGCGGAGGATTACTACATTTGGGCCTCCAGCCACCACGTCCTGGGGGACATTCGTGTTCCGCATCTCTGCTTAAACGCAAACGACGATCCTATCGTCACGGTGCTGCCTGTTCAAGAGGGCCAAGACGCCCTGGGCCCTTGGATTGTGTTTGGGACAACGAAGAAAGGAGGTCATCTGGGTTGGTTCGAACAGGGATCCTCAGCAGATCACCCTCACAGATGGTTCCACCGTCCGGTACTCGAGTGGCTGAAGACCATGGGTGATGAGTTCGTTGCTCCCAAACGGGAGTACCCAGGGGTAGAAGAAGTTGATGGTCTCATTGCCGAAGTGGGCAATCATGCGATCGCGTATAGAGTTCTGGAGAGCACTGGTCATATCGTAGGTGTAGAAGGCGAGGAAGGTTTGCTGAAGGGTTTCTAGACGCCGTGTCCATTCATAGAAGTGTCTTGCTTTTCATGGGTTTCCGCACACATAGTGTATACAATGTACTGCGTTGATGTGATTTACGCTCTGTTGTTAGCTCAAGTGTTGACAGTACAGAACTATCGATACATGTTATGTCATCAGTCGCTGTCGCTGAAGGTAACAATGTCCTCATCTTCCTCCTCACTGTGCGCCTCGCGTTCATACTGGCTGAAATCGACAGATACTGTCCCTTCTTCCATGAGGCTTTCGTCGACATCGAGATCTTTATTGCGTTCGAATAGCTGTCTCCCTATGCAGCGGCGCTTAGTTACACGGTTACTAGACCTGACCTCACGAGATATACCTGACAGCCTAGTGGCGAGCTTCTTGTATTCTTCGCGCTCTTTTGCAGTCATGCCTTTCATCTTTTCCTCGTCTTCCCGTGCTTTGATGACCGCAAGCTCCTTGTCAAATCTGGCTTTCCACTCCTTGAATGTCTCTAGTACAACGGGTGTTCCTCGTGTCTTGGCTTCTTCCGCCTGATGGACGTAAATGAATACACTCGCGGCATCTAAGTAAATCGCGATGCATACCTCGAGAGCCAAACGTTCCCTCTCCGTTTCTTCTTTCCGCCGACGGTCTGCTCGGTCTCTCACAAGAACCGCTAGTTGCTCGCGTAGATGCGACACGAGGGTGAACGTCATTGCCATTCCCAGGTTATCTTCTCCCTATACGTACGTATTGAGGGACTTGAGGAAGACTGTAGGTAAGACAGGCGCACCACAGTTTTAAGGTCGCTTAACAAACTTGCGATATCTCCATCTTCGAAATCGCCTTCTACCGGCTCGAGTTCGAGCTCTGGTAGGACATCGGGATACTCATCAGGGTATCGGACATCTAGCACGAGTTTCACTGATAGAAGATCATATGAGTTGTGCACTGGCGGATGAGGCATGAACTGAAATTCACCTTCGTCATAGCCATCCACGGCTTCCTCAGGTTCAACTTCCAGGCGCAGCTCCCTTTCGGAAATTTCTTTGCATGAGCTCAGCTAGATTGGAACTGCATAGTATTGTGCGATCACGAACTTGACAGTTCTGTCGGATATATCGACTCAAGAACCTGCCATAGATGCATTAGAAAACAGCTCGAGCGACGTTATACAGCGATTGGGGTACCTCGAACTCTTCAGCTAGTACCTCAGATGACATTGGATGAAAGAGTAGAGCTGAGTGCGATGTCCGGGGTCCGCTCAACTTTCCGCGCTCGCGTGCGGCAGTGAGCGGCTACAATCTCGCTTTCACATTCTCTGTAACTTAGAGTGGTCCCTAGTCTCGCCATCCCACACAGCGCAAGAGTCCACCTCTCTTACGCTATCACAACAAGTGGAACTACGGCTTAAACGGCTCGCAAATGTTGTCCGTGGCACTGAGATCTATCTCGTCTGCCACTCGATGGACCGCTAGGCCAGTACTGGCCGGCCTCACCAAGTCCAGTCCTATGCTTTTAGCACGGACATTCTCAGTAGCGTCGCGACAAAATGCATCACAATACCTCAGCCCCGGGCAGACCGCAGATCATCTGAATATTAGAATTGATCCAGAAGAAGTTTGGAAGAGTCGAGAGAAGGACGTCGCCAGGCTGCCACCTGCGCCTGGCAAATACCATGGTTAGTCTTGTCGCAGCTTCAGGTCTACATGGTGTTTACTCTGGTCTGGAGGCCGTACTGTCGCGGTTTATGGTCAAAACCTGAGTAGAGCTTTTGATAGGCTCAGCAGTGTGATGAAGCAAAACAATGTATCTCGAGAGGTACGCGCGCAGGAGCGTCATGAGAAGAAGGGATACAAACGGAGACGTCTGGCGAGCCAACGGTGGAGGAATCGGTTTGCCCATGAGGTATGTTCCGTTCCGCTGTTCCTACAATATATTATTGAGAAAGGTTGCACCTAGGTGAGGAAGAAGATCCAGATTGTGAATGAAATCCGTGCTCGTGGAGCCTGAACGGCCCTCCGGGAGCAACGAACGATTGATATTCCACTTCTCCCTCGAGACCTTTCCGTACTGGCCGGGTCAAGCGTATGATATACACTCTCTAATGCAGTCATCCTCTTTGGGCTCCTTCCGTTACTCGTAATGTAACCCAGACGCCTTCCCGACGCGACGGATGAGCTGTTTCAATCCCCCCTATTTAAGTCCGAGGCGATGCGCGTGGCCATCTTAAGGACCAAGTGAAGTCCGAAAGTTATCAATAAACAGCTCTTTCTGCCATTAGCAGTAACTCGAGCGACCCGGGGACGATTGCAAATGCTGGTGGCCCAGGTAGCATGCGCAAATTGGATAGGAACCACCGGGTTTAGCACACACGCCATATCCACGCTCTGCTGCCTCGTGCGCTCAGCACACAAACGATGGTAACTCTTGATTGATTTAACTCTCCTTGAGCGCCGTGGGCCTGTAATCAGCCCTCGCGTCGCCAAAAATTGTTCTTCCCGGGGGAGTCGTGGCAGGATTGTCACTGATTTTCTGCAGTAAGCGGCCCTCAGGGCTACTTCGCTGGCTTGCCTGCCGGTCACCGCAGTCTTCCAAGATAACCCCACTTCATCAGCATCACGGACGATCGGGCTATGTAAGTCAGTGTGCAGCGGGTCGCATGCAGTGAGTTATTTCTCTTTTTGCGTGAGACAGCGAATTCGCGAGGTGCCCCATGCCTCACCGCCTAGGCCCTACCGGATTTCGGATTAGAATGAGGTCAACGTGTGCATTTGTTGAATGCCGTGCCTCCCTTGCACTGATACGCGTTTCCTCTCGTATATAAGTACCCAGGTCTCTTCCCGGTCATTCAGCAGGTTGAGCCCTGTAGCATTTTCTCTTCTACTCTTTCCATTTACCAACACTAGCAGCTGCATAATAATGTGCCATAATGTACGTTCACCTTCCTTGCTGTTGTCAGCTTGAACTGACCCCGCTTGTGCAGATCCAGGACGGTCGCTACCACACACTTTGCGGGCACTTCATCGCTATGTCCACTCGCACGCAGGATTGTCTGCGCGCAGACTGTCTCTTCAGCAGGAGGCACGAACACTCCGGTACGTCCGGTCCGCAAACATATGACATTCGGGTCTAACTCGATACCCTCTTTCAGCGGCGCTGTGCAAGGCAGCCGGATGCCACAGGCTCATGACTCTACCTCAACGCAATCCTATTCGGATTAGCGAGACCAAGTGTGGCGACTGTCTCATGCGTGAGCGTGAAGGCATGGTTGGCCTCATCTAAACGTCCTGACGACATCTGACGTCCCCTTCGACCCGACATGGCACACCCTCGCCGACCTCAACCAACGCAGCCACATGATTCCAACACATACCTTATTCATGGACGACGCAGGCGTCTCTAATTATGTACAATGCATCGGACACCACTGATTGTAACGCCATCCATCGCACTGTAAATTATCCATCCCTAACTGTATTAATATGAACAATCCTAGCATATAGCCCTCATCGTCATTGTGTACTATGCATCCATGTACCGTTATACTGTATCTTACATGTCCCCTCGTCCTATGCATCATTCCTTTACTCTCTACACATGTCCTCACCACCAAGCGCTCTGTTCATCCGGTGTGTCGTAATTCTCCAACTTCACACGTATTGTGCAGGACTCGTCCCCGAACCCAATCGTATCGGGCGACCCCAAGTCTGTCAGATCAAGATAGACTCGCACCTGCGGCGTGTGTTGGATGAAAACGGCTCCTCAAATGAGTCTAATGTATCAACACGAGGTCTACCAGATTGCGATTACCACCGCAGAACCGAACATGATCATTGGTACCCGTAACGCGCAGCTCGTCATATCAAATCCGGGACGGATTCTAGAGCGACTTCGTGCAAAGCGTAGGGGACGTGTTCTGTGTGGCGAAGCATGAGTGCGCAACACCGGTCGAAGTCCGAAGGAACATACCGAAGAATGGGATCCTAGACCCGACCTTCGAAGCGCAGGTGATCATAACACTAAAAGCGCGTGTCCAATTGCTGTCTGGAGTCACGCTAGAGGTATCATTGAAGGCCTGCTTCTCTTGCCGAAGCGCCGTCGCGACAATGGTCCAGCAAACCTATGACCAAAGGTGCCGTCAGTATGAGCTTCCAGTCGGAGCCGGAGCGCTGGTGGGTACACACCCCAAGTATAGGGTCCAACAACGAGACGTCTTCTGCTTTGAAGGTTTGAGTGAGGCCAACAACTTCAGTAGCACAGCTAAGGGCTCTTTGCCGAGACTGCGGATGGAAGCGGCTTAGGAGTCGATGCAGTACTAGCTGTGCAGACAAGGAGACTATTTGGCAGATAGTTAATGTGACTGTCTGTCGGCAGTCAGGGGATAAGGACACCCTGAGCAGTTGCGTGGTGAGCACAGACGTATGCCGCGTTACTTCTTCCAGAGTTTCCCAGTATTGGTTATGCCAAGACGTAGAAATACTCTCAGGCTGGCAGGAAACGCTGCTGTCTGAGAGGCGCAGCGCTTCTTGAAGGAAGAAGATACTGCGACAACGCAAAACTACAAGCGAGTGCGCTTCCAGACACGGCTGGAACATCTTTGGGTGGTGGTCATGAGTCACGTCGCGGGAACTTTTATCCCAATTGAACAGGACTCACGGAAAGCTGCTTCAACTGCTGATCGAACTCAGTCTCCAGCCCCGAAGGGAGCTTCAACACGAGTGTGGCTGCTTTGTCGAAGTACACGAGCTGACAGATGGTCGCAATCATCTCTTTTGTGTCTTCATTGGGTTGATTTAGCTCTATGATAGCTGCAACGTCCTCAGGCAATATTCGAAGATGGTGTTGACGGGCTGCTTCATGCGCTTTGATGACCCATGCTTGACCCTCACTTAACCTCCGATTGAAGAATGTGTACCACGCCAGGGTGCAGTATACCATCACAAGCGTCACGGGGTCTGGAGGATGCGTGTACAGCGACTGTATCGCGCGCTGCAACTCGGCCTCTTCATTCACCGCTGACAGAGTTGCAGAGGGATACATATGCCAGAATATACCGCCAAGAAGAAGTGCTAAGTGAACCACAGCGGGGTGTACGACGGTCCCTGATATATCGCCTGCCTTGATCGCCTGGCATTTCGATGAGCGCAGGTAAACACCAAGGGTAGCGCTGTGAGCTATATAGAGTGCGCGACTACGACACACGTGGTATAAGGTTTCAATCCGGACAGGCAGAGAATGTAACTCACAGGTGGGCGTCGGAAGGGGTGTCGGATACTGTATTGTATGGTCGGCGAAGTTCAGAAAGTAGCAGATCGCCTAAGGAGTTGCCCGGCTGGGAGCTATGGTTATTCTGGCCCATGTCCGCCGTGACAAACCATGGAAGAAAGGGCGGAGGGGATGGATATTGTATCGGAGCTGTCATGACTCAGGCACATCAGGTGAACAGCTAGACAGTCGAAAAGAAGAGAAAGGACCTGGATATTCAGGTACAACCGGAGGGAATAGTTGATGTGAACCTATGAGTAAGGCCTGCATCGCACTGGAAGGCTTGACTTGCTGAGCCTCCAGGAAGGCAACACGCTCTTCAAGTTCTTTGTTCCGCGCAATAAGGCTCTCCATGACACTTTGGGGGGTATCATCCTCGTATATACAATCATGAAGTTTACCTGCAATCTCGCAGGTACGACAATAAGGTCTTCTAGCATCGCATTTCTTTTCGCGCTTCTCGGTGAGTCGGTTTGCCTATGCCTGAAAATGAGAGACAGACCTTCTTCTTGCGTCTATGGAGATCATTGAGTGAAATCTATCTCGATTTCTTCGGAGATGAGCGACAAACCTGCAAGCCATGCATGCAGCTCCTTTCTGTAAGAGCGAATCTTTACTGTTGCCAGGTCGAGTAGATGCTTCACTGTACTGACAATCGAGTGGTTTCCGAGCTCTAGAGCAAGGTCCACACACTGGATTGATACCATCACAACGCTATAAAATAGATGAGCTGAGGCGTGAAGTCCTGGGGCATATTTCAACGAATTAGTTACCGTCTTTCGAGACCTAGCATATGCATGGTGTCAGACGTGAAAGTCCAAACCGCCGGTGGAAAGGTTATGGGACTCACCGACAGGCCGAACATGTCTTTTTCATAATATCTCTTGGCAGCTATCCGCTCTGCGAAAGATGAGTATTCTATAAAGAGGAGCAGTTGACCAGTTAACCACTGTAAGCCACAGAACTGGTCCATGTCGCCGTGGCGCAAGCGCACTCACAGCCGATAAACGCTCCCCTTAAACAAGCGCACGTTACCTCGTTGCATGTTCCGATGTCAATAACATCAGTAGAGCATGATGCATATGTGTGCTGCCGAGAGCTCCTGCATAGCGTTCAAATCGAATTTCTTGTGTACGCATCTGGCCTCTCAATTCGAGTTCGGCGATGCCCGTTGGCACGCGTGGCTCACGTCACGTGCCTCAAACGCGGTCTCAACGTTGTATACGATTGTCAGGCCGTTCCTGTAAGCACCGCTCACGCTCATTGTCTGGTCTCGTCTGGATGGAAAGTGCATCTCGCGTCGACGCGTACACGAATGAACGTGGCCGCAGCTCGCCGTTAACATCATCGGACGACGAAGTAAACACATCAACCGCCAAAGTATACTTTGGGCCTGTTCAATCCGTCGAGAAACAACATGCCCAACGCGCAAACCTTGGGCACCCGACCCCGGTTAGAAGATCCACGCGTCTTTCATCTATCACCTCACTACACGTTCAAAACGAGAGTCGGAATGAACCGCAAACAGGTGCCGTAGAAGACCATTCAGATCAATCGAGCGGAAGTGAGACTCCCGGTTTTGCGGAAGACCTCCTAGAAGGTATGGGTGTACTTCCTAAAAAACGAAACAATGCTAAGTGGCCATGGATGAAGAACCCTCGTCTGCACTAGCAACGAAGGTTATGCGCGCGTGGGACAATCCTTCTCCCCCGCCTAGCCCCTCGCTCAAGCCTGGAAATACTGCCACAATTGCTGAGGAAGTGGAGGAGCACGAAATACGTGCACAAGATGCTTTCCATGAATCTTCTGGTGGCGATAATGCAATGCTGGGATATCCTTCTGCACAGGTTGAGGAGGATCTTATTATGTTTGACTCATTCAGTTCTCCGTCCTCCGCCCCCAAGATGAGAGTACTTCCTGCTACACCCCCGAATCCATCGCGGAGTACGGTTGACGATCTTCTGTCGTTGTCGCCTTATCCTTCTCACCTACAGAACCCAGACGACCATCCCCAACATGTCACTACCACTTCCAGAGGGAATACACCGTCTGTTGCGGACGAGGCAGAAGTAGCGTTCACGTTGTCTAAGGATATGTTCTCCCCTTCACCTGACTTGCTTACTACCGAAGTAATGTCCGCTGCTGAGCACGATCAGCCACCGCTATTGATATTGACTCCGACACCTGACCCGGCACCTCAGACACCCCTTCGACGTTCCACTCGTCCTCGGCGTAGTGTTTCTCCGTTTCTCCTCCCTCTGAACAGTTCACCCTCAAAAACTGCCACACCTTCTGTAAGTCCCGGATTCAGCACCCCCAATGCCGCTGCGACTAGGAGGCGGAAACAGAAGGCACAAGGGCCCGAATTTGTTCCACGCGACGAGGATACTAGTGCTCTCACAGTTCCTGTTACCGAGTCTACTACCACTCCCCCTGCATCTGGGTCCGTGATCGACAATCTCATAAGAGAGCTAAGCCACGGTATGGTAGTAGAGAACGAAGCTCCGGAGCAAACCGCCACTCCCAGTCCTGGTCCTACAGAACACAAGACAGATGATGTTCCAAGGCTCGGTTCACTATCCCCTACTTCAAACCAGACGTTATTACAACTTATTACCTCCCCATTGGAAGGGCCTTCTACTCCCTTACCTGACTCACACAATGATGACCATGCTTCACGCCTCCCTACCTCTTCAACTCAAATAGTAGAGGTTCCTGATACCCCACTTGCCTCAAACATACCCTCAACACCAATGAGACCATCAAACGCCCTCAGGACCGCTGATTTGACCCGCACGCCCGCGCGTCGCGTCCTGATCAACGACGCGCTCGCTCAAGGATCTCTTTCTCCGGAGAAAGCTCGCTCTCTGCTGGGCCCCGCCCGTCCTGGTTCCGCCCTCGGTGCGATAGGCCCGCCGCGTATGCCACACGAACCCCCGCGAAGTCCGGCAAAACGCGTACCTATTGAGGAAGCTTTCCCTATGCTGCAGTCTCCGCAGAAGGGAAAGTCTGCTATGCTTCCTTCCTTCCCCCCAAAGACCACGAGTGGTACAGCTGCTGCGGCTTCATCTTCTGTTCCGAAGTTTCAGAGGAGTGCCTCAGTCGAGCCCCCCAAGCCACGGATACCGACGTTCCGGAAGCCTGCATCTGTGGACGGCACGTCAACATTTTATGAGGCCTCTAAACCTCTCCCTTTCCCACTTGTCCCTCGTCTGCCTAGCACTATCGCTGAGGTGGATGAAGGTGCTCGCGATCAACAGGCAGTGCACGCGCAGAAGCCTGTGCTAAAGCCTGTGTCGAGCCTTCGACAGCCATCTGCTAAGGCTGAGAGTAAGATTCCCCGTCCTGGATTCAAGCCATATGCAAGACCTGTACAGTCAAGTGCGGCGGCGACTGGGTCGCGCTTACCTGCCCCGTCTGCTACGAAGAAGCCCAGCACTGCCATCCCTGCAGTTGTGACCGTGAGTTATGTATGCTTTAGGATCCCTTGCCACCTCAATGAACGTTTGCCGTCGCTTTCCCATTAGCCTCGGCCCATGCGAATGGTTCGTAAACTATCGACCAAACCTGTCGTAGTGGATAGTAGCTCGGACACCGACAGTGTACAGCCAGTCCCGGGTCCAGGCCCCAAGACGCTCGCAAACCGAGCCGCTACCTTCCCTCCGGACGTAGAGAACTCGACCACTGCACCGTTGAAGAGGAAACGCGAGAACACAGAGGCGAAGCCATCTCCTTCTATCGTGCGAACGGTACTTCCTTTGCGTAAGGTCATCAGAGTGCCTTCCAATCCTACGCCAGCGGTCCAGGCACGCAGGAGTCCCAGTCCATCGAGGAAAGCAAGCCCAGGGAAGGCTAAATCAACGCCTAATGGCGCGCCGCAGGTCATGATCAAAATGCGGAAAGTAGTCGATACTCGAAAGCCTAAAGAAGCTCCCACAACGTCGACAGAAACTCAGGCTTCACTACCCGGAGATACACAGAGCGCCTCAACGAAACCCACCCCCTTTGCCGCTGCCTCTCCCAAAAGACAGCCTCAAATTATAGAGATCATGTCTTCCCCGATTGCAGGTGAAGGCGAGGAGCACAGTTCTCTAGGCGATGTCAGCGAACCTCCTTCTTCTCTCCCCTCAGCTTCATCTCAGCCACTCGCGGACGCCTCACGGGAAGGAGAGGCGCCTGCAAGTACTGAGCCCGAGTCCAACGGACTCCGGCGCATTACTCGAAGCCGAAGATCTGCATCGTCGGCCACGGATGTCTTTGGCCCTGTGGAATCTGCACCTTCGCGCCAATCTCAGCAGCGCCGTAAAGTCGTTCTACCTCCAGACAACAGCGTGTTTTCGGGCATGAGTGCTGTGGCACTGAAGAGCTTGACAGCCACGAACACACAGCGGAATCAGAAGCAGTTTAGTGAATTACAGACAGATGTGATCAGAAAAGAAGGCAAGCGTCCGGATAGTCCGACGACCAAAGTACGGAATCTATTGGATCAGCAGCGGGAAGAGAGGAATCAGCAGCGGCAGGAAAGAGCAGAACGGAGAGCGAAGAAGTTGTCTGAGGGTGCAGAGCTGGGAGATCTGAGTATAATGACGATAGAGGAGGACGCAGGCGACCTTCCGGCGCGTCATTCCAGAGGGCCAGGCGACGAAGAGGATTTCGAGACCCCGGAAAGGCCTCATCGACCACTCAAGCGCGGCAAGTTTGAGGGCGACGGCGATGACGAATCAAGTGATCGAAACACTAGGGAGGAGAAGCGCGTGAAGTGGGATCGCGGGCTCGCAAAGACGGTGTTTTTCACGGATACACCGCCAAATCCGAGGAGACCGCCAAAGGAGGAGTTTACGAAGAAAGGATGTCTGGCTACACCTGCAAAGGTCTGCTTACAATGACACATTGGACGGACTGTGAATGTGAAACTGACTCTGATTACAGACCCTCCGGCTGGATACGATGGGTAATGTCCTCAACGCCGATGTGCCGGTACCGAATATCGTCCCGGAGAGCATACGCGTTCAGAAATTCGTCTATGAAGATGACCCCGAAGTACAGCCTGAGCCTGTATCACCCGCGAAAGCAACGAGAAGTAAAAAGAAAGCGAAGACATGAATAACGCCTGTACGATCGCAAACGTATCATACGCTCATTACCTCATCAGTAGCTCATGTAATATCTGTACACATCTTTTGGCACTATTTCCTATCTTTCTTTTATTGTGCAAGCATGTCGCTTTATAATCTTGAAGTGCCATGATAGCTAGGCATTTGACAGTTACAATTTTATTACATCTCGAAGCATGTCTATATTCACTTGCTTTCCCTGTAGTTGATCGTAGGGGACGCCTGGTTGACAGGCAGAACGAACAACTCGGCAATGTTAACGTGCGGAGGACGCGATGCCGTCCAGACAATCTCTTCAGCAATGTCCTCAGCAACCACTAATCCAAATGTCAGAAAACATATGTCAGAAGACAGGGCAGAGGGAGGTAAGATGTCCGAACTCACGGGGCTGCAGCCCGTCATACACCTTGTCTGCGGCAGATTTGTCTCCGCGGAAACGAACGATTGAGAATTCAGTCTCGACCATCCCTGTGGGAACGTAAGGGACCCTGGCATTCCGTAAGACGGGAAGTTACTGACCTGGCTGCACCTCCGATACACGGACCTTCGTGTTCACGAGCTCACGCAACAAAGTACCCGTGAACGATCGCACAGCATGCTTGGTGGCGCAGTAAATCCCTCCTCCTGCATACGCCTCACGCCCGGCTATGGACCCGATATTAATGATGTGGCCCGTGTTTCGCGCTTTGAAGCCTGCAGGCAGGACGTGGATTGTCGCATTGAGATTCAGTTCTCGGAATCTCACGCATGCGGCTCACCGTTTACGATCAGCTGTGTCACCCTGATCAGGCCGAAAACGTTCACGTTGAACATCGCCTCAAAGTCATCCTCTGGAATGTCACCAATTTTATCGACACCGAGCACGAATCCGGCGTTGTTTACTGGAGCAAATATATGTCAGCGGTGCAAGCGGCAAGCACATGGACAGCGGTCGCACCGAGGATATCGATCTGTTTGAGCTCTTCAGGGACGCGGTCGAGGAAGGACGCGACTTGCTGTTTGTCACCCACGTCCAGCGAGACGGCGGCGAACTTTCCACCGGCTTTAACACCAGCCTCCTTGTGTGCAGCGACACACGCGTCCGTGATTTGCTTCAGAGCATCGGTTCGGCGTGCGCTCAGGATAACATTAGAACCTGCCTGAAAATCTCGTCAACAACAACATCACCACGCGTGCAAGACATGACATACCTTGGCGAAGAGGATCGCTGTAGCCTGTGACAATGAGTGCGGGAATGAGAGCAGAATCGAAAACGCGAGTCACGCCAGACACGTACCGCACCGATACCAGCGCTTGCCCCTGTGATAAGGACGACCTTGTCGTGCAGACGAGAAGTGTTGAAGACGGACATACTGCGAGCTAATGCTGGTAGGCTGTTGTGGAAGATCCTCGTGAGGGGTCTCTGGTGTCTGAGAGATGAGCCTCTAAAGAGAGAATGGGTGATCACCGAGAGCATGAAGTCCAAGTGTGCCTATCGATCACGCATCCGGCACGGTCTGACTGCCAGCGGGGCGGTGGCGGATATTCGTCTTTCTCTCGTCAGTATGTTCCGTGCGCTGGGTGGGAGCAAACCCGTGGGCACTGATTACGACTCTCTCTCAGCCATCTTCAATCTCGGCATCTGGGCGGAAGATAGGCTGGTAGCTGCGCGGTCGGCCGAAGATGATAACCAGCAATGAGGGACAGACACGCAAGGATGAGCAGTGGCAAAAGCTGTTAGAATGGCTGAAAACCGAACACAATATGGATGTTGGCAAGGACGGGCTGCGCGTTGAGTGCCGACAGACCAGAGGTACAGAAGCGTCTTTTTCATCTCGACTCGGTTCCCTCGTCACTCAAACAACACATACACGCAGAATCTGGCAAAGGTCTCTTTGCCTCTCAGCCATGCTCAGTACGTATGTCAAACTGTTCAAGTGCGCATTTATTGACGGTCTCCGTCAGCCATCTGCAACGCTGTTTACCATCCCAGCGAGGGCGATGATCAACGTCAAAACACTGTCTCTTCTATATCCGCCGAATACCCTGGCAGCACTGAACGCCACGCAGATCATCTCACTACATTTATTTTTGCATAAACCCAGTGCAGAAAACATATCCTGCGATCCCTCGTTTGGGCCGTACATTTCGAGTCTACCGCAAGACTTCAGTAGCCATCCTCTTGCTTGGACCCAACATGCCTCTCAGCATGTCGTAAATCAAGATCTTCTGTCTTCGCTACCATCTATCCTGTCTCTGGCTTTGCGTAGCCTTCGCACGCGATTCCGGGAAGATTGGAAGGCAGTGCGCGAGCATCTGGTGCGTAATTCCACCTCGTTCATGTCATATGTTTTGAATCCTATGCAGAAAGCAAACCCTAGCAGCATAATTCATACGGCAAGAGCGGAACTACGACATCGTCAGGATGATATATCCGAACAAGCCCACGAGGATGCATTTATGTGGGCATGGTTAAACGGTATGTCTGGGTTGCCGAGGGTGTTTGTTCAATGTTGATGTTCTGCAGTCAACACTAGATGCATCTACTATCGTCTCAACGCTAATCAGGCAGCACCAGAGAATATGGCAATGTGTCCAATCCTCGATCTTGCAAATCACGCGCCGACGAACAGTCATATCTTTCCTGTGCTGCCGTCGTCAATATTCTCTCCTGCGCCCGGCGCCCGTAAAAACAAATCTCATGGCCTTGGCGGTGACTACATGTTCCTATCAACCAGCGAGCGTTCAATCCAGACGGGCGAGGAACTCTTTCTCAAATACGGGGAGCACTCCAATGCCAAGCTCTTCGTCGAGTATGGATTCGTAAATGGGTGGTCTAAAGGCGACTGTCAGCGGGGCGGGTTCGTCGGCGAAGTGAACCTAAAGTATGTTGTCGAAGAGATATTCGAGAAACGAGGCGCTGTGGGTGCGTGGATGAGGAGTGTACTGGAAGAGGAGGGTTATTGGGGGTATAACATTTTACTATCATGTATGTATTCTCATACGGACACTAATATATTTCTTGGATGTCTTCACTCCACCTTAGAGACTGGACCATGCACTCTTCTCCAACTCCTGCGCATCCATCTTATCGACTAATGGCCGCACTGCGCCTCTATCATATCGTCTCAGAATCCGTCACCCAGCTACCTTCCGACCACGAGTCCTTAGTAGACGACTGGAGAAGAGTCCTCATTGGCCAACAAGACTTGATATCCTCTACGAACGAGCAAAAATGGCGAGATCATCTTGTAGAACTTTGCGAGCGGGTAGCAAAGAGTGCAGAACTGGGGTTAGGACATCTAGCGAGCACAGTGGAGCGTCTACGGGAGCGAGATACGCCGCCGTGGTTCAACTGGATGGTGGGTAATATTCGGCTTCTGTGGCAGGAAGAGCTGGAGGTGGCAGAGGCTGTGGCACACAGCGTGAAGGCTGGGGAAGAATTCTGAGACGCCGTACGATGTTACTACAACGCTCTACGTCAGCATAGAAAATGAAGTTCCAAGTTGTAAGCTTGTTGTGTCAAAGTGATCACAAGTTGCACTGTATTTATTTGTCAGGAGCTGGAAGTTAGCACGCAGGCTCAGTCTTGCGAGAGGACACCCGCAATTCTCGAGCGGTGAGCAACATCAGGGTCAAGCGCTTAGGGAAAGATTTGTCAGAAAAAGTGTCAAGACGGTGACCTCGCGGGAGCCATATGGATTGTGCAAGTAACTCGCCACATTGACTCGGTGTGTATCTGCGTAGTGCAATATCGCCAACAAAGCCTTCGCCACTCATTTTGTCTTGTATTCGACTGAGCCAACGACCAGCGAAAGTCCACAAACGACGGATCCTTCCTTTTCAGGAAAAATCCCGCCTTCGGCGCAGCCGGCAAACCGTGTTTCAACTCGTTTCGGCGCCACCGAGCGTCTTGCGAGCGCTCTCACGCGGCTGTGGTCTGAGCACTGCCAGTTCCCGCTCTCTGGCCTCTGTATAATACTCCTCACAGGCCTCCTCTGATCTTTCCTCTCTTCCCGCCTACGCATTTCAGTAGTAGGCCCCCTTCTTGCCTCTCGGCCACCTCTGGGCCCTCCTTTACGACTATGTCTGTGCCGTTCCTTTCCTCGCGGGCGCAGATGGCCTTCATGGGCACAGGTACGTTCTGTCTCTGGAACTCTATCCGTTGAAGAAGCTCATGTTCTTGCGACAATCTAGTTATCCTGCGTTAGTTGAACATGATCTATCCCGGAAGTCATATCGCATGCTAATATGAATTACAGAGGGAGCTGTGGTCCTTGCTATGGTCTCCGCCGTGTTCGCATTTGTATGTGGCTATCCCCTTTAACCTCTCAGTGACGGTTCTGATTGCGCTTGCTCTCGATTGTGTAGGTCAACGACCGAGTGGACTTGACACTACCGCAATACAAGACAGTGCCATGCTATCTTGCACTTTTCGTCCTAGCCATGTATGTTCACCGTTCATTCAAACCTAAACCCCGTTCAATCCATTGACACCTCGTCAGCATATTTGAAATCTTCATGGCCTTCGACGCTCTAAGACTACGGAATGTCATCCAACTTATTGGGATCCTGGGTACGTTCGACTCAACTATGCGCGCTGTCCATCCGCAGTCTCATCAGACGGTCTCACAGGTTTCCATCTGGCGCTTGTTGTCTTCGCCGCTATCCAGGTGCACGAGACGAAGGCCGCCGTAGTCAGGCCAAACCCAACAAGTTCCTCTGTAAGCTGCTATCCCACTTTGATACTATGTGATTCTAATTGAAGCCTGGTAGCAAGGGGACGGCATCGGTTCGCTATGGAAGCAAGTGCGACCGTTCCTCATTGTTTCACCCGTCATCATCGGTGCATCTTGGTTCTCATTGGTATATTGGGCAAGAGAGCTGTATTTCGAGTTCGGGTATGTCTCGATCTTGATATGTGAAGCGCACGTGGCTGACAACTCTCGTTCCAGTTGGGCCATCTTCCATGTTGTTGGCGCAAACCCAGCCTTCAAAAGTTTGTCTACGCGCATTGCTTACGCTGATCGCACTAACTCTTGGCAATAGCTATGTATCAGTACTACCAGATCATGATCTGTCTGCTCAAGTTCGATTTCTTCTGCTTCGTCGGCGTTACCATGCAGGTAAATGAGCTCATTTGCGTGGGCGAGCTGCTTCTAACAATGAAATATACAGCTTTTGATTCTCGTCCTTCAAACCGATTCCGCAGAGTTTGGTCTGACCGTTGCGGCCATCCCGATCGTGTTGTTCCTGCTAATAGGCGCAGCCATTGCCGTCAGGAGAGAGATAAAATGGTGCGTGTAGCCGTGGATCATACTTTGCGGTAACTGACCAATGTCACCAGGCTCATGTCCATCTCCCTCGTGCTCATGTTGGCGTCTGAAACATACTGTAAGTCATGTGTTCGATATATGCTATGTCCAGTCACTTACGAGATTTATCGTTATGTAGTCAGTTCGTGATACCACTACTTGCTCGGATACACAAGGGACTCACACCTTTTACACAGTCTACAAGCTTGTGAGATTTTACGAGCCTGCATCCAGAGAGCAATATCAGACGACACGAGCGACGCTGACAACGTTCAGTACGTAACATGTCTGTAGAAGACATCTGCGCCCTAACATCTCGTACAGCTCTCGTCGCGTTCCTGCTTCTCTTTGCGACCTTTGCAGTCGGTCTCCGCTGTTTCTCGGACTTTGACAAGGGTCTCCTTGCCTCCAAGACGCATGGTCAGTCGAAAAAGTTTACATACAAGCTCACGAAGCTCAATGTCATTGATGACGGTGATTGCTCTCCAGATGTTAACAAACGACGCAACAAGTACTCATCCAGTGCGCTTGATAAAATAACAGACCCGAACGACAAGCGATACACTGGCGGCAACGAGCTTGCACCTCGACTATCAATCGAGTAAAGCAGTAGAAGATATCTGGGTCATATACTATTGTGTTCGTCACGAATCTTGATGATACTCTCTCCGTCCGTAATACACTTGCTTCACCCCTTTTGACGAGGTACATTACTGCATACGAGGCAGCCGCATGGCTGGCTGTTGGCCATATTTCTTTGTTGGATTCAGCGCGTAGTTGTGTCATGGACTTTGTTCTACTTCTCATATATTCGTGCCGCTGTTCTGATTGCGTATACTACCTGCCTTGTATGGGGTTTAATTTATTCTTTCTATGTTTGTCTCTCATTTGACACTCTCAATATATGTTGGCTTTGGCCTGCAACTACAAAGATGATCATGATCTCGCGAATACCGCTGCCCTAAATACAAAAACCTATAGACTGGCAAAGACTGCCATCATTGCGGGTGCCATTAAGAGAGTGAACACTGATGAGTGAGCAGGTGCTCCGCTGGCCTGTACGCTGGGATAATGCACATTGGAAGTACTGTTGTTGTCATCAAGGAACGGGCTATGCGAAAGGGCCGATTGCGCTTGAGGAAAAGCCTGGATGGGATTGGTTGCGTTGACACACTGGTCTGCTACAGCTGTGTTCTGTATCTCAATACTGTGTCCATTGAAGTGAGTGTCAGTGGCGAGACAGTCCAGACAATAAACTCACGGTAAGGGTGTGATAGTGAAGTACGCAGTGCCGTTAATATGCGAGCCTTCGTAGAACGTCAACTATACGTGGTCATTCAGTCATCAACATTCCGTGTCTTCCAGCCTGCAGGCAGTGGGGTGAAACTCACATTGTAGTTGCCATTCTTGATACAGGGATCAATCACCCAGTTGATATGCTTGACGGTACTTTGCGGCTCCTGTTCGAGCAGTCCTGGGCCGGATGAGATTGTCTGGTTGAACGAGCTCTCGTACGAGATCAAGTAGACCTCGAGGCTATCGTAGTGCGTATCCAGGCCTGAGTTCGGGTCTGCCGCGGACTGGGGGATGTGACCGTCTCCGGAAATCTGGTCACCACGTTAGCACGAGAAATATAGACTGTAATGACAAGTCGTACGTCTATGGCAACGCTCTGCGTCGCGCCTGCATGCAAAGTTCTGACGGGACCACGAAGGTGAGCTACTTGATTCTTCACTGGCATATGGATGACGCTTACGTTCCAGGCTGGGGCGCATCAACGATTGCGAGACCATTAGTGAATATTTGACCGTTTACAATGATCTGTGCAGTAGCCTGCTGGAGCCCAAAAGAAAGAGTGACTAAAGAAATGAGTGTGGTGAACATCCTGGTATGCGGTGACTACGGAGACGGGATATGGTTTTGTTGTCAAGTGACTGTCAAGCTTGTCATCCCTTCTTATCTTCCACTTTTCTCAGACCGCTCAGTGATATTGACATGGTGATTTGTTCGGAGAATTAGCACGGCAGAGCTGGGGATGCCGGCCACAGCAGTTCATTTTGACCGTCGTCAGGAACAGTTGGGACAGATCCCCTGCTTGATCCGTGACAAATCACGTGTGACATGATCGCGTCGTAACGCGTCGCGTCGCGTCTTGCAACTGCACCGTGACCTGCAGCTCTCCCCGCCACAGCAGCGCTGCACTAACTATGGATGACCATCCCGACCCTATCTCGCAGTTCTTTCCAGACGTAGAACCAGAGTCAGTGGACTTGTATGCCGTACTGTCTCTGACCTCCGACGCGAAACTCGATGAGATCAAGAAGGCGTACCGCAAGCTCGCGCTGATACATCATCCAGACAAGCACGCTACGGGCGACGATGAGGTGAAGGTGGCAGCGGCGTTGAAGTTTCAGCAGATTGGCTTTGCATACACGGTTTTGAGCGACGAGAAGAAAAGGGAGAGATACGATAAGACAGGGCGCACAGACGAAGGGTTCGACCTAGGAGCGGGCGAGGATGGATGGGAGGCATACTTCGAGGACCTTTTCGAGAAGGTGACCAAACAGAAGTTGGACGAAATGAAGCAGGAGTATCAAGGTAGTGCCTTTCGCAGCCCTATCTCGAGGGTGATATTGACGCGTATATGCAGGGTCTGAGGAGGAAGTGGAAGATCTCAAGCAAGCATATACGGAGTTCGATGGCTCCATCGGCACGATAATGCAGCACATTCCTCATTCAACGTTTGAAGACGAAGCTCGCTTCATTGTCATTATATCAGGGCTTATCAAGAAGGGTGACCTCCCCTCGCTGAAGACGTGGGAGAAGAGTGTCAAGGACGAGAAGGCCAAACTCGTCCGCAAGAAGCAGGGGGAGAAGGAGGCCGCAGAGGCGGAAGAACTGGCGAAGGAACTCGGGGTGTGGGAGGAGTTTTACGGTAGCGGAAAGCCAAGCTCGAAGCGTGCGAAGGGAAAGGGCAAGGGCAAGGGTAAAGCGCAGCCAACGGAGGACGAGGACGAAGACGATACATCAGCGCTACAAGCCTTGATCCTGAAGAAACGCAAGAACATGGACGGTTTCTTCGATAGCCTCGCGGAAAAGTATGCGGAGCCAGTAAAGAGTAGCAGGAAGAAGCGAGGGAAGGCTGCGGATGCTGACGAGGACGAGGATGAGGTTCAAGCGTCGCCGAAGAAGCGAGCCCGCAAGGGCGTGCCACCTCCTCCTGATATCGACGACGAGGAATTTGAGAAACTCCAGCAGACGTTATTCGCTAACAAGTCGAAACCAGCGTCATCATCGAAAGCAGAGACACCTGCGAAGAAGAGCAAGGGTAAAGGGAAGAAAGCGAAGTAATGTATGCCTGTGATTTTCTCCGCAGTTTCCCTCTAGGTTTGGCGTGCGAGATCCTCCGGACGTTCATGTAGTGTAGTGTATGCTTTATAGCAGTCGATAATCCTAATTCATGCGGAAAGGTGCTAACAGCAAGCGAATGCACTAAGTATAGTAGCATTACAGGTATCGTATTGAATCTATCCCCAGGCTTCTCCGCGCATGTATGATCGCTACCAGCTCCTTTATAGACTCCTCCAAGATCACGATATTGTCGAGTAGTGACGACAGCGTTACTGAGCTGACACGTTGCGGCTGCGGCCGCTCCTGCTCTTCATACGCCTGAGGGGGCTCTGTCGAGAACGTCGCTTCTCCGCCACCCCACTGATTGGACGAAGTGAAAACGTCGTCGTCATCGTCGTTCCACTGTTTCGGTCTCGAGGGTGTCCAAGGGCCGGAGGACGGTAGAGGCGCGGCAAACGGCTCGACCACAATCGACCCTGTTCTACGATAATGAGGACCGAATGGACTGGTCTCAACCTTGCCCCCTTTCGAAGCTGTTGCGTCGATAGACTGAGTCTTCGGCGTCCTTGCTTTTCTGGGAGACAAAAAGGAAACGAACGAGGTCGACGTCTTAGCTTTCGGCCTAGGCCGGGGCGTGACTGGCTCAGCGGGCGTTCCTAACGACGGTGTGGATGGGATGCTCTTGGGTGAAAATGCGCCCTCGAGTTCCAATGCTAGGTTCAAGGCGTCTGTCAAGTTCTCAGAGAAAAGCAGACCCTGCCGTCGCTCCCGCAAGAACTGGTCAAAACCGTCGACGAGTTGTCTATAACGCTCTAGTTGGGTGACTAGGCCGTGGAGGACGGTGTATACAACAGGTCTTGATTTCTCGTCAAGGCTGGAGGCTAGGAGGATGTATTGTCCCGACGAGAGTTGATCATCTATTCGCCAGTCAATCGAACGATCATCACCGTCGTCCTTAGAGTCCATGTAGTCGCCTACTGTTCGTTTCTGCACGCCTTCGCCGTCTTCCTTCAGCGCAAACGTCAGCCATCCTGCCAGCGAACGGTCCGGACATAACGCCAGTGTAGCCAGGACCCCTGTTAACGCCATGTTGAGCGCAGGAGAATTGGAGAAGAATCTACCCAGTGACTCAAGCAGCAGCAAGAGTACGGGATCGTTCGAATTTAGTCGGTGCTTAAGGTTGGCCCGTTCATCAGGTGGAATGTACTCTTGGGTGCACGCATCGTTCTGAATGGAGAACAACGCGTCCCGAAGATAGTGTTCGTAGCCCGTGCTGAACGTATCTTCGTTGTGATTGGGATCCACTCTCGAAACGAGGGCCAAGTATAAGGCCATCTCCCGTTCATGTGTTGAGTAAGAGGTATCGGGTTGAACGAACAAGGCAGGTGCGGGTTGAAGAGGTTCTTCAGTTGCAGCATCGGTATCAGTTGCACCAGGGTATATAAATACGTCGTCTTCGTCTTCATCTGCGGTTAATGAGGTTGATACATCTCCGATGGGAGGGGGGAGGGCGATGGGTTGTGGGAAACTCGTGGCATGCGGATCAATGACGACAATGAGTAGCTTGTCCACCGATGTGTGACAGTATTGATGAAGCATAGATTGCAACAGCTGAAGGGCAGCAGTCACTGTTGACAATGATGTGGAGCGTAACGAACTGAGTAGGAGGTCCTTGAGCGTAAATCGGCCCATCGAGGTGAAGTACTCCGATGGCTTCCTTGAATGAGGAGCCTCCATCTCCAAGAGAACCATTGCAGCGCTTTTTCGTCTGCGCATTCTCGCCGCTCTCCCAATAGATCTCGTGGTAGGCGGCACGTTGGCGCTGAGGTCGAGCATAGCGTGGGGTCGCATCCTCGAACGAGTAAAATCATCTGTGTTGTCCTCGGTAGTGAGGAAGTCGACCAAGAGATCGCCCAGTTGTCCACTTCCCAGTGTCCGTATCATGATATCGATGTATGACATAACAGCAACAGCACTGCCGTCGGTATCAGAGCATTCGAGGATAGAAGTATACAACACATTCTCGAAGAAGACGCGGCGGACTGCATCAAGGATAGACTGCACAATCGCCGATCCCAGAAGTGCTGAAGGTTCGAGGTTGCCCTCAATAGACTCCGTCGTGACATTGCGACGCAGCACATCTTGAAGAAATTCAAGTAGCTTGAGGAAATGGTCGAGGCGTGACTTGAAGTCGGGATTGTCAGATTCCTCAACACCCATCGCGCGACTTTTCTCCTTCTCGATCTCCTGCTTCTCGAGCGCATCCTCGGACAATTCAGTAGCGTTTCTGCCTAATACCATCCCAGATGATTGAGTTGCTTCGGACTGAACAGGAGGGTTGATCTCAAGCTTCGAGGGTAGAGTGGAGTATACCGCAGCGAGACCAGCAGCCAGCACATCAGAGAAGTCACCATCGACGATATACTCGGCTAGAGCCAACGCGGCATCGGCGTGAGTATCGAGATTCGACTGGCTGGAGGATACGGAAGAGTCGAGATTCTCGTCGGTAGATGACTTCGATATAGGGTCTATTGGGGACATAGCCACATCAATAAGGAATAGTAGTCCTGCGCGAGCAAAGTCTCCGATTTGACCCTCGCGGTGGACGAATCGAAGGAGGTAATTGAAGAGCAGGAACTCGTATTCGGCTTTCCTAGCGGGGGGAGCGGCCGAGGGTGCGATATCCTCCAAGGACATGGTCGCATCGGGGTCATGAATCGCTTCCGCTATCACCTCTGTCTTCTCTGAGAGTTCAGTTCCGTCCGAAGGGCCTGATGTTTCCTTGACCTTCTCCTCGACTTCCTTTTCCTCTTCTTCTTCTTCTTCCTCGTCCTCGTCCTCTTCTTCGACAGAGAACAGAGGCTCGGGACGATACCACTGCTTATCGTGGAAAAATATCATGAGCAATTCGCGATAGTTTCGTATACGACTGCATAATATGCAGAGCAAGTTGACCACTAGCCAGAAGTCAGGGAAATGATAGCAGCAGGTTGTCAATGAACTCACGGTCTTCTTCATATTCAGAGGGCTGACTTCGTACTGATGTTCGTGCGGCACCGACCACACGGTTACGGCCATCAAGTTGTTCCTGGATATCATCACCAACGCAGTTGCGGAGAAGACGTAGGACAGCCTTGTGTACGGCCGAGTGCACCAAAAACTGTTCATCGAGGAGTACCACCATATTCTGAACCGAGCGCAGTACTTCGGCTTGTATACCATAGGGCCGATCTGATTCGCTGAGCCTTACGAGGGTCCCTAGCACATCTGCACTTGTGCGTCAAGCCGACCGTCATTACTACGGGTGCAATAATGATATGGGTACGCACCATTCTTGAGCAGGTATTCTAGACAGCCCCCGGTACCACTGCAGTATGCAGTTAAGTTCTATTCTGGGCTGCTGACCGACTCATGATTCCACCCACCCTTCCTCTGTTCTTGCCGACTCCCATACCAATGCGTCTACTAGGGACTTCAGGTGTGCCGGCACATCGGTTGACTTGATCCCTCTTGACAGCTGCCTTTCATCTGGATGCTCTAGAGTATTCTAAGCTGCGGTCATTAATCAAGGCAGCTCAGATTACATCTGTCTAGCTACCTTTATAGAGGTCCACGACTTATGGAACTCGAGAGCATGGTCGACCTGGTGCCCCGGTAAGTATGTTTGGTTGTAAGGAGTAAGATAATTAAGGGTGTGGCCACTTACTTCGACTTTGGAAGTCGGCTGACTACCTGGTCTGAGAAACTTGGAGAAGTAGTCCATGCGCAATTCAAGTTCGAAGATTACAACGGTCACGTCGCTACATCAGGCGAATAAGCGCCAATTAATTACCTGGTCACATGACCGAACACAAGTGTCGTTACGCGCATGCGCAGGAATGTACAGATATCGTAGTCTGGGCAGTCTAGGTGGCCTTCTAAATCGCGGTACGTATGCAGCTCAATTTGACGTTATGCAGATCAAACAACAGGATACAGTATGCGCTGTTAGGCTGGTGCTTAGTGTAACTTCTAGAGGGACAATTGTGTATAGCGACAACAGATTCCAATGGTGTATGAGGTATAAATTAGCATGCGTGATTATGTTATAACTAGTACTGCTATGTGGTAGGGTATCTTCTTGTCGCAAGGAAAATATACCGAGATCTGAGTAAACGTTCAATACACTGGCAATACGCATCTGACGGCCAAAACGTACATGAACATCACGGCATCTCTCTTGTGGGAGGGAGGGGAGAGCACCGCACTTGAGACTATAGAGTCTCCCGGACGATAGCTGTAAGGACTGTCACACTAGAAGGGAATCAGCACTGCTTGACTGAAACATGACAATGAGGAATGTAACTAACTCGTCCACTTTCTGTAGTTATAAGGGACAGTTAGCCATCGAGATGAATGGTTGGCATCAGAGTGCTTACCCCTCCACGAAAGTACATCCCCTCTCGAGCGGCCGCGCGTTCAAAGGGACTAACGCGTTTCTTGTTTTTCATGCACAGTTGTGCATAGTTTACAATTCGTTCTGCAATTGTCTGAGCCTGAGCCTCTTCCTCGCTCTGGATAGTTTGATGGGTTGACGAAGAATTCGTAGGCGGTGGAGGAGGAGGTGCGTGTGCATATTGTCTGGATACAAGTGAGCATATTGACACGAGCTCGGTAGGAAAGACGTTGTCCGAAAGACCGTCTGTCTGGTGAGACGACATTCGTAGCGTCAGTGCTCTGTTTGCGATATAAACACGACTAAAACTGACAAATAGTATTACGATATCCCCATCTATAAGCTTGGTCTCGTACGTGTCTGCGTCCGTTGCTGGGTCGGCACACATGCCCCCGCGCAGCCTACCCTTGGCAGGTATCTTCGACAATTGCCTGAAAACATGGGTTGGAATTTATCAGAAGTCAGAGTTCCCTGGTGCTCACCTTGGACAGTTGAAGTAGTGAGTCTGAGCTTCCTGAAAATGTATCACCGACGATGACCGTATTATACAAAACCCACTGTCGCCTAGGCTTAAGACAGATGTCAGGTCAGCGCGCATAACAGGGTTTATGGTTATCACGTACTTCGCTGCTCGCAATATGCCTGTAGCCGCGTTGAGATTGACAACGCATGCAGTACTCGACCCCGCCAACACAGCCCGCTCTCGCAAGACACCTCCATGTGCCAAATCCATGCACTCCATCGGCGTCAATTCCCAGCCCTCGACTTGTTCGCGCTCCGCGTAGTCTTGCGTGGGGTCTATCTCTGGCTCACCTGCCCAGCCATTTTTCGCATAGCGATGTGCGTGGAACATCAAAGCTTGAGAGAACATTGATGCGTCCACTCCCGAGTCTATCCATCCACCAACTCCGTCTGCAATCCCCAGTGAGACGCCCTGCAAGGCGGCCAGAAAGAGGCAAGGACGGTAAGGATCACACTGAATTACGTAGATAAACATGTATCTACCGATTGATTGCGCATCTATGGGCAACGTTGTGAGTTAATACCAAGAACCAAGTGTGTTCAAAACAGACCGACCTCCTGGATATAAAAGAAATCTTCGCCAATATGTTTCCCCCCACCACCATTTGGACGCGAGAGTACATGGTCCCTCCATACTGCTACAGGATGGTCGCTCGCGAACGGTTGGTTGATGACCTTTCTATCACGAGGATTGAATGGCTTTCCGGCCCAGCTTGCGCCGACGTGGAATCTGTACGGCCGTGGCAATGATGACATCGGTCGTGTGTGCTTTGGGATGCCTGTTGGTTGAGGCCATAGCGAAGCGCGGTGGATCTGCCTGAGGTTGTTCCATGGATGTACAGGTCGCATGAATACTGCGGAAATACCTGCAATTTGAGGCTATGGGCGGGGGAGCGAGGTAAGCAGGTAAAGTTAAGCGTGACAGAGGTGTGAAGGTCTGTGGACTAAATAATTCGAGTACTCCTCCAAGATCTCAGATCTCAGTGCGCGTCCGTGGCGGATCAAAGTTCGCTGTTCCGTATCCTCACTCAGATACGGTGTCCAGTGGTCTCACCGAAACAACTTAGCAAACTTAATCTCAGCCCAAGCTGCGAGTCGAAGGAAGGTTTATATTTGACAAGCTCTCAGAGAGCATTGCAGAAGATGCACGAATAGTTTACATTGTATCGCTTCAATTTCGTACTCTTCCATTTCGATACTCATGATGCTGGTCAAGTTTGACATCGATATCGAACCTGCAATCCCCGCTTCGTGACCATTCTAGGTAGGCTACGTAGGAGCAACGCGGAATCCACTGTAATGGAGCTGGTGATCCTCCGGCTCTGCTCCATGATCCATAAGGGTTGAATGTCGGCTTTGCAGGGATGATGCTGTATTTCGAGTCGAGTGACGACGAAATGTTCTTCCGCACATTCACTGAGTAAAGGATTGTCGAACTGGCAAAGGTCCGGCCTGACACAAAAGCATTGTGGAACAGCACAGTTGAACGCATGGTCCAGTTCGCATAGCACCGGGATGCAACTATCGGGTGCTCCATCCCTTCCAATCGAACCTAACCTCCGACCTCTTCCGCTTCCCAGAGACGACTTTACCTGCCTCTTTAGATGTCTTAGCGTTGCGCTCTACGTCACAGCCTGCGCTCACGGATCCAACGGGGCTCCTTTCAAACCCCTTGACGGACCCCGGTAAAGCTTGTGACGGAGCTTGACTTCTCTTCGCCGTCTTTTCTGCAAATACCGAAAGTTTCATTTGCTTTCCACTAGCGACCGACTTGGGTGTCGTCGCGTCAGACGTAGTCGCTCTTCCTTTTACATGCTTGGATAGTTCCGGTGGCCGAGCGGGGATTGCCAGTGTGGATATAGGTCTTAGAGGCTTCGTGGTTGGTGGAGGTAATGGAAATATGGACGTCTGTGGGGTCAGCTCGTCTTCATCCATCTTCACCGACGCATCGTCATTCAGTTGAGTCTTCGGCTTCCCAGGAGTAGCAGCGTGGGCGGCGCCAGCGCCGAGATCCTCGTTGGCAGCAATATCGTCAAAGGTGCTTTTCTCCATCTTACGCAAGAAAGGATTCCCAGAGGCTTCCGCCACATTCGGTTTGGATCTTGCGCCTATCTCTGGCGCACTTTTACGTCGACCAACCATACCCCATATTGCTTGAACCGCCTGTGTTGCCTGTCCCCTACGCTTAAAGTCTGTTGCTCCCATGAGTGCCTCGTCGATCTCGAATTTCGTTCGTTTCCCTGCGGGTCTCGCCGGCCGGGAGGCTTGAGAACCATCATCGCGAAGGGTATCTAACACCAACCATGGCGGAGGTATACGGTACAGTGTAAGCCCCACTAATGGTCGTGACTGTACGCTGGCAGGGATGGCGTGTATATCCGGAGGTAAATCTTCAGAGGGGAGGAAGTCCGGGTGCGAGCGATAGAAAGCCAACGCAGCAGCGACCCCATTATTTCGCAGAGCCTCCACTTCGGCAATTTCGTTTAGCTCATTCATTCTGGATGAAGGCTCGGCTCCAGGGTGCTGGGATGAAGAGGGCATGGTCCAGACCCGGCCTTCTAGATTCTCTCCTGTAAAGACGTCTCGAGTAACCCGCGGGGGCCTCAAGCGTGAGTCGTCCATTATGTTGGTGGTGCGATACGCCCACATGGGGCGATCAGGTCGATGGTTTAATGACTGTACTTGAAGAAAGAAAGGTTCCATGTGCGAGAACAAGGTTGGTTCGTTTGAATATCCATCTCTGGGTATTGAAAGACGTGATAGTTCCTTGAGGATATCTATCAGTGGCGTAGGGTGATATAGCTTATGATCTGCACTGAGACGGAACAGAGTATCATGATACGAGAAAGGTGTACAACGTGTCCCGCGCAGGTCTAAGGATAATAAACGTTCAGCTCACAACGCCGAGCAGTAGATAGCCACTCACCGATAACCGAGAGTAATGGAAACTGTTGCAGGCTCTCGTATACGTCATTCTTGACATTCATACAATCACGCAGTGTGATCACTCTGAGAGCCCAGGGTCCGCTGAGCCTTCGAACAGCGTCCTGTTCGTCCGGCTTGCGTGCAAGCGTCTTGGCCAATCTGTGCATTCCCCACGAAGTAATGGCTGTTGCTCCAAGGTCCAAAGCCCCGAGGCCGTGCAAGTCGCGCAATTCGAGAATGGTATCATCATCCACTTCGCTACATCCACGTAGATTTAATGTTGTTACAAGCGCAAACCTGTCTGTGGATGGAATCTGTTGCAACAGAGGGAGATAAATGTCGGAAAGCGGGAGCTTGTGGACGCGAAACGTCTCCGGGAGCCCCGTGTACAGTTGTACAAGGACGGCCCACAGGCGTGGGTCCAGGTATTGCAGAAAACCGGCATCCTTCGCGTTATATGCGTAAGAAAAACCCGGGACAAGCTCGCGGAGAAGGTCATAATCCCCAGACGCTTGGGGTGGTTCGTAAGTGAGGTGGACGTTACCCAGAGTGTATATTTGGTCGGGGAATGGGATAAGCTGACGGATACATAGCGATTGCAATGACGGAACGTATACCAGTAGGTTGGTGTCTTCTATTGATTCTTGTGACTCATATAAGCCAGGAATGTATCGTGGAAGAGAATAGCTAGTGATGGTTGTGCAGGCTTCGTCGGATGAGATAGTAGCCTTCTTCCGCCACAAGACGATCGGTCTGCTCATGTACTACACATATTGATCAGTACAGCGAGATGACATAACTTTCATGAATCGCTTACGGGGGTAGACTGGTCTCAAAAGAAGAACGAGCTTCGTTACAAGCATGCCCTTTGTTAGTAAAAGGACGAAGACGTTGGAGGTAGTACCAGTTCATTCCTGACACAAAGCGCACGACTCGAGCGGAAACACGATCACGTGCATTTCATGTGACCATAGCCCTGGCCCCCGTCGGACACAATAAAACATTATTCTGAAGTGCGACAGACAGGCATATCCGGTGGCCATGCCGCTGGCCTACCCGCATAATCAGCCCTTTGCTATCATCTAGGCTCCTATATAAAGGCAACAGTCAAGGCAGAAGACAGAACGTCGCGGTTTTAACGCTATGTCTAGAAGTAAGTGGCTTTCTTATAACATGTCGTCTTCTTCTCATCATGAGGACCTACAGTCGCACAACCTACTTTACAATACTATGGGCATGGTCGACCGTTTAAGCCATCTCTCTTTCAGGCCCCTGCATTATCCCCGAATCCCATAGTTGAAGCTGCTGTGAGAAGATTCCTCAGCCCGGATGCCAGACCAATATTTCAACGCCACTGGGATGAAGCTAAAGAACGCCTTGGACTGTGGAAGGCCGGGTTGACCTTGAGAAGCTTCGTGGAGAAGAACACTCAGGTGAGAGATCCGACCTTCACACCGCTACTGTTAGCTTAGCGCGATTACATGCAGGAAATTGAGCTTGATCCATGGGAGCAAGCTGCAAACGATGGCTCTAACGGCTCCCGGATGTATATGAGAAGCACAGGTTCTAACAACCCTCTGTCCTATGACTGCATGCTGGTATTATGCAAGATAGCCCCGACGACCTCAAGTCCCACCATCCTTCACGTAGAGTCCAAGACGCTGATCTCTGTGGGGGACGACGTTGTTTTCTTCAGGAAAGGGCGATGGTTCTACGCTGCAAGTCCGCCAATCCCTGCGTATGGACGACAATTGGAGCACTGGGAATACGTAAAGTGCTGGACGGCAAGGTTTACTTTGCCTTTTGCTGACCCCGAAGAACTTGTGAGCGAGGCTGCACATCAGGGTGCTGTTGAGATCGATATGCAAGTGCTATGAATCGTCGACGATACTTTATTCATTCATGTTGCAACATTAATAGAGCGTTCCTTTTCACTGTGATCTCGGCTAGTTATAGAATACTGAACCTCATAATTTCAGAAGGACTATCCCCCTCAAACAGTGCACAGGCATCTGACTTGATAGTCGGATGGGCACATTTCGTGATATCCGTCAGAAACTGTCGGAAACAGGTGATGCGCTTGGGCGGCTCCAGACATCGACAGCGATGAGATCCATAGAGCAGCACAGCAGAACATGCCATTGAGCCAGAGCATTCATGTCATCTATTCGTTCTATCCACTCGTACGTACCCTGTTGAACTGCATTGGCGGCCAGAGTATGAGTAAGATGGTCCCAGACTCTAGTAAGGCGTATGACTGAGATGACACAACGTTGATTTCCCAAGCTCGCTTCCTCTTCGACAACAGCAATCATCTTGTCCACAGACTCGCCTCAACGAAGGATATCAGCATCAAAACAAGAAACCCCCACGTAGAGACGGAACTCCCACGTTTTACCTTAGCGCCCAAAGCCGCTCAAGGCTCAATCCTTCGACCGCATCCTCTTCCTCTTCACTTTCTTTTGACTTTCCTCCGTGCAGCTGGTTTCAAGGCCTCTCCAAAGATCCAACACTAGTTGTTGCGGTCGCTTTCATTCGTTAATATCTCGCTAGCCGCTGGCACTACAACGTCACCCCTCGAACACTCTTCCACATAGACTTCAACTCTGTGCTTACCCCCATGGCAGGTCGTCCACCGTACGGACAGCCTCAGCCCGCAAACCCATTCGGAAATCCAGGTCCTTCGCCTTACTCACAACCAGCACGCCAATACTCTGCCGATTCACTGGGCGGTGACGTATATGCAAGTCGTAACGGCAGTAACGTTCCCCTTACCGACCCACAGGGTCACTATGGCGAACCGGGGAGATACAGCTCACAATGTGAGTACTTCAATCTTATGCTGCCTTCAGGGCGTTGGCTGCTTTGGGTTATTGTATCACGATGGTCTTGCCCGGAGACAATCCCTCATTATCCTAGTACCATTACGGCTCTATTGCCCGAGATCCTACCACAAGCATCATTGTCATGACCCAAGTCCGGATGCAGCATATCTACAATGCGGCGAACCCTCTACATTTATTTGCACCGTGCCTCGAGCATGAGCTGGCTCGTCTTACTCTGGTGCATGGAGTGTTCTCGAGGGCTACGAAGATTCAGCGTCCGAACATTCGACGCTCGAGCACCGATCGTTCTCATGGCTTGGACAGGGATTTGTCAAGGATTTACGTCATTCAATTACTAATACATATGTTGACAGCTGCGACGACAAGTTCAGAAGATGTAAACGATTATGGCTACGCCCAGTCCGTTGATTCGCACATGAGCACAAGCACCGCCGGGTATGGCCCAAACCCGTTCTCTGATATCCCTGGCTCCCGAGAGCCCTATCCCGCATGGGCCGCTGAACGTCAGGTCCCTATATCTGCGGAAGAGATTGAGGATATCTTTTTGGACTTGCAACAGAAGTTTGGTTTCCAAAAAGATTCAATGCGCAATCAGGTCAGTTCAAGGTTTACATTCACGGGAACTTCAAAATATCTGACCGGCTGAATAGTACGACTTCTTGATGCATTTACTCGACTCGCGGGCTTCTCGCATGACCCCGAATCAAGCCCTTCTAACTATACACGCGGACTATATCGGTGGCCAGCATGCGAACTATCGCAAGTGGTACTTTGCAGCCCAGCTGAACCTCGACGATGCTGTGGGACATGCTAACAACCCGGGCCTACAACGTTTGCGTAGTGTTAAAGGCGGCGGTGCGAAGCCGAAGTCCCTTGACAGCGCGCTGAATCGATGGCGGAACGCCATGAACAGCATGAGCCAGTACGACCGCCTTCGTCAGATTGCCTTATATTTACTGTGCTGGGGAGAGGCTGGTAACGTCAGGTTCACTCCGGAGTGTCTGTGCTTTATCTTCAAATGCGCCGACGACTATTACCGAAGCCCCGAATGCCAGAATAGGGTGGATCCTGTGCCGGAAGGTGTCTACCTGGAAACTATCATCAAGCCACTCTACAGGTTTATGCGTGACCAGGGGTACGAGGTTGTAGAAGGCAAATTTGTGCGCAGGGAGAAGGATCACGACAAGATTATAGGCTACGATGATATCAACCAGCTGTTCTGGTATCCTGAGGGTATCGCTAAGATTGTCTTAAACGACAACGTAAGTCTGTTCAACGCTTGAATTTCATACACAGCTCACATTCCATTGCAGAGCCGGTTGATTGATGTCGCCCCTCCACAACGCTGGATGAAGCTTAGCAAAGTCCAGTGGGAGAAGGTATTCTTCAAGACTTTCTTCGAGAAGCGATCCGTGGCGCACCTTCTTGTCAACTTCAACCGCATCTGGATCCTGCACATATCTGTTCTCTGGTTCTATACCGCATATAATTCTCCAAGGATCTACGCACCTAAGAACCAGGCGAATCCTTCTGCGCCTATGACCTGGAGTGTAACAGCCCTTGGTGGTGCTGTTGCCACCCTCATCATGATGGCTGCCACATTAGCTGAATTCTCCTTCACTCCTACCACTTGGAATAATGCGTCCCATCTTACTACACGGCTCATCTTCTTACTCATCGTCCTCGCTCTCACCGCCGGCCCAACCGTCTATATTGTCATGGTGGATGGCAAGCCTGGCCCTCCGACGAATATCCCTCTCATCATCGGCATTGTCCAATTCTTCATCTCAGTGGTAGCTACACTGGCATTTGGTCTCATTCCTTCGGGTCGTATGTTTGGTGACCGTGTTGCGGGGAAGTCGAGAAAGTATATTGCGTCCCAAACATTCACCGCGTCTTACCCTGCCCTCAACCGGTCTGCGCGGTCCGCGTCAATTCTCCTGTGGCTTCTGGTCTTCGGTGGAAAATTCGCTGAATCATTCTTCTTCCTGGCGTCATCGTTCAGCAGTCCCGTTGCTGTCATGGCTCACATGAAAGTGCAGAACTGTCAGGATAGGATCTTTGGTACTGTGTTATGCAGTAACCAGGTTCCGTTCGCGCTGTCCATCATGTTTGTTATGGAGCTGGTTCTCTTCTTCCTCGATACCTACCTTTGGTATATCATCTGGGTGGTTGTGTTCAGTATTGGACGCTCATTCGGTCTCGGGTTGTCTATCTGGACCCCTTGGGCCGAGGTGTACACACGTCTCCCCAAGAGGATCTACGCCAAGCTATTGGCCACAAGTGAGATGGAGGTTAAATACAAGCCGAAGGTACGCTTCGGGAATGTTTACCTGATTAATCGCTTCTGAATTGAGCCTCCAGGTTCTTGTCTCACAAATTTGGAATGCCGTCATCATTTCCATGTACCGTGAGCATTTGCTGTCCATCGACCACGTTCAGCGGCTTTTGTACCACCAAACCGAGCAAGGTGGAAAACGTACACTCCGGGCACCGCCATTCTTCACAAACAATACTGGAAATAGCGGAGACTTCTTCCCTAAGGGTGGGGAGGCCGAACGACGGATTTCCTTCTTTGCTTCGTCTCTGACCACTGCCATCCCGGAGCTTCTACCGGTGGATGCTATGCCGACGTTCACTGTCCTGGTTCCTCATTATTCGGAGAAGATTCTACTGAGTCTTCGAGAGATTATCCGGGAGCAAGATCAGAACACTCGCGTGACGTTGCTTGAATATTTGAAGCAACTGCATCCTGTCGAATGGGACAACTTCGTCAAGGATACGAAGATTCTGGCTGAAGAGTCTAGCGCATTTGATCCTACGAGCACGAATGCGAGCGAGAAGTCGAAACGTGCGGACGACCTTCCTTTCTACTGCATCGGTTTCAAGACTTCAGCTCCCGAGTACACCCTCCGTACCCGTATCTGGGCCTCGCTTCGTTTCCAAACCTTGTACCGCACTGTTTCTGGCATGATGAACTACTCGAAGGCGATCAAGCTGCTCTATCGCGTGGAGAACCCTCAAATCGTGCAGAGATTCGTTGGCAACACTGACCGACTGGAACGCGAGTTGGAGCGTATGGCACGCCGCAAGTTCAAATTCACGGTATCCATGCAGCGTTATGCGAAGTTCAACAAAGAAGAGCAGGAGAACGCTGAATTCCTTCTTCGTGCCTATCCCGACTTGCAAATCGCCTACCTAGATGAGGAACCCGGTAGCAACGGCGAGGCCAGGTTATTCTCCGTTCTCATTGATGGCCATTCCGAGATCGACGCGAAGGGCAAACGTAAGCCGAAGTTCCGAGTCGAGTTGCCCGGTAACCCTATTCTTGGTGACGGCAAGTCAGACAACCAGAATCACGCGATCATCTTCTACCGCGGAGAGTACCTCCAGCTTATTGACGCCAACCAGGACAACTATCTGGAGGAGTGCTTGAAGATCCGGAATATTCTAGGAGAGTTCGAGGAGTATAATCTGTCTGCTCAGAGTCCTTACGCGCAGTGGGGACACAAGGAGTTCTCGAAGCACCCAGTCGCCATCGTCGGTACTCGCGAGTATATCTTCTCAGAGAACATTGGTGTACTTGGTGACATTGCTGCCGGAAAGGAACAAACGTTCGGTACAATGACCCCTCGCTGTCTGGCCTGGATCGGTGGAAAGCTTCATTACGGACACCCCGATTTCCTCAACGCGACGTTCATGAGCACTCGTGGAGGTGTCTCGAAGGCCCAGAAGGGTTTGCATCTCAACGAGGATATTTTCGCTGGAATGACGGCTTTGGGACGTGGTGGACGTATCAAACATTCGGAGTACTACCAGTGCGGCAAAGGTCGTGATCTCGGTTTCGGGACTATTCTCAATTTCCAGACCAAGCTCGGAACTGGTATGGGTGAACAAATGCTCAGCCGAGAATATTACTACCTTGGTACCCAGCTGCCGATGGATCGATTCCTATCCTTCTACTACGGTCATCCAGGTTTCCATATCAACAACATTCTGGTTATTTACTCCATTCAGGTCTTCATGTTGACTCGTAAGTTGGGTCTTCCGCTTTTATTATGACCGATGCTAAGCGACCGTATCTTCAGTGGTTTACCTTGGAACCCTCAACAAGCAGTTGTCTATTTGCAAGCTGGATTCGCAGGGTGACATCCTCAGTGGACAGCCTGGATGTTACAACCTCCTGCCCGTCTTTGATTGGATCCATAGGTGTATCACGTCTATCTTCCTGGTGTTCTTTATTGCATTCTTGCCTCTGTTCTTGCAAGGTCTGTTGATGCGCCCATACTTACCAACCATGCTTGCTGATATAAATTTCTAGAGCTGCTTGAGCGTGGGACCGGCAAGGCGCTCATTCGTCTTGGCAAGCACTTTTTGTCGCTATCACCCATTTTCGAAGTGTTCTCGACGCAGATATATTCTCAGTCCATCCAGAGCAACTTGACCTTCGGTGGAGCTAGGTATATTGCCACTGGACGTGGTTTTGCTACTACGCGCATGTCCTTCACCATCCTCTATTCCCGCTTCGCCGGACCCAGCATTTACATGGGAATGCGTCTCGTTCTCATGTTGCTCTACGCGACAATGTCCATCTGGACGCCCTTCCTCATCTACTTCTGGTTCTCAGTGCTTTCCCTCTGCGTAGCTCCTTTCCTCTTCAACCCTCATCAGTTCAGCTTCAGCGACTTCATTATCGACTATCGGGAGTTCCTAAGATGGATGTCGCGGGGCAACGCGCGATCACATACGAGCAGCTGGTACGGATATTGCCGTCTGTCTAGAACCATGATTACGGGTTACAAGAAGAAGAAACTCGGTCATCCTTCTGAGAAGTTGTCTGGTGATATGCCTCGCGCACCCTGGCGAGCTGTCCTCTTCTCAGAGATCTTCATGCCCATCATCCAGGCTACGATCTTCATTGTCGCGTACATGTTTGTCAAGTCATTCCCTGATCCGAAGACAGGCAAGGAAAACCCCAGCCCTCTCATCCGTATCGGTATCATCGCAGTCGGCCCTGTTGTGTGGAACGCCACGATCTTGCTGGCCATGTTCTTCATCTCCTTGTTCATCGGCCCTATGGTGGCATGGAAGAAGTTTGGTGCCGTTATGGCCACTCTGGCACATGTGCTTTGTCTTATTGGCCTGGTAGCATTCTTCGAGCTATTCGTAAGAAACCCGATTCTCAGCTCGGGCGTTGCTAACTGGTTTCTGTAGTGGTTCCTGGAGCTTTGGGACGCATCGCACGCTGTGCTCGGTGTCATTTGCATCATTGCAGTGCAAAGGGCGATCCAGAAGATTTTGATCGCTGTCTTCTTGTCTCGTGAGTACAAGCATGACGAGACAAACATGGCATGGTGGTCTGGTCGATGGTACGGACGCAAGCTGGGGTCTTCAGCGTTCTCACAGCCGGCTCGTGAATACATTGTCAAGATCGTGGAAATGGCGCTCTGGAGTTCTGACTTCCTGCTCGGCCACATCCTCTTGATACTTCTGACGCCGCCAGTGTTTATTCCGTTCATTGATAGGCTGCATTCAACAATGCTTTGTAAGATCCTTCCTCTTATATTCGTCTACCATGCTGAACTTGTATACAGACTGGCTGCGACCATCAAGGCAGATCCGTGCTCCGCTCTTCTCAACCAAGCAGAAGCGCCAACGACGATGGATGGTACGTTTGCCAGCCCCTATCTTGGCAATCTATTGTACTGATGTTGTCTCAGGTTGTGAAATACACTGTGATGTACATTCTTGTGGTCGCCATACTCGCTGCTCTCATTGTTCTCCGTAAGTGGTTACCAAACTCAGAAATGACGGAATCCTAATACGCTTGTTTAGCTGCTCTCTTCCGCGACATGATCACCATTAATTGCACTGTCTGTCAGAACATTTAAAGGTGGTCCCCGATTTGCTGACTCTGGGTGGATCTGGTTTGATCCCCTTACGCATCGCTCTCGCTGCTACTGGCACATCCTCATTCGCTCATTGTACATTCCTCCATTTATCATACTGGTTTGGCTCACAGTTACGGATCATCTGTAATACCACTTATCACCTAGATCTAAAGCCTATTATTTCACACATTAAATCGCGAGCAAGTTCGCTTTCGGAGCCTCAAATCAGGAAGAATTCGGAGAAAGATGGTACGGCCGGCTAATGCATTGTCACATCAAGTATCTCCTTAGAAAACGCGAGGAACTACTTACCAGGACGCTGTCTTTCCCGGTGCCGGGCCTATTGGTGGCCTCTTGGATCGGTGCCAATGCTATCACTTCGGTAGCCTTGCTTTGGACGGATCGTCGCTGATTCAGACAATAGAGTCAGCCACGTGAAGGGCAGCAGGCGGAAAGTTATACCTTCAGGTCTCTGGTCTGCTTCCTCATGGCCTTGATGATGCTGTTGTTCTCCTTGTCGCGCATGATGTTCTCCTTCTCCTTCAAAACGCCTTCCCGTTTCTTGAACACGGACACCTCTTCCGTAAGACTGGAGATAATCTTCTGCAGTTGCTTGACAGTGAACGATGTTGATCCTTCCGCAAACGCGTGCATGGCTTCTTTGAGCTCGATATTCTCCCTCTCCAGCGCGTTGCATCGTTCGAACGCAGATATGGCCATTTCTTGCATTTCCTGCACGTTTTCCGCGAGAGACTTCCACGCATCCGCTTCAATACGCGTCTTGCGTAGGTCCTCCTCAAGCAGCTCCTTAGATTCCCTTAGCTGCGAATTCTCTCGTGTGAGCTTCTCGTTGGCGTGTTCCATTTCCGTGTCTTTCTTGTCATCGCGTTTCAGATTAGCGATCTCCAGTTCGAGTCGGAGAGTCTCCTTCTCGTCGAACATGTTCCATAACTGGCGATTCTTCCGCTTTATGATATCTTCCGTTTCTTCACCGGTGAGTCTCGCGCGGTCCATGTCGAAGATCAGAGTCGCAAAATGATCCGTGCGTTGCGCAAGTCCTTCTGTGCAGCGATCCGGTGGCCGGAGTGTATTAGACCGCTCGCTGGCATCCTGACGCAAATCAAGTTTCAAGGTACCAATCCGCTCGGTCAACGCTAAAGCTTCTTTAACCGTTGATTGGGCAAATGTTGCGAGATTTTCCAGTTGCATTTGTATGGCCGTTTTAACGCCCTCGTAGTCTTGTCCGAATGCATCATGGGCTGACCTTGGAGACTGGCGATGGTTGCAAACTTCCCCGAATGTGCGAGCGAAAGAGGTGAACAAGGATAGTGGTTCGGAGAATGACGCACGAAGGCCAGCAGTAGGAGCCGCCATCGATGAGAATCTCTGCTGTTTAGTCTTCGTAGATGGGAGGAAGAAGGAAACCAGAGATTGTCCGGCGGTCGTTTCATAAATGCGGGTACGGTGGCTGACATTGTGCGCCGCGATTGTGTCAGTGCGAGTGTGATCGACGTCGGTCAGCCACAGGCATCCGTGCAATCAGCCCCGTCAGAATCTCAAGCAGTGCACGCATGGGCTTCTGTGTGTCCCCGTGTGTGCCTTCTGGATCATTTCATACTCGGCCCCTAAAGGCGATTGGTGGTTTCGCGTCGGCGGAGAAAGCATTGGTCGAATATTGTCGACGGACACGCCCTCGTCTTGTAAGGATTGATTATCAAAATCATCAAAAATCTGTGATTGTCGCCATGAAAGTGATCTTCTACAGAACACATGGCAAACATCACTAAGATGTACGGGACCACACTCTCTGAGTAACACACAAGTGTTGGCATGACCAAATTGTAGCTGCGCATGAAAGGTGGTATGGAGAGGACAGCGTAACGCGGAGATGAGTTGTGGCATGCGATGTGCCCCGTCTTGGGTTAGAACCGCTTCCTGGCGGATTATTACCACCGAAACTGTCCTTTGTGCAGGCGTTGACGACGAGGTCTCGGAATGTAATGTATTTTATGGTAGCAACATTCACTACTTATGCGAAGGCTTCTCTGGTTTCTCGTTGTGGGAGCGCACAACATCCCGCGCACGTACATAATTACTCCACAGAACCTGCCACTCGGACTCCAGGGTACCTTCGCCAGCTTTGCCAATGCCACCAGCTCTGTCGGCACCGACGCCAGCCCAGCCTAGTGCACGCTCGTAGCAGTCGAGTGCCTTCTGTGTGGACCCGGGTGCATCAGAGCTTTCAGCAAGAATTCCCATCAGACTCCAGGCTTCTGCTGCTGTACGGCGAGCGTCGCGAAGAAGGCTTTTTGCTGGCTTCTTCATCGACACCGATTTTGTATAGGCTGGTATCAGGGAAGTTTCGGAGGAAGGAGGATGAGGAATCTTCGATCCTGGCGCATCGGGGTGTATAGATGGGAGGCCAGTCAGCGCAAGAGCGACTCGCTCGGAGGACTCGGCAGCCCGCGCTAGATACTCCATTGAAGCGACCGTCTTTTTTCTGAGTGCATAGAGAACCTCCGCGAGGTGTATTGACAGTAGCGCGGACCGGTGTAAAATGTAAAGTGCATGAAGAGCGTGTGGTGCGGATGTGGACTCGAACGAATCGGGCTGACGAATAGAGCGTAGAACGTCCAGGGAAGCCTCCTGTACGGCTTGTGCTTGCCGGAGGTGGCCCGAAGTTGCGTAAAATGCAGACAGGGAGACTAGCAGCGATATGAAAGTTCGTTGAGCTAGCGGCTCAGTGGGCGGTGTGGATGGTATGACGGGAGCTACATTCTCCGGCTGTGAACCACTCTGGGGATGGACGAGTTGCATTGCCCGAGCCCACCAAGTAAGGGCATCGTCACGGTCACCGAGTCGGTTGTTTACATCCCCCAGCTTGAGGGCTATTCGAGCAGCATCTATGGGTTTCTCCGGCAAACTGGCCCATACTCTTTCGTACTCCGAGCGTGCTTCAAAGAGCCCGTCGCGCGTCCCCATCCTTTCCATTACACTTGCATGTCGTGCCAATAGGTCTGAATAAGTCTGCGGTCGCAATTTCCCGGAATCCAGCACTTTGTCCGCAGTTTGCAGCGCAGTCGTCAGAAATGCTTGGGCATATTCCAGACGTGCCTCGATGGTGTTTAGTCCACCTCCGCCCGAGCCTCCCCTGCCAGAGAATGCGTTTGAGCCGATTATGCTACCACCAGAACCTGTCCCCCAATTCTGTGACATCCATGCTCCCCGTACGGTGTGTCGGCCAAAGTATCCCAAAGCTGGGTCGGTCCCGCCGCTTCGTCCCCCAGTCCATCCTTCTGCCTCTGCATCCCACTGCCATTTGCGCACCTCGGGGTCCGTCTCACTCGCAAGTTCGACCCTCTCCACCCATATGTGAGCGCCCTCAAACACGGTCCATGTCGTTACTGATACCACTAGTAAGCCAACTGCTGAGAATTTGAGCAAACGTCTGAAGAAGTCAATAGTGAACGTAGCGTTGTTCGTGAAGTGCTCGTGCATGTGTGGGATGGGCATAGGCTGCTCTACCGGGGCGGGTGTGGATGGTTTGTGCTTCCTGGACTCATATCGGACGAAAGTCTGTGCATTTCTCGGAATATGACGATGCGACCGGGATAGAGCAGTTTGTCGGATATTTCGCGAGAGCATCTGAGTGAATGGACAGACAGTCAACGATTGGTACGCATGCGCGCCTATGCGTGTACCGGAAGAACCACGTGATCATCGCTTGGCTATGATCAACTTCCCGGCCCGCTACTTTCGGAAAACCAGCTTGGTCACATCATCCACCTCTGCCAGTGACTGCCTCTCGGTGGTTCGCTTCTAGTCAGAATATGAAGTTCACAATAGATGACCTACCTGTAGGGATTGTTGCCATCTCTGAATCCTCATAGCTTACGTCGAGCACGCGTTTGAACAGGTAATTTTCCCCTATGACCGAATATACCCTGGTAAGTGGCATTGTGTATTTGTGGGTGACTTGCTGACATCGCCGCAGAACAGTATTCCTACATGTGTGATCTCAAACGAACACTTGATTCAACTGTGAGTGTCCGGTCTCGCAACACAACTTGACATTAACCAACGTACGCGTAGGGTCATTGCGTACTTGAAATGCCGTCAGGGACAGGCAAAACCGTCTCGCTTCTGTCGCTCATTGTATCGTATCAACAAGTGCGCAAGGCTGCCTTTATGCGTACGTTTGCTTATCTTACCTAACCCACCGCGTACCAGTTCTATCCTACGAAAAGAAAACTCGTATATTGCTCACGAACGGTACCTGAGATCGAGAAGGCGTTGGCCGAGTTAAAGCGTCTCATGGATTACAGAATACAATGTGCAGAAACGGAGGAGCAGAGAGAGCAAGAGCGCAATTTCTACGGAATCGGGCTCACCAGTCGTAAAAATTTGTGCATCCACCCTGAGGTCAGTCGGAGCACTGTTACCCTTAGGATACGTACCGCTGTCAGCGGTGTGCACCGAGGGGGGTCGAGAGAGATCGGACTCTTTCGCTCATGATGTCTTTCTCAACACGTCTGCATCTATAGGTCTCCAAGGAGAAGAAAGGAAAGGTCGTCGATGCGAGATGTCGGGATCTCACAAATAGTGCTGTCTGCCAGAAAGGCAGAGAAAACCCAGGCTCTGTCGAACTCTGTGACTGGCATGAGGTTCGCCTATTCATGTACAAGGTTAACACGTCCTCATCTTCCGTAGAATCTTGGAAAGCTGGAACCCGGGAATCTTATACCTCCCGGAATATGGACCCTAGCAGATGTGCTTCAATATGGTCGCGACAATAAAATATGCCCATACTTTCTCGTGCGAAGGATGGTAAGTAGCATGTGGCAGCTTACTATCTCACTCACACGCTATATAGATGCCATTTGTGGATATCATCATCTATTCATTCCACTATCTGCTAGACCCCAAGGTTGCAGAGCAGGTGTCCAAAGAGATGTCCAAAGACGCTATTGTTGTCTTCGACGAAGCTCACAATATCGGTTAGCCCCATGCACGTATACGAAACGTTATGGGTGCTAACGCAGAACTCCACAAAGATAACGTCTGCATTGAGTCCCTTAGCATTGATCTCACAAGGCCAATGTTAGACTCCGCTGCGAGAAGCGTAAATCGATTGGCCGACAAAATTGACGAGTAAGTTCATAACTCAATAACGCTCCGCACCGATTTAACCGGAATATGCTTAGAATCAAGAAAACGGACGCGTCTAAGTTACAGGATGAATATGCCAAATTAGTCGAAGGGCTGCAAGAAGCAAGTAACGATGAGGACGCGTTTATGACGAACCCTGGTATGTCATCATCTTACTCCTTCAGGACCTATGTTGTAACCTCCTCCACAGTTCTGCCAGAGGATTTGTTGAAAGAAGCGATACCTGGGAACATTCGTAAAGCGGAACATTTTGTTGCTTTCCTCAAGCGTTTTGTGGAATATCTGAAGGTCTGATGACTTCACAAATCACCTGATCCTTATGCTGAAATTTGTCCTGCATTGGCAGGTCAGGCCCGGTGTATCATGACTGTTCACATGCTGATAAGCACAGTAGACTCGAATGCGCGTTCTACATGTTGTAGCGGAAACTCCCCTATCATTTTTACAGCATCTCAAGGATATTACGTACATAGAGCGACGACCGTTACGGTAGATGTTCATCTGCCTCCGTACATCAGTTATCGCTAACCGGATATGGTAGCTTCTGTGCAGAGCGATTGCAGTCCCTGGTGCGCACTTTGGAATTGAGTCGCTTAGACGAGTTCTCTTCGCTGCAAAAGGTTGCTACTTTTGCAACTTTGGTTGCGACGTATGAGAAAGGTCAGACCCATTCCATCACCTAAAACCACCGCAGAAACATATCTAATAATGTCGTTAGGCTTTCTCCTCATTCTGGAGCCGTTCGAAACCGATAATGCGACTGTACCGAATCCTATATTTCACTTCACGTACGTGCTCCGTCGCTTGAGTGCCGTCCGATGAGATAACCTCTGTCTTAGGTGTCTCGACCCATCGATAGCAATCAAGCCGGTATTTGAACGCTTCAGCAGCGTGGTCATCACGTCCGGAACTATCTCGCCACTGGATATGTATCCGAAGATGCTACAATTCACACCGGTCGTCCAAGAGTCGTACCAAATGACCCTTGCCCGCAATTCATTCTTACCCCTGGTGTGTGCACTTCAGGGCCATCGATTCAGTGTCTTATATTAGTATTTAGGTCATAACGCGAGGGAGTGACCAAGTGGCCATCAGTTCTCGGTTCGAAGTCAGGAACGATCCGGCAGTTGTACGTAACTTTGGCAGTATCCTCATCGAATACAGCAAGATTGTGCCGGACGGGGTCGTTGCTTTCTTCCCAAGTTATCTATATATGGAGAGCATAGTGGCCGCGTGGAATGATATGGTCAGTCAAGCTTTTCCTTGTTCATGTGTGTTATCTTGACGTACGTCTCGCAGGGCATTCTGAACGAAGTTTGGAAGCACAAGCTCATTTTCGTAGAGACGCCCGACGCCAACGAGACAAGCATTGCCCTTGAGAACTATCGCAGGGTGGGCTGTCTCCGGCCGTTACATTGTTCTAGTTCTGATCTCCCCTATTGCCCCCACAGGCGTGTGATAACGGCCGTGGAGCCGTCCTGCTCTCCGTTGCACGAGGGAAAGTATCAGAGGGCATCGATTTCGATCACAATTATGGACGCGCGGTCATCATGTTCGGGTCAGTAAGGTGACGAACCGGTAAGTAGCCTTCACTGACTCTGCTACCCTATAGAGTACCGTATCAATACACCGAAAGTCGTATACTCAAGGCACGTTTGGAATATTTAAGGGACGCTTACCGCATCCGAGAATCCGAGTTCCTTGGATTTGATGCCATGCGGAACGCTGCGCAATGTGTCGGGCGTGTCTTGCGCGGGAAGACCGACTGGGGTCTCATGGTCTTTGCGGATAAGGTGATGGGCGGGATTGCTTCGGGCCCTTAGGCCGCTAACAATTTTCTCCTTCCCTTGCTAGCGTTTTGCCAGGGCCGACAAACGCGCCAAGCTGCCAAAGTGGATCAACCAGTATATCACGGAGACTGCGTCAAATTTGTCTACGGACATGGCGCTGACCCTGTCGAAGCTGTTCATGCGCACCATTTCGCAGAACCCTAATGAGAACCAGACGGGAATATCGCTGTGGACGCTGGAAGACATTGAAAAACACAAGGCAAAGCAAAAGGAACTGATGATTGTGGAGGCTGACAAGCAACAGCAAGACACAGCTATGGATGACGACGAGTACGGCGATGGAGACTGGGATGACAACGTGCTAGCACAGATCGATCTTGACGTATGAAAGCGGTGGCGGTGATGTGGTATGGTGTGCAGGTGGTGATGATACAAATTGTAAGGTAGCGTACGGTCACGTTATTAATAGGGGGCCGCCTCCCCGAAGCAGCCCGTAGGCATGCAGCGCCCTACGCGGGACATCTTGGACATTTTCCTGGCACCTGAGAGCGGATGAGTTTACATGGTCAGCCTCTGAGCACGATACACCTACCTCGCGCGACAACCGCTCGGGTTGTCTGTAGTTTCACTATGAGCACAAGCACAATGCGCCATAGCAAACAACAGAAGTACGTACGTGTAATAGCGTTTGCACACACATGGGGGCTTCGGCGGGACGCCACAGTCGGTAGGATGGGAGCTGGAGAGGTAGCAGGTGGTGCTCCCACAGTCGATATAGGTTTCGCCGGTGAAAGTCAAATGGCTGCACTCGACGCTCTTGTCGAATCTTAGTTGCCGGTGGCACATCTGTGGAAGTGAGATCGTGCATTAGCTCAGTGACGGGATACACGACCGGGGAAGGTGATCGACAGACTTCGGTTACAGCTCGACGGTGGCTGAGGGACGCTGGGTCGGCGGAGGTAGGAGATGGGATGGGGGGCTGAGGGTCGATGTGGGTAAGTTAGGACGGTCTATACTGGGCTCATTGGGCCTTAAGTCAATCAGGGAGGCCCAGCCAGATTTGTGGTGATCGGAACCGCAGGCTGGCTGGCTGCACCGCGCTAAGGTGCCATCTACTCGTCGTGACAGCCTCCTCCTGTTCCCAAAATCCTCATCAGAAATTACGGAATACGGCTGGCTTGCATGTGGGAGAATTTATCCAGCTGAGTTCCCGGCAACACAACGCTTGACCAGATAAGTGTGCGGCCACATCGTTCCGTCTCGGAGGTCAGCCTCGCGAGCGGTGAGCTCATTGCGGCTGGTCCTGCTCGCAGCAATCCTGGTGTGGACATTAAAAATGGCCCTCGTCGCCGGGGCCCGTGCAACAGAGTCGCAGTGATATTCACGGCGACAAAATGCGGTTCAGCCGTGGCGAGTGACCGCTGAATATTCTGGGCGCCACCACGTTAGATTCCGTTTAATTTCACAGCCCGACAGGACCAGATTCAAATCCAGATGCTCATGGGTTTTGCACCCGTACCCTTGATCTGGCTTCGGGACATTCATTCTGACATGCGCACGCTTCTAGCTTATTTCTCAATCCGTGAGCACTCAGGAGTCTCTTTGTTCAAGAGAAACAAACCGTCAGTGTCGCATGTGAGAGAGCCGTTATCACGCTTCTCTCTTCGCACAGTATAGCATGCTTCTGGAACTCGCCCAACAACAATCTGATAAATGCTCAGCGGAGCTGGTGTTTCCTCTTACGCAGCCGCTGAGGTGAGCATACCCTTCCTGGCGTAACAAGATTGAATAGAATACTCAATACCATTATTGTGCGCGGCATAGTTCAACAGACTCCTGCGCTAAGGACCGACTTCGGCTTCCTAGCATCCGCACTATTGCGTTGCCAAGGCAGTGCTTTCTTGTTGAGGCTTTTATCTTAAGCAGCAGTATTTAACAAGACTGTGCTGGTTCAATAGGCCGGTAGTCCCATGACAGGTAGGGGCGACAGCGCAAGCCACTGGAATGTTTCTCTCAATGTTACGTGACATTCCCGCTCCGTGTCATGACCTACATCCCTAATTCATTTCCGTTCGCGTATATGACAAAACCTCCCTTTCACCTACGATGTGCCGGTCCAAGTACGTCTTTATTTCGTCCAATGATTCAGTTCTCTGACCTTCTCCACGCTCGCTTGGTCAGACCCTCCCTATCTTTTCCGGCTCTGGCCTAGTTGTATCGAATATCGGTTAGTCTCAGACGGTTGACGCGGCGTGAACTCACCCTCTGGGTGCGTGTACTACTGTCCCAGGCCGACTCGTTTGGGCCTCAGTCGATCCGTCAGGCGGTGTTCTGTGACACTCAATTGGACGTTCAAATGGTGAGACCCATTGCCACTCGTGCGGAGTCCGCGCCGTTTGGACCTTGAGCATCAGCGTACCTGGCTTGCTTGGTAAGTTGCAAAACAGATCCGATCATTCGCTGATGCAAACCACGTCCCTTTCCTGCTACAGTAGGCTATTTCGACGGCTGCGATCGGTACATGACTCGTAGAAGGCTTCTTCAATCTCGGCTGTTGAGCCACGCTGCGTCGGGCTGTTAAATAAACTTTCATTCACCCAATATTGCACTCGTCCGTTCAGCGCTCTTCGAGGCCCAACTTTGCACCATTGTCAATCATGGCTTCGACATTCGTCCAGCGGATATGTTCGCAATTGGGTCGGATCACTGGCGCAAGACGATGTGTACTACATCGTGGTTCGTTTACGTGTAACTACACGTGGGTTTCGACCGTGTGCGATACGGGTTTTGATCCTGATACTAGAGCTGTGAGTTGGGCTAGATCTTCACCACGCACAATCGTAGACATATGCCGCCGCATCCAGGTTTAAATGGACGATTGACCTTTCTTCATTCAACTTGCCCTGATCTCCTCGGAGTTTATGGCTGTCTGGCTCACATGTACACCGTCTACACAAGCGGGGTGGTTGCCTGTACACTACGGAAACAACGGGTGAGTGATCAGCGGTGTATATATCGGGCTGCTGACAGAGAGTTTCATATCCAGTATAAGGCATAAGAGCCACGAAATCATTTTACTGAGGCATTATTAGGTATGTTCAGCCTATTTTTTTCTATTATGAGCACCTGTCAGGCCAATTTACAGTCACATGATCTCCCATCATGTGTCTGAAGACTCCGAGGTCACCCTCATCGTGAGGTCCATTCCACCTCACACGCTGGGCTCTACTCGGGAACTGCTCTCATATCCAACTCCACATGATCAACACCCACACCCACAATTTCACCTGACACGCCTACGCCAATTATTCCCCGAAATCTCCCTATTCTTTCCTTTTCGTGCACAAATCCGGGTTTGAGCGGGCCCGCTGGTGGGAGCATACGGGCCGTGGACACCAGGTCACAGATAATCTATCCACCGTTCTATATGCCCGTTGCAAGTACAGGTAAGCGAATTTGAAGAAGATCCGGCCTTATTTAGGCCGTCAAGGCCTGGTGGCGTTTTCTCCAGGACATCAGCCGGGCATGCACATGGCCATGACGGCAGATGAGAACTCCGCATCCTCAATGCCATACTGGACCTATTCTCTCGGGCTGTTTGGCCTCGTAGCGATCATTCGCATCGGCGTGTATAAGCCCTAGCCAAGGGTATTTGAATAGCAGAACCGCAATGTCGCAGTGGCATACGTATCTAACCGGGCATCGATATCTAGCGGGCAGAAACTGTCACCGATAGTGCAGGGTGAGCGCGGAGAAATGACCCCCTTCGAGTCGAGCATCAATTTATCATGCCCGTCAAAAAACCAAAAACCTAGTCGTATTTGTACGCAAGCTTCCCGTGCCATGACAAGGCTACTGGGTCACAGATATTTACCCACAGGTGTATTTTAGTTTTGACGGTGTCTGAGGTGGTGTGACAATCTGAATTCGAACCTAATCGATGAGAAGTGAATGAGGATAGCTTCTATATTAGAGACATTACATCGCAGACAGTAACTTTGGTATAGTTAGTGCACCAGAACCCACTCCTTCCCCATGTATACTAGGGATGCTATGACGCAGCTCCGTCCTGTACGGGTGTCGTAGCGACCGGAACTGGAGCAACCTCCTCCATCTGCGACAGATCCTCCTTCAGGACTTCGGTGATGGCTCGTATCGGCTCGCCCTTAATGACCTTCTTTACCTCTTCCGCGTCTAGCGTCTCATGCTCAACAAGAGCAGCAGCCAACTTGACAAATGAACATCACCGCATGAGCATAAATGGCAGATGTCAGAAAATGAAGATCTATGGAACTTACCCGGTGTAATTCCTGCTCCTTTTCCTTCAATAGCGCCGCAACTCGAGATTCCCCCGCTATGAGAAGACTGATAACGCAAGAGGAAAAGTGGGTGTGAGCATCAGTTTCGCAAGGGACCGAGAGTCCGACCGTGCGGTAGAGGAGAGATAATCAACCCGCTGACGGCATAGTCCCGGGAACCACCAAGGGTTAATTATGCTGGAGCCAGACATACCTTCGTACTTCTGCTTCTATTTCATCCAGCTTCTGAGGGCTGACCTGCTCATCTCGGTCTGTAAATGCGACAGGACCGATCTTAGACGAGTAACCATATCTCTGGTGTGGGAAGTAGATGCGACGAGGACCAGTCAGTGACGATGTTTTGGACAGCGTGTGGATGTCGTTACAAACCTTGACCATAGCTCTGGCAGTTCGGCTGGCCTGCTGAAGATCAGACGAGGCACCACTGGTCACGTTCTCAGCGCCGTAGACTACACGGGGTAAAACTGTCAATATCTTAATGGTGCACGAGGTAAATTAAGAACGTACTGAGCTCCTCAGCAACACGGCCACCCATACAGACATCGATGTCTGCTAGATATTCCTTCAGAGATCGTGAATATCGATCATCGAGAGGAAGTTGGCTGGTCTATTGGAGGACAGGCATAAGGGACGATCAGCGAGCAACTACGCCGAACGACTCACGTATCCGAGAGCATGACCACGAGGTATACATGTAACTTTGTGAAGCGGCATGGAGCCATCAGTATATAATGACACCAATGCATGACCTCCCTGTGAACAGCATTACATTGACGAGTCATTCGTATGAGGTCAGAACACATACCTCGTGATATGCGGTAAGCTTCTTAACGTGGTCACTGATGTAAGCACTCTTGCGTTCAGCACCCATGAGAATGCGGTCCTATAGATGAAATCCCCTTTCAGTAGTATTACATAGAAGATCACGAGTTCCCTACCTTCGCCCATTCAAAATGTTTCAAGGCGACGGCCGTGGCACCCTCACGGGAAGCTTGCACGGCTGCCATACTATAAGAGATACTCAGCTCCGGCTATAGATAGACGCTTGAATTGGTACTGACTTCACCATGTTCTGCAGATCCGCTCCTGAGAACCCAGGTGTTCCTCGGGCAAGAACCATCAGGTCGGCCTCTGTAGACTTACGTTGGTTATGCGCATCATCAAAAGGATAAGCATATGTGGACTAACCAGGTGCAGTTACGACGTTTTGCATGTGATGCTTGAGAATTTGGGTCCGGCCACGAACATCAGGGAGTGGGACGGCGATATGTCTGTCGAAGCGACCGGGGCGGACTAGAGCACTGCAAAACAACGTAAGAATCAATCCCTGAAATACTCCGAGAAACTCACGGGTCTAAGCTCTCTGGGAAGTTAGTGGCGCCAATGACGATAATACCCTCGTTCTGCAGGAAGCCGTCCATTTCCACGAGCAGTTGGTTGAGCGTCTGCCTCATGTATTGAGACTCTCGGTGAGATCGTTTGCCACCAACTGCGTCAAGTTCATCAATAAAGATGATAGCGGGCTGTTTCTTTCGTGCAGCTGCAAAGAGTTCGCGCATGCGCTTCGCACCGACACCGACAAACATTTCATCAAACTCCGATCTGTGCGAAACCAATGAGCTGAGCACAAACAAAGAGTCTCAGATGAGATACCGACCCAGACGCAAATAGGAAAGGAACCCCTGCTTCTCCCGCAACAGCTCGCGCAAGCAGAGTTTTACCAGTTCCGGGAGGTCCGGTAAGAAGAATACCCTTAGGTAATTGACCACCTAAAGTAGTGAATTGCGTAGGATCCTTGAGAAACATAACGACCTCTTGCAGTTCCTAGAGCAATCTATTAGCCGACTCTCAACACTACATAGTACTCGATACTTACATCCTTGACCTCATCGACACCATGCACATCGCTAAACTTGTAGGTCTTTCCGGCAGCAGGCTGAAATTCCGTTTGACGTGGGCCAGCCTTGATCAAGCCAGAATTCTCCATAAGTACGGAGAAGACCACCAGGATGACTAGATGGCGATAGGTGAGTCTTTGGATTTATTTACGCCGGAGGGGGAAACTCACAGAAGCCGGAAACAAGCGTGAGGAGGACAAAGCGAATGATGCCGGGTATCCATGAACCCTTCTCTGTGATGGAAGTTAGTAGAATGTGAAGGTGGACAATCAGCTACTTGCTTTCGCTCAGCTCAACCACAATAGGATTGCCCGGTACACCCCGTCCAGCATTCAATCCAGCAGCTATTTGACTTTGAAGTGCAGAAGACGATGCACTGGCGCCTTTGGAAGCTAGGACCAAGTTGGCTATGGCTTGACTAGAACTGATCGGAACGGCAGCAGGTGTAGGAGAAGAGGCGGGAACCGTTGCATCTACCTTTGTTGAACCGTCGAGGGTACCGGCCGGGATATCCGTAGGAGCCGAGGATGTTTCCGTCGAAGCAGCCTGTGTGGCCGCTGTACCGGTTGAAGCTAGCAGAGAATCCCGTCTACGACAAGCAGGGTTGACCGATTCTTGCTGACCGTTGCGGACAAGAGCGGAGACGTAATGGTTGAATGCCTCGTCAGATCGTAGAAGAGGATTTGTTGGGTCCTTTCGTAGGATGTCAGTAGAATTCTCAGTAGCACCCGATGGAACTCACGTGTTCACACATCCTCTCCCAACGATTTATGATAACTTCATAGCCTGACTTCTGATCGGTACCAAGTAGAGCTGAAAAAAGAGCGTTCTGTTTTGAAACATCTTGTGGATGTGTATTCGCGTCAGCTTCCAAGGCTGAGATATTGAGGATGACTTCGGGTGAAGGCGTGCTGTGAGATGGACGCCACAGGGAGGACAGTGACCATGAACGAGTGGGAATAAGGGTAACAATGGGGGAGGGTCTGCGGTGTAATGCGGGACTTGGACGCAATACATGTCCTCGCAGCAGCGCGGTTGTAGATAGAGTTCTGAGAGGGAAGCATGAATGCGTAGAGACCCTTGAGACGCGCAATGCGCCAACCAGCTAATGTACGATACGATGTTAATCCATAGTCTTCATTGAGCGAATTTGTGCTTACAGCAAGTGATACGCTCATAACGCGAGCTCAACAGCCTAAGCTGCCTGTGCCAAGTGGTAGTACAGGCAGGAGAGGAACGCAGAGATGAGCGGGAAAGTTGAGAGGACGGGTGGCTATGGCACGTGCCGACTGCCCGCGTCCGCAAGCGTCTTTGACCACGTCGGCCTTCGCTGATCCGTCTATGGCGCTTGACTTGCTCCGAGTATTGTTGTGCTGCCATACGGACTTCCGTTACAGTCTCGAAATTCATGAAATGCGCTTCAAATATTCAAGACAGCTTTGACATGAAGTTTATTGATTAGGTGCGTGCCATAGTATGTCGCGAAAGATTTTGACACGATGGCGTTTCTAGGTCCGAGAATGAACTCGCAGTCTTGCACCCCCTCAAGATGACGTGACAATATAGCGTAGGAGCGCACCTCATTCGCAAGACTCTTTGTGACAATGTATGAACGGCAATTTTAGATGTTGATTTGGAATATACCGTGCTCTTACTACTGGGTTTGCACTATCCGAGTCAATAAGGTATCCATTCTTGTCGCATGCGCCTACCAGACTGCAGCGTCACCAACGACTGTTCTCGCTTCACGGGCTGAAGACATTTGTGATCATGGCCCACTCTTCCAGAAATATACAACATAGGATGGGTTCTTACCCTAAACGGCCACGTGACTTTGGGTTTGGAGAACTGACGTCGATCAGAATATCAGCGAAACTCCACACCACTGCAAGCCGCCGTTCATAAAGTCGTGTACGTTTCAATATCAAATTACCTTCCTTCTCCAACTACCGCAGCATGGCCAAAGATGAATCTGAGGGCGACTTGACGAAGGTCATACCTCCGACAGAGTTGCATGAACCGGAGCTTCAATCCTTCTTCCAGTATTTCTTGAGAAGAATCGCGTCTCATCGCAATAAGGCAGAGATGTTCGCACAAAACGAGCATGCTCTTTCCTCCGCCCGTGACTTAGAGAGTCAACGTATACAGGAAGCTCAGTCGGCCGAACTGAACAACTGGGCGCAGGCTCTACTGGAAAACGCCTGGGCTGCATGTCAAGAACCAGGGGGAGGCAGGTGACTCGTTGGTGATCCTGCGGCTAGATAACTGATTTTCTACATTCTAGGTAAATGTCCGAAGCTCACACCCGTGACTGACACTTCGACTGCTGGCTTGCCTCCACTGCCCTCCGAGAAGCAGATCAAACAACTTCTCCATACAATTTTGTTCATCCATTTGACGACCTCCAAAGCGTATCATGCGCACACACGGGCGTTTTTGAGTACGTTCGGACCGCTAGATGAGGATGCCATTGCCGCTACACTGAAAAACCCCGAGCACGCTGTGCGGGAGGTAGATCGGAAGTCGAAAACGGATCAGGCAAAGGAAGAACAGGCGGAACGCAACAAGACTCTCCGAAGGGTCGGACTGGGTCTCGCGGCTGTCGGCGGCGGAGTCCTGGTTGGCATGACAGGCGGACTGGCAGCGCCTTTCGTTGGGGCGGGTGTCACGACAGTTCTCGGATGGGTGGGCGTCGGTGGCACTGCTGCTGGGATGTTGGCGAGCGGTCTCGCCGGTTCATCTGTCGTCTGTGGGGCGCTGTTCGGTGCGTATGGCTCGAAGAAATCTGCGGAGATGGTCAGTAGATACATAAAAGAAGTCGAAGATCTGGCCATTGTCCCCGTGCGCGAGCCTCGTGAAACGTTAGCGGTCAGATTATGCGTCAGCGGGTGGTTGGAGTCATCGGAGGACGTGTCAGCTCCTTGGACAGTCTTAGGCGGTGAAGATACGTTTGCTTTGCAATGGGTATGATTACTCCATATGTCTCAATCACTGCTAACGCTCTTACTCATCTTTATCGTCAACAGGAAGTAGAGGCGCTGATGAATCTATCCAATGCGCTGTACAATCTCGTCAGATCACAGGCGATGCAGTACCTCAAGTCCCAAATTATTAAGCAGACCATCTTTGCGGCGCTGGCGGCTGCACTCTCGCCCACGGCGTGGCTGAAAATAGGTCAAATTATCGGTGAGATTCGGGATTAGTCCTGTCCATATTTCATCCACATGCTCATCCGGGCACAGACAACCCATGGATGACCGCCAAAGCGCGAGCCTCAAAGACTGCGCGCGTTCTCGGAGTACTCATCGCAGAACGCGTGCTAGGAAATCGTCCGATCACGCTCGTCGGTTATTCTCTCGGCGGCCAGGTCATCTTTGAGGCACTGCAGTACCTTGCGACGCTCCCGCCAGAACAAACCGCGGGTCTCGTACAGGACGTCTTCCTCTTCGGAGCGCCGGTTCCCGCTGACGAGAGCGCGTGGGCGTCGGTCAGGCGTGTCGTCTCCGGTCGGCTCGTCAACGGATACAGCACGAATGATTACATCCTGGCGGTGCTTGCCCGTGCCTCCGGCGTCAGCTGGGGTGTTTCCGGGCTGAAAGCCGTAGAAGTCCAAGGCGTGGAGAATGTTGAGTGTAAGGAGGTAGATGGTCATTTGAAATGGAGAGGTATGGTCGGACGGTGCTTGCAACAGGCTGGCGCCCCAGGAGTTCAGGACGATCAGGTTGAAGCACAGCTAAAGAACAAGGAGAAACAAATCGAGAAGGTGTTGGATCTGAGCAAGCACGATGTCAAGAAGATTCTCAAGCAGGGAGATGGGTCCGATGAGATGCAAGAGAAGGAAGCCGCCGGGGCCGAGAACAAGGAGGGTTGATACTGCGCTCAGCTACGGACAATCTAATCAGATATTCACGTGTATACTACTTACCCATCGGAACACTCATACTGTGACATGTACCCTATTTGGAAATAGAACATAGTAATAACCCAAGCAAAAGGCTCAGTTAAATTGGTCGCAAGCGTCCGTTAATACATAAAGGTCCAGTCAAACATACAATCAAGTCCGAGATACAGCAAAACAAACAGGACAGCAGGTAAATAGCGATGCTGTTCAAACAACTAGAACAGTGCTTTTAGCAGAGTACCAATCCCTGGAATGTTGAGGCCAGCCTGCTTGAGGAGACCCTAAGAAAAGATATGAGTTACATGTCAAAGGGGGTCCGGAACTCGCCAGCACATACCTCAATGTCCGTCAATGAGAATGGGCATGCAAAGCTAGCCGAGTTGCGAATGGTAGGCTTGATAGGGATGACGCCAATTTTGAAGTCCAGCTGGAATTGCCAATCAGTGAGCAGGTGAAAGCTGGAAAGAAAATCCTGATGCGTACGGTGATAGCATAGTTGACTGTGATTGCGGATGAGCCCGAGCTCGATCCGAAGCCACAGTGGTTAGCAATATCGCCGAGGATGGCAAAGTTGGGATCAATGCTGGTGGTGTAGTTCAGCATGAACGGCACAGAGAAGTTTGTTTGCTGGTTGCTGCCAATCTTCAAGTTCCATAGGTCGCCAGCGCCGATCTTGGTGTTATTGATGGGGTAGACCACCTATGCGCTGGAGGGTAAGGTAATGCTGGTATAGAATAAACGTGGTAGACCCACGTCGGCATGGATGTTTTGAAAATTGACAGAGAAGTAATTCGGGTTGTTGACGCTGAAGGGTGTCAAAATGAATACTGATATAATGGGTGTGGGGTTAGACTTACGATATGGGAACGTCGAGAGTGACCGCAACTCCATCATCTTGGAAGTTGATCTACAATTCACTGAGTAATTTCACTCACGGTGAAGTCGGAAAGAACCTACGGCGTTAGTAGCGTTGGAAAGCTGGATATCTCCAATAACGATGTTAGGAGGTTTTACCCACTATTCGCCAGCAGTCGGATCAGCACAACAATATTATGACAAACATAAGAACAAGGACGTACCAGCAATAGTGACATAACGATGCCAACCAAGAAGAACACGAATAGCATGATGGTGCAACAGAAGAACCTGCCGCAGCACCGCACGCCACCTCCCGCAGTCCACAGGTTTCCCTGGTGTTCGTGTCGCCACCTCTTCAGAGACTTTGCACTCCTACAGAACACCGAAGAGCACAGCAATTCAACGTCCAATACCATCTGAAACGTGATGCCGAGCGTACCTAGGCCCTAACGCCCGTGTGCTCGAGCTAAAGTCATCCGCAGAGGCGGCGGGGACAACGGTTTCCCTCTCCTTCGACGCCCCATTGAACCCAGGTTCGTCCTTATACGCTGGAAATCCCGGCTCCGAATAGTTGTATCCGGCCTGTTCGTAGGATTGGTGCGGTTGAGTATTGTTGTCGTAGGAGTAATAGTTATCGTTATCCGCATATGGCTGTTGCGGCGGGTACGTATTGGCTGGTCGAGTGTTAGCGTAGGACATGGCTGAAGATCGTCAGAAACAGCAAGAAAGTGAAGGTTTCGTCACAGCAGAGTTTGAGAGTATCAGTTGAGCTCGAGGACGAAGACGAAGGTGGTGGTAGCGGCCAGCGCCTTGGTTACTGCGGGGATACTGCCTCACTCACTCGTTTTATTCGACTGATACATCTTGGCGCTGACACTGGGCGCGGCATTGCCTAACTACGTAACATCACGTGCACAGATCGCCCAGTGCCTCAATCTTAGATGTTTTGCGATCGTCTTGCCAGGAAATTTGCATGACGGGAACCACCAACAATTCCTGCAGATTCACGGTTGGAGAGATATACAACAGATGCTACATTTTCTCGCCGCCTCTATCGACTTCGTGCGGACTACGGAGCACTAGGCATGATGTCCGGGATATTGCACAGCGATATTGTATGTATTGAACAGTGATCACAGAAAAATGTATGGCGAACAGATGACGAGAGCGAGAGTTGGTGGGTCGTAATACAGTGAGGTACCGAACATCATTACAATTCATCATCTTCCTCAGGGAGGGGGACAACCTCAGCCTAAAAATCACGTCAATACGGACATTTGACGCGAAGGCGAACGTAACATACCTGCTCCAACTCCTTCTGGTACTGAGCCATCAGTAGAGGGTCGACTTCAACCTCAGCGGGCTTGAGGGCAGGCGCAGCGACGAACTCGAGGGTGGGGTTGCTGAGGTCGCCCGTCAGTATTTTCTGCATTGCAGGCCATTACATGTACCACTCACCCAACAAGTTTCCTCGCGAGCCACAAGAACGGCTTTTCGAAGTTGTAGTTCGACTTCGCCGAGATTTCGAAGTACTGAATGTTCTTCTTCCGGTGGAAGGTCACGTGGCTGGTCTTAACTTTTCGCTCCTAAATTGGGCGATGGGGGTTAAGATGAAAACCTACAGCAGTGATGAAAGACACAAACCTTAACATCAACTTTGTTACCACAGAGGACGATGGGGATGTTCTCGCAAACACGCTCGAGGTCACGGTGCCAGTTGGGAACGTTCTTGTACGTGATACGGGACGTGACATCAAACATGATGATTCCACATTGTCCTTGAATGTAGTATCCATCACGAAGACCACCGAATTTTTCTTGTCCGGCGGTATCCCAAACGTTGAAGCAAATGGTACCAAAGTTGGTGGAGAACGACAGAGGGTGGACCTCGACACCCAGAGTGGCTAGATTGTTATACGGTTAGCTAATACCGCCACACACGACACAAACGCGTCAGGAATCATGGTACGGAAGTAGAAACTCACCAATGTACTTCTTCTCGAATTCACCAGTCAAGTGGCGCTGCGAGGACAGTGAACATCAGGACGCGATCTCACGGGATTGTTGCTCAGACGAGTGGGGCGCACCTTGACGAAAGTCGTTTTGCCAGTACCACCATCGCCGACTACACGTCATCACCGCACCATCGCGCCACCGAGGGTATCAGAAGGGATGTGAGATGGTTCCACGACGCGAAAATGGCGAAGGAGATGAATCGATGGAGAGTACAAAGTGGAAGATTGCATTTGTTAGGCAATGGCCAAAAACGCGTCGATTTCGACTCACCAAGCACGAGCTTGAAGGTAGGGATGTTAGCCTGAGACATGAAGATATTCTAGGTTGAGAGATGTAGAGTAGGAACAGGAAGTAGCAGGAGGGAGAAGAAGATGAACGTCGCAGTCAAGCCGATTCACGAGCCACCAAAGCTTTGAAAGTCTGCTTGATTAGGTAAGCAATGATGTACACGTGACCCTACGTTCTACGCCAGTACTGAGCGTCTCGACTCAAAAGTTCAAAGAACGGCATCAACACAAAGCCTTTTCGTTATTCCTACCAGTTCACTTTATAGCTTTCTCATTCTCATTAAACGGCGCCTGCATGCAACTTTTATGACTCGAGTCGGCTTGCTTGATTCGCTGGGTTGCGAAAATGTTGCAGTGTTCACATTTGTATGTCCAGTCATCTCTAATATTCTATAGACGAGTCATCTTCGCCAGGAGTGTTCCGGTATACGGGCCAGACGAGAGGCAAGAGTGGAAGGTTTCGGCATTCCTTTGGCTACTCGTGTATATGTAGCCTGCCTACAGTCGCTTACCGTGCTTGCTAATCTCAGCTGGTATTCTATGATTCTAGGCTCTTGGATCCTGACCGTAATCGCTGCAATTACTTCCGCTGATCGTCGGTCCTGTTTTTGCTTTCCAGCCACAGCAAACTCCGTGTGGCCCTATGGTCTCCTTTCGGACTAGAGAAAGTATGATGACGCTTATGCGACGCACATATCGGCAAAGAATATTGCTTTGCCAGAGGCGTGTCAGCGTCCTTTCCCATCCTGCATATTTATTTGTACAGCGGTGGCGTGCGAAGTGGACGCGTGGTGGGTCTGGTATCAGATACCTGCGTGTCTCGCAATTCACTGACAGCTGCGCAGTGATCTTCTGCGGTCGCTAACCTACGCAGCACTGTATGTTATTTCGCAGCAACATGACCCGCGCCAGGCAGCGATGCCGTTCAGAGTCACAGTGGACTGGCGATGTCCTAGATAAATCTTGTTCATATCAAACGTGCCGTTCGCGGGCCTAGCACGTCAGTGAAGGTTGAGATGGCACACTATGCCGCGGTTGTGTCGTATCTTTTTAGCCTACAAAGAAGTGAACTCTCCTCTAATATGTACGGCGAGTGTAGCCCTCTGACCGTCTGACCGGAGCGCGCTGCAGTCACGCAAAATTGAGATCAGAGTGGATTCGTGCAAGTTCTGGCCATTGTGGGTGTCGATGGTCTGCCGAACTCAGCGTCACCTCGGCCACCAATCGTGTGGGTGCTCCGATTGGACGGCCGATCGCGAATGTACACCTCATTGGCGGCATGGCGGCTCGAAGAATCGGCATGATGCGTGCCGATCAGGTGCCGGTTCAGAGGAAAAGACAAATTATTCTGGCATTCGACGCTGTTATACATAGCACCCATGCTCGGCATACAGTACTCGCGTTGGGTTTTCTTCCCTCACCGTCATCTTCATCCGCCTTTGTGCTCCCTCCCTCCTAGCATTCCGCCTAGCTTACCTCTCGAGTACTGGCGCGATGGCAGACAGCACTCCAGAACCTGAGACTGCAGATCATGCAACACAACGATCCGGTCAGGGGACAGCAAAGGTTGTCCCAGGCCAACACTGGAAGGCGAATGAAGAACATGTCCTTCCCGAGAACAGGATTGGCATTGTATTCTTTGGTCTCATGGCGTGCACTTTCCTTGCAGCTCTAGATCAAGTATGTCTCCTGAGTGCTGCCTGTGTAATGAACACTGAACAGAGCGCCACAGACTATCGTTGCCACAGCCCTACCGACCATAGTACACGACCTTGGTGGCGGCAAGGAATACAGCTGGGTCGGAAGGTACGTGTATCTCAGTCAGCAACCTATCACCTCATCGAACCCCTTCTGCAGCGCCTATCTCCTTGCAGCCGCTTCCCTCGGAACCGTGTATGGCAAGGCTTCTGATATTGTCGGTGCGTGGACGCAGGTCTCGTTCCTTAGCAAAGCGCAGGCGATTTACTCACGCTTCGTTCTCAGGCCGTAAACCGATTCTTTATGCATCCATTATCATTTTCTTAGTACGCCCAGTTTCTGCCTTACGTGTCTATAAATATCTGATAATTACCGCGCATTCAGATTGGTTCCGCGCTATGTGGTGCCGCGCAAAATATGATTTGGCTCGTGGTGTGTCGGGCTGTTCAAGGTATCGGTGGAGGAGGAATTATACAGATGGTTCAGATCACTATTTCAGATATCGTATCGCTACAAGAGTAAGCCTTCTGTTCGCTTGCTCATGCTAACGAAGCTCATTTCCTGTCGCAGCCGTGGAAAGTACGGTGGATTCATTGGCGCCACATGGGGTATTGCCAGGTTCGTTCTACATTTGCTTCGATCCGTGCATCATCGCTGAACGGCATCCGCAGTGTCGTCGGTCCACTGCTAGGGGGTGTAAGTCCCAGCTGTCATTCTCGTTGAATAACGGTTTAGAACTTTGCATGATAGGTCTTCACCGATCATGTTACATGGAGATGGTAAGTCCTTTCATTCTTGTATTTCGTAGCCAGTATCTAACCTGCGTGCTTTTCATAGGTGCTTCTTCATTAATCTGTAAGTCTGTCACAAGTTGTTTGCGCACTCCTGCTGAACTGCCATGAAGTCCGACTGGTGGTATTGCGTTCGCAATCCTGTTCTTCTTCCTTAACCTCAACCCACACCACGGCAAACCTTTCCGTCAGCATGTAGCTGAATTCGACTTCGTTGGCTTCCTCCTTATTGTCGGCGGTGTTGTTTGTGTCTTGATCGGCTTCAACTTCAGCGAAACCAGCTGTGAGTCTTTGCAGTATCGACCAACGCTGACTGATAGTAACCGCTCGAATCATAGGGGGTACCGCACAAACGATAGCACCTCTTGTTATTGGGATAGCGCTTCTCATCGCTGCTGCCCTTAATGAGCTTTACACTTCACGCTCAGCAATCGTTCCTCCTAGACTTTTTAAGGTGGGTCTTTTCGTCCTCCGCCTCAGGATGAACATACTAACCTCGATACAGACTCGTACCACCGCGTTCATCCTTGTATCTGTGTTCTTCCACGCTCTGGCATTCTTCGCAGGTCAGTGTCAACAGGGTAAACTCATACCCACCACTCATTCTGTTATCCAGGTGCATTCTACCTGCCGGTCTACTTCCAAGTACTTGGATCTTCCGCCACAGGTGCCGGTGTAAAGTGAGCGCATTGCCGCATTCAACCATTCATATATCTGATTATCTGTTGGCAGGATGTTACCTTATTCCCTGGGTTCCGCGTTCGTATCGGCCGCGTCCGGTCAGGTTGTGACGAGGACAGGAAAATGGAGACCAACTATGTGGTTCTCCTGGGTTGTCATCGTCCTTGGGTACGGCCTCATGATTCAGCTCGATGAGAAGTCGAATGTGTACGTTCAATTCAATCCTACCGCATCGTCGTGTATAAGGCTAATGTGTTCCTATGACTTAGTGCGGAGAAGGTGTTATACCTTCTGGTCGCAGCTCTTGGTATCGGCTGTCTGTTCCAGGTATGTGCTTACCGATTGTACCGTGTTGAACGTGAGATAGTAACCATAGACTTGCCAGACGCCTCTGATTGGCCTTCAAGCGGCAATGCCACTGAGAGATATGGCCACCAGCACCGCCACTTTTGGGTTCATTCGGTGCGTACTTGCCTTGACAGGCGTTATCTTCGTGCTGATCGCAGTGCAGAACGCTCGGCGGTACCGTAGGTATCTCGATAGGCCAGGCCATCCTGTCCGGTGTAAGTATTCGAGTTAACCTCTACCGCTCGCTGCTGATATGGCTCATTGCCTGTAGTTCCTTCGACAGAAAGTCGCAGCGATTCCCGGTCTGGGTGGACTTGATACCTCAGCTGCGGGCTTGAACGAGATTGTTCGGCAGATCAACACGCTTCCGGTAAGTTGGAATCATACACATCATCAAGACGGAGACGCTCATTGTGTCCTCTGATTACAGGATCAAGCAACTCGAGACGCGCTCTTACATGCGTATACCTCGTCTATCAACAAGATTTGGCTGATTAACACACCCATCCTCGGCGTTGGACTTATACTAGGTTTGTGTCATTTAGGCATATCCCGCGCCGCAATACTGATGAATGTTTACTTCTACCTTGATGCCGTCTCTCATATACAGTGTTGTTCCTGCGTCCCTACTCGCTCAACCGTTTCACGACTCAGGGACAACGGCCCGCGGCAGGTGATATCGAGGCCGGAGCAGGCCAGGAGAAGAAGGAGGTCATCGCGGACACAGATGCGTCCCAGCTCGCAGTCGCGCCCGCACCCGGGGACGAGGAGAAGCAGGCCGTCACACAGACAACAGACGACGGCCGGAGAGAGTCGATTGCCAAGACCGAGGAGGGTGCTACTGACGTGAACACGCTCGCGACGGCAGAGCAGGAGAAGCAATAAAACGGCTACGTGAATCTTATTATTACTTTCTTTTCGGGGTTTTGTCACTTCGGGGACGCCTGGGCGACGACTTTAATGCTTCATTCATACAATTTCCACGTTGTTCATGATCATGTGCTCACGAAGGGTCGACGTCAATGAACGACGTTTTTTCACGTTTTTACTTTTTTCATCATTAGACAAGTGTATCCCGCGTCGGTTCCTACTATCTTCAAATCCCACAAACCCATGTTCCGCACCGTCATTCCATTCCGCATTCTCTTCCACCAAAACACGGTTTTCATTTGGTTGTGCATGCACTGGACGTGGACGGCGGCGGTCTGGCTCGTTTCCGAACATCACTCACATCTCCATACTTACATGTATTCGTACCACGCCCATATCGCTATACCTAACATATAATATCATCCCTAACTCTCCCGTACCTTGTTCGAAGCCGCACGCTTGCGTGGCCCTCGGATTTCCGTGGCATGCGCAACGCTCGCTTTAAGTGGCTTTGATGTGCTTCTGTGCATTGTGGGATTCCTTATATCTGATACTGCAAGCACAGCAGCACTGCCGCATCTAACATCCGAGTCGATTCGGTTTTGCACACCCAAGGTTCAACATTCCCGACTACGGTACATACATTGCATTACAAATAGAGGTTCGGCCTCGTAGCCAACAGCCGTACGCACAGACACTGAAGATTGGGTTCGTTTAGTCGGTGGGATGGTGCTTCGACATCTCCGCACGCCTAATGAGTGTACCTCTTGCTTACCAAGGCAGTATACGCGCAAGCCTCACCCCGCGCATAGGGCGGCCATCTCCCCCCCAATTTGTGCAAACGTCCCATCAGACCGACAACCGTGAGGACTTGCGGACGCGCCTCTGTACGATCAAACGCCATTGCGTGGCTACGTTGCGGTGGGATCTCTGTACCGCGCACAAGGAGAGACAGCGAGACAGCAGAAGAGCCGCTGGCCCGTCCCCGGCGGCCGTCTACCGAGTGATGGTCGCGGCGTGATTGCAGCGCGGGAGCACCTGGATATCTGCTATCTGCGTCTGCGCTCTTGATGTGCTCGTTGATAGATGGAAGGACGAGTACGTGGCTGACAGACAGACAGACGGGCAGCGCCGTCGGAGGCGCGCCGGGAAATCATATGAAAGCGGCCGTGAACTGAGGAGAGCGATGCCTGGGATCCGAGGCGCGATGATAGACACGGGGTGTGTATCAATCAACGGACTGCTGCAAGGACAGTGATGACAGACTGTGCGGGGTGATGCTGGACATGGCAGTCACGGTCGTTCCGTCGGAACGGAAGAACGCTGGGTTTGTTCGATCCCGACGGTGGCAAGAGATTGGCGTGGCTCGAAGCGCGCTGGCGCAGCTATTGGCGCTTTTCTGCTTTCGGTGATGAAGGGCGGTGAAGTGCAGAAAACAGGACGCAGCAGCAACGCTGGTCTATGGCCGACTTCCGGTCGGTGCTGCCCATGAGGAAAACGAATCCGCAGAGTACGGGGGAGACCGTGCTAAAATGGCCTTCTTCACGCGCTGCGATATAGGGAAATAGAACCTATTGAGCGCCGCGGGAGGCTTGGTTGACAGTTCACCGTGCGATGTATGCGTCAAGGGTGTTCTCCGACAGTGCTTGCTCTTCCAGTATTGAAATCCGGTGCGGAGTGTGAACGACCTGGATTGAGCTCCGTGTACCTCCATATGTGGGGGAGAGTATTTGCTGGCGCTGACTGTGCTGGGCTTGTTCAGCAGAAGATGCGAACAGCGATCCTCTTGTTATGGGTTGATGAACGGTTGATGAATGGCAATGTTATGTGTTTACAGACGCGAACAATAGTAGAGCTGAGATGCAAAAGGCCTGCCATGGAAGCCAACAAAACAACCCTGCGGCGGACGATATGCGGTTGCCACCTCTCGACCGTGGTTCATTGACGCACCCCTGGCGTAGATCTCGGGGAGAGCCCGACGCGCTCCCCACGATGGACCCACACCTGCCGGCAGAGGGTAACCGGCAGTGTGCGTTACAGTTTCACGGCTATGAAAGTAATGGCCAGATAGCGATCTCATAGAGAATGTATGAGGATCTCGTATAGGGATAGGACATCGGGGCTTACCTGAATATCTTGTGTTTGGGAGTTTGCGCCAATGAGCCCGTGTCCGCCCCGTAATGCATCTGCATATCAATCGCGGATCCTTGGTTCAAGAATCGGAAACGCAGGACGCGTATTCCCAAAAACAAAGAGCCTTGCCAACTTGAGTCAGTTGGTTTTCCCTGCGCGGTTGTGCGCAGCGAGAGGCCTGACTGGAATGGGTGATCGGCTGCAGGTTGTGGTTGCGGCCACAGCGGAGTATCCGTGATCCATGCATTGGGGCACAGGAGTTGCTGTACATCCACTGCGTCATGCATGGCAAAGAGCCAACCCTCCTTGTTGTCTGGCTGGACATCTGACGTATAGTGTTCCAATCAACAGAGCGCAATCTGAGGAAATCTGCATGAGGCTACCACGCGTACGAAAACTAGTGGGAAGCAACGCACCATTTGGGCACCTCGGTGTCATTCGGGCTCGCTCCAGCATGATACTCCGAAGTCCGAAGTGGCATGTCGGCCTGACTGGGGTGGTTGTTTTGCGAAGGCGAAGACCGTGGAGACACAAGAGAATGACCGCGACGCAAAGTCGGTGTCCCGTCCCTACGCGTCCCAGCATGCCGCTCTGGAGGGCGCCTTGGCTGTGTCGATGGATGTTCGCGCTAATCTCGCCTGATGCATGGACGGTTGGGCACTTTGACGAGATATGCGGCATCTACAGCGTCTGGCGGGCGAGTTTAACATGTCCACAGGCGTTCGGGGTCGGTGTTGCCCAAGTCAGGGATTAGGGAACAATACCGACGAGACGCCATGCTGTTATGCAGGACGACTGTAGTTCTGTCAGATCGCTCTTGCGAGTTCCGACGTCTGACTGGAAAGCTGACGTTCCGTCTTGTCCGACAGCCAGGCGATGCGGTTGCAGCTGAGGAAGGGTCGTGCCCACGGAGCGCCATTGGACCTGTGGATGCTAGTTTGCGGTACGAATATGTCAGCGTGCTGTATTAAGCTTTACGGAGATCCTGTGTATGCACCGTACTGGCCAGCCTTGCAGTCGCGCAGCCTCGCCCGTGGTTCTGGTCTCTTGTTGTGCGGATCAGAGGAGAGGGTCGTTTGACACCCCGACGGAGGTCGACTGAGAACGTAAAGGTCTCGAGTAGTTGATAGCCGCACGTGTACATAGTGCAGCACTTTAGCCTGCTTTCGAATCGACCTTCCCACTTCACACGCTCAAGCGACTTTTCTCCTCCTCCTCCCACATCCACCACCCGGCTCACCCACGCACGACAGCTCTCGTCTACCTCTCCCCGAAAGAGTGCGACACTCTTTCCATATCATACATACGCAACATGCCGTCCGAGCATCCCGCCGCTCTTCTCCAGCAGGATGACCAGACTCAACAGCAGATCAAAGTGTGCTCCTCGTGTCACCGTCCGCTCTCCACCGACACAAATACCTCCTTCCTCCTATATGACGGCGACGACTCGAACGACGCCAGTCTCGTCTGCGGTCCCTGCAGGAGGAGCTCACTCCTCACACATCGCCTCGACACCCCTCCTGTCTCTATCGCAAGGGGCGAGTTCTTGTTTGCTCAGGTCGAGAGGGAGCTCCGTCGCCGCGCGGCAGCACTGCCAGACGGCAACAACGAGGCGGCTAGCTCGCATCCAGAATCCACTCACTCGTCTCCACAGAGTTTGGATCACGCCCAGTACAGTCTCGATGAGGATATTGAGATGGAAACTCCCTCCGTGTCCTTCCAGCAGCCCCAGTCTCTTGCACAGTCATCAGCCGCCTCTTCATCTTCATCCTCCCCAAACGTCCTCACTGCCGCGCCCAGCGGTTCCACAGCATCGCGCAGGCCACTCCGTGTCGCTGTCGACGCCGTTCCTCAGCAGGCGTCAGCCAGTTCACATGCCGCTCATTCCATAACGCCGATCTCTCGGGCTTCCAGTAGCAGGGGTCAACAGCAGCATATGCTATCATCCCAACCTGATCCCTTTGTCGACATTACTCGTATTCGTGTCCGGTCCCAAGGGCATCAGTGCTTGTACCCCGGTGCCTCTTTCCAGGGTACCCAGAAGAGCGGGAGGAATAGCTACGATGTAAACGTGACGATCGTGGTACGTGCCTGCCTCATTCTGACCCTATTCTAAAATTACTTATCTAATTCATCATGTTCATAATTAATAGGACGTGGACTTCAGTTCCTCTCACCTCTGCGGTTATCTGCGCATCCGGGGGCTCACAGACGACTGGCCCGAACTTACGACCTACTTCGATGCAGAGATTATCGGGAGCCGGTACGGTTTCTTGACCAGAAACTGGGGCGCAACAGAGCAGGAAGACATGGTACATTGGGCTCGCTTCCCGGCTTTCCGGCATGTCCGCCACGAGATGAAGAAGCCCCACCTAACAATCAAGGATGCGGACCGAGGAGCAGTTTTCATGAGATGGAAGGAGAAGTTCCTGGTTCCCGACCATCGAGTGCAGGACATCAGCGGTGCGAGTTTCGCAGGTGAGCAATTATCATAGCCGACGCCGCGACCGACCACACTGTGATCTGGCGCTATACTTTCAATCATTGATAGTATTTTGGCATCCTGGGAAGCGATTCTAACTTTACTACCTCGTTAGGCTTTTACTATGTCTGCGTGGACTTCAACCCTCCTGCTACGCAAGCCGGTCACCATTTCTCTGTCCCTGAGGACGTCCCCGAAAGCTCCTCCCCTGTACCAACTGCACCGGCAAAGCCGGAAATGTCACCTCGTGTTCGCAGGGAGTCGCTGAGCAGGGGCGCTCGAAGGATGTCTCGATCTTCGTCTTCAAGCCGACCAGCCGCACCAGCTGCGGCTACCATGAGCGGATTCTACTTTCACCAAAACTCCGAACCGTACGTTATGCTGCTCCTCCGTCGGAAATCAGCTGCTGATCATGATGTCACATCTTTCCTGGCCTGCAACACAGATATCAGCAATTGTCGCTCGTTCACGTTGCTGAACAGGCCAGTACCTCGTTCGAGTTCCGGTAGATATTCCGTTGCTGCTTATTGCCCCACGACAGTGGCGCAGGAGCGTCTGCTATGAGCATTCCCCTTCTGTCTCCCGGTTGTTCCCAAAAGACGTATGGGCATTCTTCTGGTCGGTCGTGCGTTCATCGTGGCGGTACTCCCACATGTCACCCCTATATTTCTCTCCTTCAGGCCCCTCTTCATTGGTGTTTCTCAGCATGTTTAGGTACCTCCCCTGGAGTTGGTCGCACCCTCCAACCCCCTTACTCATTCTCATATTCAACTACATTTACGCTTTCGTTGCTAGCCTTGCCAGCTGGAACGTACCTCTTCCTTCTTCTTTCCGTTATCCTGGCAGTCAGCCGTAGTCATCTGGATATACCTCACCCTTCTCTCCTGCTCAGTCCCATTGCTTCTGGTCTGTCCACCTGTAAAGTTGTAATATTTAGTACCCCCATCGAACGATAGCATCTCTTTTAGTTTCTAGGTATATTCGTTACTCTGAGTGCCCACAGCACGCGCTGTAGACTATAAGCGGTGGTGATCACACCGACAGCAGTATCATGAGCACATGTGTGAAATCGAGGCGAACGCCCAGACACGCGGGCGTCAAGGGGATGGGACGGCCATCACCGAGCTCAAAGGATAATGTGGTGGCCTCTGCTTGTTCACTTGTTCTTGGCCTCGACGGTTTCAGGCCAGTCGGCCTCTACGCCATTCTCACTGACTTACACCGTCACGACGTCCACCGGAGACAACGACTAGCGCTATGTCTCACTCACACTCACATCCGTCTCCCGCACCCAATGTCGTCGGGGCTCATTACCGCGTAGGGAAGAAAATCGGAGAGGGTTCGTTTGGTGTCATCTTCGAAGGTGTGTATCGGAGGCATTCTAGTTACCTTTGCGGAATAATGGCTGATATCCTGTTACTCTAGGGACCAACCTCCTCAATTCCCAGACGGTTGCTATCAAGTTTGTACGCATCGTCTCGTCTTGCTCTCTGTCCCTGGGGAAACCTACGCGCGCGTAGTGGATCCCTGGAACCCTAAGCTGCTATTCATAGCTCATCACTGCATACCTCATAGGAACCTAGGAAGGCGGAGGCTCCGCAACTGAGAGATGAATGTCGCTCGTATCGTATACTCGCTGGTTGCAGTCAGTCCCATTCGTAATTCCCCATCCCCAGAACCCCTCTGATAGGCTCTTACCGCTGTCATGGCGAACAGCTGGAATACCCCAGATATACCATTTTGGACAAGAGGGGCTGCACAACATCCTCGTCATTGACCTCCTCGGCCCCAGCTTGGAGGACCTGTTCGACATGTGTGGGCGCAAGTTCTCGATAAAGACGGTGTGCATGGCAGCGAAGCAGATGGTACGTCCCTCAGCTTTCCCCCGTGCGGCTCATGTCCGTCATCTGGAAACGTTGACTGACGAATCTTACGCGCGCGACGTTCATGTGGTGCGTCTAGATTTCACGCGTGCAAACGATTCACGACAAGAACCTCATCTATCGCGACATCAAACCCGATAATTTTCTGATCGGAAGGCCTGGAACGAAGAACGCAAACAGTGAGTTGTTGCCTATCACCCATGACCTTGTACTGAATGCATGGCTTCTTGTCTAGTTATACATGTTGTAGACTTCGGCATGGCCAAGCAGTACCGTGACCCCAAGACAAAGCAGCATATACCGTATCGAGAGCGCAAATCATTAAGCGGGACGGCACGCTACATGAGCATCAACACGCACCTGGGGCGAGGTCTGTACTTCTTTCTCCATACATTCTGACGGAAGAGCTGACCGATCACCGCTTGTTTACTTTGACATCCTCAGAACAGTCGCGGCGAGATGACCTGGAATCGCTCGGTCACGTATTTATGTACTTCTTGAGGGGCAGCCTGCCTTGGCAAGGGCTGAAGGCCGCCACGAACAAGCAGAAGTATGAGAAGATTGGTGAGAAGAAACAGACAACGCCCATAAAGGAGTTGTGTGAAGGCTTCCCTGGTGAGATTCATCGGATGGATGCACCTTATTTCTCACACTCACCACGTTTGTTTGGCATGTCTTGCAGAGGAGTTCGGTATCTATCTCAATTATGTTAGGAAACTTGGATTCGAGGAGGCTCCCGATTATGATTTCCTCCGAGACCTATTCACAAAGGTTATGAAGAGCAGCGGCGATGTTGACGATCAGGTTTATGATTGGAACTTGTTGAACGGTACGGACACTGTCTTGGCACGCATGACTACTCTCGCTCACACGCACGTGCAGGTGGCAAAGGATGGGAGTCGGTACTGGTAAGCCGTTCTGCGCTGAATCTTCTCCACTTCGCCTCACCTCGTTTGATAGGCTCAGAACCAAATCCTTGCGCAGATACAGAACACACCGGCCAATGATCCACGGGACCGCCGTAAGGAGGCCGCTCGCGATGATAGAAGACGTATTTCACAAGGAGCCGGTCCTGGTGTGGTCCCTCCTTCTCCTGCCGTCGTCCGCTCTGGTTCGAGGCAGCAGAATCGCCCTATTCCTACTGCGCTTACACCCCCAGGAGCTGAGACCCCAGGGCAAGTGACGCCTTTGTCTGCCGCGGCTCATGTTAACGTGCCTGTTGGGACCCCCGTCCGAAGGATAAGCCAACAGCCTTCACATCCGTATGCGAACGCGGGTTATGACTCATACGGCCGTGACGGTGCCGATGAATACTCTGCGACCCAACAACCTTATGGACGGGCGTCACCTATGGTTTCCAGCGTTGGTGCCGCACCCCCTGCGATGTCCAACGTGCGCGCACGAGGAGGAGAGCAGGGCGTAGCGAACGGTGATGGCTACCACGGTCAAGGCGAAGAACGACCTAAAAACACGTTCTGGCAGATTCTCACATGTAGATGCGGCTGAGTTGATTCTCGCTTGCTCCTTGTCGCTGTTGAACGATGTTCGTCGTCTCATGAACAGTGTCCGCTCCTTTGTCACATGTTACCCCTCTATTTTTTTCGGTTTTGATTTGGGTTCGGGTTATACTCTCGCTTGCTTCTCACACACTCGGATACCTCTGCGCATGCACTATTCCTCGCCTCTCTCTATCTCGGTCACTGCCGCTTGCTCTCGATTCTTCGGATTCCCTCACAATCATACTGATTTCGAACTTTGACTACAATCTATCATAATGATAATACAACCATGTCATGGCAATCCATGTTCAATCCGGAAGAATGGTTTGGTACAAGGGCAAGAAAGTGTGACGAAACACAAGAAAATAGGGCTATACACTGGCATGAGCCGTTTCCGAAGACCTCAAATGATCAGTATGGTCGTCGACGCTGATCGTGGGAACTGTGACGATCCGTACTATGCGAACGATGCGAACGAGAATGGTGTCTGGACGTCTTAGAACGAGTTGTTCCAGACCTATGACCAGGGGTAGATGGATATCCAGAGCGCCTCTTTCGCTCGTAGTCTCTTTCTGGAGAGTGAGAAGCCTCCTTGTGCGACCGGGAGTTATGGCGATCATTGCGTCGATGAGGTTCTACGTGCGGAGATGCACTTTTTTGGGAGCCCAATTCGTCAATTCGTGAGGTAATATGAATCTCGGGTGTGAAAACATGGCCACTTGGGAAAGGGGATGCGCCCTGTGAAGCAACCACACCGGAGGTAACAGCGCGAGTGAGTTCGTTTCCAAAAGGAATATGGCTGTGTGTCGATGGGCCGGGCTGAGGTAACTCAGGTTGTCCCCCTCTTAAGAGCGTCGGAAAAGATGCGGGGTCGTTGGGCTGAAAAGGTAGCGCGTTATGCGTCCACTCAAAGGGCTGGTTTCTCGCGTTGAGCATCTCCAGTTGTCCGCTTGGTGACATCGCCGAAGCATGAAGAGAAGCCCATGGACGCGCATATGAATAGCTTGCAATAGCTGGGATGTCATTTGTTGGCTCCGGCGGTACAAGCCCAGATTTGAAGAACTAGGCAACACAAGGAATCAATACAAGAAAGAGAGGAAACCGTGCTGAGTGCAACTTACATTTTCCATCATGCTGGGGATGGACTTGCGGAAGATGGCTACCAACTCATTGTCTAAGTTGCTAGGCGAGCTCGGTGTTTCTGGCTGGCTTCTGTGGGTGGCCTGGAGCTGATCGATCTGAGCTTTAACTACTTCTTCGGCAAGGCTGCGCATATGCGCGGTCATCTCTTGTGAGATGACTTCTTGACCGCCATCGCCGAGTGCTGCTTGACTGCCTCTTTCGATTTCGTGTCGAAGCTGTGCCTCTAACTGTCTGTGCTGTACCTTCAAACTGAGGATCTCCTGGTCAGCCGCTCTGACCCGGAGTTCCAGGGCAGATCGTTGACCTATTTCTGCTTGAAGCCGCTTCTCTAGAACGGACTGCATCGCTCGCAACTCCTTCCTTTCTGCCTGGAACTCAACCGAGAGTGTCTGCGTGGCCCGAATGGCATTGTGGAATGAAGCTGCGAGATCTTCGATGCTACCGTCGGCTCGAGGGTGCGATGTCGGTACGTTGTGCTGTGCTTGCTTTCGTGGTTCGGATCCTGCAACGTCTGGGGTTGGTGGGTGCTGGAGTGCGACCTGGTCGGCTGTATCATCGTTATCCACTGTAGACGGTACCTGATCAACGTTGGTCCCAGATTCAGTCATCGCTGAGACAGCTGGGCCGTGAGCGGATGGATCAATATCACGAGGAGCTTGCCCTTCGTTTGCAGGGAGTCCAGGAGGTCGCCCCTTCTTGTTTCGCAATCCGGAACGTGGTCTACGAGTCACTGAGTTGGTCTGTTGTATGCAATCCGGATTTTCCTCCGAGGGAGGAATAGGTGCGCGGCCTACGACTGGGCTTGGATTTACCAGAGATCGCGACATTCTGTCGAGAGGATGTTTCGAGGAGGACGCTATCGCGTTGCTAGAGAGTGACGTCGCAGCGCCGTTGCTTCGGAGACGTGAGGCTATTCGAAACCCAGGCGATGATGAACTCGTGAACTGAGGTTCTTCGGCGTTGACACTAGCCAGAGCCTTTGCGAGAGACGAAGCGTAATCTTCTTGGACACGCCTATCCTCTTCATCACTGTCCAATCCCTAGAAAGACGTCAGATTGTGCGAGGATGCAATGTCTCGAATGACCGCATACCACAGATCGACCATCGACGACTAGGACTGCTGAATTCCTACTGCGTTTTACTCTTCTTGACGACTCAGTACCAAACGCGCGACGCCGTTTCCGGTTTTCGGCCGCGCTTTCGACTAGCACGTATGGTTCTCCAGTAGGGATAGCACTGGCCTTGGATGGTTTCAACGGCACAGACTGTCCCGCTTGAGGACTCGAGATGTGGGATGGTGGCTGTGATGTAGGTGCTGACAGAGACGACAGCGTACTTATCGACTGAGAACTTCTTTTACCGGTAATACCACCGGTCGGAAGGGAAATGGTTTGTAATTCAGTAATGTTATGGTCAGTGAGATCATGCTCGACGTCCTATTCCGAAAGTCAATTAGCGGTGGTGACAAAGAGCAACGGGATGTAACTTTACCTTGACACCATTTGCTGAATCTGGGGTAACCGGTGTATCATACCATCCATGCATTGTGTAGCCTGGGTTCAGGGAGCGGCAGGAAGGGTAGTTCAATGCTAGATGCACTAGTCCCGTCGTGACATCCTCCTTGTCACCCACAAGCTCCGCATCCCTTATCCCTGTGGTTCCGCGCTCGTATTTGGTCTTTAACCCAAGGTGTCGACTGTGCCATTTTGCAGGGTTTCGGTTTCCATGTAAGAACAGGGCCTCTGACGAATGTATGCCAATTGCGAGTAAATGTGGGTAACATCGAGCGTAGTGGCAAGCGGAGCAGTTCAAACAGTGATCAGGGTTCGCAAAATGAGTCTGCTTGCACCTGGTCTCTGTTCTGACCGTTTTTCGAGAGAGTCTGCTCTTCCTGATATTCAGGAGAACGCACCCTGCCTCAAAGATGTTCGAATAGGGTGAAGAAGTAAGCGTCCTAGTAAAATGCGTTCAGCTTTGATGTTCAAGTTGGGATGATGAAAACACACGTCGGCAAGTCAGCCCATTTGTCAAAATCACCTTCCAATTTGCGTAGCACTGCAGCTGCGTCGTTCCTTCTGTTTATCAGAAGAGAAAACGGTCGGCATTGCGCGGCGTGCATGATACCACAAGCGCAGGTACGGCCCTCCACATAGCATGACGGACAGATGATCAAGCCGTCGCCAGTCAAAGTTGAGGCAGGTTCTTCATCCTCGTCGTGATCGCGATCTACTGTTTCATCCGGAGGTATAGCGCAAGATTGGCATTCGAAGAAGCTTTGAAAAATATCGCTCCCACAGAAGTCGCAAGCGAAATTGGAACTGGTTGACTCGACAGTTATAGCCGCGAATGAAGGCTTCGGTTTGCGCTTCGAAGGGGATCGTCGCTGGAAAATCTCTGATACCTGGCGAGAATCGGAGGGTATAGTAGGGAGCGCGTCATGGTTGCGCGCAAACTCTTCATATATAATGGAGTCAAATAATTGCAGCACGGTTTCCAGCGTTCGCGCCATCTCTTCAACACCCGGGATGGATAGTAGGGGATGGGTATACTCCGCTTGGACTTGTTTTCCCTTCGCACGTAACGGTACCTCGTCGTCCACAAGGTCGCTGAGCTGTTTAGTATATTGCAGCAGCGAGCGGTACACGATATACTTCACACGGTACTGTTCACGTCGACATACCCTTGCAACATAAGGTTTCAGCACATGAACAGGATACAGATAAGTGCATCCTCACCGGCGATAGATGGGAAGTTCGCGTTGCAGCGCCATTTTCAGACCTCTGACAGTCATCCTGGACCAAGATGTCTTGATGGTGAGACCACCATGATTAACGACTTGGTGACAACTTCGAGGGGGGATTAATACAAGGTCACCAAGTTTCTGTTCTGCGACATATACAGTGAATGGAGCTTTAGCGAATTGCTCAAGCGTGACTGCATGCTGTTCCCAATCTAATTCTGAGTGAAGCTCCTCCTGGAAGAAAACGCCGACCAGTGGTGCGTCCGAGCTTGCCGTCAGGAACCAGAATGATGATCCATCGTTCTCCGTATAGCACATTATGTTATGTCCAGAAGACCCGCACAAGTCTTTATGGCAGGGGGTGAACGTATCCCCAACGCCCAGATAACACATCAGAGATTCCACGGATTCCTGCAACGTGACCAGTGAGCGAGGACCAAAGCCGACTAACGCAAAATATCACCTGTTGGGTTAAATGCTGCATAAGGTCATTCTCACCGCCGGGGCGAAGGGAAGGGGGTATGACTTCTTTTTCGTTCACCCAGGTACGCCACGCTGAAGGACAATCGGCATCCTTGTAGTAGAGAAGTTGTTCGCCTACACACAGAGTTTAGACTCCTTCAGTTATAATGATTGCATTATACTGACGTTCCACATGTGATGTCCGAGTGTATCCAATATATTCTTCGAGAGTCATGTCTTCGTCGGTACAAGTTGTTACATTGCGCACAGAACACCCTGTCAGACGTTCAAATAATGCACCAATAAATATCTGCAGAGGCTTACTCTTCTGGCCATGATTCTGTATCAACCAGTCGACGTTAAACAAATCTTTAGACCACTTTTCGGCTTTCTGGTAGCCTTCAATAATGAGTGGTTCTCCGGAAGCTTCATGTTGTTCAATTGCACGGGCAATTTCTAATCCAGGAGATAGCGCAGAGATCCGTTTAACGGGCTTGAAACGTTCGCCCTGTTGTAGCACATTATCAAACGTCCAGTCTTTCGCTGATATCGGGGGTGCGGTCTCAGGCAAAGATCGCGCATTGACTACGCTCGCTGAATGGGTTGATTTGGCTAATCGACTGGATGACGGTATAGCTATTGGCGACGGAAGTAAAGGTTCTCCGCGATATTTAAGTATCAGCTTCCTCCGTTTCGCTTCCATTTGTGTGAGCCACAACACAGAGAAGGCGATGCTGGTGCAGTACGTAAGGTTGGTATTACACAGTGAGGGATCCAACGGGCTAGCAAATCACCTGTCTTGATACCAATGGCTGCCTCAAAGTTTGACCGACTTCGTCTGAAGGTGACTGAGGAATAGGTGCTGGACAGTGTGGCGAGCTCACATGAAGCGTGAGAGGTCGCGTTTACAGATCCGCGCAATGCACGCGTAAGCGCCCTAAACTCGAATCTCAGCTCGCCACTCGCGCGTTGGTTGTTCACTCTCGCAGAACATGTCTTCAGGGGATGAACTAGGTGCGCACCTCACACAACTTTGAACTCTTATTTTGCTCAATTTCTGCTCTCTAAAAGGTGGATACGAGGCTGCCACCTCCGCACCGGCCAAGAAAGGCCCGCCTCGCGGAGCCCGTGCTGCACCCCGCACTGTGGCAGGGCCTTCCAAACCTTTAGATCCCGCCGCAGCCAAGAAAGGAGGTAAAACCGCGCAGGAAGAGGATTCTACGCGAGACGTGGTAGTCTTATCGTCAGATGAAGATGGGCAGAAGGCCGCAACTAAGGATGCGAAAGGAAAGAAGAAGGAGACCGTTGTGAACACCAAGACAATGCCCCAAGTGAATGGCAAAGGTAAAGCAAAGGGGAAAGCGAAAGCCGATACTTCAACACAAGCAATGGAAATAGACGAACCACCGTCTGCTGCAGATGCAGCACCCACGCGAACTACTAAAACCACGCGCACAACAGTCAAGCCTATCTCAGAGATACCCAGTCCTCCGCCAGCGAAGCGTCATAAAGCAGAGTCAGCGCTGGAAGCAGAAGTCGCGCGTTTGAGGCGGAGACTTGACGATGTAGGGGTTCATTGGAGCACACATGAACCAAATACTGAATACTTCATGTCTGTAGGTTGCTGCTCAACGAGACAGGCTCAGCGAGCAGCTGAAAGAGGCGTTAGAAATCAGAGAATCCGAACCAGAGCGGCTATTGGCGGAGGGAATGGCCCAGTTTGAGGCGAGCATGCAGGGTAAGAGGTTCCTATCTGAATCCGGCTGAAAGTTCTGAGGTTTCGCAGCACAACAGCACCTTTTGCAAGAACAAGCGACGTCCTTAGCGCAACTCAAGGCACTTCCAGACACCAGACAGCTGCATACACTACAATTCATCACTCGGGATGTCGCGGCTGAGGAGAGCAAGGGCCTCACCGACAAAATGAAGAAGCTCGAACAGAATCTGAAGGAGAAGAATGCACAGGTCACTGACTTGGAAGCGAAAAGTATGTCGTCTGAATCTAATAACTGATACTTGAGCCAACGCCCTGTGGTACTGGATTTGCGTTAGACAGGGAGCTTGACAAGCAGCTGGCAGCAGAGATACAGATGGCGAAAGAGTATCGAGAGAAGAACCAGCTCAACTCGAAAGCTGGGGCCAATGCTAGTTCACGACAACCAAATGTGTCAACAAGTGCTCTTGACGCTGATGTCATCATGTTGTATGAAGACCTGACCAACTTCCTCGTCACGAAAGTTGTACGAGGCCCAGCCAAATTTCCTACTCTTCCCGATCTCCAGGAAAAGACGTTTTATTGCTCATACACACATATGGACGCCAAATCTACGGGCAGCAACCCTAGTGAGGATTGTGGTTTCCTTCTTGGTATACTCACTAAATTTGGTGTAGGTTTGCGATTCACACTACGACACTTGTACGGGCGATCGGATGAAGACGACCCTTCGCCTCCGACATCCCGAAAAGATCTGGTAGAGAAGATGGAGTATATACCACTGAATCTTGAAAACGAATCAGAAGAGTTCAAAAAGCGCATCGACTTCTTGACCACGGCATTCATCTTTGAGAGGGATCAGATGCACGTTTTCATGACAACACTGAGTGATCGTATGGCCAGGACGAACGACGACTCAGAAGAAGAGGATCAACTTGACGAGACGGCCTAGGTTATGTTCCTTTCGCGGATGGAGGTGTGTTTGATTAACCGCTGCTGTATTTCGTACATATAGGTCTATCAGGCCTGATTGTTGTTTGATATACCTTACAATATAGGTGATTGGTTTCTATACATTACTTTTTTTTCTCATACTTCGTCCGCTCCGATCGATAGGCCAGCACCGGCTTTCTTCCAAATCCTGATAGCCCGCTCGTCGTGAGTGTGGATAGCTCTCTTCAGGATAAGTGGCACAAAACCGCCCTCCACGTCTGAACCTCCTAGGTTGGCCCCTGTCTTGACTAAGAGATCAACTACGCTATCATGGCCTTGCCGGGCGGCCTGAGCAAAAAGAGAAGGAAGTCAGTTAAGACCCGTAAGCTCTCCCACTTGAACGGAAACCCACATAGTACAGCGCCGTATGCCCAAGGCCATCTCTCAAATGAACAAGCGCACCGTTCTCGAGGAGGACTTTGATGCAATTCATGCTTCCGTTCAAGGCAGCTACATGCAGGGGTGAACGTCCCGACGCAGCGTCGATGCAGTTCGCCATCCCTGTCCCCAGTGCACTACTGGCGCTGGGAGCTCCTTCTATTGACGGGGAAGTCGGCGGCTCTGACTTCAGACAGAATGCCAGACCTTCTATGTCGTCTTTCGCAACTGCCAGATGAGTGAGCATGGGCAATAGAGCCGTTTCCGTAGAGGTTGCTTCCGCTGCTGTCCAAGACCAAGGCGCGGCGGAATCTTCTGCCTGGCCGATCACGGGCGGGGAGTTTATGATGACGACCTTCGGACCCAGGGCTCTCGTCGAGGACAGCCGGACTACCTGAGACAGAGCGTCATGTATGCTGTCAAGAGATTCGTCAATCTTGATCTGTTGGCTGAGGCTCTTCGGGATATTGATTGAGGCGGCCATGGTGATCTCACCCCGCAGAGACGCAGCCATTAGTGTCCGAACTTGCGAGACCGACAGTTCCGGTTTGCTCAGCAAATAGCCCAACTTCGTGAGCGCGCACTGTCCACGGCGACGGTGAATTATCCATTCTTCGCGCAATGATGAATACTCACCTCCGGAGTCATGTCGCCCCCTGAAACGACACCGACTTTGAGCAGTCCGATTCCGGTCTCGTAGTCCGCTGAAACACTGCCCTTTGAGCATTGAGAGATGGCGACGATGACCACGCCGCGCTCGCAGGCTTCTTGCAGCGCGTTCATAAGATCTGCTCGTTGCGGAGCATTACCCGCGCCAAAAGCTTCGAGGACTAAACCGCGCGTGGGCGGGGAGAGAAACGCGCGGATGGTAGCCGCGGTGATACCAGGGAACAGTCGTAGTGTGGCTATAAAAATGAGATGTCATCAGACGGAACTGCGACTGAGTATGTGCCCCGCCTACCGACGTGTGCGCTCATCTCTAAATAACGGTAAATATCAATAATGTCACAGCAACATACCGATGATAGGAACATACGCTTATGTGCCTTGAATCTTCTAACACCTGTTTGCCTGATGACATTACTCCAATTCACACTGATGTCAATTCCGACTGGCGGTGTTATGATTATGAATCACAGACGTGGGTATTTTGCAAAAAGGACTCACCATGAACGAGAGGAGCAAAGTTGGGACTATCGAACGCATTCAGCTCATTCGAAGAGAATTTCGAAACTCTGTTGCCACGGTATAGCGTATGGTTGAAGAACAAGCAGACCTCTATAGTCGTACGCCTCAGTGTCTTCGAACATGATGATCAGGGTGGCTATGACAGACCGGGGATGATAAAATGCCCTGCGATTGTAAGTGCGCCCATCAGGTTGTCCACAGCGTCGTTGCGAAGTTGCGAGAGTGGTATTTGGGCACCAGTAACTACGACTGTCTTCCCCAAATCCTCAAGGAGGAAACTCAGCGCTGAGGACGTATAGGACATGGTGTCCGTCCCGTGTAGGATGACGAATGCGTCGAATGTCGAATAATTGAGCTCGATCTCAGTTGCAACTCGGACCCAGTCTATTCTGCCGCATAATGATTCATTCAAGAGTGATCACTTCATAGGTAAAACGGTACCAGCTATTTCCATGTTACTGCTGTCCAACAGCGGATCCCACTAACAATAGAGACGCTTGTATCATTCATGACGACCATATGCGAACTACGGACTCACCTCAAGGATCACGTAGCGTATGCGTTTTCTACTTGATCCGTTCACTGTTGTTCGGGGAGTTACGAGACTGTGCAAATGCGCTTCGTATATATCTTCTGTTACCTTACGAGACAGAGGATTCCGCAAGAAATTGTTCGGCGTTGTTTTTCCCGACACCGGAAGTGAGCCTGCTCCTCCCATGGGGCGTGTTGAGCGGACCAAGAGGGACGAAGGCTGATGAGCATAAGGGCTATGCGAGGGGCCTGTTGAGCTTGCACCGGGCGCTGGGCTTGTTCTGCCACTTCCTGACACAGCACTCCATTCTCTGAAGCCTTCAACAGATGCTGAATGCGAAAACAAAGACTCCTCCAAAGGGTCATGAAATCTATGCTGGCTGTAGAGAGTTTCCGTCAGAAAATATGGCTCCGGGACATATCCCTGATGTCCGACAAGCATCCCGATAGTTCCTCCGGTGTATATGACCAGCACCTTTGACTCGTCAGATGGCTGAGAGAGTTCCATGGCAAATGAGATGAAGGCTGGTGGTGGTACAGTAGTGGTCGCGCCTTGAGCCAGAGATTCGCGCCGGTTTGAGGCTAAAGATCTGATCAGGTGGCGGAACGATCTCGTGAAAAGGCAGAACTTACAGCGCCTGCCACTAATCAGGCGCTCGTAAAGGAGATATAGCACCGAACCCATCTTGTCCAATGACTCGATACGTATACTCTCCTTCTACTACTCACCATGGAGGCCATCAAAAATGTGTTTGAACAGAAGAAAAAAGAGGTAGGATCCCTCCCTAAGCGTCGGTGTACCCCCTTCAATTGACAAAAAATGACAGGGCGTCCCCGCCCTGGTCACCTTTGTGACCGCAGGTTATCCCAAAACCGAAGACACCGTGTCCGTTTTGCTTGCCATGCAGGAGGGCGGTACAGATATCATAGAGCTTGGTGTCCCGTTTTCAGACCCTATAGCCGATGGGCCAGCCATTCAGGAGACCAATTCCGTATGTCTCCTCCTAAGGCAACCTGAGTTACTCAATTCATGCAAACATAGATTGCCGTCAACAACAACGTTGATTACGCTACCTGCCTTGGAATGGTCCGTGACGCCAGAAGCAAGGGTCTCACAGCGCCTGTACTGCTCATGGGTGCGTCATGTATACGCTCGATGAGACTGGTGCAGTCTGACTCGTATAACAGGCTACTACAACCCGATGTTGGCATACGGCGAGGACAAGGCCATACAGGATGCTTTTGAAGCTGGTGCCAATGGTTTCATTGTTGTCGATCTCCCACCCGAAGAGGCTATCACCTTCCGAGAGAAGTGCTCGAAGGCTTCGTACGTTCGAAATCTATGTGCTTCAAAGCCATACTTACTCTGGTTCTGCAGTCTGTCCTATGTTCCTTTGATTGCGCCGTCAACTACGCTTCATCGTATCAAATTCTTGGCTTCAATCGCTGACACCTTCATCTATGTTGTCTCCAAGGTATGATTCTCAGAAGTCTCCTCGTGAGGCACATGTATCTCACTTAAGTTGTTAGATGGGCACAACAGGCTCCTCCGTGAATGGAAAGCTCAATAATGCACTCCCAGACATCATTGCTCGTGTGCGCGACTACACTGATGTGCCTCTTGCCGTCGGCTTCGGGGTGGCTACTCGCGAACATTTCGACATCGTGGCTGAAGCCGGAGCAGATGGTGTAGTGATTGGCAGTAGATTAGTCTCCATCATCAAAATGTCCAAAGACGAAGACGTCACGAAGAACGTTGAAGCGTTCTGCCGCGAAATCTCTCTCAAGGGCCAGCCTATCCCTCCGTCTCATCGACTACATGAAGCGACGGGTGATAAGCGGTCGCAGCCAGTTACGAACGTCAACCGCGAGGCTCCTGCAGCAGTCCATACCGCATCGGATCCAAGCGTCTTGCCAGCCCGCTTCGGTCAGTTTGGTGGCCAGTATGTCCCGGAAAGCTTGTTCGACTGTCTTGTGGAGCTGGAAGAAGCACACAAATCGGCGATGAGCGATCCCGAGTTCTTGAAAGAGTTCCGAGGGTTTTATGGGTACATGAACCGGCCATCGAATCTCTACAAGGCGGAGAGGCTGACGGCACATGCGGGAGGTGCAACAATCTGGCTCAAGCGTGAAGATCTGTGAGGCTGGCACTTTCAACCTCATTGACATATACTAACGCGATATATTTCAGTAACCATACCGGTTCACATAAGATAAACAACGCAATCGGCCAGGTAAGTTACCGTTTGGGAGATCTTTCCATTATCTGAACTATTCCACCCAGCTGCTCCTTGCTCGCCGCATAGGAAAAACTCGTATTATCGCAGAGACAGGTGCTGGACAGCATGGTGTCGCTACTGCGACTGTATGCGCACGTTTCGGGATGGAGTGTGTCGTTTACATGGGAGCTGAGGATGTCCGTCGTCAAGCCCTCAACGTATTCCGGATGAAAATGCTGGGAGCTACCGTGAGTCAAACACCATCTTTGAGGGCTTGATAGTATCTCATCGCCTTATCCATAGGTCATACCCGTCCACTCCGGATCATGCACCCTCAAGGATGCCGTCAACGAGGCTATGCGTGACTGGGTAACGAACCTAGCCACCACGCACTACTTGGTCGGATCTGCCATTGGTCCTCATCCATTCCCGACAGTGGTCCGCGACTTCCAAAAGATCATTGGTCAGGAGATCAAAGTGCAGCTTCACGAGGAGATCGGGAGACTTCCTGACGTCGTCGTCGCGTGCGTCGGTGGTGGAAGTAACGCCATTGGCTCTTTCTACGATTTCATCGAAGACAAGAGCGTGCGGCTGGTTGGTGTTGAGGCAGGCGGTGAAGGTCTCGATGGCGACAAGCACAGCGCTACGTTGGCGAAGGGTCAACCAGGTGTCCTGCACGGTGTCCGCACGTACATCTTGCAATCGCCTGCGGGTCAAATTATCGAGACGCACTCCATCAGTGCGGGACTGGATTACCCCGGTGTTGGTCCTGAGCACGCTTGGTTGAAGGACAGCGGACGGGCCGAATACGTCGCGGCTACGGACGAGGAGGCTCTCCGTGGCTTCAGGCTTATCACTCAGCTGGAGGGTATCATTCCAGGTACGTCAACCTCTTAAGCTGCTGGCGAATTCCGGGTCAACTGATATCTGCTGTAATGTAGCTCTTGAGTCCTCCCACGCCATCTGGGAAGGCGTTCGCTTGGCCAAGACTCTTCCTAAAGACCAACACCTTGTCATCGTAAGCTTGAATCGGATTCTCTATGTGACCATTCTGACAACCTCTTGTGTGTACAGTGCTTGTCCGGTCGTGGAGACAAGGATGTCGAACAGATCTCGGAGTTGCTGCCCGGCAAGTGGGAGGATATCCTGGACTGGCACGTTTCGGCGTAGAGCGTCTTCTCTACCCCTGGTCAACGATACACATAGCACATATGTGCGGAAAAATTGTATAATGTAAAGTGTACTTCTGAAAAAGAATTGAACTGGTTGAAGTTGTAATGCGCGTCGAGAACGGGAGCGAGAATGTCAAACCCCGACTGTATGCGATCTTGGTCTCCCTCACTGCACGAACACGAACTTGATATATTGTGTCGCCTAAAAGTATTGAGTCTCATAAGAGGGATAGTCCTCTACCGATTCCCTTAAGGCAGATGCACTCGTTCAGGGGGGCGACGATGCAAGAGAATGACAACCAGGTGAAATGCGTCGTACTGCTCATTACAGGGCACGCTCTGACCGGTGTGCTGTGTCGTCCGGGATATTTTCATCCACCAAATCCATACCAGCCAGCTCTTCTCCAAGTCCCCCTTCACCATGCTCGCCCTCGAGGACACCCGGGTTGACGTCGATAGGCTCCGCTTCAGGCAATACGTTCTCTAAAGGTGTCGTATCGAGAAGCCCCGCAGCCTCCGAGCTCCGATTGGCCGTTTCTTCTATGGCTGCCGTGTCCTGTTCGTCGCCATGATCAACATCCACCTCAGACCCACAGCCATCTGGCGGAACGGGGGCAGCGTTCGCATCTGGCGCAGGTTCCTCTGCAACTATCTCCGAGTCGATTCTAGGATTTTCATGTTCCACGGACACGACAGGTGTATCCGCTCGTCCAGCAGCCCCGGCTCTAGTACTAGATGCCTCGCCGCGTCCCGTCGATAGACCAGCCGCGTGGTCCTTGAGACTGCCCGAACTAGGTTTGCGCAAGTACGGCTCGATGTCCTTTGCGGCTGTTTCTCTGTCCTCGGCAGTCATATCTTGAAGGCGCTTTACCCTCCAGAATGGCCTTGTAGGGATAGAGATTTGCATGAGCGTTACATAGAAGCCGTCGGGAACGGGAGACTCTTCCGCCTTGAATGTCGCCCGCCACGCCGAATACTCTTCCTCGTCGCTGAGACTGTCGTACGAGTCCGGCGCATCCACAGGGAGGAGCCAACTGAAGCACCAGTATACCTCGTTCGCTTCTCTATCGTCTCCGTCTTCGAGGACCGGCGTAGCCTGGACCAACAAAGCCAACGCGGCAAAGACGCCACGCCAGTACTCGGTCAAGGCCACGCGTTTGGCATGTTCGACGCGACATATACTGAATGTGAGTGTTGTACAAGCCTTTAAAACCGACAGCCTTGTAAGGTGGTCCGGAGAGTTTGCCGCAATGGTCTCAATTCCAGCCGTAAAGTGGGACAGAACTGAAGAAATAATGTCGAATCAGGCCTGGCCACGATGAAAACAGCACACGTACCACCAATGTCCTCACTGAAATCCTCGCCAGATACGTACATGCTGAATAAAAGGGGGCGAGACTCGATGAGCAATGTGAAGAAGTTCGCCACCGCCACATCCGACTTTGACAACATAAACATGTGCCAAACAGCTGCTTTACTATCCCTGAATTCCCCAGGGTCGACCGCGATGAGCTTCATGGTGAGCGATAGAGCATTATCTTGAGCATCCGACCACACGCGATCTTGAACAATGTCGTCGCGCAGCAGGTCAATGAGGAATACAACGGCGTGACGGAGTGAAATCCCATTCAGTACTTCTCTCCACGGCGCACTGTCATCATCGTGCTCAAACGAGTCTCTGAGTCCAAGCTTTTCGAAGAAGGGCTCGACAACAGAGTTGATCCGGGTGAAAGACGGAGCCAGGGCCATCTGTGACTCTCTGGAGTACTGACATGCCAGGTCTAAGATATCTTCCAGTACTTCCATGGATGGCCTCGAAGTATACACCTTGGCAAATAGTCCAGGCTGGGCAGCTATATACGTCTTAAGGGGGGAGGGGACTCTGTATGAACCAAGGTGGGAAGTGTGGACGGAGGCATGAAGGGCCACAGTCCATCGCGCTACCCGTTCGTCGTCGAAGTTAGGATCGGCGTTGAGAATAAAATCAATAGAAAGGTGCTGCTGTAAAATGGAGAGAATTGAGTCCAGCGCACGAGTCGTTGCCGTACTGCAGTCGATCACTTGTGGTTCACTGTTGAGGTCTCCTTCCCACGGAACGCGATGTTGCAGAATCTGAAGCAGAAAGCGGATGATTTCTCCTGGATAGGGCGTCATTTGCTGGAGGGCGTCGACCATTGCTGTCCCGACGATCTCGTCATTTCCCTGCAGTTCGTCGGCATCCACCATGATCTCTAGGTCGCCGTCTTCGTATTTCGCCGCTGTGATTTCATCATATGGTTCACTTGAAAATTCAAGACGGGTGAAATGTTCCGTTGTCCAGTCATATATTGCTTGGGCCATACGCCCACGAAGCGGGGAATCCCAGTCACGTCGCATGGTACGGGTACTCATGTCTCCCAGAAGCACCTTCCACCGCATACGTGCACTACGCCGTACCGCGACCACAAGCGAATCAAGCGCGGGTGTTTTATACGGGCAATGGGCCGAGAAGAGAGGAGAGATTGTCACAAAGACGAAGATAAACCCCCAGCCCGCAACAAGAGGCAGTGTTGTATTCCGAACACTCGAGTGCAGCTCCGCAGTGTAGAAACACAGGCCGACAAAGAAGATCCCAAGTGCGAGCTGTAGAAGGAGGGGAAGGCACGCAGCGATCGTCAACACCTTCCACGTCTCCAAGCCCGCTCGCCGAAACTTGCGTATGCGAAGGCGGCCCTGGGGGAACGACGTCACGAACTTCATGTACTCGCGAAGCCACTGCTTTACAAGAATTCCAAATGAGGCCGTGATTAGGCTGATGAGAAGACTCGCAGTCCAGAGGTCATTGATGCGAATGGCGTTCGCTGTCGGCTCGAACTGTGTGAAGGAGGTGGGTGCGGGAGATGTGCTGTGGACAAAGTCGCCTTGGATCGAATAGTTCGCGTTCTGCGCTGACATCTGCCTCAGCGTCGTCAGCGTTGCTGTAGGTACATCTTCTTGAAGGAGTGCAACAGCGACGACAAGGAACGCCGAAAGGACGGCTGAGAATAGACCAATCTCGAAGTATGTCAGGGGTGATCAGAAACAAGCAGTACGACGACATACGAAGACGAGGAGAGTGTCGATATCATTCTTGACGCCTTCGATCTGATCTTTGTCGAATTCATCCACAGCTTTTTGAATGACAGCCCAGCCTATGGGTGTATCGCGAGTGAGGACGTGTAGCGGATTCTTCTGTGAACCAAGGGGGGCATCTTCTGTGTTGCTAGAAGCAGCCGAACGCGAGCGAGAGCTGCGTTTGCTCCGAGATAATCTGCGCCCTAAGCGACGCACCAGTCGCGTTGTGGGCATCCTGGTGACGGCGTGGGATGTAGCCAACTGAGCAACGAGATGACGAAGGCTGAAGTTGATAGAGACAGGACACCACACACTTTAGGTTGCGCGAACTGTCGCGGGGAGAGGGGATGGGGACAAAAACATCGTGTGTTCACTACCGCCTCTGGCACACGTTCCGAATGCACAGTAACGCCCTGTCTGCAGAGAAGTACCGCTGACTGCTGGCGTGTCGTGTCATGCAACGCAGCAATACAAGAAAGGTGGACATCGGCTGTAGAGGGCGGGGCGGTGTGTCGACGGACGTCGTACCATAGACAGAGAATAGCTGGTGACACGGTAACAGCAATGCAAGCAACACGAGATGCTGATTTCCTGTTTCGGGTGTTGCACTACACCTTCCGCCTGATGCAAGACATCGACAAGGTCGGGTCAACAAGAGAAATGTAAGTGTAGCTAGCCGCTGCTTGTACTGAGAATAGCCCCGCTGAAGTACTTAGAATTTAGGCAGAGACGAACGTGAAGGCGACATAGCCATTGTACCCTGTGCGAGCCAGTTAGCAAGTACTCCAGTCGTCGCAAGACTCTGTCTGTCCCTGCTACAAACAAACTCTTGCATATTTCTATGGTTTCTCGGTGAATAACGAACGAAGGCCCTACTCAAGGGCGACCCGCGGATTAAATCCGAGTCCTATTACTACTGGCATACTCCGGCCTGCCAGGACGTTGTTCGCATATGGCCGGCTACCCTGCGTACTGTATGCCAAACCCATTGGAAACCTCTTCAAGCAGTGCAGATCACACCTAACGCTTGGCCCCTGATTGGCAAGGTGTACATCAAAACTGGAACCTTGCCTCGCAGTGTCATTGACGTATAAATTCAGTTCGTACATGGTCAATGTGCACGCTGAAACTGCACTGTTTTCGCATCGCTGAGGAAGACCTCCTACCGATATACGTAGCAATCGAAAACAAGCTAGGACCTGGATATTCTACGAGTTTCCTTCCTAAAGACTATTAAGTCCTCCGATTCATGTATTAACTTTTATGATTTCTCCCGCAGCTGCCTCCCTGGCTGCGGTATTCCTCCAGTACGCTCAAGTCTCATATGATACGACACAACTGCCCAAATGTTCACAGACTCCTTCGTCGCTTGTTTCTTCACGGCATCATATATTCAAGCACAATTGCTAGATAACGGCATCTATCGCCATCGCCGCAAGTGCTGAGTAGTACTTACACTAGAATCTGTATAATCAGACTCGGGTTCTGGCATTCTGTCGTGCCATTCGGCGGCTGGGCGATACTGGCCAACCGCGTCTGGGTCATTGTGCTAAGGTGCTCTGGAAGATTTCCTCCGCAGGCCTGCAAGAGTCAGATTCTCGCGCAACAGTGTCTCTGCGCAGAACGTGTCGGGCCATCGATACCCGTGTTTATGAGCTTGATATATCTCATTGATTGTGGAATATTATAACTAAATATCGAGATAATGTGTTCTCCGCCGCCCGCGTGCGGTACCTGCCTGCAGCCTCCAACGTCCTTCATGTCGACCTTCATCTCAAGCTACCGTCCTCCCACTACTTTGTTCTGAACTTATCGCTGGAACTGCGTCGCCGTTGGCACCCACGAACCGACGTAGGAATTGAAATACTCTGCAGTCACAATTGATCCCTACCAGACCACTTCGCCTCGGGGCACCGTCCCTGCCACCTCTACACCTCTTACATCTTCGTCAGCTGGACACTCCGACCCATTTCTGTCGCCATCAAGTACCTCGCATTCGCCACACAGGAGGTCTCGCCATACCTCCTCGACGGGCTCCAGTCTCGTGCCTACGACTCGCACCCGAGCCGAGCTCGAGGAGGACGACCTCGACTTTGTCCTTTCATCTACACCCGTCTCAACGCCACTGTCCTATTTACACCCATCCGAGCGAGCTCTACATTCGTCCCCGCCCAACAGACAGTCGGACGCTGATTGGAGCCGTGCAAGAAAGAGGCCACGAGTCGACAGTCTTAGCTCAGTCACGTCCGTCGAACGCTCGCTTGTCCCTGAGGAATCCTTATCTACCGTCATGCGCCTCACGGAGAACGATGCAGATTCAACGCATTCTAACTCAGTTGAGGGTCTGCTAGAAGCTGGGCCGTCTTCTGCAAGTAATCCGTCCAATGGCCACAACGGAGTTGTAAAGGGGAATGGCTTCTCGCCGTTTCCGTACGCTAATGGGAATGGGAAGTTCGCGGGAGTAGACGGTCTCAAAGCTGAGAAGCAGAGGATGCCAGTGTCGAGAGTCTCATTGCCGGGCACGACACTGTATGATGATTCGTTTTTGAACCGAGAAGAGTTTGTAAGGCTCGTTATACAGAGTTTACGGGACGTGGGCTACATGTGAGTGCACTTCTCCTCTAAACGCACAGGACTAGCCGACACGTTGAGCAGAGAATCCGCAGCCACTTTGGAGGCTGAATCTGGCTACACGATGGAGACACCCGATGTGTCAATGTTCCGACAGTGTATATTGAACGGAGACTGGGCGAATGCGGAAGGGGTACTGTCTCGTCTAGGATTCTCGGAGAATGAGGGGCTTTGGGTGCGTTTCTAATTCTGTATATCTGACCTTACCTCATCCCAGCTCCTGTCAAAATCCAGGATGCGAAATTCTTGATCAGTCAGCAGAAGTACCTAGAGCTATTGGAAGCCAGGGATACGAGCGGAGCCCTCCAGATATTACGGGAGGAGCTCGCGCCATTGAGTCCTGATACCGATACGCTACATATATTGTCAAGGTCAGAATTAGGCAGCTGACGTGTTGCGGATGTGCTCACCCGCTTCTCTCGCAGCTTATTGATGTGTCAAGACATAGCAGACTTACAACAAGTTCAGGGATGGGATGGTGCCGCAGGCACGTCTCGACGAAAGCTCCTTGTCATGCTTCAACGTAAGTTTGATGCGCTAGTTGTTACCACTGTTTGCTGAAGCCGAACCACTGTCCCCACAGGCCATATACCCTCTTCAATCATGATACCGCAGCGTCGGTTTGCTACTCTGCTGGACCAGGCTAAGGATCATCAGCGATCACAGTGCCTTTATCATAACACACCGCTCGACGGAGACTCATTCTCCCTGTATACCGACCACACTTGCGATAGCGAGGCGTTCCCTCGAATAACAACGGCAGTCCTGGAGATCCACACGGATGAAGTGTGGAACCTGCAGTGGAGTCACAGCGGTAGCTATTTGGCTACAGCGAGCAAAGACAAGACGGCTGTAATATGGTGGATAGGTGTGAGTACTCCGAGTCCCTTGGCGAAAGAGCCGGTGTACTGACGTTTGCACCCATTGCTATCTCATGATAGTCGGATCCCAATCCACAGACGAGGGAGTATGAAGCCGTACACATACTTCGGGACCATCCATATCCGGTGGGCTGCGTGGCGTGGTCGTTGGACGACGCTGTGCTGCTCACGTCGTCGGAGAATCACATCAAGATGTGGAATACGAGGGTACGCACCGACGGTGTGGTATATCTATATCTCGTACACACTGACACATCCTCCCATAGACTGGGTCTTGTATCCGCACATTGGAAGTCCACCTCGACGTAGTCAGTGCCCTGGTGTGGCTACCCGACGGCTCGGGGTTCATATCTGGTGGTCTAGATAGGAGGATAATTCTATGGGTCAGTGTTGTCTTTGAAATACCACACCCGAGCCGTCGGGTTTGTTTCTGCTCGAGGCTTACCACTCTTTGTGACTTGCAGGACGCCGATGGGAAGCAGAGGGATTCGTGGGGTAGAACACCCATTCGGGTAACGGACCTTGCTATCACCCCGGACTTCACCAGGCTGGTGGCCGTTGGGATGTACGACGTGCCGGCACCTCCCCCACCCACTCCATCAACGGGTGGAGAAGCTGTTAGCGCTGCCGCAACTGCTGCTGCTAACCAGCCGAAGGAGTTTCGACTAGCAGTGTGGGACCTTGCAACGAAACAGTTGGAATCGTACGTGTAAACGTATATCGCTTGAGCCGGGTGTAAATCCTTATTCTTGGTTCCGTTCAGGTTCGTGCGGCTGGAAGGGGAATTGACAAGCGTGAAAATTACCGAAGACTCGCGCTACGCCCTCATCAACCGTGCGCCAGATGTGATGACCTGCGTGAGCATATATTTCCCCTCTGGTCTCGAAGACATCAATCCTGAACGCATGCGATCATCTAGGAGATTCATTTGTGGGAAATTAGCACCGGCCAAACTGTGCGTAAATACACGGGACACAGACATCATCGACATGTTCTGCGAAGCTGCTTCGGAGGTGTCGATGAGAACTTTATTGCAAGCGGCAGTGAAGGTGATTACGTCTGTTCACTACCCCTGTCATCCTTCTAAGCCCGGTTCACAGACGGCAATGTGTACATATGGCATCGAGACACAGCTACACTGCTCGAGACACTTGAGGGCCATGGGAACGGAAGCGTAAATTCTGTAATGTGGAATCCGCGTAACGAGCGGATGTTCGCATCCTGTTCAGATGACTGCACAGTCCGCATATGGGAGGCACCGATAGGGTTGTCGCTGTCCCCTACTGCGGATGTGGGCGAACTTACCCACGGTCTTGACGGAGCTGGGAATGGCAAAGGTAAGGCTAGGGAGCGATGGGGCGAGGATGGATTATTGGGAGGGTCCTCGTACGCTCTACCAGGGACTTCGCGCTCCTTGTAGGTTGCGAGCAAGAATTATGCTGGATTGCCCGATCGTTGGATTTTCGCTATCACCTGCTTTTCATCCATCCATTATTGTACACTTCTTGGTTGCACGCCACTCATCCTCACATACCGCACTCACGACATAGTCTCTCATTGTACACCACTAGCTTCTGCACTGTAGTTATGATCTGATCGTAGATGCGTTATTCTATAATGCTGTCCTCGCACTCCGATATGTATATGAACTGTTTAGTATATATGTACTGTACACCATGTCAACCAGATTACCAAAGCGGTGAAGAGTCTCGCGGAGTCCAACCATGCGCTCAGCGCATACCACGAGCCAGATCGCGTACTTACGATACAGCATGTCGTGTCGTATCACGTGATCGCGTTCTCCGATATCACCGAAGCATCTGAGACCTCAATTTCATGTGCACACTTTCATACTACTTTATGCGTCGAGAACGGACGTGAAACCGAATCATCAGCCTCATGACAACATTTCAATCCTCCGACATGCCTGAGAATAACCTGTGGGTCCCTTACAGATCCGAGAGAATCAACATTGACCTATCTTTCCGAGTAGTCCATCTGCAGCGTTGCTGTGGGATCTCTGTGACTGCGGAACTTCGTGAATGTACGAACGATCCCACCCCGGCCGTTTGGGCACCTTCATGATAAGCCTGAGTACGCATCGAAAATTCCGCAGCTGAAGTTCCCGGCGACGAAGGAACATGTTTACTTCATCAGACGGCGAGGTCAAATATCCTGCTTCATCGAGCACAATCTTCCCATCCTGTGGTCTCGGAGGTTCGCAAACCAACGATCCATCATATGCCTCGGCTGCACGGTGTGCACATCTTACCCCGGTTGTATGACGGAGGATGTCGAATCATTCTCTCATAGATATAAACACAGAATGAGCCTGAAGTCGAAGGACGGACCGGCTTTGGCTCGATGCGGGCACATAGGACGGCACGGACTGGCACAATGACGAAACGACTGAGCGAAAGAATGGCGAGCTCGTGAGGCCCTTCGACTTTGCGGAAGTCATGCGCCCATAGCCGTTCAATCGTACCACAAACAGTTCCGATGTAATTCCACCCTGCCATCCCTTCATCAGCACTGAATGTTTGATACAACGTTGTCAGAACGGCGAACTCAGACTGGTAAGTGGCCGGGCGCTGGTTGCATCGTAAATGACTGCGGAACATATATTCGACAGGAGGTTGCCGTGAGAATGATTTCATAGCTGCTTGCACACACGCTTTTCGCTCAGTGCGAGCCTTAAGTAAGTTGTGCTTTTGCACGGAACGAAGCGTAGTTATTTGCGTCTAGAGTTAATCATCTATCCCCAGGAGTGGGAGTTAGTTCGCTATTCTCCCTCGACATCAAGATTCATTGAATGGCGGGATATGGAAAGCCTGAACGCAACCTTGAGTATGACTGAAACATCTTCTGCAGTGCTTGCAAGAGCGTACTCGGATGCAGTTAACGAGACAGAAATAACCCGCGTACATACCCGCCCTGGTAATATAGAACACTAAATTTACATTCTTCCTGACTATGCTATAGCGGTGACTACATGACTGTTCTAAGATGAGATTGTTACTCCGGGTATTGATAATGGGTAATGTGTGGAAATGACAAAGGGGGATGATAATGTGGTGCGATGCATGAACGAGATCGTGCATTCATCTGGGTGAGTTGTCAATGCAGGAGTGAGTACTGTTCAAGCCCATACCAAAACAGCGGGATCGATACGAGATTTGCCGCCGTCATGGCCTGGGCCGCATGTTGGTTGTATACGTGGGAAGGTATATCTAACTACGTGGCTTCGGCATGAATAGTGGTCTCCGGGATCTTTGCGTTCTTCGAACTGTGCTGGCCGCGTTCCACTCAGCGACATAGGACAGCTGGACCTGACGAAGGTGCTTCAATGGCCTCGTGCTGGGAAAGGTTTGTGGGATGGACCGGCTCTTATTGAGGGGCTCGATGTGAGAAAAGAAGAGAATTGTGCATTAGAGCTTGTGGAACCTGGCTTCGAGGCAATTGACATTTCCGGAGATGTTGGTCCACGCCTCTTTGGAATAGAGGTTACGGTGACACGAGTGCCCGTTGTGCTGCCGAAGGACGATGTATCGGTTGGTGGGAGAGCACGCTCTGGCCCTTGGGAAGAGCGCACATTCGAGGGACCAGCTGGCAAGCGGTTAGCCTTCATAGCCTGTGCTGGAGTAATCGTGCGCGCTCCGTATATGCCCTTGTGAAACTTAGCAGCATCGGATCGTGTTTTCTGAAAAAGCGTCTTCGGCTGCGACGTTCCCCCTACAACAGATAAATAAGGGCGGTATGTCGTGAACGAAACATTGCACTTACAGCTGCTCCCGCGAGTACGCTTTGGCGGTGGCAATTTATCTGTGAACTTAATCTGTGCATCCTCCTTCCGTTTACGTTCTTCTTGACGTTTCACGAGCAATTTCGCAGCAACGGCGTCCAGCCGGTGTTTCTCGAAATCTCGCAGATTCTGTGAAACAGCATGCTTCAACTAACCGAGCCGTCATAAGAATCAAATAAACCAACAAAATAGGCTTCTCGCCATGACTCAGGTTGCTCCGTTGAGTACTGTTGTTGCGCTAACAACGGGAAGCTGCGAAAACATAATGCCTTCCACATTTCTTCCTAGAATGAGGAGATTATTCCGAGGACAACGATTATTCCCACTTACCAGGTGTTTCACAGCATATTTCCTGCATTCAAAAAGCCTTACGTATGACTTTCCAAACTAACGGATAGACGGTTGAAACTCACAGGAGTGGCATTTTCCAGTCGCACCAATGCCTCCGCAGGGCAGTTCTGCAGAATAGGCCTGACCAAATCAATTCGTATATTGTCGCCTAGACTACTCATGTCTGTAAGACGCTAGACGCATCAGGGAATCATTCTTCCGCAGGATAGGTATGACCCACTTTCGACATGTGCGGAAGCCACTTGAGACAGTTGCCAAGCCGCGTGTCAGTAGCTCGATATCAGCTTACGAGAGTATGCCAACGTACCCCGCTGACAGATCTGCACAAGCGAAGGCACTGCTCGAGTGCCCATGTATTGGCCGTTACTGGCCATGGCAATCTGTAGGTACGGTCAATGAAAGCACTTGCAAGACCAGAACAAGTGAGATGGTGGCGAGTTAACAAGAGTTAAGCGCCAATGCTACCGCCGGAGGAGGTTTCCGGATTTAGCAGCATGCATTGCTTCTCCGTGATTTCCTCTTTTAGCAGGTGTCAACTTAGTTCAGTGGGGCTGACTATGGCCACTGACATCGACCCTGGAGTCTAACGCCTCAGTTGTCGTACACAGAATAGCATGTATCAAATGTAAAATTTGACTATGGACATCGCCACCAGCCACAGCCAGTGGGGTGGTATGGAACTATATTTCCCAATGATGATTCCGTATAGTGTCATTATAGCGTTCATCGCTAGCCCGATATCAAACTTGGTCAGGATCTTTATGTGTTTATGCACGTTTCACTCTGAGACGAGAAACCAGGCTGTCACATCTCAGCAACACTGGTGCCACATTGATAGCGTTCAAATGCGTCCTGAGCGAGGCAAGCTTGCGTCTGCTGCGAACGGCTCTCCTAGGCTCGGATGCGATCTTGCAGGGGATGTCAATCGTAATCGGTGGCTTTTCCTTTTAATACATTTGTATCCGAGGCCTTAACTCAACCTCAGGGCTTCGGGTGCGAATGAACCATGCGATGCCGTGCCCCAAATAAGGTTCGAAGTGCTTCAAATTCTTCAGTGGCTGGGAAAAAGTGAGCGGTAATGTAGTTGGCCGGCACACAATCTGACCAAGGTTCGAAAACAGAGCGGGTATGGAGATAGACGAAGGGTTCACGTAACTCACGGACTCCCGTGGAAGATGCGTTGATACATGAGCCACCATGATAGAGGATGGAAGCAGATGAACTAGATGACAAACTAGCTTATTGACTGCAACCTGACATAAATGTGTGATTCCCAAGAAAGAGAGCTGTACCTTAAACATTCGCGCTTACTTCAAGCCTTGCGTCCGTACCTTTTTGGCAAGGCTCTCCGTCTCGGGCGCTGAGGGTGCCCCTGCGTGTTACGACACGAATACAGGGTCCACTGACATCTCGACTCCCTGTGAGGGAAAAACAAGCGGCTGTTCTTAGATCGCACGCGACGCATTCTCAGAGGGGCTGCCGCTCTTTGCTCGGTGCGCCGCAATGGGAATGATCGTTCCCTGACTCCCCAATCCGTCTTGTCGGTAATGGCCTCGGAATGTCCGTCGTGTTTCCCGTGAGTGTAATGGACGGGTGAGTATATAGTCTCTCTTGTCCGATGGCAGGTCTGCACTGCGTTCTTCCGACGCTCAGAGCTATACGTGCTCATTAAATCCCATCGTCCTCCTAGTCACACAGTAACCACCATGTTCTACGCACCGGCTCAGGACGCGCAGCGTCCAACTCACCCACGTCTACATGTTCGCGACGCGCGCGATGCTCATACTGTATTCGAGGCCGTCCGCCAAGGTTTATTGAAGCCTGTGGTCCGGCGCCTCAACGAGCTCGAGAGAGCAACACACATTCACTCCGGCGCCATATTCGTTTGGGAGGAGAGCGACGATGAAATGGGACTCAAACGATGGACAGATAATCGAGGTTGGTGTCTTGTTGCTCGATGTCATGCCCAGAATGCTGATGTTTACAACCGTTAGCCTGGTCGCAGAGCAGGATGCGAGAGCCGTACTTGTTTTATGACGAAAAGCTCTCCTCGGATGAGCCGACACCGCCATCCGATCATAATGTGAAGTAAGTTGGTCTCCATTAGCGTGGGTAAGGTGGCTCAACATCTCACCAGGTCATATCGGTTTGTGGAGGGCCCTTCGCGAACATGGTCTTCCTCTGCGCAGTCCCACTATGACCGCAGCGAAAGGCAGCCTCTAGGCCTCGTGAAACAGGCGTATTCCGCTTGGGTTGTTGATCCCGTCAATGCGAAGCAAAGGAAGTGGCACTTAACGGCATATTTCACTTATTCCGACTTGCCCAGCATTCCTACAGTGGACCAAGATCCATTGCTTCGAACCTTGACGGTTCCAGCGGGGATATACAGGAGCGGGAAAGCACGATCGCGGAATTCAGATTCGACTTCTCCGCCCTCGTTCCCGTCGTCTCCTCCTCGCCCCATGACACCCGACTCTCGAACGCCAGCGGGATCTTCGCCCGGTCGGATTCGTACTGACGGGATAGTTCTGCCGTCCCTGCAGTCTGCCATCACGAACCAGCCGATGAACATCCACTCCACTCTCCACAGACAGCATAGTGCACGATATGCGGAGGATCAACGCATGATACAAATGCTCAACTCACGACCCATTTGAGGACTTCGTATGGCCCCGCCTGATAGATGACTATGTAACGATTGTCATTCACATAGTGTAATCACCAGATCCTCTAATACTCACATGGATGAGAACCAGCGAATGGGAAGCACACAGAAGCAGGAACTGCCCCTACCTGTCAAAAGCTAGACATAAACATTACGGGGTGAACACCCACCGGGAGCAGATACTGTGCACATTCCAGACTTCAGAGGTCTTCGTCTGAATCGGAAGCGTTCTCTTGCTCTCGGCGATCCGCTTGCGCTTGTAGGGCCCCTGCGAGGTCATCGCTTTGCCCCTTTTGAGCAGCCAATCGTTGTCCTGGGAGATTAATTGACTGAGTATGTGTGTGACTACTGTAGATCGCCACATACGAATCAGCGTGTGAATAGCTTCTTGTGTCTTCCTCTCCAGCCGTGCGAGCTTCTTGTCTAAGTCTCGCTTGAGATCCCAATTTGGTTTTTTGGGAGCAATGTTATGAAGATCCTAGAGGCACGGTTGTATGGGTCAGGGCAGGCCAACATTCACGCAGCTTATACGGACGTACCAATTCTTGTGTCCTACGCTCCGCATCCTCTGCGATGATTTTCTCAGCAAGGCCTTCCACCTTATTTTCCACGGTGTCCATCTCTATGTCGCCATCCGTGACGTGTTTCTTCAACGTCTTCGTGTCTGGGTCAAATGTACGATGCTTGATGATTTCTTCAGCACTACAAATCGCGAGTTACATTGAGCGAGGGTTTTGTGACACCGCACGAGCAACGTACCTGTCTCCTTCCTCTCCTGCCTTCCGCTTACGCAGGGCAATAAGCCGTGCTTTGCGAGCTTCCGAAGCCTCGGCGAGAGACATGATGGTTCAAGTCAACGAATCTCAGGCGCCCTGCCGCGCCGCTCTGCAGAGCTCGCGTTTTCCGAAGCGTCGTAGTTTACCCTTGACTTCGAACGCGACTTTGCACTCTTGTCCCCATTTACACGGCACTGTCGTGGAATGCTCGGATGTTCGTGGCGAGCATGTCTTCGAGTGTCCGTCCCTCACCCGGCAGTCGGCGTGAGACCCACCCATACTAGGTGGCTTAGTACCACACCGGTGTGGCGGAGTGCATCGAGTCGAGACCCCGTTTATGGCCATGTACGGATGGAAGACTATCCTTGCGAAAGCATTAGGTGAGCATAACATGTCGTGTAAGCGAATAGCTGATGTTCTGACACAATTGTCTACCAGAAACTTCTCCATTATCGCACACATAGGTGAGTATGTAGCTGACACTTAGGATACTTCTTTGACTTAATGACCGTGTAAGACCATGGGAAGTCCACATTGGCGGATAGGTGAACATACACGCACTCTATTCATTAGCTGAAGATACTCAAGCATCCATTACAGGTTGCTTGAGGTTGGCCTTACGGACAGTTCGCAGGAAAATGTAAACGTACTCATCCCTGGTCAAGCTTACAGGTACTATCGAAAAGAAGGAGAAGGGTGTGAACAAGCAGGTTCTCGACAAGCTGAAAGTAGAACGGGAGCGTGGTATCACAGGTATGCCGCTTGCATCACTAATCTTCTGTTAGCTAAAGTTGTTTTCAGTTAAGGCGCAGACCGCCAGGTATGCATGCAAATAATGCACACAGATATGCAGTTCACAGACTTTGAACCTAGCATGATACACAAACACGCTGGCAAGAACTACCTCCTCAATTTGATCGACACCCCAGGGCATGTTGATTTTGCATGGGAAGTATCACGCTCGCTTGCAGCCTGTCAAGGCGCACTGCTACTCGTCGACGCATCACAAGGTGTCCAGGCCCAGTCGCTATCCGTATATCACGCTGCTAAGGACCGTGGACTGACCATCATTCCTGTGCTGAACAAGGTACACCATCCCACCGCAACTAGCGTGGCTTACATCATTTTGACCCAATGTCGCTATGTAGATTGACTTGCCTGCAGCACAGCCGGAGATCGTCGCCGCCCAGATGCAGTCCACCTTTGGCATCAATCCCGAAGATGTTCTCAAGATATCTGCTAAGAGCGGCATAGGCATTGACACAGTGCTCCGTGCTATAATCGACAGAATACCGCCGCCATCTGGGAGCATTGACGACCCTTTGAAAGCATTCCTGTTTGATTCATCGTGAGTCGATTGTTTGAGTGTCCAGAACAGATCCATTCATATATTTGTATTACGTAGGTACGATCAATACAGAGGCGTCGTGTCGTTGGTCAGTATCCAGGGCGGTATTCTCAAGAAAGGTGGGTCAGTGTGTAAGCATTTCATGGGGACTATGTCACTCACAGTGTGGGTCTTAGGGGACAAGATCGCCTCGTGCTATACACGCAAGAAATACGAGGTCATTGACGTCGGTATCATGCACCCCGAAGAGATGTCTACACAAACTCTGAGGCCCGGGCAGGTCGGCTATGTGGCGTGCAATATGAAGGAATCTTCTGAAGGTGCGAATATCTGCCCGCTCCCATCGTGGCATAGCATACCTACTCGACACCGAATAATCTAGCCCACATCGGCGATACATTGCATCGTGTCGGAGCACCCGTGGACCCGATGCCGGGCTTCAAACCTGCCAAAGCGATGGTCTATGCCGGCATATTCCCCGTTGACAGCAGCGACTTCCCCAAACTCGAGGAATCGATCAAGCGCGTACGTACCCACTCCATCCCCCGTTTTCGTGGTGGGTCACGGCGAATTGGCTAATGGACATCGCATCTTCCAGCTCACCCTGACAGACCGCAGCGTGGAGATCATGCGCGAGTCGTCCACTGCGCTAGGTCAAGGTTTGCGTCTAGGCTTTCTGGGGTCATTGCACATGGACGTGTTCCGGCAGCGGTTGGAGGACGAATATAACGCGAATGTGATCATTACGGCACCGACTGTACCGTTCAAGGTGATATATCGGGATAGGACTGCCCTTGTCAGTAACCCGACCGATTTCCCGGAAGTATTAGATGTGTCTGCACATGTTAAGGAGGTGCAGGAGCCCATTGTCAAAGCTTCTATCATCGTACCAGAGGGTAAGCGTCGTATGACCCTTACAAAGCCATTATGAAATTGACATTCGGTCTCTTGCACAGATTATCTCGGCGAGATGATGGACCTGTGCTTCACCCACCGAGCAGAAGACCTAGACCACCGGTACCTTGACGCCTCATCTGAGGCGGCGTCGGCTCGAATCATCTTGACGTGCACAATGCCGTTGAGCGAAATTGTCACCGACTTCTTTGACAAGCTAAAGAGCAGAAGTTCGGGATTCGCCAGTTTTGAGTGAGTTCTGAACGTGCACTGCATGCATATGATGCAATGCTAACACCGCCATAGCTATGAAAACGCAGGGTACAAGGCCAGTCAACTTTCGAAGGTACGTTTCGCCTTCTCATTTGATTGCGCTTGTTGCCTGACAAATTCCTGACAAATTTATAACGCCACAGATGGTGTTTTTGCTTAACGGAAAACCCGTGGACGCACTCGCCATTATCGTGCATCGTTCCGCTGAGCAAGAGATCGGGCGCGCATGGGTGAAGAAGCTTCGTGCGTTCTTTTCTCTCCCCACACACTATGTCCGCGCACCTAATGACCGCCATCCACAACAGACAAAGTGATACCGAGACAGCTCTTTGAGGTGCCCATCCAAGCGGCGATTGGGAAACGAATCATCGCACGCGAGACGCTTTCTGCTATGCGGGCAGATGTCACCGCTGGGCTTTACGGAGGTACGTTCACCAATTTTCCATCCAATTTACTTTTGATTGGCGGGCTGATATGGCTCTGATGGGTAGGTCATCATGAACGCAAACTGAAGCACCTGAACAACCAAAAGGAGAGTAAAAGGAAGATGAAGAGGGTTGGCTCGGTTGAGCTCCCCCAGGAGGCGTTCTACGATATACTCAGCTCTAAAAAGTAATGGTCTGAGCGGCCGCGCTCGGTCTAGAGTAGAAAATCTATCTTATCGCGCTTGGGATCTAATCGATACTAGGAATTCTTGCTACCTCACAAGCATGTTGCATCTCGTAGATCATCTTTTGAGTCCAGGTATCTTTCTCTCTGGACATCTCGAGAGTTGATCAGGTCACTTGACATGGTCTACGCGGCTTGCTAGTGAGGGATGCTCAATTGAAAGACCTTCCACGCAAGCACTACGCTGGTAATTAGTGAATGCTAAGGGGCTCGTATTACGGCGCAATACGACGCCTCTTGTAGGCATTCTAACAGGCCACAATACTTTCTGTCCTGAAGATATGTATCTAAGCGTCGAGCAGGTCACTTGACCACTCCCGCGTTCCTCCAAGTTCCAATTACCCTAACAGGCAACTTGATCGACGGAGTGCAATGACTCGTTCCGGCGCTAGCGCGCGCACTGATCTCATGAAATTATTCGCAGTCCTCCGCCGGGAAACATCACATCTGAATAACTGCGGTAAACTTGCTTCAGCCACAGCGCGCGGAATCCGACTCGGCGAGGTCGTGGTATGTGGGCTTGTTATCCGGAATTCCAGATCTGACTGAACCCTCTGCTTACTAGATATCTGAATCTGAAGAACGAAGGGAGAAGCTGCTTACTGCTCAAACACACACTCAATCTTGAAGTTTGACAATTTGACGAAAATGGCACCCGCATCTGAGGCATCCACCTCCGCCACACCAACAACAACAACAGCCCCACTGCCATCACCACCAACACAGACCTTCCGCTCCGTCGACATCCTCGTCTCAAAGCTACGACGCCGGTACGTCTCCCCCTTCCCTCCCCCTTCCCTCATCTTCCCTCCCTCATAGAATCCAAAAGCTGAGATCGCATACGCAGACAGGTCGTCGGCTCACGCGAAGCAGCACTAGAGACAGTACGCGTGCTGCGGCAGGTCGTCTCGAAAGCGCGGTTCTCGAACATCGATCAGCTCGTCGCGCTCATCCGGCACGTCGGGAAGCGGCTCGTGGAGGCGCAGCCCAAAGGTGTGTTTTACTGTCGGAATCGCACGCAGGCGGAGCTGGGATACAGATCTCGATGTACAGAGATCTAAAGAGAGAGAAAGAGAGAGGCTCAGGAAGGAGAGAATGAATTGAAGTGACTGATGCGTGTCGGGTAGAACATACGGTCGGGAACACGGTGCGCAAGATCCTGCACCACGTCCGCGAAGAATACAACACCGCCAGCAAAGGCCTCCCCACCCCCACCCCCACCACCACTCCCTCCACCGCCGCCCCCGCCCCCACATCCGCATCATCAAAAGGCGTATTCTCCATCGCGAACTTCGTCCTCCAAGGCCAGCCGAGCAAACAGCGCATCGGGTACAACAAAGCCTCCGCAGACGGGGGTGCTCCGTCCGGGCTCGCGAGGTCGATCGAGAACGGCGCGGTGGCGGGGGACGAGCATGATCCGGACGCGTTCGCGAAGAGCTTGAAGCCGGTGCTTATGGAGGCGATTCAGGATGTGTTAGATGAGCTTGAGACTGTTTATGATAATGTGTCGAAGAATGCGAAGAATCATATACATTCTGAGTACGTGTTCTCTGTCGTCTGATTATGCGCGTTGCTGATTGTGTGTGGGACAGCGAGATCATACTGACGCTCGGACATTCGAAAACTGTCGAGGCGTTCTTGAAGGCGGCGGCGCACCACCGAAGTTATACTGTGATCGTCGCCGAGACGAGTCCCTCGTGAGTCTCCCCTTGCACATCTCTCACATACGCAGCATCCACTCACGTTTGCGCGTTCGTGCAACAGATACAGCGGGCACGAAATGGCACGCTCCCTCTCAGCAGCCGGAATAAGCACCTTCCTCGTCCCCGACTCCTCAATCTACGCAATAATGTCGCGCGTGAACAAAGTCCTGCTCGGCGCACACGCGATCCTCGCAAACGGCGGCATGTTCGCCATCGCGGGCTCTCTCCTCGCAGCAGCCGCGGCGCGGGTGCACCGCGTGCCCGTGGTGGTGTGCGGCGGGCAGTTCAAGTTCACGCCGCTGTGGAATCTGTACCATGAGTTTGGGGCGCTGGATTTTGCGGACCCGAGTAGTGTGTTGGGGTTTAAGGAGGGGAAGCTTGTGGGGGGCGAGGTTGAGGTGTTGAATCCGTATTATGATTATGTGGGGCCGGAGATGGTGGATGTGTTTATTACGAATGAGTGAGTACGGTCGCGTTGCAGGTAGGGGTTAGGTGCTGATGAGGTGTTTTGCTTTTGCAGTGGAGACCACCCGCCGTCTGCGGTTTATAGGTATGTTGTCTCTCGTTCTTACGCTGATGCTCGGTGATACTGATTCGGTGTTACTCGTAGATTGATCAAGGAGACATACGACGACGAAGATCACGAGTTGTGATTGCCTCGACGTAGTCGTCGCAGAGGTTCGACTCCACGGCGCACGAGTGGCGACGTAGGTACGTAGCACCAGAGACGCACAGTACTCATTACAAAAACAATCAGTGTAGCATACTATTTCCGTTCGATATACCACTGTAGAATTCCACCACCGCAAGGCCGAGCCCGTCACGCCTCACCGCCGCTGCCGCCGGACAGCACAAATCCACCGTGACCAACTCACTCTCGGCGAGCCGAACTGAACTCAGCCCACCCACCGGATGAAGTAACGCTCCTCCTCACCTCTGACCCGCGGCCGAAGTGATAAGGTTGGACAGATCAGCGGTAACGCTGCAGCCCCACTCCGCTGGTGCTGGTGTCACGACGATGTGTGTTCCTGGACCGCTTGGAGTTCGACCTGGCTCGGCACAGTACGTCACGCACTACACTACACTGCGCTGCGCCGCTCCACGCGTAGATCTGCGTCTGCGCGCCAGGGCCATCTTGCGTCTTGGGGCTCCACAACGTCTGACGGGAGCTGAGCTGTGGGTGTTGGGATCAGGAGTGTTGGATGCCTCTGCTAACTCTGCGTTGTTGTTGTTGTGCTGCGTGGAATTGGGAGATTGGGAGCTGGGTGTATGCGTCATTACTGAGTGGCCCCGCGATGACAGTACATAGTGGACTGAAGTACATCAGCAGGCAGGAACAACAATCCTAAGTGTCCCTATGCACATCATCTCTAGTCTGGAGTACAAGTCTACGGACAACACCTCCTAAAAACAGCCTTGCCCCAGTCTCGCCTATCGCCTTACCTGCTAGCTAACTCAATAGTAGCCCAGCACTCCCTAGTGCCTCAAGGCACAATCCCTAGTCAGCTGTCCCCCTCAGTGCGCTCATCTGTTCTCCCCTTTAGCTACTGTACCGTACCGTACGGCCACGCATCCCCTTTCTTTACCCCGCATTGTGGGGGAAGTCAGGAGATCTCTGCGCGTGACGCGCCAGTTGCCGGCCGTCTGGTTTGGAAATAAGCACTGGTCGCCGGTTCGTGGCTCGTTTCAGGAGGTCAGCGTGGTTAGTAACCGTGCCCGTATGCATAAGAGATCTGTCTGAGCACCCGCGCCGTACATGTGAAGACGGTCTGAGGCTCGTAGGATGTGTCGGCGCGCACGGGTCGCCAAAGTGTGACAGAACTTGACTGTACACACAGCTTATCAGCAACGATTACTAGCACACTCCCCAGTAATCCTAATCCTAATCGCCCACGGCTGGCCTGCTCCAACCGGCACGCCCTCCCTCAGCTCAGGGGCCCAGCGATACTCGATACTCCCGAGCCCGTGCGACTCCCGCCTCCGCAGTTTCCTGTACAGGCCACAACAGGAGGAGGGGATAGGAAGACAGGGTGACGGAGGCAAAGGCGGTCACGGATAGGCAAGGCAAGCGTTTTGCGTTACCTTGTTACCTTACCCCGCATTTTGGGTGTTGTTATCTGAGATATCGATCGTGGTCATGGGTGTGTGCGGTTTAATTTAATGTATTGTATTGTATTGCATAGGAGATTCCTAGAATCGAACTTGTAGTCGAACCGCCTGCTTCCGCATACTATCTAGTAGTGCTAGTACAACTAGACTTACTTATAATTACCTAACGATGTGTGTGCGTTGGGACGAGCGGTACGGTATGCACCGTCGAACGTTTAGGGTCTTTAGGCTTAGGCCTCACACGGCGAGACGAGGCGAACGGCCCAGACCACCCTACGCAGGGGAGGACGAATTAGCCCTGGCGTGACATGGCATGGCATTTTAATGAAGGGGTGGGTTGGTTGCACAGGATTTGAGAGGCACGTACCCGGAGCCGGTGGATGGGCAACGTTGGTCGCTGTATGGTTGTTCCATGCTTGTGTGCAGTATGCGCGGTGCGCGGTGTTGTAGATGTGCTGTGGGTGATGTATTTATATATATCGAGGACGGAGCTGTCGCATTTCCAGCTTTCTCCTCTTTTACTGGCAATTTTGAGGAAGGTGTGATATTGACTAGGAGGAAGAACACATCTATCCACCCCGGGCTCGCACGTGTGTCCGAGCGGACGACCATTTTTCATTTTTAACCTTTTTCATTTACACAACAGTGCTGCATGCATGACTGCTGCTGTACGATTAATCGCGCGGTATGGCGACGGACGGACGGTGTCCATCCTTCTGGAACAACACAACACCTCGGCTACTTGGATACACGGACGAAAAAAAAAAAGTGCTGTCCCTCGACGCATGACTCTGACTGCCCAGTGACAACCGGTTCGGTTCTGTACTGTAAACCCCAACGATCCAACGCGCAGCAACCGCCCACTCAAAAAACCCTCGCAGAAGAAAAGAAGAAAAGGAAGGAGGAGAAGAAAAAAACACGACAACGACGCAACACCGTTCGTCATCTCTGCCTTTCATCCGCTCGGAGGCGTCCGCACGGATCAAATCACATCACATCACACACCCAAACGCGCGCTCACGCTCACGTGTACAACCGTGTCACGCTCTCAAAGCTTAAAAATTGCAGCGTGCATTTTTTGGGTTGTGAGCTGTGATACAGTGTGACAAGAATATTGTAGGCGCGCACGGGTAGGGGTGTGTGGAAGTGAGACGTTGGCCGGACGGACAGACGTGTGTTTCGCAGAAAGTGATGTTATGTGTGTCGCAGCGCTGACGCACGCACTGCGTCACCTCACCTGCGTTTCCCACTCGCGCTCCCCGAGGTTGTCAGAGTCGTGATGCACGACATCCGATGACGCAGCACACGCAGCGTGACAACCGACCCATCCACCATCCACCATCGCGAGAACGCAACGCACCTCACCCGGCGGGCGGGATCCCAACACAAACGCGCTACGATACGTATGGACGAACGTCATCGTCACGCATGCGCTCGATTATCCTGTCATCCGTTGCTATGCCCCGGCGCATGTTCGGGCGACATCCCATTTGAACGCTTGAATGCGAACGGAATATATCAATGAATGAGCGAATGAGCGAATGAATTACTGCATTTATTTGGGGCTCGTGCACGAGACCGTACTGGGATAGAGACACGGATAAATCGCTGGTCTCGTGAGCGAGTGTCTGCACGAATACTGTATATCGTATTGTAACTGGAACTGGAACTGGATCAGCTTACGAGTGACATGACATGAATATCGTGGCGTGCTCGCGCTCTGCGCGCGCCATCTCTGCACTGCATCACGGAAATGTGAGTGTATGCGCCTCGCTCGTCCGCTCATCCGGGACGTGCCCGTTACCAAGCTCCGGGCCCGGGATGGCCACAGCGCGCCTCCGGGCTCCCACTGGCCACATAACATAACATGTTTGATGTCGATGTCATTTCAGGGGATGTCACGGGCAGTTTGAGGGGTTGTCAAACCGTCCCATCGAAACCGCGCAGTTGGGGCTGCAACAAATTCCAGTGTGAAATGCTTACTGTGATGTGCTGTACCGTGCACTGTTCGTCGTTGTCGTTGTTAACCGCTGGAAGGGTGTGTACCTGGACCGGACGGTCTAGGTCCGATCTTTGATTTTCAGCAGTGGTCGAGGGGTGATTTACGACAAATGGTTGAGGGGTGGACGCGGGGATGGATGAGATGGGCAGGGTACCATGCGTGCGGGGCGTCATCCAGAGTGGTGAGGAATGAAGAACGTCGAGGCAGCGAGGCAGCTTGTTACGGACGCCTTGTGGTGGGTGGGCTTCGCCCTACAAGCTGAGGCTGAGTACAGTGGTGTCCTGGAGCTTTGAGCGAAGCCTTATCTATGCGTGCTGGACAGTCCATTGCATGATGGAAGGCGTAAGTTTACACCATACCATGGAGCCCAGAAGAGCATGCTCCGGCCCACGCATCCTGTTTCCATTCTTGCATTCTCGCAGGGCACCCAACAACCGGTGATCCCAGCAAAGATATGCAAAACACAATTTTAAAAAACGCAAAACGGGGTATAGCGACGTACCATGTTACTGTAATAACCGCATCATGATGATGCGTTCATGCATTCGTGCTTTCACGCACCACCGGAGATGAGCACAACCACGTCGGCGGGCGTAAATAGGACCGCGCAGATGGAGGCCAGGGCCGCGCGCAGATGGGGACTTGTGTGCTTCTCGCCTGGAAAGTAGAGGGGTGATACGCAAAGATGGAGAAGGAGAGCTCGCTGCGGTGTATGTTTGGAGACAGATAGGAGAAGATGGCCCGCTGGCTTCCTGTGAATGGAGGTTGGGATTCCCGTGCGGATGTGCAGGGCCGTCTGTTTGCCTTTGAGCGTGCCATACAGTACGACTCGGAAGGGGAAGTGCGCGCGTTTGAGTTTGGACGGGCAGTCACGCAGCCTGTCGTTTCAGTGCCACCATACAGTACAGTGAACGGTTCAGTTCTTTGTGTTCTTTGTGCTGCATCGGGCGGCACGGTGCGTGCAGCGAACCGCAGAGGTGTGACCGCCGGACATGAATGCGAATGCGAATGCGAATTCGAATTCGAATATGATAGATGCACACCGAATGCATTCATAACCTGGCCGAGGAAGGATGACTGTGCCCCGTGCATGCAGCGGTGATGGTGTATGCGGTAACTTCGGTGGAAGATCGCCAGACACGCGATCCGGGTGATGCGCACGCAAGAAGAAGAGAGCGCGCACATGCGCCCCCGTTTCGATTTGGGGCATCGCCGCCGAACGACCGCGCTGCGATGCGATCAAGGGCGCAACCTCCCCTACTCCCCGAGTCACAGTCAAGATTTTAATGAGGGCCTAGAACGGTGTGAGCGTCGGCCGAGGCGGAGAAGACGCGATCGTGGCTAATGCACACATGCGTGGTGAGGGTTGTGAGGGTTGTTGGGTGTTGTTGGCGGTGATGTGCGATCTGGGAGAGGTAGGGTCCGGACAATGGCGGGCGTGTGTGCGCTGTTGCCACGGTTATATTTGGGAGTGGGAAGCAGCGGCTGGCGGCGGGCGGAAGCGAGCGAGCGAGAGAAGGGGGTGGAAGCGCGGCGTGTTCTGTGTTCTGTTCTGTGTGATGCAGGGGTGCAACCAAGCAGAGAGAGCGATGCGTGACTGTGAAGGTTATTTGTGCGAGCGATGGTGGAATAGAGGGCTATGACCGAGAAGACGGGATGGCGACGTGCGACTGGGCGTGACGAGGCTGTTGCTTAAACTGATGCAATACAACCAATAACGCTTCTTAGGCCCGACAGACGCATCCCTATACAGTCCAGAACACAGTCGAATCAAACGAATGCACAACGCAAACATTCAGTCTGCTGCCGTGACTGCCCCGGCGAACAAGAGAACTGCAGAGATGCGCGGGCGAGACCGCACTGCGAACGTGATCGCACTAGGGGGACCGTAGTCTGCACGGTTAGTGCTCCCTTGGCTTGCACACATGGCTGGGCAGGCAGGCAGCATCCATCGCCGGTGTGTACGTGGGCCTGCATTATTGGAATGGAACGCGGTGGAACAAGGACAGCAGCAGTGGCACAGTGGTCTGGCACAATATTATACTGTATTCCCATGCGTCACGTTCGCGGTAGACGGCAGCCATGCATGCACTGGGCCTCGAGCTCGCGCACCCACGGCCTCTGGAAAGAGGGTGGGCGGGGAGGGGAAACGTGCGAGAGCGAGCAGCGATGTTTCCCCTGCAGATCAGATCCGTCACGCACCCGCGATTAGATTAGATTCGCGCGTCACAGGCGCCAGTGGAGCCCTGCCCGCAGAGGTGACAGAATCGTGCACACCTCCCATATGCGGACGGCCCCGCACGCCCGATGCAGCCCGTCCGCGGGGGTGTGACCCAGGAACGTGACGCCGATCCGTTATTTTACCAAGCTGAGCCGGCGGTGGGTGACCAACCGAACTGGCACTGGCCCAAGCACGAGCGCACGAGTCACCCAGTCACCGGTGCACTCCCCCCGTTCGCAATATCTCGCATTCCTCCCCCAAGTGACATGTTTCCGCAACAGTCACTCTGCCCATATAAACTCCCTCGCCTGTCTTCCCGACATCCTCCTCCCTCCGTGCCCCTGCTGCCCACTTTACTTCTTCCTCGTCCCGCACCTCGACGACCGACCGCGGCATACCCGCTAGCGCACAGCGCACCCCCTGCACAACTACTTCAGCCAGTGCCCAAAGCACGCACGCATACACACTACTCCTAGAGATGTTCGAGGAGGCCCAAGTATGCATGGTCTGCGGCAGACCAGTGGACTCGGATCGGTGAGCAGCGCATTCGTCCAAACTATGACTACTCTATTACGCTCTCCCCTCGTACTTTTTCGTATCTTTATCCTCCTCGAGGCGCATGCACGCCCGCACATCCCATGCTCCTTTCTGTTTTTGCCCTTTATCCCGTCAAACCCTGCACGTCCCTCCATCCTCCCCGCCGCGTGCCCGCGAGTGTTTCTGATCGTCCGTCACACTCACGTTCGTCTCACCTCGCCTCGCCCCATCCTCGCTTCTCCCTTCGTCTATCGTCTATCGCACCTACACCCCTCCCGATTCGCTCCCCGCACACCCAGTATAAAGCGCACCCACCTCCTTATCTTCCTCTCCCCTCCCTTACGTTCCGTCTACGTCCTGCTCCCCCAAATCTTTCAAAAACAGACAGCTGACACGCCTCTCTCCCCAGCACCGTCTACTGCGGCGAGACCTGCGCGACGCTCGACGCCGCGCCCTCGCCCCTCACCAGCCCGAGCGCGAGCGGGCCCAGCAGCGCCTACCCCTCGCCGTTCCTCACCTCCTCGTCCGCCGTGGCAGACGACGTCCCCGCGCTCGTCCCCTCTGCCCTCGGACACCGACACACCCACTCGTCCTCGTCGAACTCGTCCTCCGTCGCTTGGTCTAACGAGGACGAGCCTGAGCTCGTTGAGGACTCGAAGAGCCCGAACCAGTTTTATAACCGCAATATTATACACCAGCAACATTTCTTACGCCCGCTTCCCCACGGAGGGATGATGCAGTACGCGCGCCGCCCGTCGTCTACGAACAACCGCTCGACTGTCCCTTTGCTACTTCGTCACTCGTCCGGGACCACTGCAACCACGAGCTCGGCCTCTGCGTCGGCCTCAAGTTTTGGCGGGCCGGCGTCGGGAAAGAGCATGCCGTCGCCGCTGTACACACCCTTCTCGTCCGTCGACGGCACGGACGATGACGCTGCTTCCTCGCTGTGCCTGTCCGAGGAGGGCGACCGCCAGTCGCATGCGTCGTCTACGCCCGACCAGCAGCGCCGCCGCAAGACACGAAACCGTGCAAGCCTGCCCGCCTACTTCAGTCTCCTCCAGAGCCAAGCCTCGCCCTCTGCAGCACACTCATCGACGGGAGCAGCGACCTCACCGGCGGGGAAAGGTCATTGGCGCGCCCCTAGCGCGCTGATGCAACTCAGCCGTAGCCTGCAAGCCGCGAGCCCAACGACGCCGCGCGTGAGCCACGCGACGGTCGTCATCCCCGCCGCAGACTTCTCGCACGCCAACTCGCCCGTGACGTCCCCCGCCGTCCCCCGACGCGAGGACACACAACCACAACTCTCCGCTGAAGAGATGATGGAGGAGAGGGAACGTGGTCGGGGGAGGCCGAGGAAGAGGGAGACGGATTTGAGGAGCGCGTCTAGTAGGAGGGAGAGGCAGAGTGGACGGTCGCCTCCCCCCCGCGAAAGGGATCGGGAAGATAGACATCTGTTTGAGAGGGAGAGGGAGAGGACGTTGATGTCGGCTGCGCAGCGTGCGCGGATCGATAGCGTCGAGAAGGTGGCCGAGTGGGTGTCCAGCTCGCCCGTCGCCGCAGCCGGATGGCGTGGGCGCACGCGCAGACGGTCCGCTGCTGCTGCTGCTATCGGCGTGTCGGGGAAGTACGAGTTCGTGGAGGCGTTGACGAGGGGGTTGAGGGGGTGCGCTGCTGCGAGCGATGAAGATGAGAACGAGCAGGATAAGGAGGAGAGGGAGCAGGAGGAGAGAGAGGAGAAGGAGAGGGAGATGGTTAGAGGGCGCAGGAGGGTGCATGAGCTTGATGAGCCGCTTAGGGGGGACGCGCCCGGTCTTGGGGGTGGTCGGAGTGGGTTGAGGGCGAGGAGGGGGTCGCGCGAGGGGGTGGAGAGGAGGCGGTAGCTTCGTTGCTCCCTCGCCTGCAAAGTCTGCTCGTGCTCGTTCCCTCGTCTGTCGTGTCCTGCTCTCGCAACCGCTATGCTCTCCCTGTTATCGACCTCCTAGACGTCTCTCGCCCATCGCATCACCACATCTCAACGCAAGAACAAGAATGAACGCAAACACAAACACAAACACCAGTTTAATCTTCTACCCCATCTCATCTCACCCATTTCTTGTTCCATTATCATCCAATCCACTCTCGCATATACTCATTGCATAACACACACATACATTCGCATTTGGTTTTTCGCTGCATCGCATGGACCCCCCATCCCCATCCCACCTCACTCAATCCACTCAAAACGCATTCGTCGTTCCTCCCCCTCGTCCTCTTCATCCCTCTACCCCTGCTTCGTTATGTTGCGTCGCGTCGTTCGCGCTGGTTATGACCTTACGACGCGACACGATACGATACGACACGATACGTCTAAAATCCAGGAGTAGAGTAGGGATCTTTTTGTTTTTGTTTTTTGTTTCGGTTTTTGGAAAAGAAGAGGGTTAAAATAAAAGAACGAGGACGAGGACGACGTGTATTATTCTATCGATATCTACCCATTACATTGCTGTTTGGGGTTAAAGAACGAGAAGTGTTGTGCTGGTATTGGTATGGACGTTGTGTGATATTTTGAGTGTTGGATGCGTGGTACGGTAAGTTGGTGATGCGCTTGTGTGAGTGGACCGTCTGGGTTTCGAGGCGGGGCTGTCATTGTCCGCTCTATTCGCTGCGTTCCCGACGCAGATGCCCAAAGGTCGAGAGGCACGTGCGCATCACGGTTTAGAAGCCAGAGGATTCTGTCGAAGGTCTGCTCATTTTACTTGCGGTCCACTAACAAGTATTTCAGGATTCTCAGTGCATTACCAGTGGCAACGATTTCGCGACCTGTCGCGCAAGAATTCGTTCACAACCTGAAGACTCCGGCACGGACGCACACCCTAACGTGCCGCCATTGAAAGAGCGAATCCGTGGCAGGGTGGACTCGTTATTTCAGGACACACATATGTATGTATTTCGCGGAACACAGTCGACCTGTCGTGCAAGTATATGTTCATAACCTGAAGACCCTTATGAACCGCCCGCACGGACGCACACCCTAACGTCCCGCCATTGGAAGAGCCAATCGGTGGCGGGGTAGACTCGTTATTTTAGGACACACATATGTATGTACAGCAGCATCTCATACTCCCTGGATTGCTCTGACGGCGTTCACTAGCCATCTGTGCATGATGCCACGTCCGCCGACACACCGATGTTTCCTCTCGTGTGTCGCTGCGACGGCGCAGACAGGCGTTCCGCGAAACGAGCGGAAAACATATGGAACGACACGCCGGCGGTCAACAGTAGTTCTTCGACGATATCTGCTGTCCATCGATAGATATCGCGCGTTCCAATGGCCCACTAACGCCCTGTCCGTAGAGGCGTAGGGAATATATGCCCCGCGAGGACTACTCTTTTGTGCCACTTCCCCACTACTCTTTCGTACATCTCCCCCACATACCACTCCTCTCTCTGCGACATCCAGCGCAGCCGATACCCGCGGCCTCTCCCCTATAGCAGTCCTCATCGCCATCTCGTACCTTGTGTGTCGCGTCCCACGCCGCCACCCGTATGAATCGAGTGCCCTCACAGCGTCGCTTGAGGCACAAGTCGTCTCGACTTGCACGCAGCTCTCGTTCGCGGTCGTCTGCTTCCATCAAAACAGAAGATGCTCCCCTTGGTTCACAGAAGAATCCGGTACACGTCCTCACTCGCGATACGCCCATAGGCTGGCCTGTCATCCAGAACGCTGTAGACGAATACGATAAGGACCAGATTGAAGGCATCAAGAACGATATCGACACTCTCCTTGTATTCGTACGTCATTCCACTGCTTGTTTATGCTCACATACTGACTCTCTCCAAGATTGGTCTCTTCTCGGCTGTCCTTACGGCGTTCCTTATCGCCGCTTTTACACTCCTTCAAGAAGACGTACCTACAGCAACGTTGACGACACTGAGGCAGATGTCAGCGCAGAACGCGAACTACACGATCGAAGGCGACTTTGTTCACAGCATATCCCCCGCACCCACCTCCTTCACGCAGTTCGAGCCAACCGCAAATGCCATTCGCATCAATGACCTCTGGATTGCCAGCCTTCTCATCAGCTTAATCACGGCATCATTCGGAATACTGGTGAAGCAGTGGCTTCGCGAGTACATGAAATTCGTGACGTCGTTCCCCCAGGGCCGCCTGCGCATACGCAAGTTTCGGCGAGCTGGCTTGGAGGCATGGAAGGTGTTGACGATCGCGGCATGCCTTCCCCTCCTTCTACAGCTCGCACTTGGGCTCTTCTTCATCGGTCTGTGCTTCTACACCAGGGAGTTGCACTTGAGTGTTCGGAATACAACACTGCCTCTTGTTGCCGGCTGGGGGTTTATCCTCGTCTTTGTGACAATCGTCCCCTTTTTCTCGGCTCATTGCCCATATAAAACCCCCGCGCTTGATTGGCTTGTGGTCGCAGCACGTCGCAGTGCGCGCAATCTGTAGATGGCACTGCTAACAGACATAGCCACCCGTCTCACGCGAGGGGATACTGGGCCCACAGCCGGAATGATAGCTTGGCGGATACAGTTGCGTGTGGACCCTCTTTACGCATCGAATGAACCATATGACGAGGTCACAGCGGCGAGACACGAAGCTGGTGATCTAGCAATCATGGCAGATGCCGATGAACTGCAGGGAAACGACGAAATCATCGGGGGAGCTATGGCCGACGCGCTCCAGCAGACGATGACCTATCCAGAAGACATCGTTCGGCTTTTGCTGCGGATGATTCAACATCGTGTCCCGTGGGAGGGCGACTACGACAGTCAACCACAAGTTATCGACTGCAGGACGGCAACGACTCGTGCGCTGGACTCGATTGCCTCCGTCTTACAGCAGCATCTTCCCCTTGAATTCGCTTTCCGCTCTCAGGACTACCGCGATATGCGGGTACCGCTATGGACTGTGGCTCTTCACCTCTCCGTCTACGCCCCCCGCTCCGATTCAGACGAAATCCCCTCCTTCCTTCAGAGGCATATAGCTACGGCCCCTGAACTATTTGCCCAGGTGTATACTTTCAATCCATCCGCGGAAGTGCTGGAAGATCTCTTAGGCTTGGTTTGTCAGTACTCCAGAGAGGCACAGTCGAGCCTGGATACGTCTCTTGTCCGGATCAACTCTGTTCTCGAGCCCTTCTTCACAAAGTTTGAGCTTGAGCTCATTAACATACCTCTGTACGGCGCCGAATACGCACCGTGGCGACAAGTGCTGGGGGTTTCCGCACTCCGCGACACTATTGTGTTCCTCGTGGATCGGCTGCGCGATGACACTGCTGCTCAGGATGGCGAGTGGTCGTATACTCAATATGATGCTCTATCGCTCATCATCGGGCTCATTGCGGTTGACCCTTGGGAATTGAGGGCAAGTAAAGCAGCTGTTTGGCACGTGGTTACATCGCGGAAGTCGGATGTGGTGATGGCAAAGTTCCTCACATTCATCATCCAGTATTACCCGTTGTTGTGCCACGCGTACATATACGATGGACGTCTTGACACAGACATTGATGGTACGTGTGTTGTTTTCATTGTGGTCAGTTCTGCTCTGATGCTGTTTACTTCTCCAGCTCTGTCCCAATTCAGTGCTGCCATTGAGACCATTGCAACAACCGCTGCAACAAACCCTTTGGATCAACCCATTCCAAGCATCTATACGGGGCAGCCTACAAGGCTGTCCATGCTAAGGGTTTGCAGGTCTCTCACATTGAGCATATGCCGTGTCGAGGGAGATGTTAAACACACGGCCTTAATTGAGCACTGGCGCGGAGTCTTTGCCGCATTGGCTTTGTCGGTCCAGGCTGTGTCAGTGAGCAAGGTCGAAAAAGATAGAGAAGCCAACGAGGTATATTGGTGCTTCAATTGGCTACTCCCTGTGGATGCACCGGACTCGTCTGACAGTCTCAACGACGAGGAAGAGTATTCGGCGTGGCGCGCGGCATTCAAGGCAGAAGAGTCTCCCATCCCTGACGGCTTCTATGTAACACTCATGCGAATTTCAATCCCTGCAAAGCCATTCTGGAGGGTAAGGCGCCTTCAAGATATGACGGCCGAGGATAGAGAGGCAGCTGCAAAGGATATTGAGCCGTACCTGCGCAAAGCTGTAGCGGACAAGCCCAATGATAGTGTAGCAGGTCCGTCAATAAAACGTAACAAGATACCTATATTAATGCGGGAAATCTCATACTGGCGCTGATCGGGAAGTCGGCCGCCTTAGCATAAACCTCGTACTGCTCACGGTATTGAATTCTTACAATGTTCTATTTATTCTCAATACCTACCTACACATGTATTGTATGTGAGAAACCCCATTTTACAAGTGCTGTAGCATGCTGTATGAATATTTGTTGACGGAAAGTCCCAAACCGGCTAAAACCAAGTACTCGGACACCCAAGCATCAACTCTACAAATAAGATAGCATTCAAGGGAACACACCGCGATCCACAGGGGTTTGGGGCCTTGAGAACGACATTTGCATGCTATAAATATATAACATAGGCATTGTATGCAGTGTGAAGCCTATGTCTCTGACAGAGAGAGGTAAATATTTCTCTGTTACCTATGTATGGGTATGCATAGCACCATCAGCAATCTCATGTCGCTTGCATTGCTCTTACAGTGTCACCAGCTATCCTTTGTCTACGGTAATACGTCTGTCGACACACCGCCCCGCTCTCTACAGCTGATGTCAACCTTCCGTGCACCGTTGCGTTGCATGACACGACACGCCGGCGGTCAGCAACAATTCTCTCCAGACAGGGCGTTACTGGGCATTTGGAACGCGTGCCAGAGGCGATAGTGAACACATGCGATGTAAGAACTATGTTTTTGTCCCCTTCCCCTCACCCCGCGACAGTCCGCGCAACCTAAGGTTTGTGTCTGTATCAACTTCAATCTTCGCCATCTCGTTGCCCGGTTGGCTACATCCCACGACGGCACCAGGATGGCCACAACGCGACTGGTGCGTCGCCTGGGACGCAAGTTGTCTAGAAGTAAACGGAGCTCTCGCTCGCGTTCGCTTGCTTCTAGCAACACAGAAGATGCACCCCTTGGTTCACAGAAAAATCCACTACACGTCCTCACTCGGGATACGCCTGTAGGCTGGGCCGTCATCCAGAAAGCTGTCGATGATTTCGACAAGGACCAGATTGAAGGCGTTAAGAACGACATTGACACCCTCCTCGTTTTTGTACGTCGTCCTACGGCCTATTTCTAATTACACCCTAACACACTCCGAGATTGGTCTCTTCTCGGCCGTCCTTTCGGCATTCCTGGTCGTCGCGGTGGCGCTCCTTCAAGAAGATGTACCTACAGCAACGTTGACGACTCTGAGGCAGATGTCAGTGCAGAATGCGAACTACACTATCCAGGGCAACTTTATCCACAGCACATCCCCCGCGCCCACCTCCTTCACGCAGTTCGAGCCGACAGCGAACGCCATTCGCATCAATGACCTCTGGACCGCGAGTCTTCTCATCAGCCTAATCACGGCCTCATTTGGAATTCTTGTAAAGCAGTGGCTTCGCGAGTACATGAAATTCGTGACGTCGTTCCCCCAGGGCCGCCTTCGAATACGCAAGTTTCGGCGGGCGGGCTTGGAGACGTGGAAGGTGTTGACGATCGCGGCATGCCTTCCCCTCCTTCTACAGCTCGCACTTGGGATCTTCTTTGTCGGCCTGTGTTTCTATACTGCGGAGCTGCACTCGAGTGTCCGGAATACAACACTGCCTCTTGTTGCGGGCTGGGGGTTTATCTTCCTCTTTGTGACAATTTCGCCCCTTTTCTCGGCTCATTGCCCGTACAAAACACCCGCGCTTGATTCGCTTGTGGTTGCGGTACGGCGTAGTGCGCGCATGCAATGGAAGGCTCTTCTGGGAGGTATAAGCACCCGTGCCATGTCTATTTCCTGGGATCCCTCGCTTCGTGGGCGTATGGCCAAAGTAATATGTGACTGGACAACGAACCATTTCAACCGTCTTGATGCGCCGACTGACCCGTATGATGAAGCCACGGCGGCAAAGCACGAACCTAGCGATCTTGATATTATGGTGGCTGCCGACGAATTGCAAGGAAACGACGAAATCGTCGGGACAGCAATGGCCGACGCGCTCCAGCATATCACGGCCACTTCAGAAGATGTCATTTGGTTTCTGCTACGGATTCTGCAACATCGTATCCCGTGGGAGGGCAACTTCAACAGCGAGCCTCAAGTCATTGACTGTAGCATGGCCACGACTCGCGCGCTGGACTCGATTCATTCTATTCTCGAAAAGCGCCTGAGAATCAACGACATCCTCATTCCTTCTGACACGAGCTTCAAATCGGGGCCAGTAGCTTCCTGGACTGCGGCTCTTTACCTCTCCCTTTGGACACACCGCGGCTTTGAGAACGTGCATGCTCCACCTTGGGAGTCTCTCAACATGAGACCAGAGATATTTGCTGCGGTCGCTGTCTCCACGCCGTCTGCCTTGGGCTTAGAAGTACTGCTACGCCTCACATGCCATCGGTGCCGGGACTCAAAGTTGGACTTGGCACAGTCTACTGCTCAAATCAAATCTGTTGTCGAGCACTCCTTCCGAAAGCTTCGGCTCACAGATTCGTTTGACCCCGCATATGATAACGGGCAGTGGCGGAAAGTGCTGAATAGGGAATCACTTCGCGATACCGTCAAGTTCCTAACCGATCTGCTGCATAGCGGGACTATTGCTCAGGATTGCCGGTGGTCAGATGCTCAACATGACGTCCTCCCGCTCATCTTCAAGCTGATTGCAGTTGACCCTTGGACATCGCCAGAAAGTATACAGGCTGTTCAACGCCTGATTGCCCTGTTGCGCTCGGATGCGGCAGAAAAGAAGTTATTGACGCCACTTATCAAGTCTTACCTGCAGTTATCGTCATGGTACATCAATCCGGATCTGATGTGGTACTCCGAAGGTATGTGTATGAGTTTTCCTGTGTCTGCCTCTGGTCTGATTCGCTTACTTCACTAGCACTGTCCCACTTCACGCCCGCCATTGAGGCCATTGCAACAACATCTCCAGATCAGCTCACAAGGCCGTCTGTGCTGAAGACCTGCAGAGCCCTTGCAGAGGGCGTTTATGATGCCAGGACTGGCATTACAAACATGGGTCTGACTGAAAGCTGGCGCGGGATCTTTGCCGCACTGACTTCGTTGGTCCAGGCTACGCCGGTACCCGATGACGACACAGGTAACGAAGCATGGCGGATAGACTGGTGCTTCCATTGGCTGTCTGGTGTGGATGCGCTGAACGAGGATCTCGATCGCAAAAACAATGAAAAGTATCTCATATGGCGTGAAACGTTCAAGCCTGAAGAGTCTCCCATCCCGGACGGGTTTTATCTGGCACTTATGCATATCTCTACCCCTGAAGATCCATACTGGAGGGTGAGGCGTCTTCAGGAAATGACCGTTGAGGACAGAGAAGCAGCTGCAAAGGACGTCGAGCGGTACCTACGCAAGCCTAGCCCGGACAATCTCAATGACCACGCAGCAAGTCTGGCAACGGGACGTGGCGAGGGATCTGGTGTCGGAGCTGGGGCTGGTACCGGTACTGGACGAGCGGTCGCACCTGGCGAAGCCGAGCAATGTGGAAATTCTGGAAACGACTGGGAGATAGTTGCGGAGGGACTCGAGCCTGATGCGAACGTTGTTCCCGTTTCGTCAGACGGTTGTGGGCCTACGGCGAATATCGGTCGTGGCGATGAACAGGACGCGCAATCTATAGAAGAAGCGGAAATAGCCAGTCGGGATTCGGAGGCTGTGAAGTTTCCTGCTACGCACTCTCCGGGCAACGCCCAACTACCACAGGCGGAAACTATCGGTCTCAACCCGAGTGTCCTCGAGGGCGAGCATGGTGAGCGGGGACTTGAGGCTGGCATCGATTTGGCAGATGAAAATATTCTGGGCGACACATTACACCGGTTCGAGCGCGCCCTGTAATCACTAGTACAGCCCATTTCACCTAGTCATCATTCACTTACAACGCTGCTTCTCTAACCAGTCACTCGCCCGTGTAAACGCTTCTGCCCTCCCGACATCCTCCTCCTCCGCCGTACTCTCCTCGTCCCCGACCTCGACGACCGCAGCGCACAGCGCACCCCATACGCACTCTACCACAGTCAGTGCCCCCACCCACACAGATGTCCGAGGAGACCCAAGTATGCACGGTCTGCGGCAGACCAGTGGACTCGGATCGGGGAACAACGTGCCCCCATGACCCTATAACGCGTTTTCTTCGTACTTCACATCTTTTCCTCCTCAAGGTGCCTGCGCACACACAGGCACCACGCTGGTCTTTGCCCTTCACCCTATCAAACCCTCCACGTCCTTCCTCCTCCCCGCCGCTTGCCCGCAGGTGTTTCGGATGATCACGTTCGTCTCACCTCACCTTGTCCGCGCTTCGTCTTCGTCTATGTCAGCTTTGCTTTTGCAGTTTTAGAGGGGGAGATGGGTTGAAAAGAACGAGGAGATCATTCTATCTACTCGGCATCAGCTTAAGACTTGAGGAAGGAACACACAGTCTAGTCGTGTGGCATGAACACCGTGTGATAAATGTGAGACGCAGTTGTGTAAATTGTGCTACCAGCTGAAAGTGACGTAAAACAGAACCCTTGTGATCCGCCGGCGTGCATTCACCCTGACGTCGTTCCACGCCCACACAGGTAGTATGCCATGCCATCCGCATTGCTTTTTTTGGTGTCAGCAGCCACATTAAGCGACATACCACCCTCTGCAAATGCAGTCGATGTTTGCGTATCTCGAAGATTTCTGGCATGGGGGGGTTCATCAATACTGCGTGTGTTGCAATGTTCGTTCCAGTGATGCGCCGTCTGCAGAAGCGATGATGATTATATGCGGTGCGAGGACTAGTCTTTCGTCCCCTTTCCCTACCAACCACTCTTCTTTCCGTGACCACCAGCCCAACCGACACCCGTAGCCCCCCTGCAGCAGCCCCCGCCCTGCCCGTGATAACTTCATTGTGACCGCACGGATGGCTTCAACGCGACTAGTCCGTTGCTTAGGACGCAGGTTGTCCGGAAGTAAACGGAGCTCTCGCTCGCGTTCGGCTGCTTCCAGCAACACAGAAGATATCCCGCTTGGTTCGCAGAAGAATCCCATACACGTCCTCACTCGCGATACACCCATTGGCTGGGCTGTCATCCAGAAAGCTGTCGATGAATTCGACAAGGACCAGATTGAAGGCGTCAAGAATGATATTGACACCCTTCTCGTCTTCGTACGTCGTCATCCGACTTACTTATGCTCTCACACTGACCCTCTCCAAGATTGGTCTCTTCTCGGCTGTCCTTACGGCATTCCTTGTCGCCGCTTTTGCACTCCTTCAAGAAGACGTACCTACAGCAACGTTGACGACTCTGAGGCAGATGTCGGCTCAGAACGCGAACTATACTATCCAAGGCGACTTTATCCACAGCACATCCCCCGCGCCCACCTCCTTTGCGGAGTTCGAGCCGACAGCGAACGCCATTCGCATCAATGACCTCTGGACTGCGAGTCTCATTGTCAGCCTGATTACGGCGTCATTCGGAATCCTGGTGAAGCAATGGCTTCGCGAGTACATGAAATTCGTGACGTCGTTTCCCCAGGGCCGCCTTCGCATACGCAAGTTTCGGCGGACGGGCTTGGAGACATGGAAGGTGTTGACGATTGCTGCATGCCTTCCCCTTCTTCTCCAGCTCGCACTTGGGCTCTTCTTCATCGGCCTATGTTTCTACACTGCGGAGTTACACTCGAGTGTCCGGAATACAACACTGCCTCTTGTTGCTGGCTGGGGGTTTATATTTGTCTTTGTGACAATTTCGCCCCTTTTCTCGGCTCATTGCCCGTATAAAACCCCCGCGCTTGATTCACTGGTAGTCGCAGTACGTCGCAGCGCACGCATGCAATGGAAGGCTCTTCTAGGAGGGATCAGCGCCCGCGCCATGGCCATCTACTGGGATTCATCACTTCGTGGGCGTATGGCCAAAGTAATATATGACCGGATAAGGAAGCTTTTCGACCGTCTTGATCTAGCGATTGAACCATATGACGAAGTCACGGCCGCGAAATACGAAGCCGGCGATTTGGATATCATGGCGGATGCTGACGAGCTCCAGGGAAATGATGAAATTGTCGGGACAGCAGTGGTCGATGCGCTCGAGCAAATGACGCCCTCTCCCGAAGACATCATTCGGTTTCTGCTGCAAATTCTTCAACATCGCGTCCCATGGGAGGGCGACTTTAACAGTGAACCACGAATCATTGACTGCAGTATGGCGACGACTCGCGCGCTGGACTCCATCCACTCCATCTTACAGCAGCATCTTTCCATTGAGATCGTTCTTCGCCTTGATGATGAGTCCAACAATGAAATGCGCCGAGTGGCGCAGTGGACTGTGGCTCTTCACCTCTCCGTCCACCTCTCCCACTCTGATTCAGATAATATCCCCTCCTTCCTTCAGAGGCATGTCGCCGCCCAGCCTGGACTATTTGCCGAGGCGTACGCTTCTAGGCCATCCTCGGAAGTGCTGAAAGATATATTACGCTTGGCATGCCAATCCTGCACAGAGTCACAGTTGGACCTGGCTCAGTCTCTCCCCTTGATCAAATCTCTTGTCGAGCCCTTCTTCCGTAGGTTTCAGCTCACAGACTCTTTTGAGTCCGCTGATGCATACACACCAGGGCGGGACGTGCTGAATCAGTTCTCACTCCGTGGCACCGTAGCGTTCCTCATTGACATGCTGCGCAACGACACCGCTGCTCAGGATGGCAAGTGGTCGAATGCCCACCACGATGCTCTATCGCTCATCGTGAAGCTCATGGCGACTGACCCTCAGCGATTCACAGACAGTCTATTGGCCGTTTGGCGCATGGCAACATTGTCGAAGTCGGATGTGACAGCCTCGATGTTACTCATGTCGCACATCAAATCATACCCACACTTATTGAACGCGTATATTGCTAATAAGGCTTTTAGTATGGACATTACAGGTACGTGCGCCGGTTTCCTTGTGGTCCGGTCTGTTCTAAGTGTTTTTGTTTCTCTAGCTCTGTCCCGCTTCGCGGCTGCAATCGAGACTATTGCAACAAACTCTGCGGACCAGCTTACCAGGCTGTCTGTACTGAGGACTTGCAGGTCGCTTGCATGGAGTGTATGCATTATCGGGGAACATACCAGACACACAGTCTTCACTGAGCACTGGCGTGGGGTCTTCGCCGCATTAGCTTTGTTGGTCCAGGCTGCGCCGGTGCTCGAAGACGAAGCAGATAGAGAAGCTGACGAGGTATACTGGTGCTTCAGATGGCTTCACCCTACGGATGTAGCGGAACGGCTCGATGATCTCCACGAGGGGAAGTATTTGCCGTGGCGTGCGGTATTCAAGCCAGAGGAGTCTCCGATTCCCGACGGCTTCTATGTAACGCTCATGCAAATCTCTATCCCTACAAGGAGGCGATTCTGGAGGATGAGGCGCCTTCAAGAGATGACTGCTGAGGACAGAGAGGCTGCTGCAAAGGACATTGAGCCGTACTTGGGCAAACTTGCAGCAGACAAGCCCAACGATAGCGCAGCTGGTCCGTCAACGGGACGTGGCGAGGGACCTGGTATCGGTGGCAATAGTTCTGAACGCGGGGATGCGCCTGTCGGGGTCGAAGAACCTAGCAATCCTGGACACTACTCGGAGATGAATGCGTATGTTGATCAGGACGACGAGCAAGACACGGCAGCCGTAGAAGAACCGGCCAGTCGTAATTCAGAGGCTGCGGGGGTTCCTGACACGTACTCTCCAGAGACCGTATTGCCTGAGGCGCACTCTCCAGAAATCGTACTGCCAGAGGCGCAAATTGTCAATGGTACCTCGGATGTTCACGAAGGCGAGCGTGATGAGCGGGAACGTAGATTCGCAGTGGAAGAAGGGTGGCAGGAACGGATTTGGCGTAGAATCAAATTCGGGCAGGACGGACGCTGATTCTGTATAACCACATATAACGACCCGATGAATGATAACTTTCATTGTGTTAGTATCAGATTGGTTACATTACAAGCTCTTGCGCGACCGCGCTGGAAGCTGGAGCGGAATACGGTAATCATACGAATGTTGGAGTGGTGAGTATAAGCACAGCTCGTCATATGCGGCGGGCTGCCAGTGCCACTGAGGCGTGCAAAAGCACTCACATCTACGGAACACGATAAGCTGAGCCACGCGTGTACCCTGTGAAGGACGGCGGGAGAAGACGAGACGAGGCAAGACGTACCAGGGTGCTCGAACGCGTCGTCGTCTGTGCGCCCTGCGCTCTAGCGCAGGATGCTGCGATTCAAGATCGAGATGGGGAGGCTCGACAGAAGTGTTGGATACCTCTAAGTAGTCTGAGCTAGTTTCTGTGACAACATATCAGTATGGTACTGTCGGACGAAGGCGTAGGACGAACCGTTCTCATCGGGGCGAGGATGCTGGGAAGGGGTTGGTGGGTCAGCAGACGACGCGGAGGAAGATGCTGCAGAGGGTGTTTGTTCGTCGGACAATGCTGAATTATTCCGCAATGCACGTCTCGCTGCAGCGCACATATTCAACAAAAGCACCGACAAGCAACACACGTCCGCACACACCGAGTTTCAAAGCCCTCTCAATATCCTCCTCAACAGCCTGCCTCCTTCTCTCCGCATAATACTCCTCCTCCTCGCGTTCTCTTCGACAGAATTTCCGGTGCCTAGGCAGCCCGCGCGGATCCCACTCTTTGGAGCAGTACTCACAGGGGACGCGGATGTCCGTGCTGTATCGCCCGCCGGACGCTGTTTTGTTTTTCGATGTCCGGTTTCTTCGTGTGGCTGGCATTCGAATATAATACTTGACGCGACTTTTGGATGATGAACTTAAAGAACAGAACGAAGGTGGTTCACGGTTCGAACTTCGCCGGACTCACTTCCTGAACGCCACAAAGACGGCGCTTGATATGGGCGTCAATGGGCCGATAAGCCCGAAATGGTTCAAGTTTTAACTTTGAAGTTCTTCATCCACAGACCCACCTAGGGATCGCATGTTCATTATCTGCTATACTGTATCCATCAAGTGAGAGAATAACAGACATTTGCGTAGCTTGCGGTTGGCGTCTAAACTAAACTAGACATAAGACCAACTTTCCGAAATCTGTAATCTTCTGATTGTAGGGAAGTCCATCACAACTCTTTTACAAAAACGAGAAGACCACGATTGTCAAGACATCGAAATTAGCCGAATCACCATGCCAGACGTCTAGCAAAGGCGAAATGAAAGCATTACGGTTTGAACTGTTGGTAACAGCTGAAAATAGCACACAGAAGACGTCTACTGTAATTCACCGTCACCGTCACTAAGACACCGCTCCCACGAGTCCAATCTTCCAAAGACCAAACCACGGTTGTCACGGAGTCAAGCGGTTCATCGCAAACGAGGAAAGGAAGCTGACCAAAGGGCGCACGCGCCAAATAAAGATTTTCCAACGAGGATTCTACAAGCCCATACAATAATCTAACACACAGTCCCCGCCCAATCGCGGATTAACCCAAAAGTCGGCAGTCCACTCAGAGGATGAGGCCCGCAAGAAGACCGGCACCAGAGACGAGGAGGGCACCGGCGGTGCCGACCTGCATGCCGCGCGCGCCGTTCGGGCTGCCTGAGGACGATGGCGTGCTGCCAGACGACGAGGACGAGGGCGAGCCGCTCGATGCGGGAGCGGGTGCGCCGGAGGAGCTCGGGGAGGACGAGGAGTTGGCGAGGCTCTGGGCGGCGGCTTTGAAGGCGTCGTAGGTCTTGTTGGCGGTGGGGTTGAGTGCGAAGACCATTCCGCTCTGGCAATGGTTCACGGTGCTGTACGAATAAGATATGGGTCAGTGCCAAGTTGGAGGGAGCTGAAGGGAGACGGATGGGGTGATAGAGGTTTGGAATAGGGGACGAGGACGAGGACGTACCCGACGATCTGGGCGCAGTAGAACCAGGTGGGGTTGGTGTCGTTGACGGGGATGGTGAAGTTCAAGGGGCCGTCAGACACGAACATGAAGCCCGAGTCGATGGCCGTGGGGCTCAGCTTGGTGCAAGGGTCCGCGAACGAGGACTGGGTGATCGTGTGGTTCTTCGCGACGCTGCGAGAGTGAGAGCAAGAGACGTGAGCATCGAGCATCGCAGCGCGGGATAGGAGACAGGGGATACGTACAACGAGAAGATGAGGTTGTCGCCGGGGACGGCGTTGACGCTGGACGGGTTGTAGTCGAGGCCGCTGTCGCCGACGAGCACGGTGAAGTCGGTGGCAAGGGCGCCGGCGATGGGCAGGAGGGTAGCGGCGACGGTGGAGAAACGCATTTTTGTAGGAGCTTTAGAGAGGAGTATCGACGTTGGAAGTGAAGCGTAAAGTCAACGAAGGACAGTAAGAAAGTCGAGCCTATAAAGGGCGGGTGGTTAGCGTCGATGTGCGTTTAGGGGTCGGGGACAAGGGGCGGCGGATGCAAGGCGGGATGAGACTCACTCTGCTCGTTACAAGGGGTCGCGAAGAGGGATGGGGGTGAAACGAGGCAACTTGTAGCTCTCCCTCCAGCGCGTCGCGCGAGTTTATATGGGCACCGCACCAGGCAAGCAGACGCCTAACCCATACCGTAAGTTGGCATGCAGCCTTAGCAACCTGGTCAGGCTTTCCCAGGGGCGTCCCCTGCTAAGCAAAATATGAAATGCAAAAAAGCGGGAACGCCAGATGAAACAAGCAGGGGACCAAATGCGCAGTGGCCCAGTGCCCGAAAATGCCTCAGCGCATTTGTGTGACACGCGGATGTGATGCATCATTGGGTCCTATCCGTCAGATGACCTGCACCGCCGGTTAGCATCCACTGACGGAGACAGGGGTCGTTATGCAGCTTGGACGCAGTGCAGATGCGCATTTGCCCGTCCCGCGCTGTGTTTATTGTGTCTGTGCGATACGATATTGCATTCGTAGACATGAAATTCGGGAGTGCTGGTCTGTGTGTTTTATCAGGGGCAGTACGGGGCGGTGGGCCTACAAAAGATGTGTTGTGAGTGTGCAAGATCGTTCAAGCTCGTTCGAATCTCACCGTATCAGTCAAGCAGCAAGCCGCCACCGCCTCTATCTATCAGCAGCTGTGCCTAACAAGGTTCGCCGCATCCCCTAATTAACCTTATCACGTTCGCACAGTTACCACAACACAACACCAGCACAGCCGCCCATCTCATCTGACTGACCCACCAGACAAGAAAGACCAGGTCAACAAAATAAAATTGATCCAAAGCAACTAACATCGGTTCTAACGATACGAAAAACACGCTCTCGCTAACAAAGAACGACCAAAGGGTATGCGCAGCATTTTGTAAGAGGGAACGGGAACGGCTCCCCCCGAGAGAAGTTCAAAATCCAACAAGCGAGACGGGGCGTCGTCATGTCAATGTGAAGAGATATCCAGGCAACCCGCGAACTCCGCTGGGTCGCAGTTCCACTTAAAGGGAGAAGCGAGCCGAGAGGTCGCCACCTTACAAAATCAGGCCTGCGACGAGGCCCAATCCCGAAAGGAGCACCGCGGACGTCGCGTGCGTCTTGAAGCCCGCGTTGGCGGCAGGCGACGCGGACGCTGAGGGCGACTCGCTCGCGGAGGAGCTGGCGCCAGCAGTCGAGCTGGCTCCGGAGGTGGAGGACGCGCCGACGGTGGTAGCACCCGCTGAGCCAGACGCAGAGGCAGGGGCGTTCGCGCTCGCAAGCGCGTTAGCCTTGAACGCATCGAACGTCTTCTGGGGCGACGGGTTCACAGCGAAGACCATTCCCTGCGCGCAATGGCTATTCAAAAACACAAATCCACCCATCAGCCCCAACTCATATGCAAACAAATGGAGAGAGAAGGTGTACGCACTTTGCCTGACGGCAGTAGAACCAGAGCGGGGCGCTGGCGTTGACGACGTTGAAGCTGAACTGGGGGATGGACGTCGCGTTTGCGGCGACGAACTGGAAGCCGGAGTCGAGGCCTGCGTCGCTGATGTTCGTGCACGGGCTCGCGAACGTGCTCTGCGTGAACGTGTGGTTCTTCGTCATGCTAACAACCGAACAAACGCAGATCAGAATCAAGGATTTGTTCGGACACACAGCACCATACACCATAATTTCGGATAGTGTGATGTGATGCGATGGGGACAAACTCACAACTGGACAGAGATGGTGTCGCCCGCTTGGGCGGTCACAGAGTTTGGCGTGAACGTCAGTGTGCCGTTCGCGCCTGCCTGCACGAAGATCTCGGCGGCGAGCGTGGCGGTGGGGACGAGGAGAGCAGCGACGATAGCGGCGAAACGCATCTTGGACTAAACTTGGTGGGTTCGGTTGGAGGGGTTTGAGGGCAAAATAGGAACGAACGGCGATGGGGCTCTTCGAGAGTGCGGAAATGCGGACTGTGAACGAAAAGATAGAACCGAAAATCGAGCCTGCGAACATAACACAACATAACGATCAGCAATCAGCATTTTGGGTTCAACATCGTCTGCATCGACTGCATCGTTGTTGATGAACTGGGGGTGGAGAACTCACCCTGCTCGGAAAGCTGCAAAGGAATTGACGACCTGGTGGGAGAACAGAAAGTGGGGATGGTCAGTTGCGCGCGAGGCGTGATGTTATATACCAGTCGGCGTGGCAACGGCAATCCTGTCCCATCAACGCTGCTGCTGCACTCCATTGGCTGTTGATGTTTCTGCTTGACACCTCCGTTACATAGTTGCCAGGTGTGTTTTTACGTGCGCAGTGTAGGGTAGCGAGTTATGTACAGTGTGTATATAAAGCAGAGACTGCAGGAATTCAATACACCCTTGAGAACCCGTTCATTATTGAGCGCAGAAGCACCTGCAATGCGATGGGTACACTAATCGGCGTCTTATGTGATCGGCGGCCCGGAGCCAATCCGGATGAGCTCACCAGCGTCGCTCGCTGACATACCCCAACACATTGCTTTCAACGCCTCCTCAGGTCTAAACGTTCACCTTCAACACTTGCATCCACCATGTCTGCCCTACGCGCACTAACAAGAACACGAGCAGCCCGCCTCGCTCTGCGGCCCTCAACGTCAACGGCGGTGAGGACGTTCCACGCCTCCGCGCTCCGGAAAGAGCAATACCTGGACGCAGACGCACAGGTGCGCACGCCTCCTCCCTCTTTCATCCCATCCCATTCTGTCCATATCCCCTCCTCTCCTGCGATCCCCATGTGGCTATGAGTATGGCAGGCGTCGACGTCTAGCACCCAAACAGACCCGCGTCCTGCCTGCCGTCCATGCCCGTCGGCCATCTATCACACAGGCTGTGTGCTCCCTGCCACACCTTGATCCCTCCGTTTTCTGTTCCGTTCCGTTTCGACGAGCTGCAGTGGAGTGAATATTGACGACGGCTGATGATGGCATTGCGATTGCACGCAGTAGACGTTCGAAGCTGTTACGTCAAAGACGAACGATAAGGTCGTGCTTGTTGATTTTTATGCCGAGTGAGTGGTCATTATTTTTGTTATTTGGATTGTGCCCGAGAAGGCCGGGACTGCGGGTGTGTGTGGGTCCAGCTGGGATGCATGCATGAAGCACCTACCAGCTTGGGTTCTTAGAGGCAGGTTTGAGAACAGCTTCGTGCTTCTCTCGTTCCCCTCACACCCCCAGTGTATGAGGATGTCTTCATCCCTGTTCCCCGACACGGTGCACATTAATCCTGCACTCCCTCGCTTCTCCGAGACCAAACTGCACACCCACCCTTATACCCGTCACTAACACACCCTTCTCTCAGCTGGTGCGGCCCCTGCAAGATGCTCTCCCCTCTCCTCGAGAAGATAACATCCGAAGCAGACCTCGAAACAGGGTCCGGAAAAGCCGTCGACCTCGTCACAGTCGACATCGACGCGCACCAGGAGCTCGCGCAGCAGTTCCAGGTGCGTCTCCATTTCCTTCTGTTTTGTTCTGTTTTGCGAGGTCACGGTGGGTACTTACGATGCTGACATGGTGCAGGTAAGGTCGATCCCGATGGTCGTGGCGTTCCAGGACGGCAAACCTGTGAGCCAGTTCGTTGGTGCGATGCCGGAGGGGAGCGTAAGGAATTTCCTCAAGACGCTATAAGAGGTCAAGATGGAACGGGGGCCCTGAGTAGCAGAAGCATGCGCATCCGTATGTTGTACAGGGTACTCTCGATCATGTTCGCGCATCGCATCTGCAATACACGCACATCCACTTCTCAGAACAATGACGCGTTCAATCAGACTTCCGACGAGCGACTGAGTTGAGAGTGAGAGAAAACAAATCTTTGAACATACTTTAGCTATTCCTATCGTACTAAGAAGAATTGAAAGGCCGCGAGCGTGAAAGGTAAAAGAAAAAGGAAGAAGGAAGCGAGAGTCTCAGAGAGAATCAGCCGAAAAGCATGCTACAGCTAACTCGGCGTTATAACCTTAAAAGCACACTGAATGAAAACAGGGGAGTACAGGCAAGGGAGGAAAAAGGAAGAAGGGAAGCCGTGTAGTTTGAAGCGGGTGCGGGGAGGCGGGTGGGAGCACGTAGTATGTATGTATGTATGCACCGTGCCGGCTGAACAGGCGGGCGTGAAGGACTTGAAGGGGCGGCGAGCGAGCCCAGCGCATGTCCTGAGCGCCGCGGTCGATCGGCTGGCTAGTCGTGATTGATGATTCTGGCACATGAACAAGGCAAAAACATGGCTGGTGCCCGTGGGCATAAAATGAACCGGCGCGCATTACACAGAAACAACAAGCAGAGTGTCATGGGAAGGCGGAGGGGTGGAGGAAGGGAGACAGCCTACTTAGGATACTACGTACGGAAGGGACTTTGGCAGGATGGTTGGTTGCAAAAGGGACAGGCGGAAAAGACCCGTGAATTGGAGACAAGAGAGACGAGCAGAGGATGAGGAAGCAGAACAGGATGTAAAAGAGGCGGGGGGGCGAGTCGATCATTGTACGACGCAGCACCCGCCGGATCCTGCGCCCTGTGACGAGTAGGGATCTTCGTTCTTTGCTACTGGTCCCCATACTGATGGAACCTGTGAATGGGGAAAGCGGGTGAGCATGATGTATGATGTATGATGCACGAGGAGGCGGGAATGAGAATGGGAAAGATAGGGAGAAAACGGGGTTTTGATCGGCGTGAGAGCTGCGTTTGGCGGTGTTCGGGATACGCATTTGGAAATGCAGGGGAGAGGGTGTGACGAGGAGGGGAATGCGATGCTTACCAGAGGATCTTTCGTTGTTTTGCAGTACCGTATTAAACTGAGAGTTGGGACCGTGTGGACGTTGAATGATTAGCGATAAGACCGAGTTGAGTCGAGTCGAGTTGACGTCCGTGACAAAAACATGGCAGAGGTGTATGACAACGGCGGGAAACAACCGAACAGCCACAGGAAGGAAAACGCACAAAGAAAGAGAATCCGTGAGCAAGCAGTCGACGAGCCAGGTCATACGACGCACCTAGCACTGGCTTCGCTCACTCTTATTCTCGGGCGTGCCAAGTCCTCCCTCAATCTCTGATTGTGCTCTGTGAGACGACGCAGCTTGAGCTCCGACATCGATTGTTTATGTGGTCGCGAATTCATTGTGTGAGAGATGATGGTACGACGGGGGTTAAGTGGGGACTGGTCGGTTAATTGGGATCAACCGCTGGGAATGGCTAGAGCAAGTATGGAACGAGCGTTGTCTTGGACAGGCAGAGTGCACGGGAGGAGGAAGAATGGACCTCGGTGCGGTTGCTTGCTTTCTAAGAAGCTGGAGAGCGCTAGGGACAGATGGAAACGAGGGAGATTGTCAGGCACAGCAGCTTCACAGGAACGTTGCGGGATAAATGGGAGGGGAGACGCGCGGGGACAGGGGGAGAAAAGAGCGCAGCGGGCACGGGGACTCACAGTTAGGGAGAGGTGGTGGTGATGGTGCAGGAACAAGGTCGACGAGGTACGGAGACGGCAGAAGACCGCTTTTCCCTCGCTGGCTGGGGAACAGAAAGGCAGGTGTCACGACCTTGTCAGCGTTCCTGATGCACCCTGAGCGAGGAATGGAGGGCAGCGAGGCTCACCTGGAGCGTAGTGAAGGGCAGCAAAAGGCGTTGCGGGCGAAGACGAAGACGGCGAGGAGGCAGGGGCGATTTTGTTGGTGAGGGAGAGAGTGAGGGGAGTGAGTGGGAGGATGTGTTGCCCGTCGTCGACGACTCAGCCGGGGATGCCCAATGTCACTCGCTCTTGATCTCATCAATCTCAGGCACGTGAGAACTTTCGACAATGTAGACGCCCGCAGCTCTGCGCTCGCCGCCACGAAGCCCTCGTCTCCATCTGTCGCCCTCGCACTCAATGCCGCCGCGTCTGTCTAACATCTCGACGTGCTGTGTGCCAGTCAACCCCTGTACGTCTCGCTCGACGACTCAGACAGCGAGCACGCGTTGCACTAAGTCTCCCAGGCGCGAAGATTACACCGCTGTCGGACTGCACCGGCGGTAGTGATGAATCATATACCGCACAGATCAGAAGGCGCGAATGTGCCGCGCGATATGCTGAGGCTCGGCTGGCCCTCCTCCACACACCCGCGAGCTGGCTACACTCGACGACGGGCACGTGAAGATCGGGGCGTCGGGTGCAACGTCCATGCGCGCACCGAGCCTGTGTGGGTTACCGTTAGGCTCGATGAACCCGCACACTCATCATGCCGCGTTGATGCACTTGTGCTGGGCGAAGCGATGCGTCTGGTAAGTATAGTAACCACTCCGTGCAATGCGGTATAGAAAAGCATATCTTTATCGTACGTGCCGGGCTGAGATAGTCACATGGCACCGCAATATTGAGTGTGTACGGAATTCTACGAGGTATTCACCTTAAACTTTACTGCAGTACCTGGCTGGACCTGCGTACTGACGTTATTGCTCGCGCCGTACCTCCGAGGACTTCTGGCAATGCTGCTAGACTGAGTCTACGAAAACGTAATCTTCTGGACAAGTGGTGTCAGGTCTTCACATACCGATCTTCCAATCCTGACTTTGAATCAACGCAGACAATAAAGAGACCAAAAGCATAGAATAGATATTCCTGATTATAAACAGGGCACAGCGAAGATGGATGCTTAGAGATTAGGTATCTACAGGAAAGAGGAAATGGAGAACACTTTCGACTAGCCGATGGCGGCACTGCTGCGAGTACAACGACAAAGATAGCTCATGTATGATTGAAACGGGGAGAGGGTGGGTGATGAAGTGGGGCAATCCTACCAACGGAAAGATGCACCGCAGTTGATGATGAGAGAGTCGGAACAGGGAAAGCCTGAGCGGTTCCCGCGGTGAGCGACAGAGAAGAAAGCGGCCAGCAGAGCATGATGATGGAGCACATCCGAGGTATAAAATTCCGAAAGGTAAAAACAAGAAGTCTTGTCGAAAAGCAACTGCAAGCAAGCAAGAAGAAAGTTCGCATGTCAAGCACGGGATCGTAAGACCCGACGGAAGTGGAGGAAATCTACATAAAATGAAAGGTAAGTTACTTGGTAAATGCTTGACGGGCGGTTAAGGAGCGTGGTTGTTCTTGTTTGGGTTGGTTTTCTGGGTTTAGAGTCCTTGATCCAATATTCGTTCGGGATGAGCTTGAGTGTTTATGGTGCAGCGCGTGTGTGGGCGGCGATGATAGAGAACGCAAGACGGGGAGACAGGGCTTGTGAGTTGAGATCCCCGACGACAATCCTGTCCTCCCATCACGGTCGTCCGCACCTCGTCTCCATCTCTTCAACGCCGACTTAGGCTCAGATCCACCTTCTTCCTTTCTTCTTCCTATCAACACATCTCTTCTCGCGCCTCAACGGACGCGATCACATAACGATACACCCACAGCCGGTCTTGCCCTGAGGCGCCCAAGGGTCGTCCGCCTTGTCAGCAGGACCCCATACAGACGGGATCTAAACGCACACAAAACGCGCCGCTCAGCGCCGTCCGATTTCGGCGGAATTGAACGGAGGACTCACCAAGTGATCCTTCGTCGACTTGCAGTAGTTTATCAGGCTCGCGCTCGCCTCGCTCGTCTTTATGCGCGGGCGCGCGAGGTCTTCCCTGAGCCGCTGGTTGTGCTCGATGAGACGACGGAGCTTCAGCTCCGACATGGACTGCTTGTGCGGGCGTTGTGCGCTGCTCATGCTGGACTACTAAGATTTCGGGTACGGCGAAGAGCAAGAAGGGTGGGCGGAAAGAAGTGTGTGTAGTGAGATGGGAAGAACAGGGAGAAGGACGGGAGAAAAGAGCGACTGATGTTCGAAAGAACTCTGGACCGACGCGGGGTCAGTACAACGACGTTTTCTGTAGGTGGGTCAACGGGATGAAATGGATGGGTGGCGGATGTAGCAGGGATGGGATGGGACGGCGGGCGTAGGCGTGGGTATGGGTGTGATACGTGATCGAAGGCGGAAGTTTGACGGAGACAGGGGTGACAATGGACAGCGGACAAAATCCGGCCGTGCGTGTACGTATCCAACGGAACGCGATTGACAATGCGACAGTGTAGCGAGCCACAGCGATGTGTCGTCCGTGGCGGGTTTCAAGTTTCGTTCGTTCGTGCGTGCGAGGATGCGGTTTCAAACGTATTTCCAGATAGATAGATGCAAAAAATGACAAAACGCGCCGTCAGCAACCATACGCGCAGGTCAGCGGAACACTCGACGCACCTCAAGAACGGACACGAAGGAAAAAGCAACGGCGGGTAGGCGGGTGAAGGAGGAGGGTGAGGAGGAGACGAATGGGGTCGTCGAGGAACCTGCGTGGTGTGACAAGCCAAGGGGTTCGGCTTCCATCAGCGCCCGAGGCGGGGGTTCGGTTCGGTTTTGGTTGCCATCAGCCATCAGTCTGTCAATTTCGGTAAGTGTGATGACGATGTCAATTGCTCTTGCAGTGCGGCTTTCCATGGCTTCCTTGCTTCTGCTCTCTTTCGTCTAGGTAGGATGTGAGTATCTGTTAGGACTACGCGAACGGCTGCTAATGAGTGCGAAATAGTTCACATTAGTTTGCGTAAAGCCCGAACTTGCAAGCGGACATGACGAGACAACATACGACCCTTAATCAGCGCCTTGGACAGGCTAACAGACTCCATGCCAGTCCTTTCGGTGTGGCTAAACGCATTCGTACGGTTCTCTTTCATTATCTAACCTCACTACAACAAGTATCTGACCCATATATGTGCTACGCTCTCTCTCAGACCCCCAAGCCACCCGCACCGGACCTCTGTACAAATCGCCTATAGGCCTCGAGCTGCAAGCGAAGCGAGGCGTCAGTCGGCTGTCCAAGAAAACGCCCATTCTGTCTACCATCACTGAAGAGGATGAAGAGGAAGAGACGGAACGCGACCTGCACAGTGCCATGGGAGTCTTTGGTAATAGGGGCTTGGACGAGGGCTATGCTGCCAGCGGTGGCTGGGAGAAGTCTCGGACTATTCTACCAGATATTGCTGAGGAGGACGAAGACATGATGGAGTGGGACGAGGAGCGGACGTTGGTCGCGCTTCTGAAAGAAGAGTATGTCTCTTGTCTTTGTCGATTCGCGTGAGTATATGCTGATATATGCGCAACTGTATCAAGCTATAACCACGAGGATGAAGAAAAAGACATGAATGAGCTCGTAGAAAAGCTCAGGTCACCTATGAACGCTCAGTCGCAAGAACTCAAGCGATACATGGTGGAAACCATATTTCCCGTAGTCCAGCGTGTTAAAGAAGTGCATGAGACTCTCGAAGAAGACGGTGAGTTGTTTCAGCGATGAATATCGGGAGTCAGCTGTAGGTGACACCTCGCACAGTCGACCTGGCGTATGGTACAGGGCTCCTGGCGTTCGACGAAGTATGCAAACGCGTAGAAGCGTTAGCTCTGAAGACCGAGGACGACACGCGGACAGGATACATAGACTCTCAGGTTATTTCTCATTGACGTTTGACCTGGTTGCATTCACTCACCCCAGGTCAAACTGCAACACATCGCGTTTAGAAACGAATGAAGGGCATTGTAGCGCAACTCACCGATGCATACCGGCGCCGCGACTCCCTCTGGACTGAGCTCGAAGCGAATCTCGAGAAATGCGGTACAATGCTTCATCGCTCTCCTCCTTGAGCGCTCATCTCACGTATAGCCCTTGTCGACTGTTCTCTTTTCGCTACAGCCGACCGTGCGCGAACCGCTGCGGAAGGCATCCCTGAAGCGGTCGAAAGCACGATCTCTCGCCTCGAAAAGAAGAATAAAGAAATGGAAAAAAGCGTCACAAGTCATACGACGAAGCAGAAGATGCTGAAAGACCTACTTGGACGTCTGTGATCTCGTTTGTTGCTACTGTGCTCTGCTACCCCTCATATTGCTGTCGCATCTGCATGTTCATCGCTCTCGCATGTTATCCTTGCTACATTACCTGTATCTCTACTGTACCCACAACACTAATATTGCATGATATCACACACTGGAATCTTCGTCGCGCGCGACTACCGCTCTGCATTTCGACGCTTGTCAGCGAAGGCTATCTGTCTGCACTCGGCATGCTCGCACGTTCTACTCCAACGACGCGCGTGCCTGACATCGGACCAAGACAACGCAGAGACCACAAGACGTCCCGCGTCACTGCTCTCTGCACTCCGACCACCACCACCTCTCTCTCCTCTCCCATGTCTCCTCATCGTCCTCTCCGCCCCGCTCGACGAGCGCGAGCGCGTCGGACCGCGCCGAAGAACGCCGGGTGCACAGTCACCACCTCTCACGCGATCGAACGCGTCGAATAGCCGCTCGGCAGACGGACATACTCACAGGGATGGCCTGCCTTCTTTCCCGTGTGCCCGCAGGCTTGCTGTAAACCGCCCTCCCTTCTCCCCCTCTCCTCCTCCCCCTCTTCACGCCGTGTAATTGTTGTATATTCCGAGGAACCCACTCGACCCCATGGGCGCAGGCGCGGCGATTCACGCTCTCAATTCGTTCCTCAGTAGGCTCGCGGGCCCAGTGGCGAGACCGCTCGGGCTTGAACAACTCCCGAAAAACTTCCCGTGGATCGCGTATTCGGCACTGGGCTTCACGCTTGTGCATGTTGTGCTCGCTCCGGCTGTGAGCCAGTGGGTTGCGCCTGTGAGCTATGCGAAGCTGCAGGGGCGCAGGGCGAAGAATAATTGGTGAGCTCTTTTCCTTGCATGATGGTCGTGTGAGTGGGCCGATAGCGGCGCTGGTGGCCAGCGATGCGCGCGCATATATTCCATGCACTTCTGCACGGATGACTTATATGTATTTCTACCCACAGGGACATCCATGTCGTTTCACTGGTGCATGCCCTTATCATCATCGTCCTCGCCTCCCGCGCGCTCTTCCTCCCCGCCTTGCTCGCGGACCCCATCCATGGGTGGGACGACGCCGCCGAACTTGCCAATGCCATTGCCGCAGGGTACGCATGCCTGCTTATCCCCTTGTCCTGCCCGCGCACCCCATTCTAACTTACATGGGGGCGATTGTGTGGCGTTTTTACGTGATGCAGGTACTTCGTGTGGGACACCATAGACGCCATCGTGAACTTCACTGACCTGGGCTTTGTATTGCATGGTGCGTTGTCTCCTTCGCGCCCACGCGGTGGTGTATCTGCGGGTTCTGATGGCTATCAATTGTTTTAGGGCTGGCGTGTACGATAGTGTACACTTTGACATTCGTACGTTAAGGCCTCTCTTTTGCGCTTGAGATGGGACGGCGGATAGACCTGCGTGCGTTATAGAGACCGATATTGGAGTACTTCTCATGCCGCTTCCTTTTCTGGGAAATGTGAGTTCCTCCGAAATATATGTCTCATATAATTCCTTATTGATGTGGTGTGGGATTCTGTAGGAGCACGCCATTCCTGAACATTCACTGGTATGATTATAGACCACATGTGTCGTCTCCCGTGGTCTTAATTTCTGCTCCGCCGTAGGTTCCTCGATAAGACCGGTTATACAGGAGGCACGTTCCAGCTCATCAACGGCATTCTCCTCCTATCTACATTCTTCTTCGTCCGAATTGTGTACGGATGGTACACCGTGGGTTTTCCTCCTTCTTCCCCCGTAAGGATTAAGGCTGACCTGCTTCTCCTGTCTATTCTCGTAGTCGATCAAATTCTGGCGGATTATGTTCACCTCGTCGAGTCAAATCCCGACCGCATCTTGGGTGATCTTCTTGCTGGGACATGCCGTGCTTATGACGCTCAATCTTATCTGGTATGTCTACCGCTTTGCATTGTGTACCCATTGAGTTGACTTCGTACTCTCCAGGTTGAACAAGATGATCCACGCCCTACGCAAGCGCTTCGATACAAGCCATGACCCTAAGCAGCCTCTGCTCACACCGAGCGACGGCCTGCCCTCACATTATTCCAATACGAACCCGGTCGATGGTGCCGCCTAAGGGGCTTCGGACGGGCTGCAACTTCGCGGTGAATACGGCTATACTTAGATTTTATACTCACCCCGATCAATCGAGAAGGATGAAGGGCGTGAAACCCGCTGTCTGTTCTTTCCGCTGTCATGCCAGTTGTAGATGTATTCAGGACACGTTTGTTCATAGCAGTGTGTGTTGTATACCGTAGCTTGCTTTTCTAATCTCGGAAATCCCAATGACATCTCTACTTCCTCGCACCTTTGGTCCGAGATAGTCCTACGCAACAATATGCACTTGTCGGTCAGCCGTTCGGCCACGGCATATCTCGATGGTCAGGCCAGTAGTGTGCATATCACTTAGTTATTTCTCCAAAATAGTGCCTACGGCCGTGATACACCCTGAACGCATCTCGCACTTCCCTCGATACCCGCTGCTCCCATGCAACGAGGTTTACCCTCCGCGAGACTTCGAACCGGAGCGTTTCGCTTCTGGCGTGGAGTATACAGTGCAGGTACGCGAACGCAAGGGCATCCAGCGCGGTAGGTTGTCTGTGGAACCGATATACAGGAATCAGGTCATCTCCCCTAGGTTAAAAGTGTGAAAAGGGGCGTACGCAGATCCAAGGAACCACCTATCCGTGCCGAGTCTATCAGACAGCGCTGCGATTGCGTCCTTATACTGCAGCTCAATGGAGGTGAGATCAAGACGGACACCGTAAGGACGGATGAGGCCCGTCCAGCCCGTGAGCGGAGCAGGCGGCGAGGGGAGAACGGCTGATATTGGGCGGGATGCACCTGCACTCTGGTACGGGGTGAGGAGGGAGAGCAATGTCTGCGGTGGCGGATCGAATGCTAGCTGTGTTTCAAAAGGAGGTAATTATCAGTGAGATGCAGAGTTATGAAGAGCGGACGGAGAATACCAATGCAGCGTGTACGTTCCCCTCCAACAGCGCAACCCACGCCCGGCTCTCGTCCCTCGCGTTCTCATCTACATATCCCTCCACCGGCCCAAGCTCCCCTAATTTCCTGTCCACCCATTCTGGTATGAGATGCGCCGCCAACAACTCGCCCTCTCCGTCATCCTTGACTTCAGAGTCAATTGCCTTCGTCTCCTCGCCCGTCAGAGGGACGTGAAGGTTCGGCAGACGACCGTCCACGCCTCCGTCAGGGGAGACGTCCCAGCGCACCGCAATAGGATACGAGAAATGGCGCAGCGCGAGGTAGGCCTGCCATTTGAGGCACTCGACATCGCTGCTCAATACTTCCTGTGAATGCTTTGCGTGAGACTGGCTTTGTCCTAATGGCGCGGTGGACAGAGGCGGGTGGATCCAGAGCGTCGGTGTTGTGATGCGCGGTGTCTGGTATGGCGAGGAGATGGGCGGGTAGGTGTGTAGCGGGAAGCGAGAGAAGAGGTTGCGGACTGGCTCCGGGATGGAGAATGGGCCTGCGGTGCTGGCCATTTTTTGCTTGGATTTGTGCAGCTGTGGCGAGGACGACCTGAGCCGCGGATTCGACCGCGACGAAAGATATCACGTGTGGCGGAGAAGCTGTGACGCTACGCGTTTGATGCGCACTCATCCTTGCACACCTCCACCGTGACATTGGCAATTTCGTCGCATTGCGATGTTCAACTCCCACTATCACTGTGTTAGCATGGCACTGCGATGCTACGATTTCTATCTGCCTTAGACATGGTACCGTTACTGTCACTGGGACACGAGCATGATGCGCCCATCCAGTCCACCTGTTATGCCAGAAAGTCCTGATTCCATCAAGCACACTGGGCTCTGTTCGCACTTATCAATTGTAGTCTGTTACTGAGGTTGCAAGTTCTCCACGTCCAATTACCGCATGGACATCACAGGTGCGTCAGCAAACCTGTCGAACATTGTTGGGGTACATCTCATACTCGTTCTTCTAGTGCCACCGTGATTGCGGGCTTGGTATCGGTGTCGAAAATACCCCTAGCCTGGTGATGAGAACATACTCTGGGAGTGGAAGCCAGACTTACCTCAGGTAAGGGTGCAAAGCGGGATGTCGAAGATGTTCAGATGATCTCATGACATGTTCGGCCAACTAGTTCACAGGTCGAGAAGAGCGGCATTGCGTGAGCTTTGCGAGCTACTCGTAGCGTAATGTACCTAACAAGCCCTGTATACGGATGGTAGAAGTCCTAGGCTCGGCCGATAAGCCCCAGTGGAATACACCCAGAGGTCTCACACATGGTCCTATGATGTGAAGGTTCAACCTCGACCATTGGATAGCGCAAGTGCCCCTGTGCACGTATCCAGCCCTCTCACGGCGTACTCCATGACATACAAGCCGGGTGTTCTACTCTTCTTCTTCACGGCCAACCCACGGAACGATAGTCAGCATATATAGAGACGGGTCAAGGTAGCTGGCATTTCAGCACCTAGTCACCATGGGCGCAACCAACACTCCACTTCCGCACTACCAGCCTGCGGCGCCGACAAAGGAGGACCGTGAGTGCTGGAAATGCGAGCCGCAGGTTGTCTGATAGGCTGATGTCGATGTTTATAGTTGTCTGGGCCAATCTTGCGATCCTCGACTTCGCAAAGGCTTCTACCGCTGAAGGGCGTGCTGAACTCGCTACTCTAGCTCGTGATGCTATGCGTGATATCGGTTTCTTCTATGTCGTGAATCATGGACTTGCTCAAAAAGAAGTGAGGCCCTGGTTCTGATGCATGTTCGCATTCTGCTCACGTGTTCTCATGCATTGCATAGGTGGACCGCGTCTTTGATATTGCTGACTTACCATTCAGTCAGACTTCCGACAGTGAAAAACAAGAATATTCAGAACGTATTTCGGAAACGGGATCTTATCAAGGATACAAAGCCCGTCAATACTGGGTATGTATATCGCTTTTTGCTTTTTGCTATGTGTTGATATCTTATTTTCAGCACGTTAACGGGGGAGTGCGAGATCAGATTGAAAATTACGCCAGTAAGAATTATCAACATCCGCCAGTTAGAAAGTAAAGTGATAGTTGAGTGCAGTCCATCGCGATGTATACAAGAAACAACACCCGCCCGTTCTGCGCCCTTTCCTACCGGAACTCAGCGAATTCACGAAGCACAACCATAACGTACTCCATACGGTACTCAGGTACGTAGTATCATTTATGTCGTGGATTCTCTGTCCTAACCTGTCCGCGAATAGACTGCTAGCTATGGGGCTAGAACTGCCAGAAGACATATTTGTCAATAAACATAACTGGGCCGCTGACGGGGAGACAAACGGTATGTGAACTTGACGCTGAACCTTTTACAACCAGTCTTGTGCTGACTCTGGCCGTGTAATTTCCAGTGCGATTCATGAAATAGTGAGTATTTAGTACCGCTCGGTGATATTCCTTCCTGACGTCTGACAGCCATCCGCGCACTATGGAAGAGGAGGACATGGCGAAGCAGGTTTGGCTAAAGGGACATACAGGTACAACATATTGGGAGTTGTTGATACGATCACTGCTAACGTACCTTTCATCAGACGTTGGAAGCATCACGATCCTGTGGTCGCAGCCCGTGTCTGGTTTACAAATTCTGTCCCGCGAAGGGGAGTGGAAATGGATTCGGCACATCGACAATGCACTTGTAAGCATATGCCTACGTCTATTCTAGACCTGAATGTAAAACCTTTGCACAGGTTATCAACGCCGGCGATTGCATGGAATTCTTATCAGGAGGCTTCTACACCTCGACCATCCATCGAGTCATCCAACCTCCGGTCGATCAACGGAACCAAACTCGACTTGGGGTGTACTACTTCGCAATGCCGGACGACGACGTACGGCTCACACCTATCGCAGGCATGCAGGCTTCTGAGGCGTTGCGTGCGCGGCTTCTGGATGGTGAATTTCCTACCGTGGATGTGTGGCGGAAGAGCCGCACCATGGCGTACGGGAAGACCGAACTCAAGAAGAGCCAGCAGAAAGGGATCGAAGAAGAGATCATCAGCGGTGTCGTCGTCAAGCATTACAGTTGAATTGTCGCACGAAAGCTTCCTGCTTGCCTACTAGACCCGTTGTGCTGTGTACTATACAGGAGTTGCGTTGTGAAACATCGTTGCAATGACACACGAGGTGCATTGACAGCTTGTGCGCGCGCTTCTGTACCCTCCGGGGAGTTCATCTATCAATACCACAGGTACGTTATGCTAAAAGTTTCTAATACATCAAGCACTCCAGACTCTATTCGTGCCTCACACTGGCATCCCGTGAGCTACGCTGCACATACCAGTTCTCCGCATCCGATTTCCACAGTGATATAATATCAAAGGTGCGTCAGCGAATCTGTTTAATCATTGGGGTACATATCATACCCATTGTTCTATTGCCAATGTGAGTGCGATTTTGCAACTACTGGCCTGATGCTGAGAGTCTGGGGTAGGAATGGAAGCCAGACATACCTTAGGTGAGGCTGCAAGCTTGCATGTCGAAGCTGTTCAGATGATCCAACTATATGTTTAATCAAGTCATCCACAGGTCGGGAAGAGCGGCGTCGCAGACGAACCGTATCATACTACTCGTAAGGTAATGCAGCTACCGAGCCCTGTATACGGGTGGTGCAAGTTCCATGTCTGGCCGATCACCGATGATGTTGTCATTTTGGAAGGTCCAGCTTTGACCATTGCGCCGTCCTCTCACGATGTGTGCCATATGAACTGGGTACCCCACTGTCGCCACTGCGAGCTCACGGAACAACTGTCAGCGTATATGAAGATTGGCCAAGGTAGCTTTCATTCCAGCACCTGGCCGCCATGGGCGCAACCAACACCCCGCTTCCGCACTACCAGCATGCGCCACCGACAAAGGAGAACCGTGAGCGCTGAGAATGCGAGTTACTGGCCGTCGGATAGACTGATATTGATCTTTATAGTTGTCTGGGCCAACCTTGCGATCATCGACCTAGCGAAGGCTTCTACCGCAGAAGGGCGCGCCGAATTAGCCCCTCTGGCTCGGGATGCTATGCGCAATATTGGGTTTTTCTATGTCGTGAACCATGGCCTTTCTCAAGCCGAAGTGAGGCTCCGGTCCTGACGCATGCTCACATTCTACTCACGTATTCTCATGCATCGCATAGGTGGACCGCGTCTTTGATATCGCCGACTTGCCATTCAGTCAGACTTCCGATAGCGAAAAACAAGAATACTCGGAACGTGTGTTGGAAACGGGATCGTATCAGGGCTACAAAGCTCGTCAATACTGGGTAAGTGTGCATTTCACTCTTTCCTCCTCGCTGTGTATTGATGTTCGCAGCACCTCGACGGCGGAGTGTACGATCAGATAGAAGGCTACACTAGTAAGAATCTTCAGCTTTGATAGGTTGGAAAGGAAAGTGATGGTGAAGCGCAGTCAATCGTGACGTATACAAGAAACAACATCCTCCCGCCTTACGCCCTTTCCTGCCGGAGCTCAGCGAATTCACGAAACACAACCATAGCATCGTCCATACACTCCTCAGGTACTTGTTTACCATCGATGGGTTTCTGTTCTTTCATGTCTACGATTAGATTGTTGGCCGTCGGGCTGGAATTACCGGAAGATACTTTTGTTGACAAGCACAACTGGGCCGCTGATGGGGAGACAAATGGTATGTAAACCTAACATTGACGATTCCACAAGTAGTATTGTGCTGATTATGCTCTTGGCATTGCCAGTACGATTCATGAAATAGTAGGTAGCGTAGAACCGCTTAATGAATTCTACGCTGACGTATGCCAGCCATCCGCGCTCACAGGAGGAGGAGGACAAGTCGAACCAGGTCTGGTTAAAGGGACATACAGGTACAACCTGCTGAGGACTGCTAACACCTCCGATGCTGACGTAGATTGTATAAGACATTGGAAGCATCTCGATCTTGTGGTCTCAGCCAGTGGCTGGTTTACAAATTCTGTCCCGTGAAGGGGACTGGAAGTGGATTCGGCATATTGACAATGCACTTGTAAGCCAATGCCTGCATCTATTACAAGGCTCGACATGAGGACATATTAACAGATTATCAATACCGGCGACTGTCTGCAATTCTTGTCAGGAGGTTTCTACACGCCTACTATCCACCGGGTCATTCAGCCTCCGGTCGACCAACGGGGACACACTCGACTCGGAGTGTACTACTTTTCCATGCCAGACGACGACGTGCAACTCGCGCCTATCGGAGGACTCTCGGCTTCGGAGGCATTGCGCGCGCGTCTCCTGGATGGTGACTTTCCCACTGTGAACGTATGGCGGAAGGGCCGCACTAGGGCGCATGGGAAGACCGAGCTCAAGAAGAGCCAAGAGAAAGGCGTCGAAGAAGAAATCATCAGTGGCGTCGTTGTCAAGCATTATAGTTGAATTATTACACGAAAGCTTACCAATCGACCCATTGCACTGTGTACAGTACAGAAGTTGCGTTGTGGAACATCGTGGCGTTGACCCAAGAGGTTCATTGACAACTTGTGTGCGCGCTTCCGTACCACCATCCTTCATCCGAGAGGTTCATCTATCAATATCACAGGTATGTCACCAGCCCTGTCGAGGTTTATTGGGCGCATCTCTGACCGCTTCGAAGACTCTACAGTATGTCGAATCAGGTGAGACATTGTCTTCTCGTGACCCGGTGGGAGGTACTCCGAAGTGTGAAAGGAGGAAATCCTAAGTAGAGACCTTGCAAGCCCTCGCATCCATCATGATCAAGCAATGTTACCGTGTGTTCGACTGCCCTGCGTATGTAACGAGTGGCGTTGGTGAGTAGCGAACACCATGTTTATTTTGTGGCACTTGGGAGCCATATATAAAGAGCATGCGTAGTGGAGCCTGGTGGTCATTCAGCATCACTCTTTCACTTCATCTCAAGGCTCAGCCCCTCTTTCGACATTCTGACTCCCAGTTTGACACTGGGACTTTTGCATTCTAACGAACGATCCGTGCACTCCTTGCTGTTAATCCTTAATTAACTATCACGATGTACGCCAAAACCTCGATCGCATTCCTTGCTGTCCTCCTTGCGCCCGCTGGTACGTCTCGCTCTCTGACTAACTGAATACAACTCTCATCATGCAAAATAGCTGCCATAGGCTTTACTACTACACTCGCCGTCCCCGGACAGGCACCAGAGGCTGTCTCTGTCAGCGTAGGCAGCGCCGGGCCAGACGGAAAGACGACGATCGTCGTCTTCCCCCTCAGCCAACCTACTGGCGCAGCCGCGATTGCAGGACCAGGTACGGTTTCCTCTTCACCCACGTAGCATACTCGTTCATTGATTTTGTTCAGTGACCATCACACCCAATGGAGAGAACGGCAGCGAAAGCCAGTTCGAGCTGGCTGACGGCACCGAAGTCGATGAGAAGTGCTCCTTCGATGGCACTAATCAATTCTGCACGATGGTGGTGAAGAATGACATCGTCACTGCTACCACAGCCTTCTCGACACCCCTGCCTTCTGGCTTCAGACCCTTGGGCGGGATCCCCCCTTCCAACCCCGGCCCCGGTCCCAGCCCAAGCGACGAAAAGAAGAACGGCGTGTTCAAAGCTGGCGTTACAGCATCAGGGATGCTGGTCTCCGCCGGACTCGCTGCCGGACTGCTCCTGTAGTTGGGAGGGTATAATAGGGGGGATGACATCGTTATTGTATATCCGACAGCATTCACGATGCCCATTCATTCGTAAATTATCCCTTCTACGCGTCTCCTGCTGATGCGCTGGTAAACTTGGTAGCAGCTACTGAGTCGGCGTACAACGCATTCCAGTTTTGTGATTTACTCTACCTTCTCCACTTCAGTCCCAAGCGTGCGAGCGTGGATTGCGACTGAGCCGAGCTGCCTCAGCAACTGGTACACGAAACGCGGGCCTGTCAGACATTCGCTGGCGCCACAACTTTAACGATAAAGATGATGCTGCGGAAAATCTGTTGCAGCCGTCACTGATATAGCAGGCTAGAGTGGTGATGCATGCAGATGAAGCCGTATCAGCTTGTTGCGTTTGCTGTTGCAAGCTATGGGGCACTGCGCTAGACGTCATCGTCGTACAAACAACACAACATCCAGAGGCTGAGACTCTGAGAACACCATCCAGTCGTGTTGCACAGTCTGATAGCGTTATTTGCTGTAGTAATAAGAATGTGTGCGAAGAATGAAGAGCTGCGAAGACACGATAATAGCGTAATAAGCTCACAATATTTGCCGTAGTAATAAGAATGTGTACAAAGAATGAAGAGCTGCGAAGACAACTATGCTCAGCCAGTTATATTGTCGGACACTTGTACTGTCAGTAGGTAGAGGTACTACATTGCATACATCCCCCTCAAACCGGCGTGGGGTGGGCAAGAGCTGCGGTGGGGTTACGAGAACATCCATACTTCCACGCCAACCATAACCACTAGTTATTCACAATGTTACACGGCGCGTCGCTGCAGAGACTAATGTGAGGAGGTCACTGCTGCCAGGATACCTTGAACCCGGCGGGCCTCTGCGTCAGGGATCCCGCTATCCCCATTAGGCAATCGCCATCATGGTGGCGCTGCTGCAGTTCACCTCAACCTTGGCAAAGCGACCGAGGCTCTGACTACGACCTTGAACGAATTCGAATCTAATGCAGACATTGCAATCCAACTCGCACCCCCCAAACCACTAGCGGATCCGGAACCTGCTGTGCCGGGCCATCACAGAATGCCAACTCACCAGGCTGATAATCTGACCAGCATGATGCTTTGTTGTTTCGTCCCAGCAGCCTTGAATCCTGGGAATGACCGAATGAAAAAGGTGCTCAATCAGAGTATATGCCTATGCTGTTAGTACGTGATAAATGGTACTGATACATCGTTTGTAGGCGCAAGGGTCCTCCCTAGAAACCCGCTGAGTCTTGTCTCCATGAGATATAAATGACCGTGGCACATCCTACCATGATGACATGGCAGCACAGTAAGGTCGTCATCTCTCGCATCTGACACGGTCAAATATCTCCTGATAGCCAATGGCGGTATGTGTCGATGAGGCCCAAATCAATTACCTCAATCCAATCTAGTCGCCTTGCTACCGTCATTCTGGACAACGATATATATGTATCCGTCCGTTCCATGTTGCTACTCGTCTTTCTCCCCGACCACCTTCGTTCTCTCTGCACTCCGAGCTGTGTATGTCCACCCCCTCCTTGCTCTGACTATGACTGTAACTGATGGGTCCCCGTATTCATGAAAACAGGCTCGATTTCATTTCTGTAACAGCACCTGATTCTTTTGCGACTGCGTCGTATTTCACCACATCGTCATCAACCAGTTTATACAATGCATATCTCCGCCCTTCTCCCAGCTGTGCTGTCAATCGGTTCTGCTTTGGCGACGACTTTCAACGTGACTGTTGGAGCAAATGGTGCCCTGGCATTCTCTCCATCAAGTCTCTCGAATGTTTCGCTAGGTGATGTTGTTGCCTTCCAGTTGTACGTATCTGTTCACCGGCCTTTCTCTGTGAGAAACTGACGCTTTTGGCCTCGATAGTGTCGGAGGAAACCACAGCGTTACCCAGTCGTCCTTCGGCGCACCATGCCAGAACCTTAGCAGCAACGGCCTCGACTCAGGCTTTCAGGACATCACAGCGGGCTCTAACATGGCCATGGAGTACAGTGTCACCATAAACGACACCTCCGCCCCTTTGTGGTTTTACTGCAGGCAGACGATGTACGTGTATCACCCAGTTGTCACGTTCAGTAATCGGTGATTGTGCTCATTGTGAACTTGCAGCCCCAAGAACCATTGCCAGACCGGAATGGTCTTCGCCGTGAACCCGACCCCAGAAAAGACGTTTGCGGCGTTCCAAGCGGCTGCTATGTCCGGGGGGAACTTGACCAATACCGCTAGCGCATCGTCGTCCTCGTCGACTTCGCAGCCCAGCGGCTCAGCGTCGTCCGCTCCTGCGCAGTCTAGCGGCCCAGCGTCTTCCTCAGGTTCGCAGCCCACCGACTCAACGTCACCTTCTACCTCGCCGTCCAGCGATACATCATCGCCATCGCCATCAACTACGCAGCCAAGTTCCGCCGGTACTGTGAAGGCAGGCATGGCTATGAGCATGGTGTTGGCCGGCGTTGCCGCGAGTCTGATGCTGTGATCCCGTGATATCTATCATTGGCTTGATGCTGGAGAACGACGAGATGTCGCGTAGGAATGGCACCCACTGACCATCATGGACTTATTCCCTGATGATTACTTACTGTACATTCTCAATCGAATCAGTGCTGTTGCTCATGAGGTCAAAACCGTGCATCTAGCGTTGTTCACAAGTTTGACTGTTCTGCCGGATGGCCGTCCTTTGCGTTTGACATACGAATGTTGCAGATGCACCACCGGTGATTGCTGCGATGAAGCTCGACTGGTGGAAGCATATAATTAAAGATCCAAATAGTAGTGTGTAGTAGGGAAACTAGATGATACTGATACTGGGAGTTACGCTTCTGCTGCGACGGTGACATCGGGCGAGACATCTTCAGTACTTGTTCCGTTGAGCGATGGCTCAGAAGTGAGCGGTGCATCAATGCGAGATCCGTTCAACGACGTCTCCTTGGCCGGAAGCGAGGGCGGAGCAACGTCTTCGCCCTCGTCGGGCTCGTCGGAAGCTTGCGCAAGTCCGTTCGTCGTTGGCTGTTCTCCGTTATTGGCTGACAGCGGGTCGCTGGCGCCCAGTGGATCCAGTGGCTGAGGGAAGTCCGTGTGTGCGGTTCCATTAGCGAAGGCAGGAGAGTGCGGACGAGACGGAGTCGTGACCGGAGGTGTCGGCGATGCTCCTGCATCAGACAATGCGTTCGGCGGTTCAGGCGACGGACTAGCAATAGGTAGCGCTTTGTCCACATCTGCAGACGGTAAGGGTGTGCTAGGGGCTAAAAGAGTGGAAGCACGCGGAGGAGCTGCGCGGCTGAACATGTGCGCGAAGCGCGACGTGGTGGACGGCGGAGGTGTTGATATAGACTCCTGCCGATGTAGCTGCGGCTGCGGCGATAGCGGTTGCGGTTGTCCAGGTTGCTCAATACGCTTCTCCTGCACAACAATTTCCAGCATTGCGGTTGGCGCTCGGACGTTTTTCAGTCCTGAGAGTTTCTCGTGCAGAAAGCGTGCATCCCCGAGAAGTCTGGAAGGGAGACGGAGCGTTACTCCTTCTCTGAATAGAACAGAAGAGTCACCACTAACCTCTCCTTTGCTTCGATGGATGGCAACTCGAGCGCAGCGAATTCTTCCGAAAGACGGTGGTTGATCGCAGCAAATACCTGGGACATTACGAACTAAAAATATCGTGGAAATCCAGGTAAACTGAATGGCAGACAAGACGTAAGATTACGTACCTCTACCACAGAAACAGATAGGTAGCGAGAGAGAACTTTGTGGAGTGTCACGGTTTCCTTAGAGAGCAGCTCCATATACTCGTTGGGACCACCTCCCGGTTTTGGGACATTCCAGTCTACCAACTTTCCGAAGGTACGCGTCAAATCATGAATGGGCCTGAAAGGCCGAGCAAACGCGTACCTGAAGTGTCTTAATATGCGCACTCAACCTGTCTCCCATGATAGCAATGAGCTTTGCATGAATCTCGTTCTGATGCTCTTGGTAATCCTGAAAATAGATTGCTGTGTAAGAACGAAGGAAAGGGCAAATGAGAGTCGAAGTCACGCACCCTTTTCAACTTATCAAACTCTATGAGCATGACTGCCTGCTTCTGGTTCAAGTGACGTCTGAAAGCTTCCCGCACATACGGAATGAGCGATATCATAATCGACAGAGATTGTGACGCCAATGCTATCAGTAAATTGTCAGCGAGAACGCATTAAACGATAGACGAGTTTTTGGCGATATACCTAGATGCTTAGCTGTGATGTTCTTCAGGCCAGCGGACCGCATCGCGCCAGCCCCAAGTACGACTTGACATGTCCTCGAGTTGAACGCCTTCAACAGTTCGATAACGCGACTCATAGTTTCTGTGATGAGCGTAGGCATGTTGACTATAACACGCATGTAATCCGAAAGCAGCACAAGTACTTCAGAAGTCGCAGATACTGTATAGAAGTTCCTGTCCTCAATTTTCAGATGCTTGCTGGGTCCTGTGCCAGACTGTCGTCGCCTAGCAAAATCGGGAGACCGGGAGCCTTGGAGGCTCTTCGGGCTGTTATGAGGGAACATGGGAGAGGGAACGGGCGACGAAGGCTGGAAGGTCCCTCCGTTGAGAGTGGATGACGGGTTGGGGGATGTGGGGATTGGTGACAGCATTGCATAGGCAGGGGATGCAGGAGGTGGTGAACTGAAGGAAAACTCTACCGGGTCCTGCATCGATGCGTCGACAATGAGGTTCACAGTGTATTGGACTGTCGGGTTAACCTCCGCTGGGCTCCATTGTTCATCCTCCACTAGTTTTGCAGACGCGGACAGACGTGACTGGTGGAAGGCTTGCAAGAATGTCTTCGACTGTAGGCATAACGGGTCATCTAAAGAGCGGTCCCCTTGGTCGCAGGATGAACTAACCTGGCTCACAACAGCACCTCTCAGACCGACAATCATGCGCCGACATATGACCTCAGTCTTTACTACAAAGTCCCATGAGAGATTGAAGAACGTCCAGAAGTCTTTCAGATCCAATGCCGTATGTTGCTCTGCACGCAAGCCAACAACCTTTGCCGCGCACGTATTGGCTAGCTCCCCAGCTGAAGACAGAATGTCCCCCAATTCTTCTCGTATTGCAGAGACATCGAGAGGTTTTGATCGACTTAGTGAAGGGGATGATATTAGCGGAGATTTGGTTGATTGAGGAAGATTATTCAGGCTCACCCCACGTCATCCAGAATATCAATGATGATATTGTTCTGGGCTTGCAAACCTTCAATGGCCCTGAGGAACCGGTCATACATCACACGGGCAAGGTCGAGGAATGCGGTGTGATCAAGGGACATAATTTCCTTTGCCGGCCCTGCACTACATGCATGTTAAAGCAACTATGCGTCATCGGAAGATAAAGAGACTTACTTTTGTGATGCGTCTTCTCCATCCAAGCTAAACAATGGTATATGCTTTCGGCAGTGATGTCCTCAGCTAATTGCGATTGTTAGTCGAGGTATGCACTTACTCGTTTGAGAAGGCCTCGAACCTCAGACAGAACAACCTCACGCCACGACAAGGTCGCTTCGCGAATCTGTTCCGTACGCACGAGTGAATGCAAAAGTGGTCGCAGTTTGTCCTTGAGGGATAGTCGCATTCCTTCTCCGGCCTGTTTCTCACTATGTCCATTGAGGTCGGGAACGGAAACGCCATAGTCTATCCGCTCTACGAGGTCTGTCTTCAGGACATTGACAATTTCAGAGGTGAGCGAGGAGGCAATCTGGTTGGTGAGGGCGCGCAGGTTGGATGGCAGAGCAGCGAAAGCATGCAAGGATGAAATAGGTATTGAGGGAGCAGGACGCTTGTGGTATGCAACATGTGCTGAAGCTTCCAATGTGTCGGGTAGAGGTGTCGCAGTAGGTGACTCTACGACAGTTGGAAGAGGCGACTTTCGGCCGTCCCGACGAGGGTCCGCGGTCATAGATATCGGTTTTGTAAGTTCTGCTTGGTGGTAAAAGCCAGAATCCCATAACGCGTCGAGTTCGTCGACGACGTCTAACGCCTCGCCCCATTGACCTGCTCCTACCAGTCCTCTCGCAACGCCTACCATTTCTACCACGTTACCCACTGCACCCACTGCACTCTTGACCTTGCCTAGATTACGCATACGGCCTTCAAGGCGGACAACCTCCAGGCCTTTGATCGCGGTCTTCTCGTTGACTTCCTTCAGCAATCCCCTCAATTGCTTGATTCTCGCTAGGCACTGCTCGCTCTCCGTTTGTAGATCTTGCAGGTTAGACAGTGCAGCAAAGAAAGAGGTGGACCGGACGGAGATCTCTCGTACGAGGTGCTGCTCTATAGTATCTGCATAACCAGACATCTTGTCGATGAGCGGTTGAGCATAGGTGAAGGATGCGGGATCGTCTAGCATGAATCCTTCACGTTGATCGCTAAATTCTGTCACGGTATTGAATGTCCGTGGGTCGCCCAAGTTGAAGTGGGTTTCAAAATAGACCTCTGGGACAGTTTCCAGAGGGGGCAGCGGCTTTCCGGGAGGTGGCCGCGGCGTCCTGGGTGTGATTGGCATCTCCTCGGTGGGATGTTGGGAGTTATCAACCTGCGCAACTCCTTCGCGGCCCTCCTGTGCATTCTTCTCAAAGCGTTCCCATTCTGGCGCGACTGACTTCAAATAGGGATCAAAGTCTTTTCGCTTAACTCGTGGTAAGTCGGCAGAGGGTACCGCAGGGAGCGCGGAGTGTGCCTTCGGAGGAGCTGACTTCTTATGAGGACTGTTCACCACAGTTGATATAGCTAAGCCAATATATAATCAGCAGGAGTACCATGACAGAAATGCAGGTCTGCGCACCGTGGAATCCATGCAGCGAGCTACTCCATTCCGGCGGGAAGGAACCCAAGGGGATATTCGCGGTCACAGCTAAGCCGTCATACGAGTTCTGTCCTCCAAAGTAGTCCCCTCGGCCTTCGGTAGTTTCAGAGACACTTCCAGGACCAGACCTCTTCTGCGCCGCATCCCACGTGAACCGATACGGCCGTGCAGCGTTGGCAACCTGGGGCAATTCGCCGACTGGAGAGGCCGGCCTGGAAGTAGTTGAGGCGTAGTCTGACATGGATGGCAACTCGTTCAGCTAGCCTCTCTTGCAGGTACAAGACGGTTGAGCATGTAGAATCCCGTGGGTTGTATCGCGCTCGGATGTCTTGGTGAGAGGACTAAGTGGTGGCGCAACTTGAATGCGATTGGGCACTTCGAGTCGCGTCCCGCAAGCGCTCATCGGCGCGAGCCTACGAAATCTAAGACAAAGCATAAGCAGATGAAAGCATACAAGCTCACTCGTAGATGAAGCCATTGCGCTCTGCAAAAACTACCCCTTGCCACCAATCCTCTGCAAGGATACGACCAAGGATTGGCATGGATAAAATGCTTAGGCACTACCAGGGTTCGAACCTGGGTTTCAGGAAATCCTAAGATCAAAATCCTGAGTGATAACCCCTACACTATAGTGCCATGGATATCGCGTGAGTTAAGGGCATCTATGAAGCACTTCAAGCTCAATGCAGTAAATCCTCGGTGCCGATTTTCTCATTTGTGCGTGTAATCCGTCTGCAATTGAAGTATGAAACCCGGTTGCCTTCGTAGCATAATCTAGCAGGGTTTTGTGGCAGATGCCAAGCATCACACGTTGAGCTGTTCAAGGCAAAGAACTCGATTTACTCGCATTACAGTATTGAATTCTGTCACAATCTGTCACGGGTATGTCACGCACGGCGTCGGCGTCGTAGCGCTGTCCTCGCTCTCGAACTCAAAGGTTCATCGATTCTCTCGCAGCGTCGGTGGACGTCGACTTCTCCTCTATCCACCGTCGCCTCTCTGTTTTATAACATCTAGTCAGACTCAAAGTTATCGTTTGCTGGAAGCCATGAAAGGGCTCAAGAAGACTCTGGTCAGTCCATTTATGTCGTCTAATATCCCTCACGCGCTTTCTGACAGTGTCCAACAGCTTAGCAGATCGAAATCGCAGGAGTCCTCCTCCTCCAAAACAAAGGAATCTAAGGCTGCTGCAGCGGCTGCCGCTGCTCCCCCTCCCCCTCCTCCGAACTCCAACAAGCCTCTTCCACAACCTGCAACGGCCGTCGCCAGCCTCAGCAATCTAGCCAACAACAGCAGCAACCACTCGTTACCGAGTAGTAATGGCTCCCTCTCATCTCGCCGATCGGTGTCCTCTTCGTCTCTGGGATCCAGCGCTCCGCAACGAGCATATCCAGCTCCCGATAGGGCTTCTCCGGCGCCGCCTATCGTCGTTGTTAGCCCTGAGGCAGAACCGATTGAAAGAACCTCCTTAGGCGAAGGGCCAAACACCCCGCCTAGGTCTAGTACTCTCAACCGTCTGCGGACGGGGCCCAAGGATACTATCCCCATCGTAGGAAAGCCCCCGCGCAAGCAGCGTAGCAGCAGGTTTGTGGTTACAGAGAAGGTAGAGATTGAGAAATTGCCTCCGTTCTTGGGTAAGTGCCACCTGTCCGCACCCAACGGACTCACTTACCCTCCTTGTAGAAACCCCTCCGGACGAACGCCCACAGCTATTCATCAGGAAGCTGCACCAATGCGCTGTCCTGTTTGACTTCAATGATACCAACGCAGAACTCAAGGGAAAACAAATCAAGACACAGACTCTACATGAAATGCTGGAGTACATAACAACACAACGCGATGTTATTACTGATAATATATACCCCGAGGTTGTCAAGATGGTATGTCTTCCCACGTCATGAGGTTCGTGTAAGCCTGACCGTACATCCGCTCATCCAGTTCGCAACCAACCTCTTTCGTTCGATACCCCCACCTGTCAATCCCACAGGGGATGCATACGACCCCGAAGAAGACGAGCCTGTTTTAGAACTGGCATGGCCACACCTGAAGATCGTCTACGAATTTTTCCTACGATTCGTCGAAAGTCCGGAATTCAATACGAACCTCGCGAAACGCCACATTGACCAGAGCTTTGTTCTCAACCTACTCGAACTCTTTGACTCGGAAGATCCTCGAGAGCGAGATTTCCTCAAGACCACGCTGCATAGGATATACGGGAAATTCCTTAACCTCCGCGCACCGATTCGGCGAAGCATCAACAACGTTTTCTTCCACTTCATTTATGAAACCGAGAGGCATAACGGCATCGCCGAACTCCTCGAAATCTTGGGTTCCATCATCAACGGCTTTGCCTTACCGCTGAAGGAGGAGCACAAGACCTTCCTCATGCGTGTTCTCCTTCCGTTGCACAAGGTCAAGAGCTTGTCCATGTATCACCCACAACTCGCGTATTGCGTGGTGCAGTTTTTGGAGAAGGACGCAGCTCTAGCGGAAGACGTTGTTATGGGCCTACTGAAGTTCTGGCCAAAGGTGAACTCGCCCAAGGAAGTCATGTTCCTCAGCGAAATGGAGGAGGTTCTTGACGTGATCGATCCCGCTGAGTTCCAGAAGATCCAGGTTCCCTTGTTCCAGCAGCTTGCTAGATGCATCAACAGCCAACACTTCCAAGTGGCGGAGCGGGCGCTGTTGTACTGGAACAACGAGTATATCGTGAACCTAATGAGCGACAACCTTGCCGTTATCCTTCCAATTGTCTTCCCGGCCCTATACACCAACTCCAGGTCGCATTGGAACAGGTAGGCACTCGCTACTGGCCTATAGCGTTATCCGCTAACTGCGGCTTTCAGAACAATACACGCGATGGTCTATAACGCGTTGAAGCTGTTCATGGAGATTAACCCTGAGCTGTTTGATGAAGCGATGCAGCAATACAAACAGCGGAAACTCGAGTGAGCAAATCTGTCCTTGTCATAGTCGATGCAATTACTCAACAACCACCGTAGCGAGCGTCAGCACGCCGTTGACCGGTACGAGCAGTGGTTGCAGCTGCGAGCTAAGGCTGCAGAACGTGCGAAGGGTAAACTTCCCGAAGGCTTCGAGCAAGACGAGCCTACACCGCCCCCTCCTCCTGTGGACGAAGCCGACATCGTGGATCTATCAATAGACCTCAACGCAGTTTCGATCGATGCGGAAATACCTTTGAATGAGCTAGACGAGAGTGGAATAGAGCGAGTACCGATGGCAGATCCGGGTATGGACGTGAGTCGTACAAACTATGTATACCCCCAGGACGTCTGAATGAAATCGTGAGCAGCGCCCTTTCCCTGAGATAGGTGGCTTAGAGCACTCTCCGGGAGGTACAAATTTGCACTCGCGGCGGAAAAGTGCTCTTCCAGGTGCGGACTTTCTGACATTGGTTTTATCGTCTCACTGATCCAGTGCATGTCCATTCTGCACGCTAGTCGACCCTACTGTGTTGCGCGATCTTCAAGCTCACCGAAGTCTCGAAGAGGGTGCGCTTCGCGGTGGTGTGCCTCAGGATGGCCATTAAATGCGCTTCATATGTGCTTATTCCCTTCCCCCGACCGCTGTGGCATGTCTCAGCCTTCGTCCTTTGCCTCGACTGTGTATTTGACATACATATATCGACTTTGCCTCGTTTTCTGTTGTTTCTCTACGTGGATCAGTTCCGTTTCTCGCTATGATATATTTCTGCAACAGTCTGCACATTTTTCTCGACGTATATACGCGCATCCATGTTTGTTCACATATCCATCCATCTTGGAGCGCAACTATTCCAGGAAAGCCTAACTACAGCATAATTTGGGAGGGGGGGCGTATCAGAGACTACACGATATTCAAGGGTGGATGCTTGATAAATATTCGAGGCGCTTGAGCGCGTCGAATATCTCGGCCAAAGCAACAATGAAGAAAGTAAGAGAACCAAAGTACTCAGCCCGACGGAAAATGATACCGATACCAAATGCGACCCAAGCGCGTTTCAAGGCCAGTTCGGCATGTTCTTTGGTATCGTCCTCTCCCTTGCGGTCAGGTCCCGAGACTTGTCGCGCTGTGCGGTCAGAGAGGTGTGTGGTTTGTTCGCGAAGATAAGCCACGAGTTCCTTGCGCCTGCGCGGGAGACTGGACTTCGCGGCAATCGTGCCTACCAATGCCTCCTCTTCAGTGAGCATGGCGGAACGGGACGTCGACATCGTACTCGATGCGCAGATCGTGCGCAGCTCGAAGGCGAATTCGTGGAATATGGTCCAGAGTTCTTTCACGTGCGTCTTCGAGTGCTTCCACAGCGAGGTGAACTCGCCGACCTTTTCGCGCATAGCCTTGATGATAATTCCATCGCTCTGCTTGCTTGTGAAGATCACATTGGTGCGGAATGCCTCGATGACGGCGTCGAGGGTGATGTCATGATTCCTAGACGTGAACGGGCGCGGCATGCGCGGTTCGGGCAGTTTGATCTCGCGGAACAGCTGCCCAAGCCACCGCTGGCTCTCGTAAAATAGCTTTGTGTTGTCTCCGACGGCGAGCTCGGGACGGCTCCAGTCAGGTTTGATTGAGCTATTGTTCCGTGGGATGCTCTGCAGGGGCACTGGCTTGCCCGTCTTCGCATAGTCGACCGCGTCGCTGTGAAGTTGTGCGAGCGTAAGGCAATCTGGATCGTGGATTCCCTTGTCGCTGGAATCGGCCCTCAACAGCCATGCACTGGCGATCAGGCCTATGTTCTGCAAGCCAGTAAATCTGTGTTCGGAGGCGCATCCGTATGTGCAGGGAAACTACGTACATCAGAGTATAAATACTCGGTAACAAAGTTGGCGATATCCTGGCGCGTACTCGGTCTGTCAAGTATGCGCTTCTCGCCTGGAGCGTACTCGGCTGGATCGTACGTCACTGTAGGGAGCATCTTTTCCAGGGTGCAACAGACAAACACGTCGCCTAAAACCCCGTCGCGGACAAACCGGTATCTCAGTGAGTTGGATCTTGACGCAAGTTGCAGACTCACCGTCAAGGTCACCGCCAGCGAGGCAAGATGCCAAAGGACGGGCACCTGATACGAGGTCAGATACATGGACAACCAACAACCACGGATGACGATACCTTTGGTGGCGAACACAACCGTATTGCGTAGCGGCTCCAAGAAGAAGGGAGACTGTGGGGGAGGCTTGCCAATGGCAGTTACAACCTGGATATCACCCGGAGCAGAGGTTGGAGATCTGAACACCATGGTAGGACCCTCAAGATAATGTGGCTCGCTCCCGTCGTTGCTGGTAATACACGCAAAGATTTCACCTTCCTGTAAGTACCCATGGATGTCCGCAACGCCAGGAAGAGTCCATCCGTCTGGAACGGGGATGCGAGCGTGGTACTTGAGTTCACGGAGGACATGGTGAACGGCGAGGTCAATTAACTGGCCGAAGAGCGGGTGGTGTCGGGGACGGATGCCTAGCTTGTCGAGACCTAGAAACACGGAGGCGAGCTTGAAAGAGCTTCCTACGCCGTAGCTCTCGAACAGACGTGCCGCCTTGTCAAGGCCCGTGTAAGCCTCTTTCGTATGAGCAATGACCACCGCCTGTAGCTCCTTGAGAATCTCGTAGCCTCCAGCAATCTCGAGGCCCTCCAGCATCATGACGAGAGGGCGGTTCAGATAGAACTTGCCCGGGGAGGTGAACGCGGTGACGACCTCGACGTGCGAGGAGTGTGGTGCTTCGAACTTGATCATCGAGCGACGCAGGCAGAGCTGGCGTCCGGGCAGCGTATAGTCAACGCTTAACATTCCTTTCGAACCTTGACATCGGACCTGGAACGCTGGAGGGTATTCGCACTGATGGTTGCGGGCATGTCTGCGACTGACCAATTTCAGTTCTTCCCAGATATAGATCGCGAACTCGCGGGAGACCGTGCCGACACCTTCAGTGAAGGAGCGGTCTTTATCGTCCAGGATGTCGGCCAAGAACAAGATCTCCTCAGCATCCACCGATACCGCAGCTTCGGTTGCGGTGAATGCTTGGGAGTACCTTGCTCCTAGCCTTGCCGGGCAGTACACAAGCTTTGAGTCGTATTCGATGGTGTTAAAGATGCCGATGCTGTTGATGATGCTATCTGGGGTGACGGCAATACGTCTGCCGTAGAGCGTGTTCACGAAGTTCTTCATGAACCACACCGCGTGTTGCTTCAGTCCTGACTGTGAGTATGCGAGGAACTCGAAGTGGTGGCTGGTGATGTGAATGCCGCCGTTGAGGACCCCGCCGAACCGCTCATGAATGAAAGCGCGGTCGTCCACGTCCCGATCCATGCGATACTGAAGTCCATCGTCGTCCTTGAAACTGACTCGGAGGAAGCTCGATACGTTGTCGGGGTATTGACGCATGACGCGATTGTTCTTCTCAGGAAAGGGCCCATCGAGCACCATTCTCGTTGGAGTGATGACGACGTGGAGACATGCGAAGGTGTCCGCTAGGGTTTCGACCTCTTGAACTGTATCGCGAAATTCGAAGTCTCGTCGGCACTTCATCCATAACTCGCGAACAGGATCTTTGGAAGACGTCTTGTGCCAGGACGGCTCCCTAGCCTGTAGACCAAGGTGCCGAATGAATGCAGCGGTGTACTCGTTCTTCTTGCGGGATACCATCCACTCAATGTGTTTACGGAGCTTAAGCAGCTCCTGCAAATCCACCAAATGGTTGCGTACTAGAGCCTCAACCTGGAAGGCAACTTCGAACTGGAGGGTGGCGATGAAGGTGGCGTAGGCGGCTTGCGATGCAGGGGAAAAGAGTCCCAGACGTACGCAGGCCGGATGAGTCCGGAAGGTCCTGATGTGAGCTAGTTCGGCGAAATACTCAAGGTCCTCAACCCTATCGAGCTCTGAACACACGAACCGGACGGCCAACGAAGTGTAGGGGGCGTATGGGATGTGATCGTCTTCTAGAGCACTTCGGCGCCGTCGCGTTGCGTTTGAAGGGGAGCGGGGGAGCCCTGGAGGACTATCGTGGACAACTCCACCCGGGATAGTGAGCGTTTCACCTTCAAAGCGCGGGGGATGGTACAAAGAGAAAAAGATGGATGGTTTGGCGGCAGACACATCGGTACCCATTGCCGCCCAAGAAACCTGCGAACTTCGTATCGCGACAGTACGCCGTTCATCGTCAAGTTCATACGTGACCCGGTACTCTCTCTTGTCGAGATCAAAGATAAGCTGTCCCCCAACCTGTCTCTCCCATTCGATTGAGAAGGCTCCATCACGACATTCCCACCCAAACTGAATGGCGGTCACTTGCACCTGTCGCGAGCGAAGCTCCTCGATGATGGCCTGCCGTTCTTCTAGGGCCTGCGGGTCAACATAGGGAAGCATCGTAATCTTCTGAACTAATTCCAGACGGGGGGCTCTGTGACTGGTCTTGAATGCCAGAGCCCTGTTGCCGATCATGATCTTCTTCATAGTATAGGTATACTCCTGCAGAAAACGGCGGCCAATCTCGTTTGTTGGTACGGTGAGCGCACCAGAACGAAGTTGGCCGGCAGTATTCTGCGGGTAGATGACAACCTCGAAGTTGATAGGCATTGCCTGGAAAGCCCTGAACCGTGAACCGTGCAGGGCTTGGGCGATAGCGCGCTTCAATTTATACACAGTCGCCGACGGATCGATGTTGTTGATATACAGTTCCATTGCTCTTGCGAATTCCTTATGCTGTAGAAGGGACTTGGTGAATATGGTGCAACTGGGTAACAGGAGGATTGACTACTCACCTCTGCTGATGCTAGCGGATGGGGGGTGAAAGAGACGGTCCAGTCACCGTCAGACTCCCGAGACAGAGCCGCAGTCTTATACTATGCGTCGTGTGAACTGAGAAGAGGGTCCACGGTATGACTCGACCGATATCCTACAGGCTCCGTCCATTGAATGCTGCGCCACGTCGAGCCGCGCAAACCTGTGACTTCAAGGTTTGTTGGGTTCTGATAACGAGGGGGTTAGTAAGGCAGGAAGCTACCTACAAGCACACGTCTCGCTGAACGGGGGCAACACCCTCGAAAGCGCACCTCGCAGAATGAAGAGTTTGACCCTCATCTAGAATCTGCTGCCCCCCATCCGGCGATATCAATAATCAGTGCCCCTCATCACGGTCATGAACGTTTTATGCTTGACAGTGGCAGGTAATACTTGTTGGGAACACCGCGTGTCGTGGATTTCATACAGCAGTGATTGCTGGGAGAGCCAAAACTGCCAGGAATGGCCCATGCTGTGTCCCGAGAAGATTTTGTGGTTTCAACTTGGGATGCGGCCGTCCGTAGGATGTGTAGCTACTGTACTTATACAGTGCGGCATCGTTGTAATGAACTGAAGAGAGTCGCCACGAAATAGAGTTATGCGCCGGATCAGAGTCGTAAATAGCAGCCGGCCATAGATTCTCACTGCCGATGTACCGCGCGCTCTGGGTTACCCACATCTGCACAGAAATAGCAGCAGCAACCTGAGCGCGGTGTACTCTTGTATCCAGACTCACCACGGCTACTCATTTCTCTTGACGACCACTTCATCTACTCCTAACTGGTAGTCGCTCCGGACAGAGTTTGCACATTCTTCCAAGATGATGACGCCTATGCGTTACATCTTGCTGGTGCTGGGCATCATCGTACGTCGCGCAGTCACGGCGAGCAACGTTTCCACACCTCTGACGACTCAGTGGCCATGACAGATTAGCTTGCACTTTATACTCAGTTTCTCGCATGAAGACTATGGACGCGTGACCTCAATAACAAACCTCACGAATAAGTTAAAGGGAGGGGACAATCTCGAAGCGTCGAAGGGGAGTCCACCATACCAAGAGGGGGTGCCGGCAGACTACTACCGTAACACGACCGTTACCATTCCCCCAACACAACGACGAGCGAATGCCACGTTTGTTCTGCTTGCTCGTAACACCGACATAAATGGCATTGCCCAAAGCATGAAGCAAATGGGTAAGCACGCCTTGCACCCCGAGTAATCCCTCTCGCCATACCCTGACCTTTGCCGTTCAGAGGACCGCTTCAACAAGAAATTCCTCTACCCATATCTGTTCCTCAACGAGGAGCCATTCAGTGAAGAATTCAAGCAGTGAGTCCGATTTTTGCTGTCATGTCGGGCTTGTACTAATCGCGGATGTCAGACGTGTAACAGAGCTCACGGATGCACCTGTTTCATTTGGACTCATTGAGAAAGAGCACTGGTACCAACCAGCCTGGATTGATGAGGAGAAGGCAAGCGCCGCACGAAAGGACATGGAGAAGAACAAGGTTATTTATGGAGGTACGTTATTCTTAGTACATGAATAAGGCGCGGGAGTATTCATATATTGCGACTCTCAGGCAGTGTCCCGTACGTCGCCTGTGCTCTCGTGTTCGCATATATCCTGACACCTCGGCAGATATCGCAACATGTGCCGATACAATTCAGGCGTGAGTATCTTTCCACGGCGCTGAGGCTACTTCGCTAAACACTCGGCTCGGCTGTAGTTCTTCTTCCGTCACCCAATGCTCCAAAATTACAAGTACTACTGGAGAATTGAGTAAGTCCCGTTCAACACTGGAGACAAATGATCCTTATGTCTTCTATGAAGGCCAGACGTCACGTTCTATTGCGACATTGACTACGATGTGAGCCTAACCCTCCACGCGCACCGAGAATAACATTCACCAGGGTTTCATAGCCGTTCCTGATTATGCAAGACCAAAAGAAAGTCTACGGTGAGCCACATTAATAGGCCGTCAGGACGTCCAACTGACTCCCTGTAGGCTTTACCATCTCACTATACGAGTACGAAGCCACTATTCCGACTTTGTGGAATGCTGTCAGAGGTAATTGACTGAATCCCCAACGCATCAGTTGACCGTTCTGATAATGTCCTCGCCAGAATTCATCGACAAGAACCCTGAGCTAGTTGAGGATGGCAATGCCATGAACTTCATCTCAGACGACGGAGGGAACACATATAACCGCTGCCACTGTAAGCTCACCAACCTTTAGCAATACTCATTTGACTGAACTGGAACCTCCCAGTCTGGAGTAACTTTGAGATCGGCGATCTTGACTTCTGGCGAGGGGAGCAGTACATGAAGTTCTTTGATTTCCTGGACAGCAAGGGTGGATTCTACTACGAGGTCAGTTTTTTTCTACACAGCGGCGATAGCTCCGCTGACTCTCTGCTATAGCGATGGGGAGACGCGCCGGTTCATAGTATCGGAGCAGCGCTATTCGCTAAGAAGGAACAGATCCACTTCTTCAACGACATTGGTCAGTCCGAGTTGCTTACACACACCTCAATGCGTTAGCCACTGACTCAGTATTTACTGATATACAGGCTACAAACACAACCCCTTCCAACATTGTCCCCAGGGAGAGTCGCACAAGAAGGGCAAATGTTGGTGTTCGCCCTCGGAAAACTTTGACTATGAGTGGTATTCGTGCCTGAAACGGTACGATGCCTTGTTCTAGCTTCTATTCGTCTTAGACTTCGCACTTGTTTTTCGTCGATACTTATATCTATTCGAGCCATGGACTTCAAATCGTTACCCGCATTATATATATACTTTGTGAGTGCTCCAATTAATAGCTCATACACCAAGAAATGCTCGACGTTGATGTGGGATGTGAATGTGCGCTATGTGTGAATCTCATGTGCTACTCTCCTGTTGATCTTAAAGACAATGGCTGGGTGTGATATTACAATATGGATTGTGAGTAATATTGGTACTGTGTGCAAACATGTGAGACGAGGGATACCATGATACTCGCAAAGGAAGGCACTCACCGAGTCGTATAATCTAGTCCAATTGGAGCCAAGCGAGGTATCAATCAGCCGTTCGACGTGCTCCTCCACAGCAGACTGTGTCAGGCCCTGCTGGAACCGGTCCCGCAACTGACTTGCGGTTTGTTCGCCGAGGGCGGCAAAGCAAGGAAGTGTCGAATCTGTGTAGTGTGTCACGTCAGAAACGTATTCGGGCAGAAGGGCAACAAAAATGTGCACCTTTCTGCATTAATTCGACAAGGGCTGCGGGGTAAAGTAAATTCGTCATGTGCCTTTAAGGCGCGGGATACAGAGACGTACTTATAATCCTATCGCAGTGCTTCCGCGCCGCATCGAACCCTTCCTTGAACAGTCGTCGGAATTCTTTGTACGGCTCGCTATCAATGCCACCAAGAACCTCGATATACTCGAGTGGGAGTTTGAACGGTGCGGCTTCGAAACCGATGTTTCCTGGGGAGTTGGAGAGCATGAAGCCAAAGTCGATGTGTATGAGGTGGCCATCCCGATCGATGAGTATGTTACCATTATGTCGATCCTTGATCTGTAGAAGATATGTGACGACGGAGTAACCTGCGATGCCGAACTAAGAATCAGGCTTTCCGAGGCTCAAAATGGCACGATCCCGTACCTGCGAGGGACTTCGCAAAGTTACGCTGAGCACGGACGAACTTCGCGGATGTTGGGTCACCGAATGCCTAAAAGGGCTGTATCAATAAAGATCCGACATAAGGTGACGATGTCTTACAGTTTTGAAGTGATCATACAAGCTGACATGCCCTAATCTCCCAGTAGCTAGCCGTCGCGCATATTCAGCTTTCTTGATCGAATGTATCGACACAGCATCCGTGATAGTCTCCACTAGCCCAGAATTATTGCCTGTGATCAATATTCTGAAACTGATGTTTATGAGCAAGGCGGTCTTAAAAGACAAAATATACACTTACTATCGAAGCCAGCACAGACAATTCTCATCTTTGAAGATTTTTTCGAACTCCTGGATGAGTTGAACCGCAAGCTGTTCTTGCCGGAGGTCGCCTCCAGTTTTAACGATGACTGAGACGCAATCCCAATTGGCTGATACGCTGGTCAGGAAGTCAGGCACTCTGATATACGATAGGAGTCCGTACCTAGGTGGCCATAGGGTGAAGCCTGTCGTATTCGACTCTGTAAAAGCGCGCTCATGATCAGGGGGCTTGCAAGGCAGAAGATACAGCGGTCTACCTTCTTAGTAGCCCATGACTCCCCAACAACAACAGCAGACGGATCGGCTTTGCTCAACTCTCGCCTGATGATACCCTCGTCTTCTGCGGTTTTCATGTTTCCTCCCGTATCACCTATTTTCAAAGTCCCCTCGCCGGTACGGTTCTCCCGCATTCGCTCCATGCGCTCCTCTTCCAAAGCTAACATCTCGTCCATGATCCTCGTACGAATCGCTGCAGCTTCAGCCGCCGGAAGCCTCATCCGCATAGGGGCTGATCCCAGTGCAGGAGTTTGAGGAACCTGTGCAGAGTCGGCGGCGGGTGCAGTCGTCTCTGGAGCGGGAGGTGTTATAGTTAGCCAGCTGGATCCAGGTAGCCAGCGTCCGGGGGATGCGGACATCAGCGAGGGTGTTCCGGGAACCGTCAAGGAGGCCGCAGACTCTTTTATTTGGTTCGCGTTGAGCTGCGCCAACATAACTGCAGCCGTCCGCATGCGTTCAGAGTATTCATCTAATGATAAGACCCGTTGTACTTGTGGGCGAGGAGTCTCAGCTCTGTGACTATTCGCTCTGGACAAACTGGGTCGCGGTGCCAAAGTTGCTGAAGCATCCATCGATGTTTGAGGGGACGGAGGTGTGGACGACCAGGTAACCATATCCAACTCTCTGTTCTTCGGTGCAGGAGGCAAAACAATAGAATCCGACAGGTCAATAGGGTGCGAATGTAGAGATCCCTCGATACCGTAAAGTTGCTCAACGAGATCGACCTCTTCTTCATCGGTAGGCGAAACCAATGAATCCTCGAGACTCATTGTAGATATCCCCGCCTCGTGGTCGTTACTGCCAATGTTTCTGGTGTCTACATCAAGGATACCACCTGGACCGTCGGGGTCAGGACCGGATTGAGACTTGCGCCGTTCCATCTCAGAAGAATTGGGGCCTGGAAAGCCTATCAAATCGCCTGAAGCGCCTTTTCGTTCATTCTCCTTTGCGACAATCTTCTTCAAGATTTCTTTGTTTGGCCGCTTGATGGGGTCAAAGTCAAGCTCGGCGTGTAGAATCTCAATCAAGAGAAGGTATGGTGCGCGTTCTGCGGAATTCAGGACAACGCTTTCGCCTGGAGGTATACGTACTATCTTGTGATGCGGTTCCGTAAGGCCAGTTTCAGGATCTAGTGTGTCTGAAGAAGAGCACCACATGGGCATGCAAACCTAGACACCGTTTGAGTAACACTACAGACAATTAGCCGCTGTATGTTACCTCGGCAGGAAGCTTATGATTTAGAGCAGTCAGCTCAGCTCTCAATGCACTAACGCGAGCGGGCTTGGGGACGACGAGAAGTCTGTTACATATATTTTCCAATGCAAGCAGAAATTGGATCTGATGCGTCGGCAGGAATTTATTAGCAGGAGCATCGTAGAGGTTAGATTAACATACCTCAGAACGACAGTAATGACTGCGTAGGAGATATTTCTGAGCTGAAAGATCGTACTTCTGTAACAGAACCTCAGCTGAGGTTAAGCTATTGGGCCGACGGAAATGGCGAGATGCCGAAAATGTAGGTGTAGATTGAAACGGTGAAGGTAAACTTGAAGGATCGGATTGATCTGCATCGTTCTGGCCGAATGGGTCCTCAGAAAGCCTGGGTTTCCTCAAATTTTTGATATGCAGGGGGAGAGCAGGACTGGTTTGAGCACCAACCGTCTGGCGGCGCGACCTACCGCCAGATTTTACCTGCGAGCCATCGTTCAACGGGCTTGTTGAAGAACGAGACGGTTCATACTGTGTGGAGTTGCCCTTGGTAGGCTCAGCCGCTGGCTCTGGGTCGGATAGGTCATCTTCGCCGTCGTCATACTGGGATTTATTCCTGTCCGATTCGGATAGTGTTCTCACAATACCCTCCGGATTGTCCAAGCTTCGGAGATCATTTCCTTGGTCATCAAATCTTCCCTGCTCGATGGCAACTTCTCCCATTATCGTAGTCAGACTGGGCATACCCGGTACACCGGCTAATACGATGCCTATTCCGACCAAAGCTGGATTGACGTTCGGCTTGATTTTCTTGCGAATAATGCCGGGCAATGAGAGAATGTTCATGATCGAGTAAGGAGTGCCGGAGGCAGGAAGATCTCCGTATATCATCTCGTGGCATTGGTTTAGGACGCGTTGGCATATGAGGAACGACTCAGAGGTGTGGTCAGGCCGAGGGATATCCTTAAGATGAGCTTGCATAAACCACAGAGTCTGATACGGTCATTGAGTAGTTCACGAAATTTGTTCCGCTTGGAACATACCAGCATGGCAATATGCGTTGACTTCTGTGCAATTTCGACCACAAAGCATTCTAATGCACGAGACTTGGATGGTCTAGTAACTAGCAGGTGGCTACGTAACATTGACATGAACTTGCAGTTTCTGAAACGGCTTGCGTGTAGACGTACCAGACGAACCCCCATACCTCGCGCAACTCACGCGTGTCTAGTTCCCGTAACCTCCTGGTAAGATAGTAGGTTATTCCTATGTTGTCTGCATAAATCCTCAAGTACTGCAGAGCAACGTGCACGGAGAAGAAGGACGGCGATAAAAAGAGCCTTAAAAGGAGAGCATGGGACATGACAAGACGTTCAAGAGCGTGGCATCCAGTACGAGTACGATGCGGGGTCGTTGCCCACGACGGCGGACCAGGAGTAATGTTATGAGCGCTTGCACGCGACTGAAGTGTTCCGGAAATAGACTGCCAGAACAGACACGTCGCACACAACGCGTCTCACCAACCTCGTAACCTCTCCATCCTGCGCTGAGCAGCAATGTTGCTCTCGTCTCTCCTCGCTCTTTTTGTTCTTCCTGTGTGCTTGGCCGTGTCAAGCCAACAGACCCAAGATGACTTGGTCCGACTCGCCAAAGCTGGCCAGGGCATCATTAAACTCGACGAACGTACCTTCGAAGTGTTAACCTCCCCGACCAGGGAGTGGTCTTCGACCATAGTTTTCACAGCCATGGATCCCAGGAGGAAATGCGGGCCTTGCAAGTAACGTGGTATCCCTTAAGTATGTATACCGCGTAGCTGACAAGACTACAAGACAATTCCAGCCTGCTTTCGATGCCGTTGCTCATGCCTGGACCAAGGTGTCTTCCGTTGAACGCAACAAGCACTTCTTTGCTATTGCCGATTATGACGAGTCTATGCAAATCTTCCAGAAGGTATATAGGAGTCGACCTATGCACTCCGCGAAGACTCACATTCCATGAATAGCTTGGACTACAATCCGCTCCCGTTGTATACAACTATCCTGCTGCCGAAGGTCCACAGAAGTCAGCTAGCGGCAAAACGACTCCCGTCGCATACGACTTTGCCAAGTGAGTGACTTGATACTTGTTCCTTGGCACCTGTGTTCACAGCTTGATAGCGGATACACTGCCGAGGCTTTAGCGGAACACTTATCCGTCCACACGCCTGTGCGAGTTCCCTACAGCCCTCCTGTAGATTGGAGCAAGTATGGCGTTATTGCAGCCACCGTTCTCCTTTTTGCAAGTACTATCCGGTTCATTCTACCGCTGCTCAAGTCTCGAATTACCTGGGCGGTGATCACGGTTGGAATTATCTTGGTCATGACTGGTGGACATATGTTTGTGCAGATCCGTGGTATGCCCTACAGCGATGGAACCAACTGGATTGCCGGTGGTTATCAGAACCAGTATGGACAAGAAACCCAAGTTGTCGCAATGACATGTCAGTCTTTATTTCGTCAAATACAGACGACTTCAAATATATACTAACGGATACTTTGAAGATGGCCTTCTCGGTGGAGCATTCCTCATGCTCACGATGGTGGCTCCGTATCAGACCTCTAAATCACGACAGCAAGTACAAGTGTGGCTGTGGAGTATTGTTGTATTCGTCATGTTCTCAGTGCTCATTTCGTTATTCAGAGTCAAAAACCGAGGTATGTATTCTAATCGTTATTGTTCACTCCGCATATTCATGTGTTTCAGGCTACCCGTACAAGCTACTTTTGTAGGGTCGTACTCAATCAGTGTCGTAGGGTGCTGGTTGAACCGTTCCATACGAGAGTATAGTGGTCATTTATCATATCGCTTATTCAATGGGTCCGACCTCACCACAAGTCAGCTGCTTTATCTGCAAATCATTATGAGAGTGAGTGCATTGATACAAATGCGATTATACTTCTTCTATGAGTGTCTTAACAAGCCGCTATGTGAGATGAATTGTAACTTCGACCGTTGGATCGGCGGTTCAGGGAATATGCGCAAGTACGTACTTACAATGTTATGGCTACCTGGCGCAATGGTAGCGCGTTTGGCTTCGATTGCTTAACGCCACCAAAAGGTTGCAGGTTCGAGTCCTGCGGTGGTCATGACTTTTTTGTCTTCGTGGCTAAGTCTTAAGTGCTCACATGTGATATCACTACAGCCTAGGACCGGTGGTATGACGGCAGCGCATGCCCTCCAACAAGGCTGAGCAACAGTCTATCAATACTTGTTTCACAAGGTCCGCTTATGGTTCGCATGGAAGCTGCAGATGACAAAGTATGCATAAAATATGAGAAAATGTCATGTCCATGACTCTAACTACCAGGCTCCTGGAACACATCTACGTATCTACTGCGCGCATTGCGCTTGATTGGCGCCCTCCTCTGGCCAGGCGTTGGAGGAGCATCCATCCCAGGGGGTCCGTCCATCATCGTATTAGGTGTCCGGGGTAGAGTAGCAGACGCAGGAGTATTAGGTGCCGACGTCGCCTCCAAAGGTACGAGGTTTGAGCGCACGCGCATGGGAGGCTTCTTGGGAGGACCTTCCGTCAAGTCTATAGCCGATGCGGGACGTGCGGGCGGGGGGCCGGCGGGACTAATCGGCGGTGCCCTTGCGGCCGACATACCAGGGGAGGCTGTCTGCGATCGCTGCGGTGGTGGTGGGGGTGATGCTTTCGCAGGCTCCGATGGTGCCTACGAACGAATATCGCTCAGCAAATTACAAGTCGGGACATGCAGTGCACTTACATTCTTATTAACCCAACGTTTAGTTTCAGCATCATAATAGAAAGTATTTTCGTCGCCCAAGTTGGCTTTGACAGGGCCGCCTTCGTTACGTTTCCATAGTCGACTGAGCCAACCACCTGCAGGGGCTGCTAGAGACATAAATCAGGTAAATCGGCTGTTCCATTAAACAAGTTTCTAGATGACTAACCGGACTTATCAGCCTCTTTCACTGGCTCAGACTTGGACGGTGGAGGAGCTGCCTTCTTTTGGTCCTCTGCAGGAGTATCGGCAGCTTTTTTCGATCTGTTGCCACTATTACCCAGGCCCAAATCGTCGTCTTCGTCGATGTCGTCCCGTGCAAGCGAGTTCATCCTTGAGGCCGCAGCAAACTGAGAGGTGGTATGAGGTCCTGCCAACGCAGCATCATCCATTAGTGAAATAAAGCCTTCCGACGATTGATCCAGCGATCCATCGGGATGAGGGAATGATGTAGCAGTTGGCGTTGCTGATTGCGACTCAGCGGAACCCCACCAGGAGGCAACGCGCGGACCAGATCCTGATGCATCATCCTGTGCTGTCGGCGTAGTCATTTCTTCTGTCGGCGAAGAGTTGAAACCATTAGGATATCCGTAGGGCACCTGAGACTTTGACGCTAATCCATACGCAGAACCGCCCGCGGATGAACCACGGGGTACCGGAGAGGGCTTGCGACGGAGGTAATCAACCGCGGACGAAGCTCGTGCAATCTGGGCAGGTGAAGTTGTCGAGGTACGGAGAGCCATGGCAGAGCCAGTGCGGAATGGGGGAGCAACAGGATAGGACTCAGCAAGGTTGGTCGATGACATTTGAGGGGACGGCATGGTCGAGTTAGTAGCTGATGAGATTGTACTGTAATGTGCGAAGGGCCCACTGAGAGCAGATACTTTTTCTTGACTTTCAACCGGATGGGGAGAATCACCCTCTCCAGCTATGAAGCTAGTGAAGCGGCCCTCCAACCAGTTACCTATTTTATCTAAGCTCGGCCGTGCCATTTTAGATCCCATCCAAGATCCAGATTTGTCGAGAAGTGGTGCAGCCACCAAACGGTCAGAAAGGCCTTTGAGCTCATCCAAAAATACAGCGTTGAGGTATGGGGAGCTACGAGGAGTCGAATGCGAAATGGCTTCGCAATACCTATCAAGTAGCATTAGACACGCGTAATCAATACTTAAAGAAGGTATCTGACCGGTTTGCTAGATCCATATGACCAAGTTCTGCGAGTTGCAGAGCTCTAAGGAGTCGATAAGGTTGCAAATGTGGCAGCCCGTTGAATGCATCTTGGCCCTTCGCCGGCGGCGTCAGCGACATGGCAAATTCTACAATCTCACTGAAGATAATAGCATCAGGGTCCTTGTAGACACCCGGTGCCACTTGTGGATTGGGTACACCATACAACACCACTCGAGCGCCTGGCGTCCCCACCCCACCAACAGGTGAGGTCTGAGGTGACAGAAGATAACTATTCACCGTAAGAGTGTGAGCATAGCATGGGTGATAGCCTTAGATTAGAGCATACCATGCATGCGCCGCCTCTATCCAATTATTCAACGCCAAGTGATCGCCAAGTGCAGTGAGAGCGGCAGAACAGTCCGTTGGTAGTGAACCACTGATGATCATGGCTGCAGTTGTTGGCCATTTTGCCAAAGTGTCTTGAGGCAAAGTCACTGGTTGAACGACCTGCTGGAAAGCGGCGCTGATGGGGGTCACGGTTGTCAATGTCGGAGGAGCGACAGGGAGTGAATGGTTTGAGGCTCCGAGAGGTTTGGTAGGGTGAAGCTCTTGCACTGTAGACAGACGTTAATGGGAGATAGCAGCGATAAGCGGAATATTCATACCACAAGCCCCACCCTGACCGGCAAACAGACTATAAGCAACCCTAAGGGGCTCTCTGCTATCAGTATTGACGGATTTACCGCCCAGCCCAGTTGGCAAGCCAGTCCCAGTACCGGCACTCCTTAATTCCGACCGCACAAATTCCGTTACAGCTTCTTTCCAAGCCTCCTTGTCAATACTACTGGCAATAAGGAAGGCGTGCGCCCACAGCTTCTCGTCCGCTGCGTAATGGAACGCGCCCCGACGGTCGCCTCGAACAAGGAATGATTCAATCTTATCAAGTTGCGAGGACCATAGAGGATGATCAGCAAGCTTGGTACCCTTCATGTCGTGGGAGAGCTGGCCAAGTGATCCATAGGATGAAGATGCCAGCTCAAACGTGCCCGCGGCTGGAGTCACAAGGGTCGCCGTTGATGCATCCGGAGAGGACTCAGTGTTGGGAAGCAACGCAGCGCGCACAGCTGTATCAATCTGGGGACTGTTGAGTCTGGGTCAGTAAGCGCGTAGGAACAGCCGAAGAAACGACACTAACGTTCCGGAAAGACGTCCATCATTTTCTACCATGACCTTCAGCAAGTTGATGAGGATGCGCTTGGCCAACGCCCTGTGCAGATCCACGCTACCCTGATGCAGATACCCCAACCCTTGCGATATTTCCTCCGAGCGCTCCTCTAGATATTTCACAACCTTCGCTTTCTTCGCTTTCAGCTGGGCTGCAGCGCCAGTACGCACGAGAGTCGCCGCGGGCGTACCCGGGTCTGAGAACAATGGACCTGGGTACGATGCCGTCGAAACCTCCAGAGCTGACTGTGGAATGACGCTGTGTAGAGAGCGGATGTGGACGCTCGTAGAAGCGCGGGACGACATGGCTACCTCGAATCCAGTTTGCATGTCAGACCCATGGAAGCAAGTGACAAGCTTGCCACCAAAGCCGAACGTGATGACCGGTATCCGCACAGCTGTTCGACCCAGAGGATCATTAGTGCCTAGAAGAGATGGGGAGGGCGCGTATGGAGTACGGTGGGGTGCAGTCAGTGTTTGCACCTGAGGAACTCCGTTCGGCAGTCCTGACGGAACGTCGTTGCCGTACATAGGCTTGGGGACGCCAGCCTCAAAGGTGTAGCTCTCTGTGGACTGTTGCCGCGAATGAGCGCCGGGAGCGTATGGATCATTCTGAGACGTGCTGAGGGAAAATGCAGATCCATTCGACGCGGACCGGTATCGTGCAGTAGGTTCAGGAGGTGAATAAGGGTCTCGGACGCTCTGAACGGAATGTATAGAGCGAACAGAAAAAGAAGAAGGCGATGATGTCCTCTGCACACCGGCAGCTGAACTCGGTTGATATGGGTTTGGTGGCGCCGCATATGAATCTAACGACGAGCGACTATTTGGGACCGACGCGGGAGGTGACGACATTGTAGTAGGATGAATCTGGTTTGATTCCGGTGTCTGCATCTCGTGCCATGATGAACCAGTGGGAGGGAAGTACGGGTTGTTTGCAGGAGGAGGTGCAGAATGGGAATTGAGTGTGGTCGGTCGATAGGGGTCACGTACAGGTTCTGACGCGTGAGCTCCTACGTCAGGAATGAGTGGTTGTGCCACCGGTTCGTCATCCTCAAAGCTGTTCACCGGTTGGTGTGCCTCGGGTGCCGCAGATTCATTGTCAATGTCATTCCCAGCCCATGATGAGACCTGGTCAAACGATGCAGAATCGGTGTCCAGTCCTGACACAGGCGCCGAGGAACCAAAATGAATCGTTTCCTCTTCTGGGAGACCATCCGCGGCGCTTACAGGCGAATCCTGCTCTACGACAGCTTCAGGGTCGTAGGCTTCCTCGTGCAGAGCCCCGTTGGAGGTAACAGCACTGTCTGCCACCGGTACAGCGTTACTTTCAGGATCATCCCAATAAGATTCTTGGGAGCGAGCCTCAGCGGCACTGTTCGCCGGCTGGTCAGAAGACTGAGGGGCAGCTGCGCCTGCGCCAGGGGTGTACGCATTCACAACCGCCGGCGCTGCTGCCGCTGGTGCGTTCCAAGTGGTCACCGGGTGTGGTGGGGGAGGGCTATACGCAGAAATCGGAGGAGGTGGCGGCGCGAAGTGTCGCGCAGCAGAAGTAGTTCTAGGAGGAGGAGACATTGTACTGGCTGGTGGAAGAGTTGGCGTGGAAATATACTGCCTCGCTGCTGAACCAGTTCTAAGGGGAGGAGGGGGCACAGAGGCTTTGCGCGGCGGTGGCGGCAATGCCGGCGTATGTCCAGTACGGGGCGGAGGACTATTTGGTATTGATGCGTAGCCTAGCTGTGCGGAGGAGCCCATGGGCGACTGCCATGCGGCCGGACGTTTCGGTGCGGTTTTCGGAGGCGGGATGGGAGGATCGTAAGCGTTAAGGGTCTTTGGACGGTACGATGCTGCTGAGGCCGTACTACGCGGCGGCATATCCACGCGTGGAACGGCCGAGCTTTCCCCTGTGGCACCGTCTAGGAATTGCGCATATGAATGTGGCAATTGCGCTGGGGCAGCCGGTTGAGCCGGTGGGGCTTGTCTCGAAGCACCCTGTGAAGGTTTGTATGGGTCATATGAAGGCTCGTAACTTGCAGCATAGGTAGTCGTAGAAGGCGAAGCATACGTCGACTTGGTAGGCGAATATGCACTATAACTCTGCGAGGCTGGAGCATAATTCGCATATGATGTTTCAGCGGACGACGCTTGCGACACAGAGGGCGGAGTGTAGGTATTAGTGGGGTACGCCGCGTATGCACCAGTCGCTGGTGCAGCAGGAGCATATGAATGGGCTGCGTACTTTCCGTTTACTAAGTGACATTGCACACAGTCAATGGTAGCCCTGAGGAACAAAGTAATGACGCACCTGTGTTATATTGCGCTTGGCTTCCATTCGCCCATTGCCCTTGATTATCATGCCAGCCATTTGCAGCTGGCTGTGCGGAATATGCCTCCTGTTGACCATAGCCATAATGTTCAGCGGGCGCGTAGGTGTGCGAGTTGGGGGCCGACCAAGTGCCGTTAGGTGCTTCGGCAGTAATTTGTTGGGGTACGTACTCCTGCTCAGCGAGGAAAGCAGTACCCTCTGTTGTAGCAGAGTCAAACAAGTCTGCAGCTGGTGAAGAGGGCCCGAGACTGGCGAAAGGATCGTGGCCAGACACCTGGGGTTCCTCCTGTATAGCCAACGCAAAGGGATCATTGGCTGAGTCCGCCCCACCAAATAGCGACGCCGCTTCACCCGCCGTGGTCATCTTGATATAATTTGAAGTAGCACCAGGGCCCTGTCCAGCAGTGTTCAGATGAGCGAGAGAGAAGAAGTGCGAATGCGAGTGAGAGCCGATTCACACCACCGGAACACGTATACTGGCGAAGAACAGGAAGCCGCTCACACCATGATCAGGCGCTTGGAGCGCAACGAGCCTGTGAAAAGCTCATGCGCACGCGCGATGGTGTCACGACCAATGACTACAGTTATTACGTCCGGCCAGGCTCACGTATCGTACGAAGTGCACAACGGTCTGTGGTATTTATTGAAACTGGCGTATAGCGTAGATGGACAGAGATTGAGCGTAGGTAGTAACTAAACAACGGTGTTAGTATGTAAGATAAACGGAATGGGAACGAGCGGAATATGTCGACATTGTCCAACAAGCAAGCTATAACAGCGGGGTCTGTACGATATCACGAAACGAATGGAGGGCTACAAACTAGTACGAGAGTTTAATGTGAAAGCGAGGGCCCCGTATGTCAACGGCGGTTAGGAGAATGTACGGTAGTATAATGTCCTTGGGGGAAACAGGAGCTGACGTAGAGAGATGAGATCGAGAGATGGAAAGGACATTATAACGATGGAGATGTAGCAGGGTAATCATTAGATCCAGATGATAACGAATTAGGGAAATTACGAAGTCTCAGACGTTGTGCTGTCTGTGGCATGGACGTCGGAGTGTTCTTCCAACGGGATTTCGTTCTGTGTTTCGGCAGTAGTACATTTCGCGATGAGACGTTCAACTGTAAGCGGTGTAGCATCAGCAACTCGGTCGTCATACTCGACCGTCATGAAACAACGCACTTGCAACAAGATGCCTGCTCTGCCCGGCGCGCTTCCGCAGGATGGTCAGGTGCGGTTTCATCTTCTCGATCAATGCCGTCCTTTGTTCAACAGTGGCGACAGAGATTGCTCGTTGTAACACGTAGTCTATACGCGCCGCAGTTAGCCGTCTTTCCGTACTCGGTACGTGGGGGTGATGGACGTACTGGCATATTGATCCTTCATCATGGACACGACAGGACTCGACCCATCCTGTCGAACTCGCATCATTTCTTCGATCATCTGCGCACGGTTTTCACTGTCCGCCGTAATCAGGGCTTTCTCGCAGACATTGGATGCAAACTTATGGCGGGACATCTGCAGAATGCGTCCACGGATTTGAGTGATGATAGCCATGCGATCTTGCTCGGTGCCGCTCTCAAGAACGAACTGAATGACATAATTCTGGGGACATGGTTAGGGAGGACTATCAATATGAAGCGGAAGGACGTACCCCGAACTGGTCCTGCATGAGCCGTATAGCATGGCGTTGAAGTTCTTCTAGCAGAGGACGAGTATACGTATCCGGTAAATGTTCGAAGCATCTCTGCAGCACCCTGCAGCCATACGGGTGGGTCGCAAGATCTTGGACATAGCCAACGAAGAACCTGATGAAGGTCAACCGTTCCGGGTCTACTTTCTCAATAAGGCGTTGGATGACCTAGCGTATCCTGATTAATTGGAATATACGCCGAGAGGTGATTATTACGTACGTGATTGCCGTTAGCGTCCTTTACACACCGCAAGACATTCTCCTCCAGCTCCCGGATGATGACGCTCTGCTGCTCCGGAGAAACAGTCTCGACGGCCTAATATACGACGGTCAGCAGTGTCTATAAGCGCCTATCGCGTCACAACCCACTTTCTGCACCACGCGGCACCCGTACATCTGCAAAGCCAGGGGAAGGATGTGTCCTTGCATGCAGTCTACGAGAACTGCCTTTTGCGTCGCTGTGCCATATTCCAGGAACTTCTGTAAGACCTATAGCGGAGATAAGTAGCGCGTGTCAGAAACACACTGCAAGCATCGCGATCCAGGGACCTACATAATTGCCGAATACGTCCTGGATCAATAGCAAGGCGTGCTGGGGCATAATCTCATCAAAAATGATTTGTCGCTCTTCCTCTGTTGCCGTTTCGAGCCGTTGTTGTATGAACCGCGAGCCATGTTGGTCCATGCTAAACTCCACAATGTGTCCATAGAGGTCCTGCATCGCAAGATAGTTAGTCCGATCGGTCGAGACAGGAACAGGTGCTAGTAGGCGCACTTTAAGTTCCCATGCGCGAAGTCTATCATTTCGGAACTCTTCGAGTAGGGGACTGCGGTACACGCCCGCCGGGTCCTCGGGCACCCGACGACCGCGTCCGCCATACTGCTGCATATAAAGTGCAGGACCTACTTCCCTGTGGCCATACATCGGGTGAGCTATCGGCATCTGGGCCTGATAATCGACTGGAAGGAAGCCCTGGTGGCTTAACATAGGAGAGCGAAGATTTCCATACATCGACGTCTGGGGAGAAAGTCGCGGATGTTGGGGAGAGGGCTGACGGTGGATTATTCATCAGAGGTCATGCACGACGAAGGATTATTTGGAAGAGCTTACCGGCCCAGCCTGCTTCTTGAATACAGGGCTACCGCCGGGGTGTGCAGGCGGAGGTCCAACGTGCTGAAACGGCATAACTTGCGGATAATAGTAGTGGGAGGCGGGACGGTTTGCGGCGGAGTAGTCGTAGAAGACCCCAACGTGCGGGCTTGGAAGGTCGCCCATTCGCTGATGTCCACGGTTGGACATACCTGGATATATAAGCGTCGCTGGGTTTGCGGGGCTGAGTGCGGGAGAGCCAAACATCGGGTCCTGGGCTCGATAGGCATCAAACGGATATGGGAAATCTACACGAGATGGTGTGTTATAGTACGAGCCAAAGTCGGGCTGAGGGAAGGTACCGAAGGGCGCTACTGGTTGCTGTGAATGCTGGTGCCCGCGCGCCTGTGAGACGGCAGAGCGTGACTGCTCCGCTGAATTAGGTGGATGAGGCTGAGAGGATTGACGGGGATTAGGATGCTGAGTGAGCCCATACTCATCCTCAACCACCATGCCTCGAAGTGCGGAGGACAACGTCTCATCGGCGGCAGCTGATGAGACGGAGTCATACGGTCCAATCATTCCGCTTGAAGCATGAACTTGAGGCTGAGCGCCAAACGGTGACCCAGCTCTGAAAGTCACAGGTTTGGTCGGCGAGGAAGCGGGATATGTCGTTGCTCCGATAGCTTCCCTTCCTACACTACGGTTGTAACGTCCAGCCCTGGGCACTGGTCCTGGGGGCGTCATCAACGCGGCAACCGATGGGCCGTTTCCTGGGCGCTGTCGCCCAGGCTGCAGTGCCACCGATGGGTAAGGCCCCTGGGAGGAAATCTGTGTGTCAGCAAGGTCTGGGTTTGTGGCACAAAATATTGGTCTTACCGCTCTCTGCATGTGCGAGCCCGGTTCTTCCCATTGAGCGTTAGTTGTACGGGGCGTACGCCAAGATTCTCCAGTATACGCCGCGCCTTGCTGCGTAAGGTCGGAGCGACTAGTAGCGGATGATTCCTGTGCAGTCGCTGGAGCGGCTCCCCAAACCTACGAAGATACACTGAGCCTGATATTATTACCGGCTCGACCCAGACCGCTCATACCTGCCAGCTAGGGTTCAGAGGCTTCGAACCGGGGGTGGTCCCAAAGCCGGCGCCGACGAAATGAGGCCCAGGAGCGGATTTCCTTTGAGAGGATCCCTACGTGTGGATTTTGTGTCAATTAGAAGCACTGGACGGTGGAACCACGGAAAGAACGTACATGACTAGGAGAGTGCAAGGGAGAAGTGGCACCAGAGCGAGAAGGAGACGAGTGCGTCCGATCGGTAGAGCCCGACATGTGAGTGTATCTGCGTCGTTCTATATTCTCTGACATGTCGATGTATGACTGTGAGTTCGATGGAGGACGCAGAGAATTAAACTAGTCAAAACCTTACCTAATAGTCGGGGTGCAATTAGGGTATTCTTAAGTGTGTCGCAGGTGGTTCTAGTTCAATTATAAACTGTTCAAGGATCAGCAAAACGCCACCGGCCGAATATATAATCGACGAAAGGCAAGAGGGTAACCAGAGAGAAGGAAGCAAATACGACTCGGCGCAGTACGTCAGCCTTTGTCGTTGAAAAACGCAGGCAGCACGCGAGCACCGGTGGATACGGGGAAGACTCACATATTAGTACGTGAAAACGTGTGTCTACGCGTCGTGCCCGCCTGAGATGGTTTGCTGGGCACCTCGACGAGCAGAAGAGGGAACGAAAGAGAGCGTCCGTCGCGCCCAGTGCGCGACTCAACTGCGGCCGGAGCCCGAAAAAGCCATCGAAATTCGACGGGAAATATGAGCTCATGATGCTCTCGGCTGAAACGATGTGCACGGCGACCGTTCTGCCACGTGTAACGTTCTCCGTCGCTTTCGTCCGGTGACAACGCGCCCAACTCGGCCACCAGACGCCCGCCAGGAACAGCCGATCCTGCCATTTCCGGCCGTTTTCCCGGACGTGTCGGCGCGCCTTTCCCAATCGAGCAACCGCTCGGTCCAGTCTCCGCCCCTCCGTCGGTGCAGCGGCTTACTTTCGCGGAACCATACCGTCGCCGCCGTTTGCCTCCGCCCAGCTTCGCGGAAGTTTCGCCCGCGGGCCGGCAGCGACCGTCCCGACAGATATAATGAAGCCTCAGGGTCGCGAGAGCTAGCGGCCTCCGCTTCATTTACGCTTGCGATGTGATTGGGACAGCGGTGACTCCTCTACTGCTGCGACATGGCCCGATGATACGCGACACACGGCGCGCGAGGACGGTGGCGTGCAACGGGAGATCCCATCCTAACCGACAGCCCCAAGATGCGGGAGGAGCAACCACGCCTTCGGCAAATGGGCAGAACCGTATGCGAGCTGGGGGATTGGGCCGTAGGAAGGAGGCTCCTTGACCAGAGGTAACGATGTTCAGCTTGCAACGCGCAATAAATCTTTGGTGCTCATGTCCTTTCAGATAAATTAGTGCAAGACATCCATGCTGCGCGACATATCCATCGTCTTGGATCACTCACAATCCAACATGCACTCACGCGCTCCAGAGATCCGAACCACGAGCGGGGCGCCCTGGCGCCAGCTCTCCTCGTGTCCTGGGGAAAATCTCCGCAACCTTAGCGTATATGCTTAGCTCAGATATGTTCGAATAATCCTGACAGTACACGTCAAGGTGTCGACTGCCTCTCCCGTTGTCGAAACCTTGTGACGATTGCCCCCAGCTCAGGGCAGGCAAATCATCGTTTGTCTTAGTAAGTCTGCCACACTCCATATGTCCTCTTAAATTTGACAAGCCAGGGGCCAAACAGGTCAAACGTACGGCTGCTGTGTGCACACATATCAGGTGTTGATTCCTATGTGAAAACAGGGACGCTCTCATTGTCAATCATATGCCCTCTCAGGTATACTCGGTCCGTGGCCACCAGACCATACTGTCAGCGCCATGTTGCTGACAGGGTCCAAACCAAAGATAGAGACGTGAGATTTTGGAATGCTGACATTGTTGAAAGAGCATTGCAGTACAATATTTCGCACAGATGCGCAATGATCGTGAGGTTAGCAGGGGATCTTCGAAGTAAGTAGCGCATGCAACTTCTTTACACGCTCGTCGATCGTCTACAGCTGACTCGTCACCGTTTTACCTTGCAGCGTCACTGAGGTTATCTCTCAACCGCTCTGGCACGTCACTGAGGTTGTAAATTGTGGGGTGGACACATTCGAGCCTGTTTAGTCAGTTCTGTCATGCCAGATAACCACCCAATCCTCTTTGGTAAAGACTATCAGCACTCACCGATATGACTACGGCCATCTGGCATCCGGTGTACGGTTCGATCAGATCGCAACGACGTTTGGTATGGAATTAGTGAGTTATCGTTTAGAAAGTACCCTCTTCCACACATTGAACTGATCGCACCGGGACTACTAGTCGATGCAGCCCTCCATAGTTGCGGAGCGCTACGCTCCGTAGTTATGTCGGACTTGCCACAGACATAACCTGTCCAAGTTGTGAAGTACGTACACACGCCTTTGAGAGCTCAGATGATTAAAGGCGTCCCACAAGCACGTAACGGTTGTTCAACTACGTACTTCTGAGCGGCTCGTACTCAAGACATCATTTGAATATTTTCTCACATCTCGAACAACAGAGTAGAAGTCAAATATCTGACGGTGCGGCAGTTCTCTGCGATGCGCTCATACACATACCCGCTGCGGTCCATATATCACAATGTCAGGAAAGCAATGGCAACCGCACTCAGTGCATCCGGACTCGTTCATTGGATATACGATACGACACTACGCCATGGGCAACTGGCGTTCCGTCCTGTGGTGTCAAGTCATGGACTCAGAGCTCTTCCATATGATGGAATCTCAGCCACGTCTGCGTGGCTGAGTTACCAACATGTAATGTCGAAGCGAAGCACGGATGTACGTACGGTGGGTCTGACTGAAGCAGGCCATAGTCGCCACCCCGATGAACCTAGAGTTCAGCCATTTGGGCACGCCGGTGACATGTACACGGACAAGTTATATGGCCTCAAAGGACACTGTATCTGTCCACAGCAAAGGCTACCACCTGATATACATTCCCACCGACAGCTCACCGTGTAGACGTACCAGCAGGGAACAATGCAAGGATCTGTCAAGCAGAGTTCAGCTTTCCCAAATGCATTCCTCCGATTCGGATGTCTGCCACACGGATCCGCATCTGCCCTGCAGGTGTGTTTCACGGATGCTTTACTGCACACTGTCCGCAGCATTGTTTAGGAAGAGCGAATTCATAGTGGTTTCTGGGGCCAGTCGGGTCAGCAACTCGCTGAGGATGTGCGATTTTAATAGGGGGACTGCCCGTCTTTTTACTGTAAGTACGAATGACTTTCGCCGTCCGTGAAGCCCGAGAGGGGTGCGAATGCCCAGCATCCATCGCGGCGCAGCGTTTATTATTAGCGGATCTGGGATCTACGACGGAGGCGCATCACTGATCGCACTCCAGTACCGCCGGCACGGGATACGCTTGTACTGTGCAGGCGTGCGTACGACGCGTTGCCGCTGACCATGACACAGTCGACTTTACATTCTGCACTGGGCTTCATGTCTCTCACTTCATTCATCACCACGACTGGATAACCTGTGCTCTTATTCTCAATTGCGCTTGCTGCGGTATGCAGAAAACACACCCAACCACGGAGGTCACATCGCACCCAGTAGGCATCCACAGATCGCTATTCGCTCTCGGCAAGAAACCACGACTCTCGCGTGAGAGCGAGAGGTGCGCAGCCAACACCGTTTCTCGACCGTAATCGCGCAATCTCTGATTCTCTGATTTTATTGTTGACCGAAGAAGGAGCGATTACACTTGTCCGACATGGTGGTTCGATAGACAGTTACGGTTCAACCGTGAATAAGGCAGCCACGATGCAGCCTGAGGTCTCAGGCACGGGCACTGGTTATCCCAGATGCTGACAATTGTGGAAGCCCACATTCGCCGTATAGCCTTCGCCAGGGAATACACGGATATCGTGGGTGCAATTGCGATGCTCGCGTCACCTGCGTTACCAGACAAGCTTGGCCGCGGACTGCAAAACCCTAAAATCCTCACTACTGCACGATCATGACTCATGAAATGATTACGATGAGATCCGCACAGGACGGCGAGGCGCAGGACGGAGGAAATCCCACCGATTTTCAGCACATAGCTAGTACCTGTGCGTCTGCAACATTCAAGCAACCTCACGCGCCCGGCGTCTGCCAGAACCTATTCGTGGTCTAATCTCCTCCGCTATGTTGGTGCAGTACACAATCCATCAACGTAGGTACCGACTAATGCAGTTGGCTGTCTGTTTGTTAGATTCCTGAGATCACCCTACATCCCCCCATTCACACGCGGCTGCCTCGGATTCGATATTATACAGTTCTTTCCTTCTCATCGCAAGCCATCAAAACTCGATATACCAGCCGGACGTCACATGAAGAGGAGATCGCGCGTCGCGGACATCTCTTCGCATCTACTTGTCGCTCATCTTTCCATGGGAATCGGTCCATTGACGCATGGTGATGCGACAGGATCAAGAGTGCACCACCATATTTACTCGAATACGTATGTCGCGTCCGGTGGCGGTGACGTCCCTACCTCATAAGAGAGGGGCTGGCCAGGGTGTGAATAGGGTCTTATCTCACCCGTGGTATATTCAGGGCAACGGTCATCGCGGTGACCACGCTAGGCTGGGCCAGAGTATTATCCTCCACTGCCTCCCCAACTCATGGCTTCCTTGCACAATGCACATTCGCGGAAATATTCATGCGCGGCTCTGCGCTGGGATCTAACGCTTGAAATGCATACAAATACCCTCTGCTATGGGTTCCTCTGCTCTCCCCCATAGTTCCCCTACTTTGGCTTGTGGCCCCTACCAATCCGCTCCCCCTTATCCCACCTCTCACCTTTGCTCATCATGCCGGTTCCCGAGTTCTATGTGCCCAACTACTACGAGGAGAACTTTGTTCCACCCAACCCCTATCCCCTCCCAGAGAGACTGAGGAATCATCTGAAGGCCTCCGTACCGGTACTCTCCAAATGCCACGTTGATGTTGCCCACCACCTCCACGCCACGATGCTCGCGGGTCACCCAGAGTTCAAAAACTATCTCAGTCAAGGGAAGCAAGATGTAAGCACCGGCTTGCATCACATCAACGATGTATGATTAACATGTTTTAACGTGTAGAACGGCCACCAAGCAGTAGCCCTTGGTACCGGCCTCGTCGCATACGCTGACAACATCCACGATATCTCCGTCCTTGCACCCGTCGTAGAGCGCGTCGCCCAACGCCACTCGTCCCTCAACATTCAGCCATGGCAATACATCGTCGTATGGAAGTACTACATGGGAGCGTTAGAATGGGGCTTCGGGAAGGAGTACTTCTCCGGCGAGATGCGCGAGGCCTGGAGCGCTGCTTACTGGCAACTGGCATGGTTGTTCATGAACCGCGAGAAAGAGCTGTACGCGCAATCCGGCTGGATCGGTTGGAAGGAGTTCACCGTCGCGAAGCGTGTGAACGAGTCCGAACATATCACCAGCTTCTATCTTGCCCCGAAAGAGGACATCTCTCTCATCGGTTACAAGCCGGGGCAGTACATCTCTGTTCAGAAGTTTGTCACAGAACTTGGCACTTACCAAGCACGACAGTCAGTTACCCGTCCTCTTTTGCTTCCTTTTCTGCATCGACGTATTGACCTTCTTTCTCGCAGATACTCCTTGTCCGACATACCAACTGAAAATCAGTTCCGTATCTCGGTCAAGAGAGATAGCGGTATCCGTGCGACGAAGCCAGGCACGAAGACAATTGACACAGCGGACTCGACGCACCCAGGCTGGATGTCCAACCTCCTCCATGACACTCTCCAGGAGGGGCACACCATACAAGTGGCCCACCCTTACGGCGACTTCATCCTGGAAGACGCCCAGTCCCCTGTTGTCCTCATCTCCGCAGGTGTAGGCGCGACGCCCTTCATCTCTATGCTCAACGCTATCATCCGCAAGACTCCCGCACCCGCTCGGCTGTCCATCATCTACAGCTTCTTCTTTCCGACATCGGCTCCGAAGACACGTCAAGTTAGCTGGATCCACGCGGCACACTCCGTCCGCGACCACGCATTCAAGGATCACGTCGCCGACATCGTCAAGGCGCGCCCCCACCAGGTCAAGTCTAACATCTTCCTCACCGTCACCGACGACGCGATGCCCAACAAAGACTACGACTTCGCGGGCCGTATGGACCTCGCGAAGGTTTCTCCGGAAGTACTGCGCCTCGAAGACCCGGCTACACAATACTACCTGTGCGGTCCGCCGGAGTTTATGAACGACATGCGTACGCACCTCCGTTCGAGAGGCATTGACTCACCGCGGATTATTATGGAGTCGTTTGGCGTCCTCAACCTCGCATCGGACTAATTATTACCTAACCCACGTCCTTTCATATCTGTCCATTACGCATGTACGTTTCCTCTAATCAACTGTAAGACTACTGGGTTTGCGTCATGATGACCAACTAGAGATATCTTTTGTATGATTATCTATCACTGGGGTGCTTGTTAATTCATGTCGTGCACACCGTTTTCGCATACTTCGCGCTACCGCGAGTATCCCATCATTTCGATATCCGATTGCTACATTACAAGACTGCGGGACAAAGCTATGTCGTAAGAAGGAGAGATCGCACCGGGTTAAGACACCAGCCAGCCCCGGATATCACGGATTAAACCTGCTCGGATGCTCTCATCTCTAAGCTGATGCTGTACAGGATCTACCCCACCCAACAAGATTGCTGTTTCATGCATCAGCAACCACGTCTCTCGCTCTGAGCAATACAATCGGAGGGTACCGTCAATTACCAATGCTGTGCGATAGGCCGTGAATCCATGTCGGAATATCTACGCGATAAATCCACATAAACACATACCCTCTTTTCACTTTGACAAACTCTGGTCACAACGTGCGTCTGGCTTTAGGAGACTTAGTGTAAGAGTATTCTTTGAACTTGGCGGGCTAGGAAGACCGATCGAAATCCGTCGGACCTGACTTGGTGCTCACGACCACCCAGGACGCTGAGAGAGTCATGGAGGGGCACTGTCAGTATGCTTGTATCAATAACGGGGCTCAGCGAAGGGACCGGCAAAGGTCTCTTCCTGCAGATGCCTACGCGGCAGGATAGAGACGCCGGATACGTTATGGGCCTACTGTGGCATATACAGGGTCAGAAGGTTCCTTGGCGAAGGTGTCTTCCTAGGCACCTAATAGAGCTACAGAGTTGATAAGCTCCAGGCTTACTGCAAATACCACCGACGATCCAAAACACAGCGCCAGGTGCGTTGGACGACATGGCCTCGACGCACCCAGCCCAGGACGCACCGATAACCGTCGGCGGCGGACAATCTAGTTTGCGAAAAGGCGCGTGTTGCTTGGGCTTGTAGGTCGTCTATGCACCGGAAGACGGTCCTCTCAGCTAAGGACAGGCTTGTCACCGAACAAACGGCTTTGCACGGGTTGTAATGAGCCATCAGCCGCCCGGCACCCACAGCTGACGATGAGGAAGGCAACTCGATGAGATGTTATTATGACTGTGAACCGGATATGGTGTGCGAGAGAAGATACAATGGGTGCAGGGAATATGCGAGGACATGAGATAACAAGGATAAAAGGGAAGCGCGCAATAGAAATTACTACCGTGAGGAGTTGAAGAACCACGAAGCGCGTTTGGCTGTGTAGTAAACAGTTAGTGTTTCCTGATGGCCCCGAGTTTGAATAAGCATGCTCACCTCCGGAGCTAATAACAATGATAATATTTCGTCAGTAGCAACTCGCCCAAGTAAATGTAGCGACTCATACCTCTCATCGTTCTGTAGCCTCGTCAGTGGGTTAGAAGAACTTGGGCCAAGTGTCGGGCTTGTCGAAGAGGTCGCCGGGGCAGTTACTCCTCCTCCGCCACGTAAGGGCTTCGCGATACGTCCGAAGCTCAATGGAGAAGATGCAGCCGCTTTTTGAGCTGCACAGAAGTCAGTGGAAGCACAGAATTACGGGGACTGTATGCCTCACCTCGGGCTTGGTCCAACCGCTCCTTCACCTGCTGCAGCTGGGCTTCGAATTTCTGATTCTGAACGGCAAGCCTACGGTCCGCGTCCTGTAGCAACGTCTCCAGGTTCTGGATGCGCTCATTCCTGGCAAGAAGCTTGCGCTCCGCAATCCCAGCTTCCTTCTTCAGGGCAGAATTCTGGTCGACAAGCTGCAATCCCAGAATAAGCTCTCGGCTCGTTCATTTCCGCTAATTGTGATCTTTACCTGTTTCTGAACCAATGTCAGCTGCTCCAGATTCCGCTCCAGGAACGCCATCTTCTTCTGCTGGGCCTTGCTGTTGCTGTTGCGGATGACATTGTTGTACTGCTCTTTAATCTCATCCAACTGAATCTCGAGCTCGACAACCTAGGCGGGCGCTCATCAGTATGACCATATTGAACTCGAAAGTTAAACCACCTTCTCGCAACGGTTCTGCAAGTCACGCATAAGAGACTTCTTAACGCCGTCAAATTCGGCAAGCTGCACGCTGATGGCCTTTCTTGTCCTCTCTAAGTCCTGTGCGCTCTCAGCGAGATTCTTGCCACCTTCTATACCAGCGGACGTTACGGCAAACGCCCTCTGAAAAGCGCATGAGCATTAATCGAAGTTGAATGGATGTGTCACATTGCTTACCTTGAGCTCTTCGTTTACGCTCTTGAGGCCGTCGATAGTGGCATTCAGCGTTCGAATCTCATTGCTGCGGATGTCAAGTTGTTGCTTGAGGTCCTGAACTTCACTGACATGAGCGTCGCGCTTAGCAGCGTACTGCGCCTCGAGTTTGTTCTGCCGTGATTGTCAGTACGCCGATCAATCCGCATAAGACAAGGGAGTACCTTGAGTTCAGCCATGTTCTCTATGACATCGACATTGCTCACATCTTCAGCGTGTATTGTCTTCTCTGTTGGGGGTGTTAGATCATGAGGTATGATTGACGTACGAGACAGATACGTACCAAGCAACTCCTCGTACTCAGTCTCGAGCGATGCGATACGCCCCTCCAGCTCATCCCTGCGGCGCACATGCATCTCATTCTCTTCCTGGCTTTGTCTCAAGCGATCAACGGTTTCCCGGATAAGAGCTTGGCCCTCAGAGAGCTGCCTTCGGACGGCCACTATGTCGTCGTACGATAGAGCGGAGACGGCAGAAGCATCGTCAACACTGTCAAGTTTTGAGAGGATCTGTCGAAGCTGTTCGTCCTTTTCTGAAAAGGTCCCTTGCTATGACACAACCGCATATAAGCATTAGCTAAATGTTGAGATCTATACAACTCACCGTGTCGAACTTGGCCATCATCAGGGCCATCTTCTCTTGCTTGCGTTTCTCCTTGTCCTCTGCCGACGCGTCCTTCTGCGTTGACTTCAGCTCTGCAATCGTCTTCTTGAACTCATCCAATTCAGCCTTCGCATCCTGGTTCTGTTCCTTAAGAATATCGATTGTGATAATGCTCTCCTTGTTGTCATAATCCAGTCGCTCGACTTGCAGACGGAGTTCGTTGAGCTGACCTGACATGGCCTTATTCTCCTACATTATACAAACGCTGTTAGCTCATTCCACCTATCCTTCTTCGATATACGCTTACCTTCGAAACAGAGGCTTCTTGCTCCTTGAGGAATGCCAGTTCCTCCCGCAGCTCTTCCACGAGCTTCCTCGCCGCAACCAGTGCAGACTCTCTCTCAGCTAATTGATCGCTGAGCTCGTTCTCCCTCTTCAAGAACTCTTCCCGTTCATCCTTATCTAGTCCTACAACGGTCGGTGTCTGCGGGCGACTCTCTAGCTCTGTCTTCAAGCCTTCCAAGACGGGTATAACGGGAGTCATGCTCCTTGTTGATGAGGGTGTCGGTGATGATGCCGCCACAGGTGCTTTCTTCGCTGGTACACCTGGCTTATCGGATGTCGTCCACTCCGACTGCTCAACATGACCACCCGATCGCCAGATGGCAAGCTCCGCCTCCAAAGCAGCGATGTACTTCTGATACGAGGTATTTGCAGCTTGTGCCTTGGCCAGTAGACCCTTGAGCTCGAGAGGGGATAGCTCGGCGTTGACGCGTGCAGTATTCTTGATAGACTTCGCACGTATACCGAATCGGAGAGTGGAAAGTGTCTCAGCCTCGTTGTATGAGGAGGGGGAACAATTGATAATGAGAGTTGTCCGTGAGTTACCTCCGAGTGACTCTTGCAGGATACGCGTGAGTTTGGAGTCTCGGTATGGGATATGTTTCGCCTGGAAGTTGCCAAGTTAGCGGGAAATTCGCTGTAGCAGCTATCTCGCTTGCCTTTGAATCTGTGAGAGCATTTATAACCATCCCAAGGGCGGACAAAGATTTATTGATCTTCTTGGCTTCCTCAAGTGTTTGTCCAGAAGCACCAGTCTTGCCCACTTTCTCGGAACCTGCAAGATCGACGAGATAAAGGTTACCGGTCTTCTGCGCCCCCGTTTCGGTGTTCTTCTGGTTGATGGTAATAAGGAATATTGAATGTGAACGCGAACTCTCGGCATTCATATCTTGTTTCCGGTGTCAGTGATGACCATGCGTATGAAGATGAAGAACTAACTGGTTGATGAGACCACACGAGCATTTCCACCTTGCCGCATAATCTCGTACACCTCGCGCGCACTGCTGACGTAGTAATCTGAGAGGTTCTTCACGTAAACACCCTTGGATTTCTCTTCGTGGACTTGCAGATTATCGTTCTGGGCTGTAAAACAGGTAAAGACGTGCTCATACAGACTCCGTTAAATCGGTAGCAAACATACGTGCGAGCAAATCTCGTATCCGTTCCAGATAAATCTCCATGTACGACACTTTGACCAAGTATTCCAAATGTGCGTCTGATTCAACAATAGACTGGAAGATCTGTTCAGTGATTCGCGGTATCAAGCCTCTGAGGTCTGGCGAGTCTATATCGGCACCCTAAGCAGCATACCCATTAGTGTCCGTCGAGTGAACGCGTGAACCTACGTACCATCATGGTGAACGTCTTTCCACTACCAGTTTGACCATATGCAAATATAGTTCCGTTATAGCCGTCCAGCACATCTGGTTTGCTCACATCAGGTCCGAATATGAAACAAGAATAGCCTCCGGTACAGACCTTTGACAATACTAGAAACGTTGCATCAGCTTAGCTCGAAGGTGGCATATGAAGCAGTTTCTCACTCTTTCACACCGTAATCAAACACTTCCTGCTGCTTGGTCCCCGGAGGGAAGACACGATCGAAGGTGAAACCATCCCTCTCCGGGCCTGAGCTGAGTTGCGCAGAGCGCATCTGCACCGTTCGGAAGTTCTCATCGAAGGCCACCACAATCTCCCCTCCTTCTCGCGTTTCTATCGCGTTTGGCGGCCGAAAACTGCGTTAAGGGAAGCATATCAGGTTGAGCTCAATATACGGGCTGCGCGATATGATGGGAAGCATGGACGCACCGACATACGACCTTGATGTTCGTCGATGAAGCCATATTCCCGCGGTCAGCGTGAAAGGACGAAAGAGAGTCGCCTCAGAATAGGCGCAAATGAAAGTGATGTACAGCTGCAAAGAACGTGTCTTGAATTCGTCTAGGGTATAAAGAGAGCGTGTCGTGAAAGGACAAGCAGGTCGAGGTAAGGCTTCTAAATACGGCGGCTGTTGTCAAGCGTTTACATGCACACCGACGCGTAACGAGTCTGTGATCTGTTTTCAACTTCATTCCGTAACTTGTCGTGGCACAGACAAAATAGGTGAATATCCATCATGCAGGATGGTATGGCTATCAACATCAGTCGTCAGAGCAGTATATACGATTAATGCTACGTGGAGGGCGATGAATGACAGAACACTCGGAAGAATGGCGCTGTTCGCAATAGCGGTAGGTTTCGTTTATTACAGCCTCTGGACCCTGGTGTTGGTTCGTGTTCTATCTCATAGTCTTACAACACAATATTCATGGTCACACTCCTAGCCATTCTTCGACGCCTCCAGTCTCGTCCACAGCTGGTTTCCCTCCAGAGAATGGGCAGTCCGTATACCGGCATTCATACTGGTTCTGGGTATCGCGGCGATTGGCATATTCACGGGCTCTAAGATAGTTTCTGAGCAGCGGCGCCACAGCCAGAGGTGAAACCGGGGAGTAATATGTGGCTGGATTTGAGCATAGTTGTACAGCGCAGCAAGTGGACAGTGGGCAAACGACGTAAACAATAAATTAACGTTACTCATAATCGGAATCTTCTTGCTTGAAGGCAGAGCTGTACGCCAGGATGGTGCCATACACAAGGCTGTAATGTCGTCGTCAGTAGATGGGCTGTCGCATGACTAATATATCACGTACGAGCCACCGATAATGGACATAGCGCATGCCCCAGGCCTGATGACTTCTGAGTGTGCCAGTACCAGTGGTAGCGCAAAGCCTGTAACCACCACAGTAGACGTGATGAAACGACCCAGGTCAACAGGACCTGAGCCTTCATAATCCGCAGTGAAATCATCCCCTCCACAATGGGAGAACAACCAATTAGGCACCGGCGCGAGCACAAATATCAATGCTGACGGTGGGTCTTGTTGAGAACAAATCCAAACCGCGTCCACTGAATAGACTTACCGACAAGAATAGGCAACCAGTTCGACCATAACGCGCACGACAAGATAATCATCAAGAACCCGACCGCCAGAACGAACGAAAGTAGGATTACAGCTGCGGTACAATGTTAACACACTGAGCAGTGAAGTACAGTGGCAACGTACTCTTGATGCCTGCGTGCGTCATCTCGGAAGACCGGTGGTATCAGAAAGATAGTGAGGTTTATAGGTCGTTGTCGCTGCTCGTAGAGAAGCTGCGCCCCTCATACCTTCCGACGTTGGCCTTTGGGCGCCTATGTTACCGCAGCGGGCGCTTGATGCTAGCTCACGATAGCACGACGCGGTGCTTCGAAAACCTTGAACCCCAAGCATTTATAACGAGCCAAGGAAACAATAATATTATAAAGACCATAATTCCATCGATGCTACAGTATTCATCACCATATAAACAAGGTATAAAAAGATCAGTGCTATACTACAACATAGAATCACTATCTTATCCTTCTGCTAGGACGTCCCGCAAGCACATTCGTTGGTCGCTCTACTAATGTTCCTTTAATCGGCATATTCGATTTCAAGGTCGGTATGGACCTCTTAATTTCAACAGGCCGAGGGGGAGGGGGTTCTGGAATAGACCGGAGTGAACTTGATGAAGAGGTTGAGGAGGCTAGCGATTTAGCTGGAGGGGGAGAATTCATGGTGATAGTGTCGTCTTCTTCCTCGGGTTGGGAATAGTTGTCTTCATCGTGCAGAGCAGGTATTGCCACCTCCGACTCTGATTCATCTTCCTCAGACGCGGAAAGATGCTCGTGCAGAGACGATCGGCTTCTCGACGACGACGGACGTAGCCGTAAATCCTTGAGGAGGGATTCACGGTTCTTCGTCAGTTCCCATTTATCGTTGAACTCCCAGTTGCGCTTGCGAGGGGTACTGCCAGTAGGCATGTCTTCCCGGGCCCCGTGATCTGCGAGAGACTGGCTGGCCTCATATATCTCAGACAGGTGTTTCGTTGCTCCCGTGTTGTAGAGTTCTGATGCATGAGACAAAGCAGAGGCCTAATGCAGCAGGTTGAGTACAAATTGTAACAGGGAGATGTGAAAAGAAAACTCACCTCAGAGATTACGGCGTCTGTGACGGACTCAGCATTTCGTACAGTCGACGAAATGCCTCGTTGCATGTACCGGTATCCGGTCTGTGTATCAGTGGCCATGGCATCTGCTGCGTCTACACGGGCGCGCTTCAACCTTCGCAGGTCATCGTATGCTGGTACGTCATATGAGCCATCGACATTGAACAATCGTTACTACTAACACACCTTCCGTGTATGCCGCATTCGACTGCTGGATTGTTCGTTTCAGGTCACCAGAGAAGCCGTGGACGGAATCCGATAAAGAGGATTGTATAGTAGTCAGGCTGCCCTTCAAGGATGCACCGACCGCTCCAAAGGCCTGAGCAGCTGTTAGATTGTATTTTGGGACCGGGACTAGAAGCCTACCTTGACGCCGCTGTCCCTCAGCCGCTTACTTTCGCCGGTCTTCTTGTCAAGCGAGATACCAAGTTCTCGCCCTCGTCCAATTACCGTCTCCAGGTGTTGCCCCTGATCCTTGCCCAGCTTCTCCATACCAGTTTCCGCAGCTGCATTGCTCTCTGCAATTTCGGAGAACATATCCCGGAGGCTATCGCCTCGTTCTGCGGTAAACGTATCAAGCAACACGATAATCCGTTTGACAAGCTCGTCTTTCGCACGATCCGCCTTCGCCTTCTCTGTTTCAAGAGCTCGCTGGAGCAAGGCATTCTGACTCTGAAGTCGCGCGACTTCGGCGCTGGTAGTGTTTTCCGCTAGAGCCTTGGCATCCTGTAGTGATTTACGCTCTGCAACAATATACTCTTGCGCCTCCTGCAGGATTGTCTCTGTCATAGAACCGAGAGATTTAAACGCCTTCTCAACCTGACGAACGGAAGATGATGAATGGGAGCGCAATCATAATCAGACAACAGACGCACACTCGAGTAACTGGCAGCAGCTGATGCTTCAGCTTCCTTGCATGTCGTGTCGCAATGGCGTCGGACGTCCCCTGACCAGGAATCGAAAGCTGCCTTGATACCATCCTGTGTCTCAGCCACTCTGCTTTGGAGGTTATTGACAGCGTCATCAGAGGCTTCCTCCTTCGCTCGGATAACTTTCAGGATCTCTTGGACCTTCTCGATCTGCTGGTTGATCTTAGCGGATATGCCTGCCAGAGCTTCCAGCTCCTTAGCGCGATATTCTTCCGCCTCCGTACGAATTTTGGTCACACGCTGTTTGGAGACCTTGGCGAAGTCATCTAGCTTTGTTGAGAGATCGCGCGATTCAGAACTAATCTTGCGCGTGTGGACCGTAACGGCCTGGACATTGGAAGTGAACACCGAGGTCTTCCGCTCTGGTTGGATTGGGTAAGCGAACCAGTGAGCCAGAAAAGATCCCTCTCACCTAGCTTTCCAAAGAGACGTCCTAAGTCGTTGACACTTTGATGGGCTACTGTTTTCAGCCCGCTCGCCACTCCGTCAATGACAGTCTCGTTTTCTTGGTAAGCCTCCCGAACCACAATTTCCTCTTCCAGAGCGCCCTTCGTAACCTTGAGCTCGCCTTCCTTAACGATCAGATCCGACTCCATCTTCTGCAGCTTCTCCTTTGCCTCCTTCAACTCTCCGTCACGCCGAGTCAACAACGCGATACTCTGCTCAAACTCTTCTCGCACATTCCTGAGTTGACTCTCTATTATCGCAACCTGCTTCTTCGCCTCTTGCATCTCTGTATCCTTCATTTCCTGCTCTGCGGTCATCTGCTGCCAAGTTTCCTCGGAGAAAAATATGCCGTTCTTCTCGCGCGCCGCCATGAGATCAGCTTTGAGCCGTTCTATCTCACCGACGTATTCTTTCAGCAATGCATTTCGCGTCATCCGTTGATTGAGCTCAGGCTTGTTGCGTATAGACTTCGCACGGATGGCGTAGTCGAGAGTGGATAGGGTTTCCTCCATATTGGATCGAGCGGGAGATATAGTCGCGATGATACAAGTCTTTGTACGGCCACCCAGCGAGTCTTGCAGGAGACGTGTAAGTTTCGATTCACTGGAGATTCAAAGGTGTCAGCAACAGCATTCGACAAGCTGCGCATGATAACGCACCGATAAGGGACATGGGAGGAACGGTCTACGAGTGCATTTATCACTCGACCAAGGGTAAGGAGACTCTGATTGATCATTCCTGCCTCTCTCGCCCTCTTATTCTCTGCACCTGACCTGCCAATGTTCTCCGAGCCTGCAAGATCCACTAGATTGAGCTTCCCAACCTTAAGCAAATCGTCACCAATTGAGGATGTCTCTTTAATGTGAACAGTGATGGAGAAAACGGAATGCGAGCGACTGGAATGGTCGTTGAACTTCGTAGCCGCGATTTGTCGCCGTTCACTTCCTTTGGTAAGTAAGGCTAATGCGTGAGCTGCATCCTTTACACAGCACTCTTCCAGGCCCTGAATAAATACACCTTTCTTGCTTGCGTCGTCGAATATCTTCAGCTGTCCTGCACCGTCCTTGGGGCCCCCCATACCCATAGGCTGTGCTGAGCCAATCGGAGCAGCCAGGTCTGAAGCAAGCAGATCGCGGAGTTCCTCGTTGTATAGCTCTACAAACGACACTTTGACGGTGTAGTCTGCACTGGAGGACTCCAATTGGTGAAATAGCCGAAATAACACTCGGGGGATCATTCCTGCTTGAGCGGAGGGGTTGCCCATCGGCGTCCGAGATAGATCACCCTGCATAGTATATCTATAGAACGACTCTGTGTGAGATATAGCAGTGAGTAGTTGTAATACTCACGTTTTGCCTGTGCCCGTCTGTCCATATGCAAATAATGTACAATTGTACCCTTGCACGACTTCGTCCAACATGGGGCTCACTACATCGTGATATATGTCCCCCTGGTCGGCCTCAGGCCCAAAGACTACATCGAAGGGATAGGTGCGTGTTGGGGGAAGGGTAACCAAGCCGAGGCTAGTAACTGGTGTTGCGGTCTCAATAGTTATCTCCTGACTCTTTCTGCCGTTCGTGGAGACAATTATGGGGGAATTCTCCTGTACTTCGCGCTCAGACCGCCGCCTGCAACGAATGACCACTCGTATGTTTGTTTCGCTATCTTCCGCTTTCCCAGTTGTTTTGGACGTCTTGGGAGCCTGTACGATGTCATGCTTCTCGTCCACAGCGGTGGTTGCATCGGAACGCTGCGATGCGTTGGAGTGTGATAGGACAGATTGTGATCGGCTGCTACTAGCAGTCGTTGATGAAGGTGGGTTGACCTTACTCGTCGTCCGTGTTGTTCGATACAGTCCGGTGGTTCTGCGGGATGCCATGGCGAAGAGATGAAGGCAGAGCTACCCGACGTCGCGAACGCGATGTCGACGCGGTTTGAAACAAGACGCGTTGTATCACGTGATCGAATGCGTGAGAATCTAAGGGATGTGGTGGCCACACGACCTCTGCGCTTTGTGTCTTCTACTTTCCTACGCAGGCTGACATCTTCATGGGGAAACGTAAGAAGTCGTCCAGAAAACCCACCGGCCCACGTAGGAAGGAGCCATTAGGTATGTAATGGCCATTTTGCGAGTTGCAAGTGGCTCACCGCTTGCTCCAGAGACGAACTTTACATGTCTTTTCTGTCATCATGATAAATCTGTAACCGTCCGCATGGATCGTAAAGAGGGGATTGCCCAGCTTTTCTGTAAAATTTGTGACCAGAGGTTCCAGAGCAAGATCAACCGTGCGTCGTACAGATCCTTCAATCATTGCTATTCTCATGTGCCCCGCAGATCTGACGGAACCCATCGACATCTACTCAGAATGGATAGATGCTGCAGACGCAGCCGAGAGACAAGCATCAGGACATAGACCCACAGCGGCCTCATCCAGTCGAAACGTTCCGGCCGTGTCCTTTGGTAGCGACGAAGAGTAGCCTCTTACAGCGCATACACCCTTATCAGCATTGTGGATGCTTTATTCATCGATAATCCTAGTATTGTATATCTAGTCCTGCAATTCCGCCAATGTATATCATGTTTGCAACACGTATACTACGCCGCACCTGTGTATATCCCACAAGTACAAACGCGGTTGTTCTATGCGTCAGCGCCTCAGCGCTCAATCTCGTCTTACCTCTTGATCCTATGCACCATCCTGTTTCTGTCTGTGCCAGAGCCGTACGAAGGTAATATAGGAGCTACAAGCTGAAAGAAGCGCATATACGTCGCGTGCCAATCCCTGTGGTCCTACAGCCAGCTGCAGCTCGGGCGGCATACAGCCCATGGACCCCCTGGACTTCGGCTCATTAGCCCACATTCGCATTCTGTTGCTGCCCGTGGGCGCAATAAAGCATGCGACGTTTAACCAATGGGCTTCTGAAATTAGGAGCATCGTGGACATACGCTTAGGGGACATACCCGCGGACTCACGGGCGGAGAGAGGTTCGTCCACTGCAACCGGATTAATGTATGCCGACCACCTCACGTTCAGCAATCAGCAAGATTTATGCCTGGTCCTCTCGCATCTGGACATATTCATTTGAGCTATCCTTCTCACCCTCCGCCGCTCTCCCATGCGCAGTTATCGCTATTCCGCCCCTCGGATTTCCCACTTGGCGTAATCGGTGTTGCTACTTGTTCTCAAAGCGAAGCCCTTCCAGAAATTCTGGCCCAGTTCAATGCTCTGCTCAATGAAACATTCCCCCAAGGATCTATATTTCCCTTAGCCAAGAACTGCTTTGTATTTGAGAAGGGCGATAACAACACAACCCTCGGTACCCTTCCAGGACTGGTCATCATTCCGGGCATGATGGGGAATAAGAAGCTATATGTCGGTACCTTACTTGCTGATTTATGTGCCAATATATTAGCAGAATTTCCAACTGTGGTTAGTTGCACACTTCACGAATAATATAAACACTGTTCATGTTCATCGAAATAGGTGCAAGCTTTGGAATCACCCCAAGGGAATGAGCACCTAAACGCAGTGCTGTTTCCACTTCTACCTTCAGACTCCGAACTACCAAAGGCACTCGAGGGCGATGGTCCTATCCGCAGTTCTTTACCTCCCCTCCCCCACCAGCATAGCCAGCCCGAGTTAGTTACTCCAGCATCACTGTTACGGTCCAAAACGCCTACGCCTCTCATGGTCAAGAGAAATTCATCCCTAGGCCCCGGACCTCCATCGCCGTACCGTCACTCGAGTCTCCCGGCACAATCTGGAAAGAAGAAGCCGACCACTATCGGTGCTGTTTCATCGCATGGCCGTTTGTACAAGGTGCTTGGAGACTTCTTTCTGCTAGCAGGACGAACAATGGATGCATCCGTCTGGTACCGTTTCATCCCTACTGTTGGTTGGATCGTATTCACCAGTTGTCAGGTATACCGAAGCCATTGCTATGCTGAAAGCGTCACAAGATAACATATGGCATGCATCTGCTCTCGAAGGTTTGGCAATAATCCCTGTGCTCGACGTATGGTCAGCAGAGAAGACCGTCAGTACATCTTTCTTCCACTGGAGAGGCTTCGATATTTATCATATGACTATGACTAGGACGTAGCCGATGGGGACAAGCAGCCATGGTCGGATATTGCGGATAAATTAAACCAGGCCGTTGGCCTATATTACCGGGCCACTCCGCCCCAAGAAACAGAGACAGTCCACTCTTTCGTTTCTTGGTTCTACGTTCGGGCTGTTCTGAGGCAATCTTCGCTGTTGTACGCGATTTGGTCAGCCAAAGGATGGAGTCACCTTGCATTTTCCATTCTCCTACAGACAGGACTCTCAGTTCCTCCGCCTACATTGACTGATGACACCGATTCCGCTTCCAAACGAATGAAGAGGGTCTCTTACGGTACTTTCGAACGTCTCACGCTGGCGACTGGGATTTCGCGCGGTGCAATTGCTGAAGTGCTCGCCCAAGCTCATGGCCCCTGGTTACTCCACCTTGGCACTCGAGAAAGAATAGCCATTCTGGAACATCTCGCTGCCATCTACGGTATTCTTGGATACCAGCGCAAAGAAGCGTATCTATTACGAGAGGTCCTCGGCTGCGTTATGGACATGATTGTTTGTGGGCGCGATGAAACAGGGGGCGCCAGAATAGCGGGAGCGGGCTTGGGCATCCAAGGGGTTGATGTCGGCAGTGGGACGCAAGGCTCTGTCGGTATTCGGACTAATGACAGCACAGAGGGTAACGACAGCATGCTACGCGTGGTCAAGCATATTTGCCGAGTTCATGGTGTTGACCTCGAAGCCGTCAAGTTGAAAACGCAGCAAGATCGGCCAACTTCTGCACCTTCAGGGACAGTAGATGATGATTCAGACCTGCCGGAAGAGCCATATGGGTGGCCCGAGCTACAGATAGGTATTGTACGTGAAGCAATTGCAGTTGCGGAGGCTTTACCAGGTGTGTACATTTACGTGCATAGTCGCATGATGCCTTCTACTTATGGAGTACCGTAGACTATCCGTCGGTCGCACAATTTTCCTTATCCTCACTCAAAACGCTCCATCTTGTTATGAGCCAAGGAGACCAGCACCACTTGTACAATACAGCATCCAGAGCGTTGTCGACCGCGAAACGTCGCGGTGATTCTAGGTATATAGAGTATTGGTCTGGAACACCCGTCGTCAGTATCGAAGTGTTGCCGTGAGTCATCTGCGAAATTCATATGAACTATCTGCCTGATTCGTTCCTTTAGCCTTCCACTGGTCCGTCTCCCTCTCGAGAAGCCACTTTCGCTACTATCACGGACTGAGGACATTGTCCCTCCCGTACTGGTTGGAAAGACAGATCCGTTCTTGTATAACCCCCGGAGACTTACGGCAGGACAAGTTGAGTGCGCGTCGCATGTCATCACATCACTCTTGTTCACAATATTCTATGCAGGGCGAAACACTACTGGTCCAGAATGAAACCTTCGAACTTGTGATCACACTGCGTAATCCATTCGTCTTTGATTTGGAGCTGTCGAGCCTGTCGCTGAGGTTTGACTTTCCTCCCGTAGACGATCAGAAAAGTGTGACTCACCGAACCACCGCAGCACGACTGGTGTGGCCCTTGAAACCAAGCCTCTCGCTCTCGTTGTGCCAGCCAATTCATTCCATCCTGTTACGATAGCAGCGCACGCGCTTACACCGGGCTCATTAACAATCCGTGGCTGCATAGTGCAGGCTCCCGGTGGAGCTTCCAGAGAGTTCCTACTCCCTCTATCAACAGAAGATGAAGACATTCGTCGAGAGCGGAAGCGAAGCTCGATAGCTTGTGAGTCAGGTCGTGCGAAATACTTTGGTCTTGAAGCCCGTCCCACGGAGCGAACGGAGAAACGGGCGAGTATGTCCGCTCAAAAAGTGATTTCCCAATTCTTGAAATGCAAGGTAGTCGCAGAACAACCATTACTTCGGATTAGACGCACGTCCCTCACACACGGCGCGGTGATGCTCTACAATGGCGAAAGGTAGAAGCATTGTCTCATAATGGAGCTCAAGCTAAATATGTCGCAGGTCTACCATCCGACTAACTTTAGAGAATGTCTCTGCCTTACCTATTGACTTCATTCATCTGACCTTTGATGATTCGACTATCGCACCTGCACAACAAATCCTCAGTGATGGCGAACTATCTGTCTTTGAGACGTACGAAACGGAGTACGAATTGATCCATCGTCCTACATTCAGTTGGGAGGATAAACGAAGTGGCCAGGCCATCGCTCCTGGCGGGAAAGCGGTCATCACTGTTAGCTGCTTCGGTAAGGTAGGATGGTGAGTGTCATATCTCATAATTGCTGAGTATCACGCTCACTGTTCGTCGTAGCACGAGCGGCACAATCCATATATCCTACGCCTACTGCCACCGACCTTCAGAAGCGTTGGATAGCCCAACAGAAGTGTTCCATACCCGCCAACTTACTTATCCTGTTCTCGTCACCGTATATCATATGCTGGAGTGTCTTGGCATGGATATTCTTCCGTACTCGCCTGAGATGATAGACCATGGTTCTTCCTCATCTAAAGAGAGCAAAACCGCGAACCCGCTGGAAGTAGATAATCCGGAAGAATGGTGCATCTTCTCTGTCGAAGTGAAGAACACATATGGCATCCCTTTCGAAGTCACTTTCGAAGCAAATCAACCAGGTACGTCAGGAGAAAAATTTGATCACTTCTAGTCTGATCCACTTCAAGGCTTGCCACAGACGGCCACGGTGACATTGGTCCCACCAGGATCAACGACACGGTAAGTGTCCACCGCTATGTCTGAAACCGGCACTTATATCCTTTACCCGCAGTGTCCTCCTCCCTCTTCACAAATTCCGATTATCGGAAGAGCAGCTATCCCAGCCAATTCCAACGCTATCTGATCGACAATTTGTGGTCTCTAAGACGAATCTGTCATCGCAAGAAGAATCGATGCAGAGGGAATTATTCTGGTGCCGTGAAGAGTTGTTCAGCCGTGTGAAAGGACGATGGAAGGAGGTGTGTGATATTCGGCCCTCTACCTCGCTCTGCATGTTTATCTGGGACTAGACCGGTGGCTCACGTTCCGGCGACTTATCGCTGCGGCAGCAGAGGCTGACACTTCCCATGCTAAGTAGCCTTCAGTTGGAGGATATATCTGTCCATCTGTCTTTATGGAGATACGACGATAGTTCGTCACCTATTGCAGTACAACGCAAAGGCGATTTCTATACTCCGCCGCTGGATCAATTTGTGAGCCTTCGCGCCAAGATCACAAATTCCTCATGTGAGTTGCAGCAGCCCATTATTTTCATTCGCCGAGCTCACCCCGAATTCAGCAAAGCAGTTTACGCTCATTGGAAATATCACTATCGATCCCTTCGAGCATGCTCTCTACGAGGGGGTACTCTCTGAGATACCCATCGGACGTTTGGACTGTGGCGAATCTCATGAGTTGGAGATACCCATAACTTTCGTAGCTGGTGGGAGGTTCGAGCTGTCTGTTGATCTCTTTGTAGCAGGACTTAGAGGCAGGCTGGGACATGCAACGCTGAGGGCCCTTGTATCGTAGTTCGCCATTTATCATTAATTTCCTGACCGCCAGCTGCCCTCAGTAACGCGAAAGTTCCTTCAGATGACCAATTAACAGGATGCAACAATAGCAACTCGTGATGCTTCCAGAGTACAAATCCAGAATCCCATGAGTACGTCCGGGCACTTCTACTCACTTTGACATATTGCCCAAGAGAAAAATCTACACTTGCAGCTGGGGTAAAGGTCGATCAAAGGGCTCAGTGATATACAATGGTATCGTCGGCCTCTGCTGGTAACATGAATTTAACATAAGAAATCGCGTTCAATCAAGGATACATGCTGTGCGTCTTTCTTCCAAGGTATGGTGATATTCACTCTACATAACAATAGAGAAAACTCGCGGTCTAGCGGCTCCGTGAAGAAGGTAAATGGTTGTTAAGAGACGTGTGTAGTTTAAGGTGCTGTGCCGCTTATGTGGCATCAACACTCTTCATATAATAGTGTCCTTATCTTACTGCTTCACATTATACATGGTATATGTGCTACAATTTGGCAAGTATGATCTACAGTAAAATGCATAAGCACGGGATCAGACTAAAAAGGGGTGTAACGCACTTCTAGTCTATGTGTAATTCACAGCTCGTCTCCCCAAACCGCCCAGGAACTCTGATGGACACAGCCCTCGGCATGCAGCGCCGACTTCTTAGGTCCCGCGAGACACAGGACGGGACACTCGACGGTCTTCAAGTCGAGGGCAAATGAGTCGAACGAGGTTGCTTCTGTGAGCCCAACAAGGAATTGACGCAGTTGAGACTTGAACTCTGATCTTTGCACTGCGACTGATATCGAACTCGAATCAGACCCAGCTCCCTCCGTACTGTCTCCATCCTGGCTGTCCGAATGGTCACTGGTTTGCTCCTCCGTGTCTGAGGCCTCACGAGACTTGCGGGGTTTGTCGATCATCACCCTCGCCGTGCCGGTGGACCAGGTAGCCTTCATGCGATCTCTGGTCATTATGAGCTGTCTTGTGCCATCGGACCATCCTGCTTGGAACTCCCGCTTTATCATTTCGTATTTTTCCGCGAAATTTGCGTCGTCGACGGAGGCCATTGGCGCCGTGAGAGCAATGCAGCGCAGTGCAGAGGACGAGGGGGTGATGCGAATACTGGCGGGCTTCCGAGGCGGGTTTTTAGGCTTCGATGGTTTCGCCTCCCATTTCTTTTTGGAACCCGGCGGTTTCGATTTCGCAGGGGGGTGGACATCTTTGGTTTTTTTGTTTCGAGTCGTCTCTGAAGGAGGAGTAGGATTGGGAAGTATAGTGTGAGGAGTAGGATTGGGAAGTATAGTGTCTTGAGTTGTGTCGCTAGTGGTCGCCCTTAACAGAAATGTGGCATTTGCAACCCCTTTCCGACCGGTCTTAGTCTTCTTAACCACACTCTGCTGCGACCCTGCAGAAGTGCCTGCATGAGCAGTGCTTTCCTGCTGCTCAAGCCACACCCTAATCTTTCTCTCCCTCTCTCGGGCCCTCCGAGCACCCACCAACGCAAGCGTTTTCCCAAGAGTTTTCCATTGTCCGAGTGCTTCAGCGCCCTCTACTTCCATCGCATCGGCTCGTTGTGTCACAATGGGGCAGCCATCCAATAGCAGACCTTGAATACCTTCAAGGCTCACAAGGAGAGCCTCAACCTCGCTCTCGCTCACCGCGCATGTAGAAATATCCAATAGCGTGACGCTCGGCAGAGAATTCTGATTCTTGTGGAGGTAGGCGGCCACCTTTCTTGCAGGGAGACGAAACCTTAGGGATGTGATAGAACTAGCGAACGGCGAAGCACTAAGCTCGCTTATCGGGTTGAGTCCAAAGAAGACGAGAGGCTGGGCAAAATTAAAGGTTAACGATGTTGAGTCAAATGGATCTTGTACAATGGATACGGTAGGGATGGAAGATCGGGGCCATGTGGAGAGATGAGTGAGGGTCGAATCGAAGTACACGCCCGCCATGAACTGATGATAGTTCGCACGGCTGACACTAGACCATATGTTAGAGAGAAATCCATGATGTAGAGTGCTACATACTATGGTCTGAAACGTAGTTTTAATTTTTTCAAGTTTGTTCTCGGCGTTTCCAATAGGTTCTCCAGATGTGAAGGGGCAAAGTTCGGCCCGATGAACAATGTAAGGATGGTTACGGACGGTAGCAATGCGAGGAGATTGATTATGATATCGGCATCGGCTACGAAGCATTCATATCTAAAGACTTCCACAAGCTTGGCAGGTCTTCGATCCCTGACTAGGCGCATGAATAGCGTTTGCGCCTGCTTCGGCGTAGACAGGATGATCTGCCGGAATAGAGCATGAAGAGAAAGTGGTGCACGGGGGATAGCTCGAGAAAGCGAAAGTAATGAATGTTGGAATTCACGGCGGTCTTCCGTGCTGGCCTCAAGGTGCCCGACGATGTTGTCGTAGAGTTCTGTGGGGAGGTAAGCAAGACCTATCTCATGGCCTTGCGGCATCGGGAGCAAGCTGATACGGTCAAGCAGCCCACCTTCAGGGCCATGTGAGGCTTTGCTAGGTCTACGATAGACTTCAATGTGGCCGGAGCGAATGTTCGCGGTTTTAGAACAACTTTTAGTAGTGGCGCGTCGAGTCGCTAAAGCTGACGCCACGAAGTCACCGAATGCCTATTTAGGTAAAGCCACGTGATGGCCGTGTGAATGATATCCTGCATTCCCATCATCTTCAAGATATTGCACTCACCACGACTTACATGTATCGATAACTTCGAACCGCTCGCAAGCCTCAATCATAGATGAGGAATGCCGAAGCCCTCCAAACCTCCGAAGCAGAAGAGTCTGTTGACATTCTTCGGTGCTTCATCCAGCGGAACACGCAGCGACCCGCCCACTAGCAGCCCACCACAGAGACGGGCGCAGCCTACCGGAAAGGCAAAGGGCAAGGGCAAGGGCAAGCTGCCTGCCAAGTCCAGCAGAGCCCTACCAGCATATAGAGTGTCTGATGGCGACGAGGACCTAAGCGAAGGCGGCGGAAGCACAAGTAGCGACGTTGGCGCTATTGGGTTTGAGCCAGAAGTAATCACAGTAGGCTCTACATCCGAGGATGACGATACGGCCAAGTCGCCCCGCAAACCCACGGCTACCCAGAGGAAGACTCATAAGAGAAGAGCAGATAGTGAAGAGAAAAGCTCTGCTGCTGCCGAGAGTGATAGTGACGGTCCTGAACATATCGGTGTCCCGGTCATCTGGAAGAAGAGTGATAGCACAACAAAGGGACGGAAGCGTAGAATTGTACGGGACAGCGATGATGACCAAGACGAACCTCGTCCTCGAAGGCGCAAACTGATAAAAGGTGTCAGACCTCCCACGCCTGAAGAGGATGATCTATTAGAGGAGGTCGATTCGAATAGTAAGCCTTTTAATTATCTATATTTATCTGTTAATGTCTCTTGCAGGGATTCTTGAGAGCCGATTGCGCACCCGTGACAAGAAATCTATGTACTTGGAAAACCTCGAGAGGCTGAAGAGTGAGAGCTTTGCAGGACATGTCGGATATCGTTCTAATCCCGCGAGTTATGCAGGAAGAAAGATGAAACAACCAGGATATGAGTCTGCTGAATCCGCTTCTAGCAACGAGGACAACGACCAGCCCTTTGCTGGTGCCAAACCACACGTTGATACTGACTCTGAAGCGGGAGAGCAATCAGAAGATGAGAATCTCAGCGGTTTTATTGAGGAAGACAGTGTCAACGCTATTGCCCCAGAATTACCTGCGGAATTCAGCATGAATACCTATCAGGACCTCATGCACCACTTCAAGATCATCTGTCAGTTATTTGTACACCTGGCCGTTCAGGACCACGATGATAGGCAGTCTTTTATGGAGCAAAGCATGAAAGGCCAGTGAATTACATGGATGCCTAGTTGTCTTCGATCAATAATCTCTGACACAGACCAATACTTCTCCATACCGCTGCAAATAGCAAGGCGAAAGCTTTCAGGAATGAAGGACTCCAGCGTCACGTCTTCAGTTTGGCGAACGTCATTCAAGAACGCTTTAGAAACATATCCCGATTTCGCGACAGTGCAGATGGACTATGCCGACCCAGGGTGTGATGCCTGTCACCTCGGGGGTCGACTATCAACAATCTTGGGTAGAGTGAGTGGAGATCCGTACGATAGACTCACGTTCGAGGTATAGCCATTCCCCTCGCACTCATCCTCCATGGCTAATGTATAGGAAGCCTATCACAAATGACTCTTCGGCTAGTGACAGTGACGAAGATGATGACCGCCAGGAAGTTCAGAAACTCAAAACGGAATTTCATCTCGGCCGTTTTTGTGCACGCCGTACTCGTGTGTTCCATAAATTTACTCACTGGGAGGTCAGTGAAATTATTGTCTCCACTTCTTACCCTCCCAAACCTCTCCGTACTCCAGTATGCGTTGTTCAAATCGTTGTCGCAAGAGGTGGAAGACTTGAAGAACCGATCGACGAGGCGGCGAGTTTTTGTACCCGTCGCGTATGCAGGAGGTGTCAAGCCACCGGAAGACTTGTCGGACGCGGATGGGATCATGAGCTGGCTGGACGATCGTGGTATCATTACGTCCGAGTGGCATAAAATCAAAGAGATGATGGATAATGCCACAAATTTGGAGGTCGCGTCGAAACGAGGCGACGACGACGATTGAAGGATTTCTTGTGTTGGACAGGATCTCATTGTGTATCTCTTGAAATATCACGAGTTGTTTGCACCCACATAGTGTGTTGCACGATCGTGCTGACTGGGATATTCAGCACGTGATCGCGTCGCTGATGTTGAGCGTCTGTGAGATAATGCCCTGAAAGTCGACGGTCATGTCGTATTATCCGCCTACAGGTTCTACATACCCTTACAGCGCATATCACCCTCCTCAGGCGAACGCTTACCATAATCAGCAGGGTACTGCTTACCCCACAACAGCATATCAACAAGCATACCCCGCTACTGCCGTGCAAGGTTATGGCGCAGCATGGCCGTACTACAGTTACTATGCACACCAGCCTCAGCCGCCAGCGACAGCAAATACTGCTAAAGCTGCTCCCAGACCCGCTACTTCTGCTTATGTAGCTCAAACTTCGCAAACGCCTACGACTTCGACTTCCACGGGCAACGCAGCTTCCACCACAACGGCGCAGACGACCCAGGTGGCCCCTACGACATCAGTTATCACACCAGCAGGACAGCAGCGGACATATACGACTAGTTATACGTATGTTCCCGCCTATAGGGACACGATGGCTGCAGGGTCTTCTTCACGAAGCAAGAAATCGACCTTCAGGGGGTTGTTCACTAAAGAATGTGAGACTCACTGATCACGTACACTGGCTATATAGCTCATTTGTAACCCCCTTCAGTGCGGAATTTGATGTACGGCTTTGGAGATGACAGAAATCCGGCCAACGACTCTGTCAATGTCATGGAGGAGATCCTGGTGGAGTATATTGTGGATGTTGTACGTCTGCTGTATTTGTATCATGGCTTGCATTTCGCTCAAAGTATACTCCTACAGTGCCAGACTGCTCTTGGGCCAGGCAAGAAGGCTCGGCTGTCCATTGAGGATCTGCGTCGGGCACTATCGAGGACAGCAGATGCAAAGAAGCTTGCGCGTATGGAGGAGCTCCTCTTCATGCAGGAAGATATCAAGCGTGCTCGCGCGCAATTCGAAGAGTCGGACATGAACCAAGCTACCGCATTCCAAGGTTAATTCATCTCTGATATATGTACTCGGTTTCCTATGATACACCGCATTCTGTAACTTTACACATGTCCTCGATCCATTATGTATCATCTTTTAGAGTGTTTTCGATGAGCCTATTTGTGCGACCTCCGAACCTCTGCACGACGTCGACATCTCACTACAATGAGCTCCGTTCTACTAAGTGCACACGCACTCTGAAACTCGTCAGCAACATATGCCGCGCCCGGCGGCCGACGTCGCCACTGTGAGAACACGTCGCAACTTAACTCGTGACCGTCATGTCGTCTGTCTTTCGCGTCTTTCCAACAGGAAAGGATAAGGCTCATAATAATCTTGATCCCAGCTCCAAACGGATAGCGGAATTCACCCTTGGAGGAGAAGACGGGACGCCTTCTTCGTTCGTGCTGACTGAAGAGACACTCCATATAAGCAGGCCAAGCGACAGCGAGTACCGATCCTTCCAGCGAGTCTCTGAAACCTGGTCTTACGTGGGCACATATTCCAGGTGTATGGCCGAGAATCGTTGCACCCCTGCGTCATATAGTCTGGGCCGAACTAGCAGAAGGCAATCTCAAGCTTTCCGCGCTAGCGAGAAAGAGGCAAAAGCAGAAGCTGTCACTAGTACATGTAGGAGGGAAAGTACCGGAGGATAAGCGTGAAGCGGCCGATGCGTTTGTCGCTGCGGTCATGGAAAGGTCGCACAAAGGTGAGTCTTGCATCTCCATATGTCAAAGGGTGGCTGACGGATCTGTCCAAGGCGTGAAGCGAGGTCGACATTTACTCGTGCTTGTAAACCCGAAGGCTGGTCCGGTATGCTTCAAGTCGTCTGCACAGTTGAATCTGAACCGCCGACATTAGTTGTAGGGCAAATCCGTTCCATTGTACCACAAGAGGATAGAACCTGTCTTCAAAGCGGCACATTGTACGACTGATGTCATTTGTGCGTTCACCCCTTCCTTCGTCCGACTAATGACCATTGACTATTGAGGCTGAAATAGATACCACCCACTTTCAACATGGCATTGACATCGCGAAGAATATACCTCTCGGCAAATACGACGCGATAGCAACAGTGTCCGGTGACGGTCTTGTGTTTGAGACCATCAACGGTCTTGCGGCGCAGGAGGACCCAATCCGTGCACTGCGTATCCCTATCGCACCTATACCTACAGGTTCAGGCAATGCCCTCGCCTTGAACCTTCTTGGACTAGAGGTAAGTCTACATTGCTTGACATATCTAGCGCAGCTGCCAAATATCGCATGTAGGAGGGCTCTGACATATCAGCTGCTGCTCTAAATGCTGCTAAAGGTCCTTAATACGCCTAGTCGTGAGGGAGGATATTACTTATCGTTATTATGCAGGTGCCTCGATGGCAGCAGACGTGTTTTCCGTGACACAGGGCGATAAGCGTGTCCTCTCATTTTTGTCACAAAGTGTAGGCCTCATGTGCGATATCGACCTTGGCACAGACAACCTGCGTTTTCTGGGTTCAAGGTAAGGCAGCTAGATTTCCTCTCTTAACTATTAACTCACACGTGCCCAGTCGCTTCGTATATGGATTCTTTCGAGGCGTCATAAAACATAACAAATGTCCCGTCAAGGTCTCAATCAAGGTAGTCGAGGCAGACAAGCACAGGATGGTCGAAAGACTACACGCTGCTCGTGAGGAGTCCAAGCTTCGGAAACAGCCTCATGAGTCAGCGTCGGGTAATGACTCTGCAATCGCTACTGGACCCTCGCTTCCTCCCCTTTCACATAAGGATGAGCCTACAGGCGAGGGTTGGATAACACTCGACAAGCCTGTACTGTTTCTCTATGCTGGGAAGGGCCCTTACGTGTCCCGTGACTTAATGCAGTTCCCTGCTTCTCATGCGGATGACGGACTCATCGATGTAGTCGTTCAGGAAATGGTCAGCACATCAACTTGAAGTACACACAATATGCTCACCTATGATGGATTCCTTGTAGATACCACGAACGCAGATGTTGAGCATGATGGAAGGCGCGGACGCTGGGCAAACCTTCTGGACTGAGGAGGTGAGAATAGCATATCTGCAGTAGGCAATGAGCCTATAACTAACCCTTCGCCATGCAGCAACGCTATTACAAGGCTGAAGCATACCGCGTGGAAACGCATGCTCCAAATAACTATCTTTCTGTCGACGGCGAGCCGTTTCCTTTCGAGCCTTACCAAGTTGAAGTGCATCCTAAGCTTGTTAACTGGCTCTCACCCTATGGTGTTTATCAGCCTCAGTTCATAGACAGGCGATAGTTACGGGATTCTGGGCGATGTTTTCCAATCATAGACAATATACCTACCTATAGGCCCTCACATAGTAACCATCGGATTTGTGTCAGATAATATGTCTATTCTATCCTGCTTGAAGCTACCATAAATTTGAATTCAGTAATTGACACAGTTTAAGATACTAGAAAGCTGAAGCGAGTGGCTGGGTGTGAGGTTTGTAACGATCGCGCATACAAGAAGTCCGTAGTAGTCACAGTCCCTGTAGAGTGGCCCAAGATATAATGTATAGTCCAGTATAGTAATTCTAACAAAGTCCGTCGTGCAGATAATGTTCGTAATCATGGTCGAGCTGTGGAAACATCATGATAAGTATAGGGCGCGGCCGCCAGTGATTAGAGGTGCACATACCAAGTTGTTCCTTGCGGTAGAACCAGAAGTAGCCTATCACGATGACAATTTGACATATCATCGCAAGCCAGAATGGCGCAGAAGCCATTGGTGACCCTGCAAACGAGAGAGCATCAGCACCAGTATAGTTTAGAATGACGGGGACTTACCCTTCAAGCCCTCTTGGAAGTCCCATTTGCCCAGATCAGGGAACACGCTCTCTGGACCGACTTTATTAGGTGCTGTAGCGCGTGCAACCATTACGCAAATGGAACCAATGATCTGTGCGAATGCGAGAGTGGCGCATACGTGCAACCGCGATAGTGTCTACACTTTTCGTGAGCGCGAACCAAAATTAAGAGTGACGAAGTGCTTTACCTGAAGAAGAATTAAACCCAAGCCGACACCTTGGACAGCATCAAGGACTCCGAGCCATAGCCACAAGGAAATGCCGAGGTACGGTCCAGCTCTACCGGCCCATGGAATGTACAGAGCGAGCGACGATGTGCCCCACAACATTTGACACCATCTTGGAGCGCCCAGACCGACAGCAAAGACAGGCAGAAGCCAGGTATGTGTCTTACTGAAGTACGTCAAGACACCCAGCATGATAGCCCAAACACCGATGAAGAAGGCTATAACGAGGAGGAGGATTTGCCATTGAGGAATAGGCACCGACCACAAGAAGCCCCAGTTACGACCATAAGGTCCACTGAGCCAGTAGTCACGAAGAATCTCGGAGCCCAAGAACCTGCAACATATTCAGTATGCGGGAGCACAACACTAGAACAATTTCGACGCACCATAAGACGAGTTTACGACGGAACAGTGTCCTCAGGAAATTCGGAACCTTAGGTGGCGTCTGGCGGTAGTAATCCGGCAAACCAAAGAGCATAAGGTATGCGAACAGGAAGGAAATGACAGCGAACGGCCAAACGATGAGCACGATCCACCAAGGTGGCATGCTGTTCGATGTCGCGCCATTGAGGTGATTGCCCCAGTACCAAAGAGCCGCCACCCAAATTTGCTGGGATCCTTGAACTACAACAGCTCTCATCATCCATACCTCTGTCGCAGCACCCTGCAAACAATCGCGTTAAAGACTGCAATCGGTAGATACGATGCAAACTTACAGCTTCTTCACCGAAGTTGAGACCGAAGAACAGGAACGCCGCCGCAGAAGCAACAGCATACGACCAGGTAGCCAAGCTCGTGAGAATGTCGTGTGCGCCGTGTAAAGCAGGTGCAACGGAAGGAAGACCGATGAGGAAGAAGGCTAACGCGAAGAAGAGCCATGGAGCGGAGAGAACGTAGACTGATGGCCTATATCTGAAGAGGACATACCACACAGCAGATGACGCTAAGAATACACCACCGAGGACATAGAGCTGCAGATCAGTCTGCCAGTTCTGACCGGAGAGCAACGTGATCTGGAAGCTCGTGGCGCTGAGCATCTGACCAGCGGCGATGATGATTGTGTATAGTGGCCAACCACCAAGCTCACGGGACATGGCAATCTGTAGACGGGTCATGACGACAACTTCACCGGTGTCATTGGGGAGTGGACCGCTATACCCATCCATTCCAGGCGCGAATGCAGATGTACTCGGGGCTATAGGCGAAAGTTTGGGTTAATGAAGGTTAGAAGATGACGAGAGGAGGAGCTTACACTGAGGACGGGAGTGGTCGAATGATGAGGGAGCTCCCCAGATTGATTCACGTTGTGAGGATCTGATACTTGCGGCACTAGACAGCTTGTCCTTCTTGACCTTGTCGAAGAAAGCCTCTTCACTCTTGGTCAGGAACTTTTCAATTGAGAGCTCATGCTTGGAGTTGTGGGAGTTGAGCATTTGCAGCTTCTGCGAGAAGTCACTTGCGACACCTCCGTCAGAGTCCGTGAACTACATCGCCAGTTTAATCAACAGCAGAAGCCAAACATGATGCAAACAACTCACTGATGCGATAGCCTTGTTCAGCGGCGAATTCTGCTTCTCGTCGACGATTGATGCTATAGACTCTACCGACGAAGCACGCGAGTGTGCTCCGAAAGGTCGCGACGGAGCAGCATCGAGGAAGGGATCTGGTACATGCTTCTGGTCCTTAGCAATGGTGCGGTTAGCCCTTTCTAAGAAGTTGCCGTAGTCTTGAGCGGTTTCTGCGCGAGGAGTGTCGTTGAAGTATCCGCTCTCAGTGTCTGAGCCAGCATCAGTAGTAAATGATCCTCGGTTGCCGCTGCCGATGAGACGAGGAGGTCCCCCTGGTGTCAAAGTGTCGTTACTCCATTGTCCAGGAGAACCCGGAGGACCAGGTGACCTGGGAATTTCGTTGATACTTTGGGCATCCCAGTTTGGTTGTGTCGGTTGCGCTTGGAATTCAGGGTTCCAGTCATCGTGATCCGCGATAGCTCGGCCACTGCCACCATCGCAGTCGGAAGCACGGAACGCGTTGGCGCCAGCAATAGAACGACTGATATTGATACTGCGACGGTGGAAGTCTTCCATACGTTGACGCCATTCGACGACGGGGAAACGTTGCACTGCAGAGCGAGCACGAAGCATAGCACGTTCCTCTTCGGTAGATTTCAATGCCATTTTGATAGTCTTCGTCAACTGGGACATCATGTGCTCCGTAGACATGGACTCGACAGGGAACCACTGTGCAGCACGTTAATACCAAAAATATGGAAACAGGCGTATTTACGTACCCAACCAGGCATGAGACCGAGACCACCAAGACGAGAGCCGACACCAAGGGCACCTTTCCTACCGAACTCGACGGCGACTAGACCGAACGGCTCATCACGAGAGGGAATAAGCGCAAAGTCGGCACCACTGAACAGATAAGGAGGCAGCGCAGTGAACTCCGGCTTCGAGTAGACACGATCAGGATAGAGTTCCATAAGACGGTTGAGCTTCTCAGCGGCGAATCGACCATAAAGATCAATGACGGGGCCGACGGTGATAAGCTGAATGGAGGGCCTCTTCTCAAGTCTAGAAATGAACGATTAGAGCTACTCGACCAGGTCTCATGGGTGCCACTTACAGCGACGGCATGACATCAGCAATAAGATCAACACCCTTCTGCTTGGACCAACGACCGACGAACACAAACAGATCAGCATTAGGATCCTGCTTGATACCAGCCCATTCCTGGGCTTGACGTTTATGCTCGGGTCGCTCTGCCTCAGCGGCTTGGTCGATCTTGATGTCACGAACAGCAACAGGGTTCTCGTCCAGAGCTGCAATATCCGTAGGATCCGGGTTGGGCAGAGAGTCGACGTGCTTGAGTGTCCAGAGAGCCGGGTACCGTGCCCAAGAACGTTTACCGTACTTGTCGGAGACACCAGCGACACCCACACTCTTCTGGTGGACACTGATGAAGGAGGCCGCGGCGTGGAGCAAGTTGAACGTGTTACCGAACTGCACGTATTTCGTACAGTGCTCCTTGCTGATGTTGAAAGCCGAGCAGACCTCTTTCATCTCCTCCTTCGTACGCAGAGGCCAAAGACCTTGGAACTCGGCATTGTGAAGAGACAGACAGACGGGGAGGACCTTGGGCAACAGGTAGATAGGAGCCAGAGCGCCGTGGTAATCGTTAACGTGGTAGATGTCGATGAGCGGGTTACGGCGAACGGTGGCAGCGATAGCTTGATTCCATGTCGAATAGAAGATAGCCGAACTCAAGTCGTCCATACGTGCAGGGTAGGGATCCGCCTTAGTCTGAGCGCGGAAGACGGGACTGTCGAGTAGGACGTAGGTGATGTTATCCAAGACGTGGGTCTCAACCTCAATCAAGTAGGGCTCGCCGAAGATAATGACTTCAATGGGTTCCGCGGGTTCACCAGGAGGATATTCTAGGTCTTTGACCTTGGGCACAACCCAGACCAGATCGACATCCGTCATAGCCTTGCCCATCAACGACGACATGACACCAAGACCACCAATCTTGACCTTGAGCTTCCAGTCGATGATCTCATACTCAAGAGTAGCGATGAGGACCTTGCGACGTTTATCCTTGTCCTCGGGCCAGCCGATGATGTCGGTATTCTTGCTGTGATGATGACCAAACATCTTCTCGCTCATCTTCTCGTTGCTCAGGTTCGCGCTTGACTTGTGGCCCAAGGCACCGAGGATAGGGAAGTAGCTGTGATCTTTGCTCGGCTTCACACCCCACTGGTTGTACTTGATGCCGTAGAACGACCACATGAAGATGAGGACCGCAAGAGTACCGGTGATGAGGGGGATAGACAACAAGAGCGCGTACATGATCGCGCCAATAGCGGACTGGCCTCGAGGTTCCAGCGTCCATGTCATAGTAGAATCGTCGACGATAAGAGCCCAAGCAAGATGAGGATGGGGAGGGGCAGACATGTTCAGGTAGTTGGGTGCGTTGGTATTCGGAGGCAGGCGATCGAGTACACCATCGTTGTCCACATCACCATAGTAGAAGTCGTCGTAAGCGAAGACGTTCAGCTGGACGTATGTCGGCCAAGATGCCATGATCTCCAACTCCCACTTGCCATCATCGTTCATAGCCATCTCTGCGGGAATACCCAGATCGAAGCCCCACTGGTTGAACGGTCCACGAGCAAGCAGCTGGGGTAAACGACGAGGCTTGCTAACGTCGCGATCAGCATGCACCATGCTCGTTGCCGACATTGCGAGACCGCTCCAGTCTGGATATGGTAGGAAGAATGCGTTAAATCAGGACGAGCCAATGTGGACAAAGCAACTTACACTGAACGATGATATGTTCGCCTTCCCAGAAATGACCGTCGCCGGTGAACTCGTCAGTCTCGATCGTCGTCGTATCTTCCCAGTTCTTCCACTGAGTCCAGTTCTGCCCGAAGTTGGTAGTGTACCGGAACATGTCCGCGCCGAGGGCGTTGTGCTGGAACGTATACTTGCCGCCGCTGAAGCCGAACGCACTATTGTCATAGTCGTTGTCCGGGAAGACAAGCGCGTTCTTGGATGATCCCTTGCGCACAAGAAGACGATCCTTTGCCTAAAGACGAGACACAATTGAGCATTCGAGCCAAAAACCCTAAATATGCAATTGTTCTCACCCCAGTAGAACCTCCGTTGTTTGCAGCTGACGGGTTGTTGACCAGAATTTCAAGTATACCGTCAGGGAAGTTCTCCAAAGTAGCAGACCAAGACCAGAAGGACGCATCAGCACCATTGATAGTGGAGAATACCGGATTCTGGATAGGCTGGCATTGGGGCGTGCCCTGGATGGTCGGAGCAGATCCGTGACCAGAAGAGGACATGTTGAACGAGATGGAGTTCGTTACGCTGGTGCAATCCATGGCCATGTTGAACTCGAGCCGGATGTCGAGTGTGGTAGCGTTCGCGTCTCCTTGCTCGACATGGATCCGCGCGTCGTGACCAGGGCTGAAGCCAGTCAGTGCAGGGTTGGGCCCAACCCACTCAGGTTCGGGAACAAGAGCGAGGAAACCAAATGGCTGAGTGTCGAATGAGGACATACAACCGGTGAACGGTCCCGTACCATTCTTGTAATACGAATCCTTGGAAGGCGCAAGAGTGTACGTCTCGTAGGGAGCGATCAGATTCCTCAAGACGGTGCCCGCCATGTATGGCGAGGAGATCCACTTATCCTTGTCACCGCAATCATACGACCACGTCCTGGTCTGATTCTCGTTGGTGTACAGCAGCCAAATTTGGTCCGTTTGGTTACCGACGAGGTTCTGCGTACCCGGAATCTCGGAACGCGATACAGACCACAGACCCATCTCGGTCTGCGTGTTGTTGGAACCTGGTCGTTCAATGAAGTACGTCCAGCGTCCTCGCTCCACGAGGTTGAATCCGTCCTGCAGCGAAGTGTAGATGGTTCGCAGCTGATTGAACCGAGCGAAGACACGACGGGAGTCGGTAGTAGGATCGAAATGATCGAGAGAGTTCCAGTCATCCTGGCAGCCCAAGAGAGACTTGTCAAGGATCATGTTGAAGTACTGAGTGGATCCGAGCTGGTAGCAACCGTGACGCTGCCAAGCCTTGTTGGCGATCATGGACTGACGTCTAGAGAGATGTTAGATGTGAACCACGTATGCATTATGCGACATACCCGTAGAGATAGTTGGAGGCTCCAGTGTCGTACAGGTAGAAGTTCTGCTCCTCTCCGTAGTAAAGAAGCGGAATACCGGGCATCACGAGAGTGGTGATGAACGTGCCCAACACACTGCGCTGCGTGCCGTTCTCCAAACTGGGCCAGCGGAAAACATCGAAGTTACTGGTACCATACATGTGCTTTGGGTCGAAATGGCCATTGTTCGGGTTGACAAGGTCGTTATCCAAGACCATCGCGTTGAACATGTCAACAAAGTTGACGTCGAAATCCCAGGCGACTTCAAGGTTACCGTCCATTCCGAGGAAACGAGTGAGTCCACGGTAGATGGAGTAATGGAACGCAACACCGTCCAATCCATTGTGAGAAAGGTCACGCAGGAAGTACTGGTTCATGTCGGAGGAAACATTTGCGGCTGTGTAGAAGTCAGGGGGTCGCTGGGTTGGAGTTCGTCCACGTCCACTGTTGCGCTTGTGTAAGTCGACGAAATGGTTCGTTATGAGACTGAGGCTTACTAGTACAAGGAACCGAAGTAATCACCACCAGTGACTTCACCAGTGATGAGGAAGTTGGTCTTCTTAAGGTCGGTTGCACACTTGCGAGTAGCAGTAGCCCAATCGGCGAGTGCGTCCACAGTAACTTGCGTCGACTTGTCGATACGAACGGCATCGATGTCGAGTGCCTGGATAGCCATGCATGCGAAGTTCGTGATCTTTGCCATTACAGAAGGACGCCATTCACGCAAACGATCCTGGACGGAAGCAAACTTCGACAGCTGACGTTGGTAATCCGGATGCACACCGAAGGCTTCCATGTCACCATATTGATCGAAATCGGAGTTCATACAACCACCGTTCCAGTTCAAGTTCACTTGAGTGCCATCATCTGACCACAGAGGCGGGAGCTCGCAGCTTGTGTTCCACTGGTTGACAATCTTAATAGCATGATATCAGCGCTGCGCAAATCAAATAGGATATTGGTATTGACATACTTGGAAATCCGTGTATTCGTCAAAGCCCCATGGGGTGTATCGCGGGTGTTTCCAGAGAGCGTTATGCTCCTGGAGCTGGAAGGGTGCGGATGTATTAAGGAAGCTAGGATCCCAGCGTAAGGACTTGCGTTTACCGATAGAATGCGGCAGACTTACCCGTCAAAGCCAACCATATCTCCCATAGTACCGACAGTGAAATCCATCATGAAATACATTCCCCGTGCGTGAATCTCGTCAATAGTGTTTTGCCAATCACTCAAGGTGCCCCAATGGGGATCCAACACATTGAAATCCAGGGGGGAGTAACCTAGTGAAACATCGTGTGCTTAGGCGCAACTAGCGCCAGAGATGGAGACGAAAAACTCACTATCAGCCTGCCACGGCATGTTCAACCAAGGCGTTCCAGATATGAAAATTCCCCTAATGCCCATGCCTTGCAGATAATCAAGCTTCGCTACCAGTCCCTTCAAGTCTCCACCGAACCGTAACTGCGTCTCTCGTGTATCCCACTCGAACATCGTGCCGAAGTAGTCATTGTTGGATGGGTCGCCATCGGCCCATTTGTCGAGCAAGATGGTGTAGAAGGGGATTTGTCGCCAGTTGAGCGGCGAGGGATTGTAGGAAGTTCGTTTGGTGGTGGAGTATTGCGTGGGATCCGTGGCATCCTTGTTCGTGTTGATGTTGTAGTCTACAAGGTCCTCACGGTAGGGTGACGAGGCGACGAGCGACGTCAGAGAGAGTAGCGCGACTGCCGCAGAGAGCAGCCGCATGGTGGGCAACTAGAAGACGGTGCACGTATGCGAGGTTATCGACGGATAGACCTCGAGTCGGTTGTTGGTCGAATGTGCGCGTGGTTGGGAGGAGGCCGTATGTATGGAAACGGCGAGAGCGGGAGTGAAACGAGTGAACCGAGAAGACTGTCTCTCTCTAACGAAGATTAGGTGTGTAACGGGAACCAAGAACAAGCTTTTGCACGTCCTCGACGTTGATGTCGGGCGGAATGGAGGGAGTGGAAGGGAATAAGGAGAAGTGTCGCCTGGTTTTATTCCAGACCGTTTTCTCCTCTTCGGCGGGGACTTGATGCCGTTTCTTCTGTGGTTCCCATCACCGGTGTCCCGGGGCCTAGGCGCCCTCCGGATTAAGTATCTGTGTTCAACTGCCACCGCCGTTCTTGGCGATTTCATCCTCATCGTGCTCAAGGGTATATCGGACTGCCAGCGTAGACAGTGCAGACAGTTGGCAGCAATATTAGTCCAGTTGACCGCAGTGCTAATTGGAAGATTACTGTGTCGCTCTTTGGAATCAGCCAACCGTCAACGACCCCGAAGACGTCGCACATCAGAGATCTGCGGTACTCGAGATTGTGTGAAGTGAGTGCTGCATGTTGACGACCATCTAGGTGTCGACGATAATACGTACACGCCAGCTTCGTACACGGGATCCCTTTCGTTTACGGAGGGCAAACACAGCGAGCGCTGGCTATGCAGTACATGTGTTGACCTGCATTGAATGGCCAATACCGACCGGAGATTACGCAGAGCATGACGGAGAACTCATCCGCGAGTCTGGTATGCTCCGATCCCCGCAGTACTGTGCGTACTGTACTGCACAGTGACGGTATGTACTAGAATCCACCCAAGGACCTCACCGAGGGTCTGAGACGGCCAGGCAAATGGAGGTGGGAAGTACTCTCAGGAGGAACTATTTATAACGGTAAAGTCGCTAGAGTTATCAGAACAAAAATATGTGGACCGCGTGTAGTGATTTAAACCAAAATCGGTGTCCAACCAGAACCTTGAATGATGCCGCGGGTCCATACAGTAGTCGTTCTTTAACAACAAAACGTGAACGGTGTGAGCTTTGAAGTACATAAATAACACGAGCGGACCGTGAGCGTACCGCCATCGGAAACAGAAGCTCGTACGTACTCAAAAGAACGCATCCCGGAACGAAACACGGACCAGTACTTGTTTCAAATGAGTGTTGCACGCGTATTAGTATTACAGGTGAAATACCATGTGGGGTAGAGTACAGTAACAAAGTTGGACGCAGAGGCAAGGGAACTTCTTACTTGGGCGAGACTCATCCCCCACGGTTACTTACTTACAGTATCTCAGCCTCTGCCTAGTAACCAAGATGATCACATATTGCGCCCGATGAACGGCGGGAGGGCAGCGGGCGGCGACCTGTCATCTACGGCCAGGCACGTCCATGACGTCTCCGGCCGGAGGAGCCTTTCGCAGAGTGCCGGGAGGTCTTGCCTCAGCCAGGATGCGCCTCGGCGTGCACCGACTCGATTTTGCGTACGTTCTTGAGGTGAGTAATACTGAATACCGGCGCGCGTGCCCATTTACCGAGCAGCTACTTTTTAAACCAGGTCCGACGGTATGTGCGGCGAGTTAAGGGACCCCCACATGTTAAAACTTATCGTGTGCTGACCTGATAGGATATTGAGAGGTCAGACAGGCACCACACGGGAAGCAATAAGATAAGGCCCATGTAGGACACTAGTAGTGATTCTCGTTGTGACGCACCGATGAAGGCAAGAGGACTGGAATGGATACTGTAAGCCATCTTGGTCACGGTTGGCTGCTACAGTGGTTGGCTATGAGGGTCATCCCACATCGCAACTGTAACCTGTTGAAGAATCTAGAATCTAGAACTGCTGTCACATCCATCAATCTATGAAAGCGACACCCTTCTTCATTGATCTCGAGAGTTCAGGTCGAATATAGCACCTCTTCTGCAGCTCAGAGGCTAACATATCTGGAAGTGTTGTAGCACAAGCTACTCGGCCTTGGAAACTACGCCGTGACCATGAGTTGAGTGCAACTTCGCCTGGAAGTTGATGGACATCTGTGAAGGAAGTCACGTTCTATCAGCAGGGATGCTGCAGTGCTTGACAGTCGATCAGTGCATGTTGTTGCTTGTTGCTATCCTGCGGGCCACCTGCTCTATACCTGGTAAGGGGTCGTTAGTAAACGATACTTCGGGGGATGCAGTGGACTGTATTCTCAAGTCGCGATTGTCACACGGAAGGGCCCCCTCGGTGTGACCCATGAGTATAGTATGGCTTCGAAGCTCGCAGGCTGAGCGTGAAGGCAAAGGTGGTCATGTATTTGCTCACCTGTGAGAGATACATCATTGCACGGCAGAAGCCGCCCCCATCAGTTTGAGAGCTTATCGAGTGGGCATGTCAGAGCAGGCATGCTTGAGGAGGCTCGCATATCTGTAAAGTGCGCAAATGGAAAAGACCAATCCTATGACCAGGATCAATCTGACAGAATGGAGTGTAAAACGGACCATTTGTTTACAGCACTGATGTTGATCACCGAATGATCTGCGTATATAGGGGGCAGCACATCATTTGGTCATGCTGGCTATGACGGTGCACAACTGTGAACGGTTGGTAGAATGCTTGAGGTTCGTGCACAGCCTGTATAATGCCCAATTTCTAGAGCTCGGTAACGAGACGGTTGGTATCGAAGTGAGAGACATTTGCAACGGACCGCTTTGTAGCCCAAATCTAGGCAAACGTATTTCGTCTTACCTATGCCTTTCTGAGGAGCCGTACAGGCGATGCTACCATGATGTATGCGACAAATGTGCACGGCATTTGATCATGTAGTTTCAGCGGGGCGGCAGTTGATGTCTCCGGGTAGAGTCTAGCGGCTCGCCAAACGACAGCTGTGCTTTGCACACCAGCCATCAGCTTGCATCCCTGGGAACCAGAACACTAGGAGAAGACGCACAGTGTTTTAAAGACCACATCCCAGTATCGTGCGGCATTTGCGCCCTCCTGTGCTCTGCGACGAGATCTCTCGAAAACGCGTAAACCTACTCGCGTCAGTGATCCGGCTTTCCTGTGCGCGTCCTCAGGGGACGTCTTCACGTCTTTGTCTCGTTATTGCCACGACATCGGAAGCTGAACGGGGGCTGGGGTATATAGGTGGGCTTGAATAGAGATACAGCAGGCATGTAAGTGGCCATTAATCCGACTGGACGTTGCATACACAATTGGGCAGACGCCCATACGCTTTGCCCAGGCTTTGCTGCAGTTGTTGTTGTCCAGCTTTCCCTCTATCACGCCCTTCTTCCCTCTCTGTCCCGTTCTTTATCCCTCTTCAGGCTGGCGTGTCTTCATCCATCCTCCCTCGACCGGTCGAGTACTTCCATCACCTGCGGACCTCTCGCTGCCTGGTTGCTGCAGAGGTCTCCGCCCGCCATCTCACGAAATTGACCTTTCTGACCATATCACGAACTCACGCTACATCCGTTTGCAGTTTCGGCACTGTGTCTCATCTGGACATCTACATCTGATTGTATTCCACAAATCATGGCTGCTGTACTTGTCAACGGTAACTCGCTGCACGCACCGGACGACTTCTCTCAATCCATGTCTGCCGCCTCCTCTCCCGCGTCACCACACGCGAGCTTCATGATACAACAATCTCAGTCGTCTCTCCCGGCCTTTCATATGAATGGAACTGGAAACTTATCGGACGGCTCTGCTCCCACAACGCCTACTGCCTATAATTCCAATATCCCACTTGACCCGCCTCCAGGAATGTCCTTTCCAGATTACCTCCGCACATGGTCGGACAGCCATGTCGCCTCTTGGTTAACAAGCATCAAATGTCCGCACCAAGCCCCACTCTTCAAGGAGAACGATATTCGAGGAGATGTGTTGCTGGAGCTGGATCAGACGACGTTGAAGGAGATGGGCGTTTTCAGCGTGGGAGATAGGATACGAGTGGTAGCAGGGGTGAAGGCACTACGGCAGAAATGCTCGGCTCACACAACGAGCCCCTCAAACCACTCTCGCGCATACGAGCACGGACGAAACGGTAGTCTCAGCAGCGACAACGGCTCGCATTCATCCTCGGGCGCACGCAATGGTGCCAGGAGGCTCGACAACGGCCGCCCCGCCCCTCTCAATCTTCCGCCCAGCGTCGGACTCGATGGGCTGCCCCGTCTCATACGCGACGGTCAAGATTCCGCGCGTATCAACCCGCCACCGCAGCCCCCACAAGTACCGAGCATTCGTCCATTACCACAACCCGGCGCGCATTCGAGTCCTCCGTCTCGAGGGAGTCTGCCTCCATTGCCACCGCCACCGCGCAGCCAACCTCCGGTGCCCCCGCTCAGCGCACGCACCAACATCTCTCGCACGCTTATGCCTGGGAATGTCTCGCTACCTGGTCGACGTACGCCGACGCTACCCGATCCTCCTGTCTTCAACACAAGTCAACCGCTCCCGCCTGCGCCTAACGCCAACCTACTTACCCCCAACCAACCTCCAGGGAGTGCCCGCTCTCTACGCTCACCATCGCCACTTTACAACTCCCAGACGCCGAACCGCAATCTCAATCGCTCTCCCGCCGAACACAACAGAACGCCATCTGGTTCTGGACATATCAGCGGCAGTGGCAACAAACTACCGCTGCGGCCGCCCACTTCAACTAACGGCCATCCATACGCGCTACAAGCGAGCGCATCGCAACAAACAACATTGTCTCCGATATCTGAAACGTTCACCGGGCGCAACACCGCCAGCACCCCATCGCCGCCAACGTCAATAGCGCAGACGCAAATTCATCGCGTGGCGGGCGGATCGTTCAACCGCCCGGGTACGCCATCTCTGCAAACACCTTCTCTCGATGATATCAACAGGAAGGTGATCAAGTTCTCTCTTCCGGATGGAGGGAAATCGTCCAAGATCCCCGTTGCGGACTGCACGAGTGGCGCGGAGATCTTGATGCGCGCTTTGAGAAAGCTGAGGAGTGTCGATGAGGGGCCGTCGCGTATCCCTCTCGTGGAGACCGTGAACGGTGCTCTGAGCGTCGATGGATACGGTGTGTTCAGAGACTGGAGTGCTGAGAGTTCCCATAGTAAGCATGCGTCATGTTACGCGGGTCGCACCAATCTAATCCTCTTTATTTCCAGGGAATCCATTGACTGATGCCCAGTTATTGACAATTTGTCACGGACCTCCAGATGAGCCAGCAAGAGAGCATGGCCTGACCTTGCGCCAGCTGGACCGCAACAGGCGTTCTGGTTCCGATGCCTCAAGCCCGCACCTCACACAGTTCCCCACAATGGGTAGCAACGAGACTCTGAGCGATACCTTGCAGCCCTCGCAAGACTACGTGGCGCCGCAACCCGGTACGAAAGCTTACAAGCGTGCCAGTTCTGTTTCGATTCTCAGTGGCCTTGGTGTACCCCTTCCTGACCCTCCCGCGTCATCTAACTCTCTCAGCCAAGAGAGCCCGAAGAAAGGCAAACTGCGCAACTTCTTCGGACAGCGTCCGCCGAGCGAGCTCATCACCAACCACCTTGCGGAGTATTTCCCGTTCACGGAGAAGAAGGTCTTGGAGCGCACGAGACGGCAGAGTACATGGCGGGCCTCAAACGCACCTACGCTTTCCAACCGACGGGACAGTATCATCTCGTGGAATCCGTCGGTCGTCAACCAGTCGCGATTCAGTGTTAGCACGCAGGGTTCAGGCCTCGGAGGCTCGCCACGGAACTCGATTGCTTCGCGTATGTCTATAGCGTCCAGAATGTCTCCTCCTACACTGCCTTCGGAAGACACGTCGGACCCGCCAAGGGTGTCCATATCGTCAGAGGATGGACGTGAAATCAAGACTCCCGAACAGACCGAGGCAGAGAGGCGGGCTTCGAACCGCATGTCTCGACTACACCTTCTTCCGCCCGTTGCCATCTCGTCGGAATCATTATCCGAGTCCATGAACCTAGGTGGTACTTCAAGACCCAGCTCGAGGATGTCGGTGCTAGATCCCGCTTCGAAGCGAATGAGCTTGATCACAGAGCTCAGGAGTAAACGGGACGTTTCTGACACCGCTAGCATGCTAACGGTCGACGAGATTACTGCAGAGGTGGAGAGTCGCAGGAGCAGTATAGATACCAAGGAGTCGGAAGAATCTGAATGGACAGCTGTGGACGTGGATACGCAGAGTATCAAGAGCTTGGCTGAAGAAGAAGAGGAGAGCGAGGAGGAAGACTATGAAGTGGAGGATGAAGATGGCGGGTCGACTGAAGGTGTTGATTCAGACGAGGATGACGAACCGCAAGCTATAATGTCACACGGAGGTATGTTTTAGCCACTTCACATCTGCCGCCCCACGCTAATCATAACGCAGAGAAAACGATAAAGTGGATCAAAGGTGCTCTCATTGGTGCCGGCTCCTTTGGCAAAGTCTATCTTGGCATGGACGCCGCCACGGGTCTTCTCATGGCAGTGAAGCAAGTCGAGTTGCCGACGGGATCTGCGCCGAATGAGGAGCGCAAGAAGACGATGCTTAGTGCATTGGAGCGTGAGATCGAGCTGTTGAAGGATTTGCATCATGAGAACATCGTGCAATATCACTGTATGTTGCATTTCATCTTTGTCATTCTTTGCAGGCGGTGCTGACATCGTGCGCACAGCTTCTTGTGTCGATGGCGACCATCTGAATATCTTCTTGGAATACGTCCCGGGAGGGTCAGTCACGTCCGTGTTGCGTAACTACGGTGCATTCGAGGAGCCCTTGGTCCGCAACTGGGTGCGACAAATCCTTCTCGGCTTGAACTACTTGCACGAGCGGGATATCATACATCGTGATATCAAGGGCGCGAATATGCTGGTCGATAACAAGGGTGGCATCAAGATCTCCGACTTCGGTATTTCCAAGAAGGTGGAAGATAGTAAGTTGTTGCACATGCGCGTTCATATCACGTACTCACTCCCCCTCCTAGATCTTCTCCCAGGTCACCGTGCCCATCGGCCCTCACTTCAGGGCTCCGTCTTCTGGATGGCGCCCGAAGTTGTCAAACAAACTGCGTATACACAGAAAGCGGACATATGGAGTGTTGGTTGTTTGGTCGTGGAGATGCTGACAGGCGAGCACCCGTACCCACAGTTGTCACAGATGCAGGCCATCTTCAAAGTATGTGATATTCCGTTCGTCGGCCTCGTGTGTCCCTTGATTAACGCATTATATGACAGATCGGTATGAGCGCCAAACCAACCATCCCGGCGGATATATCATCGGATGCAGAGAACTTCTTGCAGCTCACTTTCGAGTTGAACCACGAGGCTCGGCCGTCTGCCGCGGAGCTCCTTAAACATCCCTGGATCGCCAACCAGACGATGCCCTTGGTGTAGTAGTGGAGTGTTTATTCTTGATGTCCAATGTCCTCGTATCCTTCGTTTTCTCTGTTGCTTACGTTTTGTGTACTGCTCTTGTCAGACTCACGCATCTCAATGTGGATTTTTCCCCCCGTGTTGTTCATTCTTCACACATCTCAATATGCTGTGTATCAATATATTGTTTTACTTTCGCCTTGTCTTTTTTTTTCGCCCTGGTATTCAGGCATGTCTTTTGTGTAATGGAATTTAGAATTGGAACGGAATTTCAATATGATCAAGAAACGTTGTATGAGCAAGGTTTTGTACGGCCCACTTAATTTGTTTCAACCCGCGGACGAGCTGAAACGTCCTTGCAAGCCGAGGACATGTTCCCCCACTGCGCAACAGGTTCAGACAGCACGTCGTGTTATCGTAGAGACCTCATCATATTCGTCAGCCTTTGTCAACGATTGACATTAGCAGCACTTCAGCAAATCCCGATCACACACATCATTCCTCCTCTTCACCCTGCGCCGCCCGTTTTCTCTTCTTCGCACTCGCAGTCCCCGCCGAAGCCTTCGTGCCCGGTCCCCAGTTCGGCGCCGGGTTCTGCTGGTACCGCACCAGCTTGATTTTCGACGACTGCGTGACTGAATCCGGGTGGTACTTGAAGTCAGCCTCGAGCTTGCCCTCCTTAGCGAGCAGGATGCGCGCGGGCGACCCCTCTGCGATGTTTTCCATCTTTACTGGGTTGTTTTTGATCCAGGAGCGGAAGATGTCGTGTATGACTTCCCGCGACGCGGGAGTTTTGAGGGACCCTGGGCAGGCGTGCGAACGGGACACGAGGTGCCCGGCATGTAGGAGAGCGGATCTGTGTGTTTCAAGAGTTGTGAGGTCAGCTGCGAGGGTGATGAAAAGACTGAGAACGTACGCCATATCTTGGAGCGATGGACAGACGCAGTGGAAGAAACTGGACACCTTCGAGGGAGTGAAATAGAAGGGTGTTTCGAGTTCCTACGTCGAGATGGTCAACACATAGCAGTAAGGAACCGGCAGCGAGCGTTACACACCTCCTTTGCGACGGTCAACATGCCCTTCATTCTAGGCGACGTGCCGTATTTCTGCTCATCGTCTTGTACATGCTGGAGGACTCTCGAGACAAACTCCTTATCATGTATTGGACCGTTCCACATTGGACCAGCAATCTGTTGTCATAAATATCGGTCAGTGCCCGTCCCGAAACTGAAGCAGCTTGAAACAACTGACATGAAGCGCAGAGTTACACTCGGGACACCGATCGGAAACTGGCGGGCCTGCTTGAATTTTGAAACTATGGTTCACAGCTCCAGTACCTTCATGGACCGTCGCAACTGTGCGACCAAGTGGCTGGTCGTAGAAGGACTGACAGTGAGAACATACATAGTATGTCGAGTTTTTACTGGCGGTTATGGGTCAGCGTCGGGTCTATGAGCTCTGCTACCACGGACCAATACATACCTGGAAAGTCTCTTGACTTCCAAAGGCGAAGAAGAGACGCGGATAAACAAGCGGACGTAGAAGTCGATGGAGAGGGACAGAAGCGGTTGTATGTATCTTCCATACCGGGCGGCAGAGGTTGAAATGGTATGAAGGACAAGACGCAAGGCCTAGTGGGATATACTATCAGGTGAGGGTGCAGTGTGATGTGTTCAGCCTTACCGCTTCATGGCAATACTCTGTCTTCACGGGTACACCGCCGTAGTTCGAAAAACTGAGGTCCTACATGAGTAAGTAAGCGCATAGTCAAGTGGCGACACTCTACCATTTTTCTGCATAGTTTGTCGATGCAAGGACTGCCAAATCTGTGCATGTAACGCATAAGAGACCTGAAGGGCGGTATATCAGGAAAGTAGTAAAGGCAGACCGGGAATCACTGCTTACCACCATCAGTCACGCACTGCACTGCAGCATCAATGAACGGCGCCGCGGTCCCGTACGGATCCAGGTCAACGACATCGACACGCTCGTTTGCGGATCTGTGGTTGTACATCAACGCGCTCGAGTTAAATTCAGTCGGACGCATCGTTGCACAGTCGAGAGCGACTGACATACCATGCGTCGCCCTCGTTGACTCTGACCTTTGCGCGTTTGACTATAGTTCTCCCCTCCGGATCGTCTCTGCTGGTATCCGTACCGGGCTGTACCTGTTCACCCAGACCATTTAGTTCAACATTGCGACGCATGGCTTCCGCTGCGGTAGATGACAAGTCATTGGCAATGACGTATCTGACAAATGATAATATTGTGTTTAGCAGTTGCTAGATTAGAGACGATTCTGCGAACCATACTCACTTCACCAGGGGTATCTCCTTCGCATACCGTATGGATCGGAGGCCAGTGGCTGACAGAGCCTCGAGTATCGTGAATGTGTATTCCTTGGGCTACGTAGCCTACGTATCAGTGTAGTCGTTATATTGGGCTCCAATGAAGCTACCTCGGGCTTGTGCTTGTCGTTGTCTTCTATAGGAGCGGGCGGATCCATCGGCATAGTCTCTGCGTCGACTGAGTTGTGTGTATTCGAGGGCCCTGGTTCACCATCCACGGCAGCACTCGAGGGCGTATCATTGGCTACCATATTATCAGATTGAACACTCTAACTGAAGAATACAAGGTGGAAACGCACTCCGTTGTTTCTTGGCCTTCTGCGCACCTTTCTTTGCTCTCCTCTCCTGAGTCAACTCCCACTTTCTCCTCTTCTCCTCATTCATTTGCTTGCCCCATGTCGTAATGCATGCCACGCTCAAGTCGCGATTAAACTCTTGCACGGGGTTCAAGAACGCGCCGTTGTCGCTCGGTAGCAGAATGTGGGCAGTGTTTTCCGAGTGAAGCGTGAAGCCCTCAGGTACAGTGATGTTCGGTGTGGACATGCCCTGACCACTTGAACTGTACCAGCGAAAGTGATTGAGGCAGGGATATCGAAGGCAGGAAGCCCTGCAAGCAATGGTAGAGAACCGAAAAAACACTTTGTTTGCACCACCAGCTCAAAATGCTGGTATAGGAGTGAGCGGGCGCTTGAGTATGAAATAGAGCAGACGCAACTTTGTGGCGCATGGCGCCTGTATGGGCGCTTCGTTTCTTTACTACTTCCGATTCTGTGCGATGTTACCGACCTATTTGTCTGCAGGAGGACCCCGCACCGTGCTTGACGCAGATATACACCGCTATCGGAACGGGATATGCATGTTCTATTTCCTCCATTTCCCTTTTCTTCCTGCAACTTGCGAGCAATTCAACATACACAGTGCTAGATTAGTGAGTGTACCCAATTTATCACCAGCATCACACTTGACGTAGATGGTTGAGGAATTAGCACTGCTGGTACAAAGCGTACGAACGCATGTCTGGCCATACATTGAGCACAGATCAATGTCCATTGCATCACATCTTGATTTCGAAGTCGCTGAAGTTCGGTGATTCTGACTACTGTCAGATCCTCAGCTCAAAGGAGTCTTTGTTCTAACTTACCTGTCCAAGTAACTATAAGAACTAATAAGATTACCAGGATCGGTGGCTGCCTTTGTGATGCCAGCTTACAAATCTGCGGCGAGCACACGAATCAACCAACTTTTGTTCACCAAGACCCTCCTCTTCTTTTTCATATGCAGATATACAAGTATTCCCCTTCAGCTTTCTCTGCGACGCTTTCTCTTCCTCTATAACCTCGCAGCCGTCCTCCATCATTTTAATATCTACCTCCAAGCCACAGCAGACAGATACTCACGCAGAGCTTCCGGCAGTGTATATTGCGTTGCTAGGCCACTCAGTGCCCAGACCAACGGTATACCACGGGGCAGGAGGTTGATCATCCTGTTCAACTCAGGCAGAATTACACGAAGATGGCGGGTTTCAAAGGTGCTGAGTGCGGATTCCGGTGTCACAATCCACACTCTCAAGGACCAGTTGCCTCTGTACAGGACCCAACCCGACCTCCGTATTCAACAGTATTTGCTCTAAATATTCGGCGTTTGTTACGTGCATATCGAATACCCTCATCGTAACAAAAACGCCGCCACCCCCAGACTTCACACCTACCACCGCAGATGGGTTTGTTATCAGTATATCTACCCCGCCCTTGAGTCAGCCACCAAATGAGACACCGATGCCTATTTTCACGCCACCTGCTGACTCGTCTACGTCAAACAATCAATCATCACAATCAGACACCCTTTCGCAATCCCCTACCTCAAGCTTCCCTAATCCCACACCAACTCATACCATCCCTAATCCCACACCAACTCATACCATCCCTAATCCCACACCAACTCATACCATCCCTACAGTGACCAGCCCAGTACCGTCGTCCCACTCGCCGGCGCCTGCATCCTCACCCTCGACAGCCTCGCGAAGAAATGTCATGGGTGCTATAATGGGCGGTGTGCTCGGCGTGGCAGTGATCACACTCGTGTTATCGGGGATGTACCTGTACAGGAGAAGGTCGCGGAGAGTGCATGTTGGCGAAATGAAGACGGCTGTTGACCCGTTCCTGGCTCAAGTAACGGCGAACGCAGACCAAATAGCCCGCTCGGACGAAGCTTCAGAGACGAGCAGTGTATTCATTGTCGCCAGTCCCATGGGCGCGACGGCCGTGACTTCGTCTGTCCGCGATTCATCCATGGAGTGGACGAGTAATGACGAAGAACGCGCATACCACGGTGCTGAAAAAGAGACAGCATATCTCGCGTCGAGCCGACCTGTATTGCGGACCCCGACACAGAGGAGCACGGCCACGGACCTGTCGGATGCCCCTCCATCGTACCATACTTGCGAATCCGCAGAGTATGTCCTGGACATTGGCGGAAATAATATGGGCGGAGGGTCGAGGGCGGAGTATTTCCCTTGAGGGGTAGCAGCTAGCTTTTGACCAGGATTTCATACAGCTATATCACATATATCGCACCGTGGTCAACGACTATACGCGGCGTCCGGTGGATGTTATCTTGAGTATCATTGAGATGGTACGCACTCCATATGCTCAGACTGCAGAGTCTTTTCGACCGTACAAATGACCATCACGCGCATACCTTTGAATGCGAGGCATAATTCTACCCTTAGCTAGGCTTGTTGATCATATGCACACCTGATATCAAAACAATCAGATTGGTGAGTGTACGAAAGTTGTCACGAGCCTCACACTTGACATATGTGGTCGAGGAATCAGCATCATTGCTATAAAGCCTGCGTGCGCTTTCCTAATGACAACACTGAGCATAGATCAATCATCATTGCATCGCATCTTGATTTGGAAGTAGTTGAAGTTGGGTCGTGCAGACTACCAACACACTCCGTCAGATTCTAGTGACAAATGACATAGGGGAGTCTTAGGTCGCCAGCTCTCCAATCTGTGGTGAGCACCCAAAGCACCGCCATTGTATACTTTCCAGCTGGAGCACAACTGGATCAGCAGGAATACGCAGATATATAAGTATTTTGCTTCGGCTCCCTCTCTATCTGACGCTTTTGCTTTCAACCTCGCAGCCGTCTTCCAGCGTCCTAATATCTACCTCCCAGCCACCGCGGACAAGCACTCAAGCAGAACCTCGGGCAGTATATACTGTGTTGCTAGGCCGCTCACTGTTGAGGCCGGCGGTATACCACGCAGAGAGTTAACGGCCCACTTCAACTCAGGCAGAATTGTATGAAGATGTCGGGTGAGTGTGAATTTCGATATCACAATCTACACACTCCGACGAACCAGTTGCCTCTGTACAGAAGTTAACATGACCCCCGAATTCAACGAAATATGTGCTCGATATTCCTCGTTTGCAACGTGCTCTTTGAACACCCTTATTATAACAAAACCGGGACATTTACGGCTGCTACCTACCACCGCAGATGGATTTGTTATCACTATATCCATCCCACTTACGACTCAGGCATTAAATGAGCCGACGCCGACGCCTATTTCCACGACATCTGCTGACTCGTCTACGTCAAACAATCAATCATCACAGTCAGACACTCTTTCGCAATCCCCTACCTCAAGCTTCCCTAATCCCACACCAACTCATACCGTCTCTACAGTGACCAGCCCAGTACCGTCGTCCCACTCGCCGGCGCCTGCATCCTCACCTTTGACAGCCTCGCGAAGAAATGTCATAGGTGCTACAATGGGCGGTGTGCTCGGCGTGGCAGTGATCACACTCGTGTTATTGGAAATGTACCGGTACAGGAGAAGGTCGCGGAGAGTGCATGTCCGCGAAATGAGGACGGCTGTTGACCCGTTCTTGGCTCAAGTAACGGCGAACGCAGACCAAATACCCCGCTCGGACGAAGCTTCAGAGACGAGCAGTGTATTCGTTGTCGCCAGTCCCATGGGCGCGACGGCCGCGACTTCGTCTGTCCGCGATTCATCCATGGGTCGGACGAGTAATGACGAAGAACACGCGTACTACGGTGCTGAAAAGGAGACGGCATATTCCACGCCGAGCCAACCTGGTGTGCGGACCCCGACACAGAGGAACACGACCACATCTGCCTCGGAGCTGTCGGAGGCACCTCCGTCGTACCACTCTCGCGAATCCGCAGAGTATGTCCTGGACATTGGCGGAAATAATATGGGCGGAGGGTCATGAGCGAGGGCTGAGGGCGGAGTATTTCCCTTGAGGGGCAGCAGCTGGCTTTTGACCTAGATTTCATACAGCCATATCACGTATATCGCACCGTAGTCAACGACACATACGCTGCGTTCGGTGAATGTTAAATTGAGTGTCATTGAGATGGTACGCACCTATATGCTCAAACTGCAGAGTCGTTCCGACTGTACGAATGTCACGCGCATACCCTTGGATGCGGGGCGTGGTTCTACCCATAGCCAAGCTTGTAGATGTATACACACTTGATATCAAAACAACCAGATTACTGAGTGTATGAAAGTTGTCACGAGCCTTACACTTGCCGTAGGTCGTCGAGGAATCAACATCACCGCTATCAAGCCTGCGTGCACTTTCCTAATAACACACAGAGCACGGATCAATCATCATTGCACCGCATCTCGATTTGGAAGTCATTCCGACTACCAACAATACACCCCGTCAGATTCTGGTGCTAAATGAATTCGATGAACTTTTGTTCTCCTGTCCAAGTAAGTTTCAACTATATGCCTTGATCAGATTATCAGCGCTGGCAGCTCGCACCCTAATTTGCGGCAAGTGCGCGAAGCACCACCATCGCATACTACCCAGTTAGACAACTGGTTTGGCGAAAATCTCTCTTTTTGTATATGTACCAATATATATCTTGTTTCAGCTCTCCCTGCAACGTCTTCTCTTTCGATCTCGAAGCCCGTCTGCCATTGTCTCCCGGACAGACACTCAAGCGGGGCTTCAAGCGGTACTAGGCTCCTCAGTGCCTAGGCAGACAGTGTACCACGGACAGTAGGTCGACCAGCCTTTTATGCACTCCCTAAGAAATATTTACCTCTGTGCAAGATTCAGCCCAACCGTCGTTTTCAAGCCACTCACCATGAACGCCATCGTAGATGGACCCATGTCATCGTCGGTAGACGCATTGTGGGCCAATCCTTCGCGCACCGTCTCTACTCCTTCAATCACGACATTGACCCCTCTTTCTATGCCGGTTACCGAATCATCCTTATGCGCAAATGATCAAGCCTTACGGTCAGATACTCTTTCAGAGTCCGGTTCCACAACGACTATTTTGACGTCTGCAACCACAGTAGTTAGCATCTTACATGAAAACATAGAAGCTTTTGTCTCACCAGGGGCCCTTGATGCCATTGAACTCGCAGCAGGAGCCCTCCCCTTCCGCAAACCCATACCGTCCCCCTTCATCTCCCAAACTCAAACCATACCAATCACTTCAGTTCCAGACCCTGTTGGTCCCACCTCGGACCCTGCCAGTCCCACTTCAGACCTCACCAGCCTCCTCACAGACGTTGCAAGCTCCACCGCAGAGCTCGCCAGCCCCATCACGCCTCCAGCGCATTCGTCTTTACCCTCGATGGCCCCATTCAAACATCATTCAGGCGTTCCCATCGCCGCCATAGTGGGGTGTGTGCTCGGCATAACAACGATCACACTCGCGTTATTGGGGGTGTATCTGTACAGAAGGAAATCGCGGCGGAGGGTACATGTTGGCGAGAAAGCTGCTAACCCGTTCTTGAACGAAGGATCGACGGACGCAGACCCAGAATCCCGCATGGATGAAGGCTCGGAGGCGAGCAGTGTGTTCATTGTCGCCAGCTCGATGGGCGCGACGGTCGCGATTTCGCCCGTCCACGATTCAACCGTAGATCGGATAGGCGATGAAGAACACGCACACCACGGTGCAAACAAGGAGGCGGTATATCCCGCGTCGGGCCAGCCTGGCGTACGAACCCCATCGCGGAGGAATATGGTCACATCTGCCTCGGACCTGTCTGAGGCGCCTCCGTCGTACCATACTCGCGAGTCCGCAGAGTATGTCCTGGATATTGGCGGAAATAATATGGGCGGAGGGTCGAGGGCGGAGTATTTTCCTTGAGGGGTAGTAGCTGGCTTTTGACCTGGAGCTATAACACGTCTACCATACCGTGGTCAACGGCACATACGCGCCGTTTGGTGAATGATATATCCTGAGTATCATTGGGATGGTACACACTCGGTATGCTTGAGCCACACCGTCGTTTCGACCGTAAGAATGACCGGAAAATGCGTACCCTCAATTCCACGGCGTAATCAAACGCGTAGCCATGTTTGTAGATGGGTACACGCTTGATATTGAATCAGAGTGTGCTAGGGCGGCCAGCTCCGGTCAACATTCACCATCGTGACTGAGACCGTTTAGAGTATCCTCGCACCTTAAACAGAAAAGGTTTGAGGGTGCTGCTCCAACGCATCGGCCGTTTGTAACACGCGCTCAAGGGACTTGACGACGATCGTCTGCCACGAACAGCGAGGTGTTGTAGCGTGAGTCTACCAACAGATGTCGCGTTGAGTATAGCGAGGAGAGCTCCTTCTGCGGCCTCCCCAAGTTGGTGATAGATGTCCGACGCGCCCATCTACATCATCATACTTTTATGAGACCTGAATACGAAAGGATTGAGAGCAATTCGCCCGAGACAGATGGCATAATATAGTGTCGCTCAGCGACCGGGCATCTGCCGCCAGCTCGTCGTGAGAATAACAGGAGAATAATAGCACGTCTACAACACTTACATGTATACATTGCGCAGGCGAGTTGTTCGTTGGCAGAGGGCGAAGGAATCTATCACGGTCCATATAGATGGTCAACAGAGGCCCTCTGCAAGCGCGGAAGTGTCTCGCCCTAGAACGGCAGTTCAATCTGTTCCCATCAGCCGCGGCGTACCGCACCTTGATGGTCAGTGGATGTGAAGCTGCAAACGCTGACCGGGCACACAGCTTTCGGTGTCGACATGGCCTGTATATGCTTTCCTCATAATATAATCCGCGGACAACACCATGTTCGCTTACTCTCCTCCCATCCCCGTCGTTAACCAGGTGCTACGTCCTCCCGTCGGGTCGCGTTCGAGCCAGTCTCGTCGCTCACGCTCAGAGCAGAGTCACAAGCAGAGCAATCCAACGCCGTACTACGCTATATCGCCGGGGGTGCCGCGGGATAGGAGGTTGATAATCCTGTTCAACTCAGGCAGAATTACACGAAGATGACGAATTTCAAAGGTGGTGAGTGCGGATTCCGGTGTCACAATCCACACTCTCAAGGACCAGTTGCCTCTGTACAGGATCCAACCCGACCTCCGTATTCAACAGTGTTTGCTCTCAGCTTTCGGCGTTTGCAACATGCATCCAGAACACACTTATCGTAACAAAAACGCCGCCACCCCCAAACTTCACACCTATCCACCTGTTTGGATTTGTGGTCACTACCGAAGCACTGCCCTCGGCCACCATGTCCTCGAGTGACTCATCCGACGTTGCGTCTCCGAGTGAGACATCCAACAATCCGACGGTGTCTAGCCCGTCGTCATCGACTAGTTTAAGTCAGTCAAGCAGCCCACAGCTCTCTACAAACTTTTCCACAGATCCGAGTACAGCTTCTGGTATGCAATCATCTAATGTCAATAGCACAACTTCCGCCATGATAGGCGGAGTCACCTCGTCAGGCCCCGTATCTACAATGTACACATCAACGACTGCACCATTAAGTGAAGTCATATCGACCGCAGCGCCCTCGGCGTCCCCATCGTCTTCCCCGACAAGCCAGTCTACGCCACCACAAGCGCTGCCCTCCCTCTCAAGTAAACGCTCAAACGCGGGCGCAATCGCCGGCGGAGTCATCGGCGGCCTCGCGCTCCTCGTCGCCCTGCTCTTGCTCTGGTTCTACCGAAAGAAGATCGCAAGGCGGTGGAACGGCGCACACCGCGTCGCACCGAGCGCCGAGTTCCTCAACGGCCCCGGCTCGAGAGAAGTGGCATTCGTGACAGCGAGCAGAACAGCGAGCCCGTTCGCCATGCAGGGCCACGCGCGTAGCATGTCGATGTACCGAGACGACGAGCGCGCCATGCCGAACGTCGTCGGCGCAGGCGCGCTGAACGACGGGCCCGTGCCGGATATGCCTCCCCCGCCGTTCACGACAGGCGGCTTCAACGACCCGCTGTTCGAGAAACTGAGCGACGCGGCGCGCCAGCGTACAGAACTGTACGCTGCTGTTACTGCCGGCAGTGGCGGTGCCGTGCCCGTTTCAAGATCCAATCCGTTCTCACCCTCCCCACCACCGATGCCCGTGCCGTCCGCGTACTCCTCGTATACGTCGACCTCATACTCATCGTCGAATTTGTCGCATGGGCGGTCGAATACGAACACGACGCACACGTCTCACCAGAGACTTGTCGACCCCTACACGGACCCGTATCACGAAAGCGATACCGAGGAGGATATGGAGCACACTAGTCCTATACTGAATCCCAACAAGGTGGCGCGCATGAGCCAGCAGATGGACGCGCTGAATGCCGAACCGCGCGCGAGGACCAAGTCATTGTCGGGAGATGTAGGATGGGCGATGTAGTAACTTCTGGTTGTTCCTTGTTCGAGTTTGTACAACAGTGATAATTTTGTATTTTGTTTCGGTCATATTGAGGCAATATTTATTCCGTAATATTGCAGAGTGATTCCAGGTGACTCGAGGGCATGATAGTTCTTCCTCTTTGCGTACCTTTTGGGCTGTCATTCTTTCGGGGAGTAAATCGCTTGCTATGTATTACCATCTGTACCATAGAAGCATTGGGTGCCATACTTTACGTGAGAAATAACGTTTTAAGGGGGGGTCAGATCCTATAATGTAGCAAATCTCATTCGTACATCTAACCGCATAAGAAGGATCAGAAATCATGAGCCAAACGCAATAATAAACGTTCCTGCCTAGATTAGGTAAATACTATGACCGGAATTGCTTAACGATGAATCCGAAGCTCAATATCATACTGTACGCTGCCAAGCGGAGCGGCCTGCCGAACACGTTGGCTGGCATGAGGCTGAGGCCTGGCCGAGGAAAGTCAATACGGCGTCCAATGGTGTATGGAGATAGGGCCCTTATGTAGACAGATTGAGAGTGCATGGGTGTCAGAAAACCAGCAGAAAACGTCCCATCGGAGTACGGATGCAGTAAGGAGGCATTATAGGATCCATAGGCGGTACTGAGACTGCTATGTTGAGCAGAGCTCATATCGTCCGCTAAATGGCCGTCAATTAGCACGACAAATACAACAGCACATGTTCGACCATTACCTTGAGTAGCACCCACTCCTGTATGATCTCCCTCTTCCGCGTGTGGATGGTCTCCTTGCAGTCTGGGCAATCCACCGACTCAACGAGCTCGTTGATTACTGTCTCGATACTCGACCCGGGGAGTGCTGAGGAGATCGCCTTCGTGAGCGATATGCGCCGGAAGAATCGAGTGGGACTCACCGGGCGTCGCATGATAATATATCTGTATTCCGGTCATGGTGAATGCAGTACTCGTTATCACGCGTTGCTGCACGGAGCAGTAGGGCTTTGCGACGTGCGGGTACAGCTTGACATCTAAGATCTCCTTCAAGGTATCCATCCGCATTCGGTGGAGCTGGTACAGCTTGTGAAGATATTTGAGACCAATTCTTGATGCAAGGTCTCCAGGAACGAGGCCAAGGTTATACCTGAGGGTGTATGAGGATGTGATGCGAGCGAGGTCTTCCAGGTTATTTTCGCCCGCAATAGCGTATATTTCCATCGCGCGGAGGGGGACGTGGTTGAGGAGGACGTTATACAGTGGAGTGCCTTGGGAGAGATGGGTCTGGAGACATATACCATATTTTTTCAGCGCGGCTACGGCTGCCACTAGGCACTCCAAGGTCGGGTCGTAGCTGCTACAAGAGAATCCATATATGGTGTGTAGCACAACGTTCAGGACCTCCGCCGGTTCCGGGAGGATAAACGACGGCGCGTCGTCGTCCTCGTATCCGGACGGCTCGACGTCGCGGGTGAACAAACCGCCAAATTCGTTGTCGGATGCCGCGAGTAGCATGTCGAAGTGTACTGTGAAGAATGGATCGTCGCGCGCAACGAGAATGGTGTCGGGGACGTAGTCGTCGTTTGATCTAAGACCCAGGTTGAATGTTGAGGAAACGGGCACGACGATAGTCTGGGGGACGGCGGGGACCTAGTAGAATAAATAGCAAGCGGTCCTTTAAGACTCGAGAACACAGCTGGAGACAGACCGTACTCACGGATTCCTCCTCTGTCTGCTGACCCATTGGTTGATCCTCTAGGTCATCTGTGCTGTATATTTCCTGACGGTAAAAAGCTGAAGAGGCATACATTTGCTTTAGTGGGTGGTCGTCGGATGTAGGAAGGAGGCAGAGACGCAGCTGAGAATGAGGGTTGCATTTGAAGAGGTCAACATGCCTTTGTTTTGACGCAATTGAAGGTTGCATGCCACACAAGCGCCCTCTGCGATGCAAGTCAATGCAGTATCCTTTTTCGACAGTGGCGCACATGTCGGTTCGTTAGATCGTCACAGGACCGGTTCGGAATCAGTAACACATACAAACATGACAAATAACTACATACCGTGGTGAGGACATGAGACATCCATGAAGGGGTAGTGGGCTCACAAGAAGGCCTCCTCGAAACACGGAGATGATCCCAACCGGTCGACGTCTATCCTTATGCGGCTTGTCGGAGAGTTCACTTTTTCCGGGGCAGTCAGTGACACGTACAGAGACTACCACAGAGTAGCACACTTGCCATACCTCTCGTTCGAGACTCCTCCGGCTCAGTCAGCGATTGGTGCTATTCAAAGCCGGAAGCAGACCTTCCGATGCAGAAGCACCGAACGCAATCTGTATGGTTGGGAACATAGGCGAGGCCCAAAACCAGGTAGGTACATCGGCGCTGCGATAGGGTTCCGCTCCCCATGATAACTCCATGCGTTCAGGTGGTCGGATAGTCGGCCGGAGGCTGTGACTGGCAGATGGGGCATACTCAATTGAGTACATGCCAGCGTCGGTGCAGCCGATGAGAGCAGTAACGCAATGGCCAGAATACATAGAATTTAACAATTATCAGAAGCAACTGTACATAGAACGACATCACCCAACATACGAGCCTGGTTTAGTCACCTAAAATAGCTTGCACCACGTTCGACACCCGTAGCTGGCGAAGATCGGTGTATGTCTGTCATAAAACGGATGAGGATTCGACGGTACCTGGTTTGGTAGAGGATTGGCTTACCTGCCCACACCCCACGAACACAATAGGCTGTCCTGTCACATAGGTCATTGATAGTGCCGCGCCGACCTAAGTAGACGGCGTGAGTATCGCGAGTGGGGGATAAGGGCACGCATGCTGATCTATTACCTTATCATCGACAGTATCCCATTTCGTGACAATCATCCCATCGATTCCTCTCTCCTTTCCAGTCCCTGCAGCAGACGAGAAGTCTCGCAATGATCGATCGAACTTCTGGAGCTGGTCTACCGCCTCATTTCCTACGAGTGCTTCCCCGACGAAGAGAATCTTGTCAGGGTTGTTAATAGATACCAGCTTCGCAAGTGCTCTCATGAGAGGCTGTGCAGAACAAACTGTCAGCAGATCATAGACAACCCTGCATCCAGACCTACCTCGTTGTCTTGCATACGCCCTGCAGTATCGATCAACACCACATCGAAGTCGTTATCCCGAGCTTCAGGAAGACAGAGCGGTCGGCATCCGTGAGACATACACGATGTGGGGTAGTCACGCACCAAAAGATATAGCCTCTTTAGCAATCCCGGCCGCGTCCTTTCCATACCCCTTTTCATAGAGCTCGACACGACCCTTGCTGTCAGTCGCGCCGTTTGGACCTACGCCGAGCATGCTCAGGTTGCGGACGTGCACGCGGAGCTGTTCGACTGCGCCGCTTCTACACGCGTGATACGTCCCTCAGCGGAAGAATAGATGAGGAAGTATGATATTGAGCAACCCACCGGAACGTATCGCAGGCTGCGATGAGAACCCTCATCCCGTTCTGCACCAGCCAAAAGCAAACTTTGGACAAATTTGTGCTCTTACCAACACCATTCACGCCGACAAACGTGATGCTATACGGATCGCGTTGTTGCGATGATGGGTGAGGAGAAGACAATTTAGTGCGGATAGAGAGAAGGAGATCGGTGGACGTCTTGGGCGTCAGTATGCGCGTAAGCGATGTCGACAGTGCTTGGCGAAATGCAGATGATGTAGCTATTGACGATGATAGTGGTCAATGAGTCCATCAGTTCAGCTATGACAGGGAGTGTTGAGTCGTGTGACGTACATTGAAAGCTTCCAACTTTCTTGCCAACAAGACTATCGCTAACACCGTCGCAGACCTTGTCCGCAATTTCCTTCGCAACATTCTTCTTCATAAGATGTTGCTTCATGCTCTCTAGCACAGGCTTGAGATCCTCATTGGTCAGGACCTTGCTGCCTGTGAGCCTCGCAAACACATTCCCAAATACTCCATAGGAGCCCGACGCCTCCTCCTTCGCTTTGTCTTGCGACAGTACGTGGGAAAGAGCAGATGCAGACAACTCCGAGTTTGATGTAAACTCCCAATCCTTCACCTCATAGATGCCGTCCTTGACCTCGCCCAGAGATGATTGGTCCACGAGCGCATTAAGATCCGCAGGTCTGGCCGGTGAAGATGGAGAGTCGACGTTCACGTAGCTGAAGTCAAGCGAAGCCATGTCGGATTCTGTCGGTGCTTCGTCGCCCCATTTGCGCTGCGTCTTGGCTTTCGCCTTCTTCGAGTTCTGCTTGGTGGGGGTATCCGAGCTATGCTCACAATAAGAACGGATAACCGATAGTGAATGAGGATTGAAACATACTCGGAAGTGGGTAAGCTGTCCCTCCCGCTCCCTCCGTCCGGACGCCGCCTCCCGCCTCCAATGGGCCTGCCCTTTGCTTTCAGCCTGTTCTTTAACGCCTGCACATTCCTCGCTATCTGTTCTTCGTCAACCGTGGTCGCACCCGAGTCTGACGGAACTGCTAACCGTGAGCAACTGATATCCAGGTGCGTATCATACGACGCGGTAGACTCACCAACGTCATCCGCATCGGAAGGAGGCACAGAATCTACAGCGGTATCCTGTTGGGGTGCAGCGTACTTGAGGCGGGACTTGCGTTCCTTCAGCACGGAGAGGTCAGGATCTCGAGCGCAGTTCCCAATACGAGCAATGCAGAGCTGATGTGGCCCATAGACGGAGACGGACCTGAGCAGCTTTTCCCTCCAATCCACGGAGCACTCCGTCAAATACTTTGTCCCACTTCTCGAACGCCTTGCTAAAGTTCCATGTCGTGGCTGTGTCCGCCGCTGTCACCTGTCCGGCGGAGACGGCGTGCAATGAAGCGACGAAGGTGGTGAGGACCGGCTGGAACAGTTGAACAAAGATTGTCTTCAGTGCGGCGAGCAGGTCGTCGACATATGACAGTTGCAAAATGCGCTGGTACGCTACCTGTATAACATGGCACATGTGAGCAAATAGAGATACTTGGTCTCTGTTCGGTAGACACCACGACGGCCGTTACTCACCACGAAGATGAGCTCCAAGTCGTTGACGAACGTCCATTTCACCGCGTAACCGTCCTTTTCGTACATGTTCTCAGCATTCCTGCCCTCTATCAACGCATCTCGAATCAACGAGTTCACGGGCGACGAGGAGGACGACGCCGCTTGTTCAGCAGCGGGTGTGAACGAGCGGGACCACAGTACGATGCCACCTGACATTAGATGACGCATGAGTATCACACACACGGGATAGCACGTTCACATATACACATACCTCTATGCGATATTGAACAGTGGTCGAGCATCGTCGGACAGGGGAATAGTGGCGGCAGCGGAGGTCCGAGGAGTGTGGTATCAGAAAAGAGGCGGGATTACTGAAACTGCAGCACCGGCGTGCCCCAGGCACAAAGTGGCGCGGGTCTTCCCCATGGCGCCATTTCGGGCAGAAGGGCGGGAGAGGCGGGATGACTAAGCGTCGGTGCTCAAGGATTATTGGCGTCTACTCATTCACGTTCATTCACTTCGATCGACTTCCAGTGCGAACACGCGATGCTCGGTGTCGAAGGCTACGGCAGCGACGACGACAGCGACAATGAATCTCAACAGAACTTGCCACAACAACCGCACGCTGCTCCCAAACCTGCTGCTAAGAGCAGCATAGGTCTCTCACTGCCTCCGCCCGCATCTGCCGCCTCTGGGTCCAAAACATCATCTGGCCTAAGTCTGCCTGCGCCAAAGAAGAAGGGGCCGAAGAAGATAACGATAGGGTTACCTGCTCTTTCTAACGATAACGACCGCGATGACACCTTGGATGATCAACCTCCCGCGAAGAAGGCCCGCATAACAGCAGGCGCAGGCTCCTCGACGCTGTTCTCCATGCTCCCTGCACCGAAGAATCCCAATCCTGTACCGGAACGGGTGCTTGGCGGAGGGAATAGACCTGGTCTTGTCTTCAACACAGGGGTGAAGCGGCCGGCGACACAAACAACAGTGGAAGATGCGGAGGAGGAACACGAGGATGATGCACCCGTGAACGTTGCCCCCCTTTCCGGCAGCTTACTCGAGGAAGTTGCACCCTCTTCTGATCTAAAACAGACGAAACCGCCAGCTATGCCTTTCCGCCCAATGTCAGTCACAAAGGGGAAAGCCAATGTCAGCACGGAAGATCGTCCAACAATGTCCAAGGCAGCAGCAGCCAAGTCTGCTGCACCAGCAATGGACTTCTTCTCGCTAGGTACGTGATTTCACCCCGTTCATCTGTACGCTAACCTGCATATGCTCACGGTATGCCAGGCTCCACATCATCCTCAACGAACCACACACCAAGCCTCCCATCCACATCCAGCGTCCTACCCAGCATATCCCTCTCCTCTGCTCCCAAAGTGGACGACTTTGTCCCCCCAGAACCGACACAAACAGACCCGTACCCAGGGTACTATCTCCTCCCGTCAGGCAGCTGGGCAGCCTATGAGCCAGCATACTACCAGAAGTTCTACAACAGATGGAAGAAGGAATACGATAACCACGTGCGCGCGCTGGAGAAGGGCATCGAGAAGGGGTTCGAGGGCTTGGAGAAGCAGGGCGCGACAGAGGTGAACGCGTTGGCGGAGATGGAGAGGGCGAAGGTGGAGATCCAGGAGCGCGAGGAGAAGAAGGCGTTGACGATGGCTCAGGGGGATGCCCCGGCTGCACCAAAGATGAACATCAAGGCAAGTCGCGCGTGTAAGGACGCCAATGTGGTAGTTCTGATTCGATTTGCTTTTTTGCAGGGCGCTGCGTTGAGTGGACGGGCGAAGACACGACATCAGCTCTCGACACTACTCACCGATGCATACCAGAATCGGGAGGCTTTGGAAGAGCAGATTGCCCAGGCGAGACGAAATCGCAAGGAAGCGGGCAACAAGTATGGTGAGTGGTGGTCACGTTGCATCTACGAGTCGCACCTAATCACATCTTCAGGCTTCTGAGGTGCTTCTTTGCTGCCACACGTGCATATCCGGATTGTATGAACTCGCGTAGGAGCTCAGCCCGCTGGAATTACACGGATACTAGCTATATGTACATGTGCAATATGTATAGTGCGATGGAGAAATGATAGAGATACTAATAGCTGTGGCAGGTATACATGACGACACGACAAATGTTTACTTCGCTGCAGAAGAGAATTCTGGAGGCCACATGTCAGAAAACATTCGATAGACTTTCAGAAAATACGTACTGGTGACCGACTTGGTGCCTTCTGAGATAGCATGCTTGGCAAGCTCTCCGGGCAGGATGAGTCGCACGGAAGTTTGAATCTCACGCGATGAGATTGTTGACTTCTTCGAGTACGATGCAAGCTCTGCACGATTATGTCAATACCTAGAGTTGCACAATACAAAGTGATGGTACTCACTGGATGCCTCAGTGGCAATACGCTCGAAGATGTCGTTGACGAAAGAGTTGAGGATAGCCATCGCTTTGTTAGAGATACCCGTGTCAGGGTGGACCTGCTTCAACACTACACAGCGCCAGTATACGTGTCAACATCGTCCACCAACTACTGAGACCAACACGACGTACCCTTGTAGATGTATGAGCTGTACGTCTCCTTACGGGTCTTCCTGCGCTTCTTCTTCTCACCGTCAGCTCCAGAAGGAGCAGACTTGGCAGCTGTCTTCTTGGCCTTGCCCTCAGTCTTAGCGGGTGCCTTGGAGGCGACAGTGGAGGCAGGGGCCTTGGAGGCAGTGGATACGGGCTATAAAATATGAACCAACACAGAAAAGCACGTATAGACGCGTCCAGTGAGTCACTAAAGTTTTCTAACTTTTGTGGCCAAAACTGACCTTGGGTGCCATTCTATAAACAAAACAATGTAAGTATGGTTATTGAGTGTGTAAGTCGTTCGATGTACCTTTTGTATGTGAGAAGAGGGTTGTAAAGGTTGGAGAAGGTGAGGGTTGGGGAACAAGGAGTAGTGCAGGCAAGAATCAACGCGACGCGCTGTTTATAAACGGAGTTCTGGTCACGTGCGCGTAAACGCGTCGCGTCAGGCTAGCGTCCACGCGTACGCGAAGGTTTGTTCGCGTTTGCCTATGGGCGCTTATGTCATGTTCAGTGATCACTTCAGTGTCAAAGTTATGCGGTTGTTTGTCCTTTATGCTACTTGTACATTCCTTCCATATGATATGATACATAGACTTACAAAGAAACGATCAAAGTCCACGGCGCAACGTGGCTGTCATGCCTACTGTCCCTGTCTCTTCGTCTGCTGCCCACAGGTCAAGGTTGGCTTTATCGTCCCATGCCGCATTGAGCATAACAGGGCGGTTGACCAACATGGGGTTATGCGCCTTATACTCGAAGGTTTCAATGCGCAGATCTTCCGAGAGACCGTTCGTTGCGAGCTCCAATAGCATGAGGGCAGTGAGGGGGGCATGCACCAGGCGTTCTAGGTGAGTGCGGCCATTAATCGTCAGGTCGAGACTATCTGACCATACATACCTGGATATCCTTCCGAACGGGCATATTCCTTATTGAGGTGGATGTGATGCCCGTTGAAAGTGAGCGCGGAGAAGCGGAATAGCATGGTCGCAGATGGTAGGTACTCCAGGTCGAGCCACGGTCTGTCCTTGGCAATATCTCTCAAATGGTCGACTGGACGGCATCTGAGAACGCAAGCAATAGAGGCAACACTGCAAGAACTCGCGCACCTTCCCTCACAGCTCTTCGATGCGCGGGAGCGGCAAGGTAGACGTGCGACCGCTCTTCCTCAAGGGCGACTCTGCCCGTGCCTTCCTTGCTGTATTCAATGGATTGCTTCACGAACACCATAGGCGTTCCGCCTGGGTGGAACCCCTTCTTCTGCACCTCCTTAATGCGGGACACAGCCTGCACCCCGTCCCCTATCAGCAAACCCTCCTCGCCTTGCAGTTTCCAGTCGAACCTCCCACCAGCCCACATCCGCCTGGTGAACGGCTCGGGGGGACAGAAGTCTGCGTCTGTCCCGTCGCTGCGGAGAGCGCTCTCCCGATTTCGAGGATGGAAGAACACTAGGTGATGCCCATAGGCCAGCGGGCTGCCCATCTTTGGGGGTGCATATAGCCTCTGAGAGCCATCACGGGTGGGCAGTGTAACGTAGAGATCGGAAAGATGTTCGGGGCGGATGGTGTCCGAAATGGTGAGTGTCTTTTCTACACTGATCCACTCGTCGAGAGCTTCCAGGGCGCGGGGCGAGGGCACTGCATGGAGGAAACGTCTGGGGCCTCTGACCGAAAGCTTTCGTGGCACACGGAGACATGTGGTGCCAGCGGGCGACAAGAGGGGGCGGAGGACGGACATACTCTCTTGAGCCTGCTGCAGGTCAGTGCTGTGAGAAGCTCCTGGCGCCTAGTTGACGATATCGCAGCAGCCCATACATGGCAGGCGCGATCTTGACTGCATGATGCCGCGATGGCCAGCCCACCTGGGATGGCTTTCTGCAGCTGCTACGCGAGGTAGTGATGATAACAACCACGGTCCTCTGATTTTTCTGCACGTCGTCGGGCAGACAGACGTCGACGTGGAACGACTTCCACACGTTTCATGCTGATTTCCTGTAGCCTTCGGATATTCGGAGCAGGCAGCGGAACGAACGAATTTAATGAAAGTCTGTGATCACGGTATGATCATCGCCCTGGATGTGGTGGTAACCTATTCAAGCGGAGGTGACTCTGCGCGGGACCAGTTCGGGCTCCTATCAGCTAGGAACAATGGAAGACGTGGGCAGCTTAAGCCGCCGCTCACTCGCGGATTATTGTGGTATTATTGTCCGCGCACTGTCGGTCGTTGCCTCGAACAGCATGCACAACTGGACCTTCGGACAAAAGGTCGCCAAGGGACGTTGGTCGCACGCGCGGAGAGCAACGCAAGGGTCAGCGAGACGCGCCCCCCGACGCGTCAATATATGATCGGAGCTGATGGCGAGCAACGGGTGACCGAGTGGTGACCGCGGCGCACAGGGCGAAATCGACGATGCTGGCGGCATTCTCGTTGGCCACAAGCCGTCGAGTCACCGATAAATCGCAGGACATGTCTCTGACAGCTCGAATTCCGGATGAGCAGAGCCTAAAAAATAATATCTCGGCGGAATCGGACACACTGGGCAGCCGCCGAAAAAGGAAATGGAGGGCCGAAGACGCGGGTCGCCTGCCTAATTTGGAAGCCTGGGGGGTCCGCGCCCTTGCCCGCGCCTGGGGCTCGCGTCCTTCCTCTCTCGCCCATATTACACATCGCCCTCCAGCCCGCCCTTCGTCTTCCCCCCTTGCTTTATAACCCTCACTTTCCATTGTCCACACTACCTCGAACAATGCACCGACGTTCCCTCTGATTACTGTCCACCGCGCACATATTATTTGCGTCCCACTTGCAGCCCACAGCAGCTCGACTCCACCCCAGAGCCAATCTCTCTCCGCCGTTGCCAATTTCGTCTCTCCACGCAGCAACCGCAGCGAGCACCCAACTCAAACTGCAACCACCATGACTGCCATCGTCTCGCCCAAGCCGCGCCGGGGGTCGTTCAATCCTCCGCCCGCTCTTGAACGACCCGCTCCGTTGCTATCCCCGCCCATCTACCCGTCGAGCGACTTAAGCCGTGTAAGTTTCCATTTTACGCGTCGGTTTCGCGTTTTCTGACGCGTTCGACAGTCGGCAGGCCTTTTTGGCCCCCCTAGACTTCTCTCGCCCATTAATATTGCAAGCCCCGGCCTCCCCAAAGCTAATGTGAGCCCGTCGCGTCCCGTTGCGACGCGTCGTACGCTGACACACTGCCTCATTCTTCCTCCGCAGTTATCGAAATCATCTGGAAACTGTAGCTCTACAAAGAGACGAAGAATTGCCTCCAGCAACACGCGTACCCTTCGCCGCCGACACTGTACTCGCTCCGACTGCATCTCTCTCACCTCTTCCGTCTTTGATCAATTACCGTGGATCCACCAAGTCGAATCCGCACCCGAGCACGTCGATGCCTGGGATATCGCAGACCTCTCTCTACTGCCAGACGCGCTTGACCTACATTCAGATTCGGGCGTCGGTCCGGTACGACGTCGAAAGACGTCTCTACGGTCGTCTCAGTTAGAAAGCGCAGCACACCATCATCATCCGTCGTCTCAGCTATCCATTCCCCCACCGATGTTTGCACGGATGGCGCTGGACCCTCGCACTCCGCCGCCGAGTGGGAAATTCAATCCGATGGAGGTCAACTTCGTGAACCTTATGCCTGTCCTCCCCTCTAATTGCGAGGATGATGACGCTTCTCCCCGGTTTCCCACTTGGACAAGACCTTCCACACCCACCCGCATGTGACACCCGCACCATCGCCACATATCTTTGTTCACTTGTTCGTCCGACGGCAGGTCGGATTCATGTTCTTCTAGGCTCAGCCATCGATCAAACCTAGCAATCACAAGATGGAATTTCGCGCCTTCGCCACCGACTTTGCAGTGTTATCAGCATCACTCCTCGTATCTTGAAACCAGTTTATATATCCAGCACCGAAGCATGGTCAACCAGCAGCCGCTCGCAATTATTCGGCTTCCCACCTAGCAATTCTTCTTGGCTAACGAAGCATCCATTGAAGACCAATACAACTCGAGCCCACGCTCAATCAGCATGTATCACCACCGACTGCACAGCACAATCAGCATCCAGCCTTATATGTACGATAACACCGCTGCACGGGTCTCCCGCTCCTCCCCACTCTCACATCACCTCTCTCCGCAACCACTGCAATTTTACGTACCGCGCCATTAATATGACGAGCCGTTTACTCGTCCCATCTATCTATCACCCCATCTCGGACTCGTGTTCTTCCAATCCTTCGACGTTACCACCCGACCTCTATCTCCACCATTTACCCCTGTTAGCAGTGCCCTTGACTTATCCTTATTCTATTCTGTCCCCGCTCTGCACGACTTCGTCACGCATTTTCTCGTCTCTGCTGTTTGTTTGTTTGCCACCGAAACCCACCGCAACGTTTTCCACCACGCTTTCCTTCGTCTTCGTTCTGCCACCCTGCTTCCTGCTGTCTGATATTTACCCACATCTCCCCGACCCCATCTCCCCGCATCCCATATCGACGTTTCTTCTTGGTGTTACCCGCAGTAGCCTATGTTGTTACCTGTTCTCAGATTTGTTGTTGTTGTTTCCCGTGATCCCACTTTCTTAGGCTTCGTTGACACTAGCGTTATGCGTATACACCGTTCAAACTACAATCATTAAGCAAACATTGTCCCCCATGTACATCCACTACTGTGCGACGTCATCTATGATGAGTGTGATCTCTACGCGAACACGAGGCAGAGCCATGTGCGATGGCTGTGTGCGGTTTCCAAGAGTAACAGGGATCTACATGCGCCGTAGAGACGTTCCTGTCGTCGGGACGCTCGTCCATTCTGTGTTCCTCCGACCCTCGTTGCATATCACCCGCAGTCCGACTCTGCGAGGCAGTCACCATCACTCCCACCCTGGCGATCCTTGTGATCGAGTCACATCAGTTGCGTATATAGGTCCCTTTCGTCCTTCACATTGACTCGAGTCGCACGGCCTTGTTCTTTCGTTCTACCACAGAGGCGTATTTCGTGCGGATAAAAGGTGTGTCGCAGTTGTAGCGATTTACGACGAGCTTTATCTCACCGCAGTACCGTGATCCGCAGATTACGTCCCGCTATCCACGACAGCCTCGACAAGATCGATACCGTAGAGGATTTTGATCGCTTCTACCATCTACGTCCCTGCACACCCGCATCCACATAAAGCAACTCAGGATGTCCTCTGACCACGGGCGCGTTATCAACTTTGGCGCAGGGCCCTCCGCGCTGCCTACCTCGGTGCTCGAGGAGGCTGCGAAAGGGCTGCTCAACTTCCAGGGCACAGGCATCGGGATCGCCGAGATCTCACACCGGTCGAAAGAGTTCATGGCCTTCCTAGCCAACGTCGAGTCGCTCATTCGCAGACAGCTCGATGTGCCGCCGACACACGAGATCCTGTTCACGCAGGGCGGCGGCTCGAACCAGTTCAGCGCCGTCGTGCTAAACATGCTCGCGCGCTGGAGGCTGCTGCATCCCGACGCTGCGCCCGAAGATGCGGTCATGGACTATGTCGTATCGGGCTCGTGGAGCAAGAAGGCGATGGAGGAGGCGACGCGCCTTGGCGGAGGACGCGTGCACGTCGTCGCCGACTCGCGAAAGCACTCGGAATCTGGCAAGGCGTTCGACAACATCCCGCCGCACGACGCGTTCACGTTCTCGAAGGACCCTGCGCTGATTTACTACTGCGAGAACGAGACCGTCGATGGCACCGAGTTCTCACACGAGGAGAGCTCCCCTGCGTCGTTCCCGTTCCAGCTGCTTGACGCGGCGACGGAGAACAACCTGCTGCCGCTCGTCGCGGACTACTCGTCGTCGTTCATGTGCAGGCCCATCCCGCGCCTCGCGGACCACGCCGTCATCTACGCCGGCGCACAGAAGAACATCGGTCCAGCGGGGCTGACAGTTCTCATCATCCGGAAAGACTGCCTCGTCGACGTCGACGCCGCGGCCAAGCTTGGAGCGGCCCCAGTGCCGATCATGCTCTCGTGGAAGACGCTTGCAGACTCGAAGAGCTTGTACAACACCCCGTCGGTGCTCTCGATCTACATGACCGGGCTTGTGTTGGAACGCATCGAGCGTCATGGCGGTCTGAAGCACTACGAGGATGTGAACAGGCGGAAAGCACTGAAGGTGTATGGAGCTGTGGCGGAGGGACAAGAGAAGGGACTGTTCAAGAAGAAGGTCAAGGATCGCTCTGAGAGCTGGATGAACGTCGTGTTCGAGGTAATTGGTGATGGCGCAGAGAAGAGGTTCCTTGAGGGTGCGGAAAAGAGGGGGATGTCGGGCCTCAAAGGGCACCGGTCTGTCGGAGGTAAGCTTTTCTTCGAGCTTGATCAATACTGGATCTGACAGCTGTGTATCGCTCAGGCATCCGAGTCTCGTTGTACAATGCCGTCACGGAAGACCAAGTGGATAAGCTTGTAACATATATACAGGAATTCATCGCGGAGGAAACAAAACAAAAGGCTGAGTAGATAGCTCGACCAGATGTACTTTACCCGTTGTATGGTGTCGTTGCATAGACGCGACATATGTTAAGAGCGGAAACAAAAGCATTCTTCATTTACAATGCTGTTAGGAATCACGAGACGACCATTGTGCCAATGCAGAGACTATGGGGTGCCTTCCCGGCTTACTCGAGCGACCTGAAAGTCTTTACTCCGCAGCGACCGGCTCTTCCTCCTCTCCTTCCTCTTCCACTGCTTCTTCCTCTTCCACTACTTCATCGCCCTCAACTTCTCCAGACTCACTGTTGACGTGCCCCAATACATCAGTTTTATGTACGGGTTTACCACACAAGATGTACACACCTGTCAAGACGGCGCGTCTTGTGCCAGTCCTCCCACAGCGCGTCCAAGGCCTTGAACTGAACATCACGCTCGACGTGGTTCTTCTTGTACTGGGCCACAGTCGGTTTGCGGGTATACACGCCCTCCAAGATCTCGACACCCGTGACGTACGTGCCGGAGCGGCCGTCGCCCCATCCACAGTAGAAGTGGACGCCTTCCTTATTCTTGCGGTACTCGCGATGGCAGTCCTTGAACTGCGTGATCGAGGGGGCCTGGAAGTCGGGGACGGGGAGCCACTGGTAGCCGATGCCGGCCTTCGTCAGGGCGGCCTTCTGCACGTCTGAGATGCTGTTGTGGTTGGCGCTGATGAGATACTTGACTTTCTTCACCCGCAGCGCGTCGATGGCGGCCTTGTCCATGAGCTGGTCGCTGTCGTCGCCACCTGCGCCGTGAGGAGGCTGGCCCTTGTAGTGAGGGCACGAGGAACGCGTGGACTTCTTTCCTTTGATAGTGAAGGTACGCCAGTTCTTCCAGATGTCCGCTGCAGCAGCAACTTCATCGGCTGACCTGTGTACGTGATGGAATGCGGTCAGCCACTGTGTCTGGCATGAGAAGAGAAATACACGTACGACATTGTGTAGTGAGCTGAGTGGTGTTTGTATGGATACTGAGTCTGTATGAAGACATGAAGCAAAATAACGGACTGCTTTTATAGTCATCTGTGCACTGCGCAAGCCGATGTGCATGTAGTACTCTGGCCTGTTGTATCAAGCATTCCAGCGCCTGGGATGTATGATGCTGGAAAGGGTCCCCGGCAAGGGTTTGGCATACGTTGAATTAACATAGCAGCAGCTCCCATCGGCGACATGGAAATAGCGAACACGTTCATGCTTGTATGCTCCAGTATGGTGTTGAACTGCACTGTCATACGAAGCAACCCTTTCCGGGTCGCATCCATCATGTACATATGGCCTAATGCATGGACCGCGAAATACAATGAAAAGACAAAATCTAGAGAAAGTTTCTGTCAAACGTGGCACGTGTGTACGGAGAGCAATACTCACGAGACAATGAAAATGTTCAGGGATAGCAAAGCTGATGTGAAAGGACACGACCGCGCCGCTCGTGTATATCCCATCCGAAGAGTGGCTAAGAAAATGAGTACAGGCTTGATGAATGTTTATTCCAGATTGCGAAGAATGGTTGTTAATCTGTGGCAGCACATGTTCAGCCGGTTGGACTCTGATTCATCTCGAAGTTGACTTTAAGAAACAGGAGAGTTAGCGCTCGCGGTGGCAGCAGCAACAAAAAAAAGCGTCACCTGAGCGATTCGAACACTCGCGTGCAAAGCACAACCGCTGACAGCTAGAAATAGCAGGCGATCCCGTTAACCACTCCGGCAAAGTGACATCACCAGCGAAGTCCTTGCAAACGACCATAATCCAAGCTGCAAGAGAAGACTTCATTGCAGCTGCCATTGCATTCTCTTGTTGCTCAACGCCACGGCCATTGCTTCGTACTACATCTACGTCCACTCTGGTTCGACCACCGGCTTATAGTCCAGCACTTTGTGTGCCGCAATGCCTCCGACAGTCTCGTCCCCTCCGCCCCGCCGCACTGTGCACAAACGCGCTGCATCAGTAGAGCACGCCTCGCCACCTCTTCACCGTCGAAGGCAGGGAGGAAGCAGGCTGCCCTCACGTCTGGGAACACCGGCTGTGGGCATGGTAGTTGACAGGCCCACGCCAATTAGAGACGATGAATCATATGTTTCGGGTATGGACGTCGATGAGAGAGGTTCAGAGTTTGGGATCGAGCGCGGGCTGAAGTCAGAAACAATATTCGCCAAGTCAGAAGAGCTTCAAGTTAACTTCTATGCGCATCTGCCTGCCGAAGTGAAGCTGGTGCTTAGGAATGCTGGTGTGTTTGTGCCGTGCTACCTTGGTGACTATAACTTATGGCCATTGTTAGACTTCAAAACCGATGCATACACTGGCCAAGTAGACACTGTGACTGGATTCGCGTTGGTCGCGTCTTTGGAACGCTGTTTCGTGTGGAACTACTCGCAGGTGCGTTTGGCCAATTCTGACGCGTAAATTATAAGATGAACATCCGTGCCACAAGGCTCTCACTGGAACACCGACATGCTACATATTTGCCTGCCCACAGGATGTCTCGCCGTTGCCAATGGCCAACCCACTGCATGCTCTCATACCGTATGGTACAGCTCGAGAACCGGGCCTTATTTTGGCCTCTCCGGGTGGCAAGATACATTGCTGGGATTCTCTCGGCATGGGCCTCGCAGGGGGAGAACGAGCGTTTAAGGCAGACCTGGAGCTGTCCTCAGATTATGAACAAGTGACCACCTTAACTCGAGCAGATGTGCGTATGTCTCCTATTATTATAGCATTGTGACTCACGCTATATCCGTGCACTCCGTTACACGTACAGGCGCAGACGTACATACTCTCGACCTCAGCCGGCCGTCTTTTCCGACTGAGCTTTACTGCACTTGGAGGGAAACATGTGCTAACGACCCACCCATTTTCGCGACCGCAATCGTCGCTCTCGTTCTCCAGACTGCTATCTCTCCCGAGTTTCCTCTCGTCTTCCCCAGGAGTACAAGCGGAACCTGGGAACATCAACGCCGTAGCGCTGAGCACCGCTGAGTTGACACTGGCCGTTGCGCCGAAGGCTGCTGGTCGGGATATTTGGATACTCATTGATTCTCGCCTGCAACGATGGACGATGTCTGTCGAGAGTGGCTGGGAGGAATTAGTCCTCGATCAAGATGTTCTGGGCATGGTGGCCCCGGAAGTGAGAACGAGATTCACTCCTCGCTTACCTGAGCAGTATCTTCCAGAACTGGACATTGAATTCCTAGACCTTCAGATCGTCAGGTAGGTCAAATCCAATACCAGAGCGATATAGTATGGCTCTTACACTTTCACTGACTCGTGTGTACTTGGTAGGCCGGGTTCATTCTTGGTTTTGATATCTTTTGCAGCGCAAGACTCTGACCAGAATGACTTCGCATCATCCTCCGCGGATACATTACCTCCGAAACGGATATATTGCATCATTCCTATAGCCTTCGACATGCTTACCGGGACCTTCTCGATTGACCAGCAAGCGAAGATAGTGAAAGTGCCGTACCAAAGTGTAATCAAATCTTACTATTTCCAGTATTATCTGAAGTACTAATTACACCACGTCTCTTTAGACCTCCAGCTCAGGTGCACCGATGCACCCGCGCATGCAGCTTCTAACGAAAGGCGGTGCAGCCAGTAATGGAAGCATAATCGCCATCCAGTTCGGCGACACAGTTGTCCTTTGCGCTCCATGTTAGCCTCCCCTCCCGCTTTCTAACTTTTGTACAATTGTACTGAATCATTTACTTATACAGCAACGGAGTACACAGATCGGCTGGAGTTAAAATCTACCTCCGACCGCACGTTAGGGCTCGCCGTCTTGCCGTTAGAAGATGAGCAAAACGATGATGGCACGGGCGGGAAGACTCTCATCGTCCTCACTGCCGCGACTTTGATGAAGGTCTTGGTTGATAGAGATCAGGTTGCCAGTTTCCGCTCGGCGTGAGTGTCCCTCCCTCCGGATATTATGTTATGTGTCTAATGTGCTTATTAACATGTAGAACTGGACGAGCAAACTTGATTCGATCGACGATGACCCAGGCGATTCTTTATGGAGCCCATCCCGAGGTGAGTTTAATGCATATCCTTTCTACAGTCCGAATAATATATCAGCATCGTACGGTAGAACCCTCTGCAGTTCAGCTTCCCTCCAGATGTCGACGAGGAGGCTTTGATGTCCGGGGCCGAACAACTAAGTCATGCAATCATGGAGTCAGACGTTGAGGTTGTTAGACCCAATCACGATCTGCAAACGCAACTGGCACATCGCAAAGAACGGCTAAGCTTCCTGATCAAATTTATCAACGATAATGGTGTTCTGCCCAAGGTCAGTCGAGATGCACGACTGCCACAGTTATGTTGTTGACAAGTTCTGTAGATGTCGCAGGCAAGCCGACAACAACTGGCTACCGACGCGGAAAAGCTGTATGCTGCAGATCAGCTATGGATTCGACACAACGACCTTCTCGCGTATGTATCAATAATAATGATGCTCTGGCAGCCTCTCCTGATTCCCTCCCAGAACAGGTCAGCCTCACAATGTCTTGACTGAAGCAATCTACACGTACATGTCGGCTGCCGGAGAAGGGCACCACGAAGACTTCATGCGGGCGTTCTTCCGCTTGAAAGTGAACGAGTTGGGAGCACTGCTACCGCATGTTGCCGACGTTCTGAAACGTTCTGAACATGAAGTAACACACAGTCAAAGTGAAACGGTGCCGCAGGCGAATGATGTGCTCTTGGTGCGTTTAACTAGTCGACAGCTGTCGGGAGCAGCTGTGTTAATCTTATGCGCATTTGTAGATGGTCCTTCAGAGTGCATACGCCTACCGGTCGTACAACCAGGGGGTGTACGGGCTGGAGTTGCCTTTGACTAGGCCCTGGACGTCGACAGCAACCGTGATTGACATTGCTTCTGAGTTTTTTGAAGCTACCGCTCACCTTGTCGAGTCGCCTGCTACGGCCGCAGAGCCTTCCGTAAGTCGAACGCAAGCGAAGAGTCAACTTCCGGAGGTGGCAGAGATCTTGTTCTCTGTGTATCGAGAGCAGATCGAGTGGCTGAGTAGCCCACGCGCCGCCTCAGAGGCGGGCAACGAACGAGAGCGGGTGGATTTGGAGGAGCGATTCAAGCAAGCGAGACCCGTCATACTCGAGACCCTTCGTGCGTCGATTCGTTTCCGTAGTGCAGTTTGATTTCTTATGGACTTACCTGGGCGGATTACACAGGTCGCACCGGATTCGCGGAACAGGCGTTCAGACTCGCGGAGAAGTACCGCGACTTCCGCAGTTTGGCTTCCCTGTGCCACAAAGATACGGTATATCCGCCGCAGAACAATCCGCACTCAAGACGAATTCAGTCGTACATCGACAAATTCAAAGAGGAGTTCGCTACGGAACTGTATCAGTGGTACATCGAGCATGGTTGGTATTTCTTTTCTCCCGAAAAGCGCGGTCTCTAAAGTAGTGTATTTGCAGGAGAGCTCAGAACGATGTATGCGCAAGATCAACCTGAGTACCTCGACAAGTTCTTTGCAGAGTATAATTATCCCAGCGTCTCGTGGATCCATGACCTCGAGCGAGGACGATACGGCCTTGCAGCGGACTCTCTGCTATCCGAAGCACAAAGTGCTCCAGAACTTTCTAGCAAACACGTATGCTCTATCCCCTTCAATTGCTGCTCATTTCGGCTGACATTTTTCACAGCTTATGCTCAGCATCGGAAAACTGGCCTGCTTAGCTCAAGCCCAGGAAGGCGACGCACCTGCTGACGACCAGACCCTGGACGGTATGTTTCTGACACCTGTTAGCTCCCGGTCGTCTGCTAATTTGGATCTCAGCGTTCCACGATGGTCTCGATTTCGTCAGTGTCCACGAGGCATTGACAGAGGAACTCAAGACTGCTCTGGTGAACGTACGAGCACGACAGTCGCTTGACGCACAGGTGGACATCATTGCACGCGCGAAAGCGTCCAGGATATCAGACAGGAGAGCATTGTTCAGCGTGAGTCGCTTCCTGTCATGTAACTGTAATACGACTGACGGCGAAGGTTGGTGTCATAGATCTTCAAACAGCTCGTCAAACGACTCTTGCAAGGCAAAGCGCTTTCGATTGAAGATGCTGCTGACGTGCTCAGCTTGAAAGACAACGAAACGAGTGCGGAAGACTACATCACCGCGTTGCACTTGCTCTGCCAAGCTCAGGTATGTGATGTTCGTTCAGATACCACAGGATAACGCTTAACTGATGGTAGATACCGGATGCACGGCGGCTCTCCGCATTCCGCTCGGTTTGGAGGAGGATATATCTACACGATGAGTACGCACCTTCTTTTTGCACACACATAGGACATGTCTTGACCGGTTTCTTTTCTGTTCTATTATATTTAGCTGGACCCAAATCCGACATACAGTGGGTGCATCAGACGCAGAGATCACAGCTCGTTTCCGCCGAACAGCCTTCCACGACGTACTGGTAGCTACGATGGTCAGACAGGACTACCCCGAGGGCTACGTGCTGTACCCTGACCAGGCTGTGCCCGCCCCGACGCCAGCAGAGGTGGCATCACGGTGGCCAGGCATGCCTCCGGATGATATCGCGGCGCTGGTGAGGGACTATGAGTGGGAGAGCCAGCAGTTGAATGCGCTGCAGCTTGAGGACGTCGTTGACCGTATTAGGGAGTTGGCAAACGAGGATATACGATGGTCTTGAGCTCCAAGTTGAATGACGAAACTTAGTTTGCGCGGGAAAGGTGGGGGCATATGAGCGATGGGTTCTGGACATTAGATGTATTGCGACGAGCACACCTGTACTATTTACAACGTCGACTAAAAGCCCAAGCGGGCCATGAACTTTCTGTACTGCAGCTTTGCGCCAAGGACTATGTTCGCGTTGTTGCGTCTCTGCCACTCGGCGTTGTATGCGCGCTGGCGGGGCTCTTCCTGGAGCAGCCAGCTGCGATAGAAGGTGGCGAGCGCGTGCTCCTTGTCGTCTTCGGTGCACGACTCGGGGAGGCTGCTGAGAAAGGATTCTTTCGCCGCTTCGAACCGGGTGTTGCTCTGTTTACCATTAGTATATACAATCGGAGAGTATATTATAAGTAGGTTACTCTGAGGTAAGGAGGAGGGCGCACGCACGTCTGTCCAAAAGGTGTGATTGAACGCGTCGAGCTCCTGTCTCTGGAGCCTCCACTGGTATTCGCGCGTGTCGCCACGGAACTCGCGCAGGGAGTATGGGTGGCGGACGTCGTCTGGAGGAGTGGGTACGGCGTCGTCGTAGATGACTGGGCGGAGGTTTGAGATGGGGTCGTTGGGACCGACGAGGTCACGGCGCAGGGCCGTGCTCTGGAATGAACGAGTGGGTGCCCTAGAGCTTGCAAACGGTGGACGAGCAACGCGGAGGAGTGTACGTGAGGACATCGTGGCCAGTGTGCTCACCAGGACGCACTCCGGTGGTTTGAGGAGAAAGAGATCCGGGAGGAATTTGGCTGGATATGTTTGGCTAGACGCCGGCTACATCATTGCAATTGAACTCTCATTTACGGACACTCGCAACCTCTTCCGCTACCACGCCCAGCGTCGCCGTGCCACGTTCTCCCGGGACCCATTACCAAAAGGCACAGCGAAAGGCACAAAAGAGGAGAAGGAGATAAGCGATGGCGCACGTCGTCTCGCCTCTCGACCAGCCGTCGAACTATAAGGACTCGCAGGCGAGGGTGGACCGGATGAAGCAGAATGAGTTGCTGTCCAAGTCGACTACGCTATACGTGAGTGCCCCTATTCCTTTTTGCCTTTCCCTGTTCTACACTTGGCGTGTTGGTTTTTTTCGCTAGAGCTGTGGCGTACGCCCGCTATGTGTGTGAGAGTGCTGACAGCGGTTTCGTCCAGATTGGCAACCTGAGCTTCTTCACAACGGAAGAGCAAATCTATGAGCTCTTCTCAAAATGTGCGAGCCCCGAAGAGGGCGGCGGCATAAAACGTATCATTATGGGGCTCGACCGCAACACCCGGTATGTCCACTCCTCTTCTCCCAAACCCTCTACTCACAAGTGCCCCACCTCCTCTCCGTTAATAGAACACCATGCGGGTTCTGCTTCGTCGAATACTATTCACACGCAGAGGCCCTCGCCTGCCTACGATACGTCAGCGGCACAAAGCTCGACGAGCGCATCATCCGGTGCGACCTCGACCTCGGGTACCGCGAGGGACGGCAGTTCGGCCGCGGGAAGAGTGGGGGGCAGGTGCGAGACGAGCACCGTGCGGACTACGACCCTGGACGGGGCGGATGGGGTGCACAGGCGCAGCGGCTCGAGATTGAGAGGAGGAGGGAGGTCGAGGAGAGGTACATGGATGCGGAGACTGGTCCTGGGGCTGTGGCGGGCGGAGGAGGAGACTGGAAGGCGAGTGAGGGCGCGGCGGCGGAGAGGAAGGGTAAGAGGGCACGGTCGCCGGAGGACGAGGGGGATAACGAGCGGATGGTGCGTGGCTCTACTGGTGGCCTTACCGTATGCACTACTCGTTGGACTGACTTTTTCTCTTTTTGCGCAGGGCAACCGGGCACGACTGGACGAAGCAGACCACGACGCAGAGCGCATGTAACACACTCTATGCGACTGTACTCTGTCGCTTCTGCTGTTGTTTGTGCAAGATGTATTATTATGATTAATGCGCGGTACTAGTACTTATGCTCTAGCTGTGGTAGGTAGGGGGCCCGACGTAGGTAGAGACCCTAATATACGATATGCGCCTTGATGCGCCATTTTCGCTCCCGGGCTACCTCGTCGTAATCCGTCTCGTGCAGCTTGCGCACGAGCCGGTGTGCCTCGGAGGACGACGCGAGCCGGACAAGGAACCGTGCGCTCGTGTTGAATACCTCCTTCGATGCCCTACCGCCGTCAAGTCAACACAGTGAGTACCAAATGGATGAGAACAACGAATGAGCGACGACGTACGGCTCTAGCTTGAGCACCTCCTTCTCCCCCGGCACCGTCCCCGCCAGCTTGAAGCTCTTGAGGTACGTCTTGATCGCCTCCACAGGCATAGTCGCAGGGAACCCCGACAGACACACATTCCGCGCGCCGCCCGTCACGCCAGCAGAGGGCCCGCTTCCAATGACACCGCGCGCAGCGGCCTGCTCGCGCCCGCGCTCGCCACGGCTACGACTGAGTAACCTGGCGGCCTTGAGAGGCTCAGACGAGGCGGTGACGCGCGATGCGCCGAGGTAGATGCCTGTGTGAAATTTGCGGATAACGTTGGGGACGAAGTCGGAGGCGGTGAGCGTGATCCAGGCGGAGCCTGTCGGCTCGAGGTTTTCGTAGTCGATGTCCACTGCGCGGTTGGCGGTGGCGATCGTCAACACATGAGGGTGTAGTAAGGATGAGGGTAACGCACCAGACTCGACGTTCTCTATCTCTGCACGCGCACAGAGTCGCCAGAGGTCGTTGGGCAGCACAGTCTTAGGGACGTTGCGTAGGTGGACGTGACGGGCTACATCTGTAGCACGGCGCGGCGGGTGAGCGAGGCGGGGGTCGTGAGGTTAAAGTTGCAGTTAATGCGCACCTGTCTCTCTTGCAGCTCGTATCGCGCGCGCGACGGTGCGTGGAATTTGTTGAGACATCTGTGCTGCTGTGGTCGCTGGAGGTCTGAGTCGTCCTCAACGCAGAGAAGCTGTATGCTAATTTCGCACGTGGATGTTGGCGCCCGTCTTTGTGGCGTTAAACTCAAGGGATCATGGGGATGCGGGTGTCGAGCAAATGAGATGTCCGAAGAAATTATGGGCGAAGCGTCCAGCGATATAAATAATTGCTCTCATGCTTCTGCTTATTTATAGCAGCTCCCCTACAATCTTGGCTCTTTAGCAGGAGAGATGATGAACTCTACATCTGCATTTATACACCATATTCTGTCGGTTACATCTGGCCGTGCTTTGTATACGTACTTGGTCCCTCTGTTGACTTTCTATTCTTATACCCCACACGCCCCTACTTCTTCTTGGCGACAATTACCCAAGTCTTGTACGGATACTCAAACTCGCCCTTCGTCTCGTCCGTCCACACCTTACCATCACCCTTCGCCACGATGCCCTTGACGGCCTCCACGACCCTGCTCTTCTCGTCCTCAGGCAGAATGGCGATGTAGCTCTTGCTCAGCGCACGGTCGACGACGATCTTCTCCGTCCCGAGCAACTTGTACGCGAACTGCGTCTCCTCTTCGCGCTCGAAGTTCTCCGTGTAGCCCGCCGTGGAGAACGTCGCGCGCCAGCGCTCGAGACGGAATTGGGGAGTGCCCTTCTCGTGCGGCTCGATGGTGTCGCGCAGCTGAGCGACCCAGGTGGCGCTATCACTATAAATAGACAAACGAAAGCTAGTTAGGAGAGGGGCGACGGATTAAGGATGGAAGGAGAGGAGCGTACCGATCTTCGAGGTTCCAGATGAGCGTGACGATCCCGTCAGGCTTCAGCACGCGCGCAAACTCGCGCGATGCCTTGTCGTAGTCCGGGCACCAGTGGAACGCCTACCAACAAAAGCCATAAGCAAACCCACAAGATATCACACGCGGACATTTGCTCACCTGCGCAACGACGACGAGATCAGCCCAGCCGTCCTCGACACCAGTCGTGTCGAACGTGCCCTCCGCGACGCTCACGCGCGCGTCGTTCACCGTCTTGGAGAACTGGTCGCGCATGCCCGCGCTGGGCTCGACGGCGCGCAAGGTGCCGATCGCAGAGGCCCAGTCTGGGTGCGCGAGCAGGGCACGCGTGAAAATGCCTGTGCCTGCGCCGAGTCTGTCGTCGTGTCAGAGGAGAGATAGGGGAGGGTGTACAGCAAGGTGGGGACGAACTCGAGGACGTTCAGCGGTGCTGAACCGCGGATCGCTTTGCGGATGTGGGCGAGCGCCTCAGGACGGTAAGACGGGCGGGCTCTATGCGTTTAGGGAGGAAGGTGAGCTGCGGATGGGGTGGCGACAAGATCGCGAGGTGGGAGGGGACGTACCTGTCGTACAGCTCGTTCGTGCCAGTCCCGAAGCCCTTCGCAGCAACCTCGAATACGTTTGATGCCATTCTGCCAGATGCAAATCCCCTGAACCGGTGTGGGTTCGAGAAGATGGTACGAGATGAGTGTTGTGGTAGGAGTTTTGTAGATAACGCGAGGACGAGCCCCATCGTTTGAACGTTTAAGTATAGATTCCCCAAACTGATCTGCCGTGTAGGAGCCGAAAGACTCAGATGATGATGCTTGGATTTCGTGTAGCCGTGTGTGTGATAGTGACGAATTATGAGAACTCGTACTAGTGCTGTAGTTGGGTGCGGTGACTCCGAGGTCACACAGCTGTCCGCTGGGACATATCGGAGGGAAATCGGCCGACGAGGACATCTGTGTGCTGAACGCACAGCAGAAGCAAGATTGATAGACACTGTCGATGTTGCAGGATGTCGGAATGCGAGAGGTCGGGCCCTTCCCAGGTCAAGGATATCGAGCGGGTGTGGGAACTTATCTGGCTTTCTTATGCAACGATTCCTTTTCTTTCATGCATAGCAGAATGGTTTGCTTGAATAAAGAGTGCAATATTCAGGAGGTGTCGACAGTCGAGGTTCATAACCTGAAAACTCTAACAGGTTATGAGCCCCGGTTGTCGGGGGCTCCTGTATACCACTGGGGGTTGACAGCCAGGTAAAGCCAAATCCATATATCGCAACGCCAAGTCTCACATCAGAAGCAGAGAGAATAATACAAGCGAGAGCGCAAAATTAGAGAAGAGGAGGTGGGTGGTAGCCCGAAGAAAAAGCGTTCTGGCGAGGTCGAGCTCAGATACCCCTTCCAACACGATCACGTGCGGGGTGACGGCATCCCATGCTTAAGGGCGTTTGTTTGCGCTTCGTCTTTTCGAAAGTTCCCTTTCCTTTGCGCGTGCCTGCGCGTCCGAGCAGAGGCGAAGGTTTCGCCAATCAATGCGCTTTCCCTCTTTGACAACCACCGTGGCCTCGTCTGGCCTATCGAACCGCACTCGACGTATAAAAGCGCACGGCATCCCAAGTCTCTCGTCATGCCAACCCCCCACTAGCCTCTCCAAACTATCCTCTTTCGAGCTGAGTCCACGCCGTGCGAAATATTGTCAGGACCCGACGAAGCGCACCGTACAACGTAACTCACTTACGGAAGAATAACCGCGATGGCTGGGCCCGACTTATTCGCCCTGCGCACGTACGCCTCGCGCCAGAAACCCGAGCGCATCTCACCCGAAGTGTACATCAGCCACACCGACACGACCGTCGCCATCCTCGACCGCTACCCCAAGTCAATCTTCCATGCGCTGGTCCTCCCGCGGCCGCGCGATGCGGACGGACTCACGGTCGACGTGCTCGACAGCCTGCGATCGCTGCTGCGCAGCGAGAAGGCGGGCGTGAGCCGCGAGACGGCGAGGAGGATCTTGCGGGAGATGGGCGCGCACGCTGAAAGCGAGAGAGAGCGCATCCGGAAGGAGATGATGAGCCGCTATCAGGTGACGTGGGATGTCTGGCTGGGGTTCCATGCCGTACCGTCGATGCAGTGAGTCTGCGGCCTGCGTGCGCAAGGTGGAGCGGCAGTGCTCATTTGTTCGGTTGTGTGCAGCCACCTTCATCTGCACGTCCTCTCCGCGGACCTGCACAGCCCGACGATGAAGCACAGGAAACACTACAACTCCTTCCACCCCAAACGTGGCTTCTTCCTGCATTACGAGGACGTCATGTCCTGGTTCGACGCCGTGCCCTCCTTCTTCAAGGACGTGCGTATTACCTCTTTCTGATCCTCCCTCCCGTACGGCTCGATTGACGCTTCTTCTTTCCAGAAAGCTTCTCTAGACCCACGCACATACGAGCCTCTCCTCAAACACGACCTAGACTGCTTCATCTGCGACAAACCCTTCAAAAACATGCCGCTGCTCAAGGCGCATCTCCAGCAGCATCACGAGGCGCTTTATGTGAACAAGTCCAAGTCCAAGGCCCCAGTGAGCAAGAAGCGGGCCTTGGAGGGCGGTGGCACGCCGAACTCCAAGGCGCCGACCAGCTCGCTTGGGAGCGACGTCAAACGCAGGAAGACGGATAGCCCGATGAGCTACACGATTTGAGACCCCAAGCCACGGTGTACTGATACTGACATATTGATTTACTGTACCATATTATTGCTTCTCTTTCGTCTCAGGTAGGATACACACGCATATAATCCCTAATACGACAACGATCATTCTTGCATTCCTCATTCATTGTATATACACACATCTTGTTTCCTTTGTCCACACATCGCAAAAAGGGTAGTTGTGCCCTCCATTGTACCATAAATAACTTTCTACCCAACGGCCATCCTTGTTTGGTTTCTCTAATGGTAGTACAATAACATCTACTGTTTCTTGCGGCTCTTCTCGCTGGCCTCGCGAATAGCCCACGTCAGCTGGTACGTCTTGCATGCATCTGCACAAACACAATCAGCCATCGCGCACAACAGAAACCAGGGCATATACGGACCCTCGAAAGAAGAAAGGATCGTAGACGTCTCCGGGTCCTCCTCGATGTCCTCAATGTTGTCGATCAGCACGGACACCTCCGAGAAGAAGGGGTCGTCATCCGGGAAACGGTGTGTTTCCTCTAAGTCGCTGCCCGGGCGGCGCACATACAGGATGGGCTGCACGTATGGGTTCACGAGCCTGGGCGGCGGAAAGATTAGAGAGACGGCGCGAGGAGTAAGCGGAGGCTGGGCCTTACTTAAGCTGGTACCCATCGGCGTACACCTCTAGCTCACAGCTGTAATCGTGTCCTTGCAGCGCCACAAGGTGGGTCAAGCTTCCTACCGCTCCGCTTGCGTATTTCCTGCGAAGCATACCCGTGTTCAGTATATGTTCTCGCAGAACCACATCGGACGGGATACATACCACGTCGCAGCGGTGACACGCGGAATCCTGTTCTCTGGCTTAATGAGGCTCTCGTCGACGGACATCTTGGACAGCTTCCCTGCATCCTCGTACCACTCCAACGAGTGCGCAGAGACTGTGGGGATCTCGACGTCGCCGCCGAAGTAGCGGGAGAGGTCGCAGAAGTGGGTTCCCTGTTCGATAATAGGGCCTGCGCTAGTTAAGTGCGAATAGCAGTCAGATATGCAAGGGCAGTAGGGGAGATATGATATGTACCTCTTCGTCTTGTCCCACCAGTCGGGCTTCGCGATCGCCTCGTATGCGGTGGCATACCGCGCGATGGTGGCCATGACAGTCAGGTTGTTGTCTTGTATAATCTTTTTCATCATCTGGACCGCCTTCAAGTACCTCAGCATATACCTACACCCACCATCAGCATATTGACCAGTCAAACGTAGGCGCACTACACGTACCCGACCGAACAAACCGTTCCACTATCCCCAATGAACTTCGCCACCTTGAATGCCTCCTCCATCTCGCCCACCGGTCCGGTAGCGACGGGCTTCTCCACGAAGAGCGCCACCCCAGGGAAGTTCTTGACGATCTGCGTCTCGACGTCGCGTCCTGATAGCTGCGTGCCACGGAACATGGGCGGGCTGCCGACGACGAACACGCGCGGCGCGCGGTTGGGTGTCAGGTCCTTGATGAACTCGTCCAGGGAGCGGTACACGCGTGTCTCCTCGTAGGCGGAGCGGACAAAGGTCTCGCATTTTTGTTTGAGCACGGCCGTGGCGCGTTCGACGTTCGGGTCGATGAGCGCGACGATCTTGAGGCGCGGGCCCAGTTTGCTGTGAGATTATTTGTGTGAGAGAGATTAGTGGGTTTTGAAAGACGCGTACTGTTCGAAACGGAACGAGTGGTTCCATGGGCCTTCATCCGAGCCTGGGTGAGGTCATGAGGTTCACTTATCTTATAAAACGTAATCTTGAGCAACGTACCGAACATGATGTTCCCAGCACCCACGAACACGACATTGAAGTCGCCGCTGCCCGTAGAGGCAAACGTCCTGCATGTCGAACGCGTACAATCAGTAACAGGTGCGCCCTGGGTTTAGTATGCGCACTTGTCCATCGGGATCAGTTTAGACGGATCAATTGACATGCTGCGCGACTCGGATCGCGGGGTACCAGGGCTGCTCGTCATGGTCGCGTATTGTCGTGTTCTTGAGATGTTTTGCTACGAGGTCGTGGCGGTTTGGGATAAAAGACGAAAGAAATGAGGAGCGGGCAGAGAGAAGGCAGGATCATGTTTGATGACACTGATGGCACACATAACCGTGGGGCCTGGGACCGTCGACCCGGGAGTGCCGAGCTGCCTTGGATGCTGTTCCGTCCGGTGAGCAGAGGTGCATCGCTCTGCTATCTCGACACAGCGATCAGCCAGAATGATAGTGCAGTGACTGACCATAAAATAAACAGGGTCCCGGCGTAGCGTGTTATTACATCGTGCTAGCAGTAGTGTGTACACCATGCGTCAGCAGATAGCAACCATCGTGTCAGAAAACATATCAAACACGCAGCAGCACCCGGGCAGATTGCAAAAGCAAAGAAAGGCGGTAGAATAATGAACGATTATGTTTATACACTTGCAATATCATGAGTTGGTGATGATCCAGGCGAGGAGGCTGTCCGATGTCCTAACAATGCGAAGCGGGTATGATAAGTCATGATGCAGCTGGCTTAGAGCTCGAGTCTGAGCTCTGAGCCCCCTTCGCAGCAGCAGCAGCAGCAGCCTCTGCCTCCAGTCTCCTCAGCTCTGCCTGCCTCCGTTCGGCAGCCTCCAGCCTCGCGTTCATGGCCTTCAGTTCTTCCTGCAATTTGGCGTTCTCTTGTGCAAGCTTCAGAACATTGCTAGCCCGTTTGTTGACTTTTTCTGTCCTATGGAACAATACATGTCAGATGCCAGCTCACATTGGCTCGATCGCGAAAAAGGACAGGACACGGGTACGCAAAAAACCATTGGCAAGAAGTGTCAACAACGTCAAGCAACGTATGAAGAAGATCTGAACGACGAAGATTGAACGAAAAAACGTCTCGACTTACTCTGGCTCCGGAGATGCAATGACCGAGGACAAGATAGACTCGAAGTCGAATTCGGATTGTGGCAGATCGAGGTCGGGCAGCTTGGGCTCTGGGAGGGGAGCGATGAAGCTCTCTGCGATGGAGGCAGTCTCGTCGAACGTCTGGTGGCTGCGAACCGACTCGAGACTCTTTCTAACTTCTCTGAGATTGGCAAACGCGTAGAGTCGCAGCGCGTCAGAACCATCTGAACGTTTAAAGGACATGATGTCTCTGTACCAACCCCGAGTACAGCTGTGCGTGACGATTCCTTGGCTCCTTGTTGCTCATTGATGACAGGTGCGAGAAAAGAGGGACAAGAACGATGTGGTGGTCGAGGGCAAAGCTGGGACAGCGCGACAGATGCAGCGTTCGTTGCTATACCAGGGCACGACGCTGAGAACACGCTGTGAGACTTGTCTGTGCCGCATTTGGGTTAGCAGCCGGCAATAATAATGCGCTAAGGCCAATTGCGATTCTCGGTAAATAACCAGATGCGCGGCTGATCTGGGACGATCGCGCCTGAGATGCCGATCTGATAGAAGACTGCCTAATTGGGGCCTGTCGTGCGCGTACCCAGCCCCTGTCAGAGAATTTTAATAATAAGATATTTTATTTTTGTCGGCCGAAGGAGAATTTGAGTCTGGCTGGCCGTCTGTCCTCTCTCTGCTCCTGCGCTGACCCTCTTAAAGAACAAGACAAGATGGAGGCCGCTGCAGGAGGGCCTTCAGCCGCAGACATAGACCCCATGCATCCTCATCCGCATCTCTACGCTGTCCACCATCTCCAGCCCGACTTTGCCGCCCACCTACAACAAACGCCGCACATCCCTCTGCCTCTCGAGACTCACCTCCCGCCCTCATCCTTTGACTTCACCAGCCATGGCGCGTTCCCCTTCCAGCAGGCGCAGCAGATGCACGGCTCTGCCGGACACCCGCTGTTCGAGGGCGTCATGGCCATGCACCAGATGCTAGGACACGACCTGGGCATGTCATGGACAGACATGTCCGCATGCGACCAATCCAGCGCGATGTCTTACGCCCAGTCGAGCGCGCACCATTACGCCTATGACCCGACGCCCCAGTGGCCCTCGTCGCCGACGTCGATTATAGAAAGCACGCCGTCGCCGCTGGATGAGTCGCTACCTCTCACGCCTGAGCAGCTTATAGATTACGCGCCGGAGCCGCTCATTAGCTCTTCCGCTCTTCCGCACGAAGAGGAAGAGCCTCCCCCTCCGTCACATCCGCTGTCTCACCACCACCACTCTGCACCATGCGGGACGTTCCCTCTTGTGGTAACAAGCACCAACACGTACGAGCACACCGTCGCGTTTCAGGCAGACGTGAGTCCCCTATTGTTCATGTGGCCGCCTGCAATTGAACACTGACGTCGTATACTGCAGCGACAGAAATCCGAGAAAGCTAGCTCGAAGCTTGATCCACATGCCGCAGACTTCATACGGGAGAAACTCGGCGAGCTGCGTTGGTCTCTCTTCTCCTCGCGACTGGCCGAACGTCGCACGACCACACAGAAACCCAAGCAGTCCGCTAAGACCGACAGCGCCGCCAACGGTGGTTCCTCACTAGATTCGTTCCCCGCTGACAAGAGTGGCGGTGCGACCGTCATTGACTTCCTTGTCAAGGTCGAAGTCGTGAAGAGCGTGCTCAGGAGCTATGTCCCGTACGTGCCTTTTCTCTATTCTCGGTTTGACTCCATCCGTTCTTCTTCTGTCTGCGACACTCTTCTCTATACTTGCTATCCAATCCCCTATTTATTCCGATATTACTCAGGATCATCCTCTGTTAAACCGTGGCTGATCCTCTTTCATTCATTCTACAGCCACCCATACAACCCTTTGAAGACACTCTCCCACTCATACACACCCGCTCCATCTGGCCAAGTTACTCTCAGCCGATCAACGGTTCTGGCACTCTCCGGCTGGTCTAATACGCAGTTCTCATATTGGGCCCGCCGAGCCGAAGCCATTTCCGTGCTGGCCTCGCATGACGAACGATTACGAACCGCCGCGACCGCTCTCGAGCGGCGCCTCCGTAACACTGGACTAGTGGCCTATTCAACTGCGGACAATGACGTCCACCATCATTCCTCCTCCGCCTCTTCGTCCACATCCCACTCCGCGACATCCCGCCCTCCATCTTCAGATCCCGCATCCCCCGACTTTGACCCAGAAGAATGGGTTCGCCTTTACATCACCGGCAAAGGCCTTGATGTCATCATCGACGATGTTAAGAAACGCACCGGCGTGAGCCCGTTCCTGCGGGGGAAGCACTCAAGTTTGGACCCGTTTGGCACCGCCACAGCCGCGGAAGGCGGGGGCCCAGGAAGCAGGGTAGCGGTGTACATGCCGACATTCCAGGCGGAGAAGTATGTCCATGAGATTATCCCACCTGAATCAAGCCCGCAGTCTGAGGGAAGCGAAACACGTCCGGCGAGCACGAAGAAGTCAGGGAAGAGGAAAGTGATGTCCCCTGAGCCGACGCCGGTCAGCGAGAGCGAAGAGTCATCCGTGGCCTCGTCATCCTCGCCGCCAACGTGGCCAGACGGGTGGACCGCAGAGGACCTCGCGAGATTCACAGCTCCCATGACTACGCAGACACCGAGTTCAAGCTCCACACCACCGCCATATACGCCCGAAGACCCGAGTGCAGAGTTCGACACCTCGCCCGTAAATCTTATCTTCCACGATTACGCCCAACCCGCCTTTGCGCCTTTCCCGTCGGCAGCGTCCATGAACCCCTCCCCGCGACCGAAGAAGCGAAGATTGGCTCCCGCACCGTCGTCCGCGACATCGTCTAACTCACTTGGATACGCTAGTGACTACGCCACGAATGCGTTGCGGATGTATTCGAATCATCCGCTGGGATCATAGTGTGGCCTGATTATGCTCTCCGCTCTCGTCGTAAGTATATATGCGCTATACGCTGTGCTATGCATTCATGGATTGTGCCTGCTCCTGTGGATAGGTTATGCTTCTTTTATGGGACGTTTACTTGCTTGGTCTGGATACACACATATCGCAGTGCACATTGTCTATCGCTGTTCTATACGGATCAATCTCATCGTTCCCCCTCCTTGATTATTCGTGTTTATTCATCCCTCGCTCCTTGTTTCAACGTCAGCGCGCATCATCCCTCACTCAAGCCACCTACCTTACCCCGCTCCTTCTACACATCGCGCTCTTTGTATCATATACTGGGGAACCGCGTCAGTCCGCATATATGCATGTAGCATTTTCATTCGTCCCACATACACACATACACACACCTACAACTTGCATACATACTACATCCTACATACTTATATCCGTTATTTGTTAAACCATAAACACCTGCTACCACATGGAACTTATACGTAGTTAAATAGTAGTTAGTCGTATGCGTATAGCTGTCGTTTGAAACGGATGACTTAATATTGAAGTCGCACTTTGCGTGCGGACGGACACTACTTCGGAATGTTGACAATTCATGATAATGTTACTTGCATCGCGAGTTTTATTCAGAGTTGGAATATGGATAACAGGCTACATGGGCCACGTCCGTCGTAAGATCGTTATACACCGAGAAACAGAAACTGGATATCAAGCTATCGAAACAACGGCGGGAGAGATGAGAGTTGCGGCGGGTGCATGGTGATACGGATGAACGTGAACAAGGCAATGAAGGAGACGAAGAACAATGAAGCTACACAAGAAGCAGAAACTTATATGTAGCCCAAGACAAAACCTGGAGTGGAAGCAACCAACATTATCATTGCGGGGCAAGCGCATTACATGTACCTGTGGGGGGATTTGATAACACTACATGATAAGTAAACATACAAAACACGAGTTAGAGCTAGAGATGGTCGGGAAATGTCCTTCCGGGAAGCCGTGCAGAACATGAAGACAGTTGGGGAAAGGATGAAGACAGCAGAAACGTGGGGATGGGGCATCAAGAGAGAGAGAAGGAGATATTACGAACGCAGTTGAACCCAGCCAAAGCGCCAGTCACGATAATATGTAGCACAGAAAAACAAACAAACATACATACACGTCTACGAACAACACACGCGCATGCGCTTTCTATGTGATCTCCAAGATGGACGTCTCCAGGATCCTGAAGTGGTTTGGATCCTTGGACTGCTCTGACCAACCCACGCGCTCGCGCCAGTTGACAGAGTTGGCCTCCTTCTCGCCGGCGTCGGCGAACATGCCGAGTTCATCGTCTGTTAAGCCCCGGAACATCAGGAACAGACGGGTGAAGACGCAGTTCTCTGCGTTCACGGAGATGTCGATGGCGGCCGCTATCTTGCTCGGTGAGAGGAAGCGGTAGGCGATATTTTTGTGCGCGGAGAAGGCGGACATGTTGTTGCTGTAGGGGAATGGGTTAGCGATCGCGGAGGCTCGGACAAAACGAAGATCCATACTTGATGAAGTTCGTTCGTGCATGCAGGGACATGCCAAGCTGGTCTAGGACACGGGTGAGGTGAGGGATGAAATCTCGGAAGGACATCGCATATCCGTTCCGAGGTGCGATGAACTCATTGGGATCTACATAGGCCGGATCGGGTCTGTGATAGTGATATCAGAGGTGTCGCGTGAGCATAGATCGGCGGGGACGTACATCGCTTCATAATACAGGGACGTTGCGTTAATTTGGGTCTCGAAGTGTTCGATGGCACCGCCAGGGTGAACACGCAGGAAATACTTGATCTTGTTGTCCTCCATCGGCTCCGCTTCGGGCCAAGTAAGACCGAGCTTCCATAGCGGTGAAGGTTGTAGAGTGATATCGCAATATTGAGAGGTTGGTGCAAGGATGTTGAGGTGGCATTTGGCTGTGGACGGCTTCGATACTACCGCGAGTTTCGAAATAACACGCGCATCTATGAGGAGATCGGGGGGCACCTCATCCTCATTGACTATACGTGTGCCGGTAAACTCCATCGTGTGAGTATCACCTTGATGCACGATATTGAGTTTCCCCCAGAACTGGCCGTCCACGGTAGTTCCATCTTCCATGCGCGCCATATCCAGTTCGTCTGACGATATTGTGGTATCGAGAGCAACATTCTGTCCTGGCGCTAGCTCAAGATTGAACGTTGCAGGCATTTCCAAGACCGGGGGTGGGCTGTGATGCAAGTGTTAAGGTTTACAAACATGTGATTCTCAATTCCATAGCTTACGGTGGCGGACTGCAAAAGATGATGAGATAATGCTCATATCGAGTGATTAGCAGACCGACTTACGGAGGCTCATCTTCCGGAGGCGGCGGCCCATCGCTCACGATTTCTACTCGCAGTCCCTGCACACCCATAATAGCAATTTGATAAGAGTCTTCTCCAGTCAGCTGTGGCAATATGTCAACTCCAGTAACGCATATAGCCTGAGACGCCACTCACGTAAATGTAAGGTCCGGACACGAGCCGCTGTGAAACAGCTCAACACGTCACTCATATTTGATTAGATAATGCACGTACCGACGCAGCTAGCGAGGCGTACTCTACCGGTACTCGCAATCCGAACATCGCGTCCGGCGGAGGTTTGATCCAATCCCTACACACAGCATCTAATTCCTGATCACGATAAGACAGTCAGCAGCGGGCGCGGCGACCAGACGCAGTGTGCTCACAGCATATGAGTTGGGAAGCTGTGAACTCTGTCAGAGCAATACGCGGGGTGGCGAGCATGACAATGCATACCATTCGTATCGTCTCCATATCCTCGAAGCATATCGTGAGCAGGCGTTGTCTGGTGAGCGCCATCTGAGCCTGTTGGTTCTGTCTCTCTCGTACGAGGTCCATTTCCTTCCCCCCTTTGGGGGTCTTTTGGAATCGTGACCAGAAGCCATTCCCTGAGCCTGGGAGGCTGGCGTTGGACACCCTGTGAGATAAGATGAGGTCGAGCACGATGCGCGAGATAACGCTGGTACGTACGCAGGGGATGTGAGCATGATGCCTCACGGTGTGGAAAGGCGGAGGGTATAGGTCAGGATGGATCACAGGTGAAGGGAGAAGAAAAGAGAGTGCAGGGCCTTCAAATGGGCTATGAACACGAGGCATCCGGAACACGAGGCGAGTGATCCACCACTTAACGATGCGAAAGCAGAGTTTTCTCTAACTTTCTAGCATCTTTCATGCAGACGGTGATTCTGAAACTTGTCGGATTACTAGAGACAATATGTTGACTCCCATGCCCATTGTCGCAGACATTGAGCAAGAGAGATTTCAGTACTGGTAGAGGATCTTGCTCGCACTTATCCGATCGCAGCAGCGTCATACTTGTATCTACCGTGGGAAAGTCACGCTTTAGGCGCTTCACCCCGTTCCGTGCAACGCCGTTTTAGCCACCAGCTTCGACTCGCTGCAATTTCTCCTTCACAAACGCGCATTCGACACGATGCTCGCTACAGTCCTGAGGACACCAGCTGCCACCGCCATCCAACGACGGTCCTTTGTATCAACGGTCTTGCTGACCCGCAATTGGGAAAATGAATCAGTAAACCTGCTGAAGAAAGAAGCCAAAAAGCGTGGCTTGCTTCAGTGCGTCACGCTCTACCTATCTCTGCTAGGACGACCATGGCTAAGGTCCTAATTGTAGAACTGGCAACAAATCGACTTTGATCAGCCGTTTGAAAGAGTTTGAGCGCGAACAGCTGATACAGAGTGGACCTCCGCCCGCGGTACAGCAGCAAGTGCGCCTCGCGTCTACCACCGAGGTCCCGGGTATCCCATCGACCTCGCAACCTTCTCCCATTCCTCCAAACTACCCGAAGAACTTCCTAGATGTGAAGATTCCCGATATCTCTCAACCTCCCCCGGAAAGACCCATCGACATTGTGAGTATTCATATTGCGAGTACACGACCCATGCTCATATGCGTGTCATAGCCTTTCGTTCCCGACTTCTGGGAATCTTCCAAGGTGAAGGCAGAATCTACACCTCCACCACCCGAGCCAGTGCCCGTGAAGGTCCTCGCCGTCGCTGGCGCAGCCACTCACATTGGCGGTGGTCCAATTCACAACCTATACCCCTCTACCTCTGCCTCTGCGGCGGAGCCCGGTTACAAGAGCGAATCATCACAAACATCCAGCGACAGTGCGAGTGGTGGCTGGACCCTGCTTGGGCTTTTTGCTGGATCATGGCTGGTTGGTGGAATTCTTGCACCCACATCTGCATTTGCTGTCGAGGCGGAGAGCAAAGAAAGTCCTTCCAAGTCACATTGAGGTATTCTCGAGTGTCGGGGCAGTAACTTCATGTTCGTTCGTTTGGTGTAACCGCAATCTATTCTTCTCTACACAATTGCGATAGTGGTCACTGGTTAGATAGTGATATGCAACAGCATGATTTGAGCGTGTTCACAAACACTAAGGTTAGGGTTTACCCTGATATGGTGAGGAGGTACGCGTCGCGCTTGATCTCGAGTAGCCGCGTCAGCTGCACGCAGGAACTACCACAACCTTCATTAGCACTATACTCTACGACATCAGACATGGATGAAATAGGGATTGACATTCGTAAGGAGGTGTGTAGCGGTCTCGACATGCGTTCTAAGCATAGCTGATCGCTAGTAGGACCCGACCTTTGAGTCGGTCGTAACAGAAAAGACCGCGCTGCTGCAGGAGTTGCAGGAGGAGGACCTGTACGTGAAGTACAAGAAGCTTTCAAGACATCTGGAGATGCTCGAGATACAAGAAAGCTATATCAAGGATGAGCAGCTCAACCTCAAACGAGAGCTTATTCGTGCGCAGGAGGAGGTCAAGCGCATTCAATCCGTTCCTCTAGTTATCGGACAATTCCTTGAGCCCATAGACGACAAGACCGCTATTGCAGGCTCTACTACTGGATCGAATTACGTCGTCCGTATTCTTTCAACACTGGACCGTGAACTGTTGAAGCCGTCTTCGTCAGTCGCCATGCACCGGCACTCGAACGCCATTGTGGACATACTGCCGCCGGAGGCCGATTCGTCAATAGCTCTGTTGGGGAAGGAGGACAGACCGGATGTTACATACCAGGATGTTGGCGGAATGGACACGCAGAAGCAGGAGATCAGGGAAGCAGTCGAGCTGCCTCTCACTCACTTTGACCTCTACCGCAAGATTGGTATTGACCCGCCGCGAGGTGTCCTGCTACACGGCCCGCCAGGTGCGTGCTCTTGGGACCTCTTCTTGTGCTTCCGCCTGACGTGACATCCTGCTATAGGTACTGGCAAGACGATGTTGGTCAAGGCTGTGGCGCACCACACCACGGCGGCCTTCATTCGCGTGAACGGCTCTGAATTCGTGCAGAAGTACCTGGGAGAAGGTCCTCGTATGGTCCGTGACGTCTTCCGACTCGCGCGCGAAAACTCCCCTGCCATCGTATTCATTGACGAGATTGACGCTATCGCGACGAAGCGTTTCGATGCGCAGACCGGTGCCGATCGCGAGGTTCAGCGTATTCTGCTAGAGCTGCTTAACCAGATGGATGGTTTCGACCAGGGTAGCAATGTCAAGGTCAGTCAAAGGTTTCATATATACATGTAGCAGCAGGAGATACTGAACGACGCGTAGGTCATCATGGCCACCAACCGTGCTGATACACTGGATCCTGCTCTGCTCCGTCCGGGCCGTCTTGACAGGAAGATCGAGTTCCCCCTTCCGTCGCGTCGTGAACGACGACTTATTTTCCAGACCTGTACCAGCAAGATGAATCTTGGTCCTGATGTGGACCTCGAAGACTGTAAGCAGTTCCTCTTTACAGATGAGCTCGTGGCTCAATACCCGCCACAGACGTTTCGCGACCAGACCGATTGTCATCGGCAGAAATATCTTCGGTTGTACAAGCTGCTGGTTTGCAAGGTCGGTTATTCGCCATGCAGTATGGAATGTGTTGTTAAGACATTTATCCACAGCTGTGCGCAAGAACCGATATGTTATTCTTCCGGTGGACTTTGAGGAGGCGTGGAAAGTAAGTTATTTGTCGTTGTTTGTCTCTCCCAGTTGAGCGCTATAATTTCTGACGCGACTTCATTTTCTTCCTTCACTTTCCAGTCAACAGTCAAGAGGGCAGACGACACACACGAGTTCTGTACGTCGAGTTTTGCTTCGTCATCATTGTACAATGCTAATAGCGACCTTGACTCTCACAGACCGGTAGATGGATTTGTGTTGTTTGTGTGTTCGCATGGTACGTCTTCTTCACTGGTCCGCACGACGCGTCGACTGACGATAAACCTTAGGCATATGTATTTTAGTACGCAATATAGTTTGTTCCCCTCAACCCTTCCATCCAGGGCCTTTGGATGTGTCGCGCTATTGCGCCAGCTCTTTCACTTTAGCGTCCCACCGAGATTCCCCACGGAGTGGCGCCCATTCTTCTGAGCAAGATCGAGTTAATCGTTTACGATTTGTCCCGTGCTTATTTTTGCCTCTCTTTTCATTGTCTGTCGGACTTGTGGGTCTTCCCATTTGAGGAGAGTGGTTCACACGCGGGAGACATTTTATGTCTAGTTTTCTTCTCTTGGCTGTTGTATTTGTATATATCAGTGAGTACTCTCATTTTCTTTTGGCTGTCGATTGCTCATTTGTTTTCCAGTTTAGCTTTCAATATATCGTTCAAACCCTTTTTCTTATACGCGCGACTTTTGTTTGATATTGGCTCTTCAACACTCTGGGCGGCGTATTATTCACACACGACCGTCCTCATTTTATGAGAGCAAGAGAGATATGTATGTTGTTACACGATGTATTACCCGCTATACGTCGACTCTTCCATCCTTTGGGAGCTGTCAAGTACACGGCGGTGACATACACCCATATGAATGACAATTTTATCTACCATTGAACCACTTCAATACCCTAAGTACATTTTGATACATGTGTGACATCGATACCTGGAGAGGAACGATGCATTTTAGTTCTTGACGGGAGCTCCGAGCTCACAAGCCCTCTCCGTTGCAATTTGGATGGCTCGTGCGATGGTTGAACGGACCCTGCCGTCCTCCATGGCGAGCAAGCCGGCGATGGTGCAGCCACCAGGAGCTGCACGTCGTATATGTAAGTCAACAACAGATGCAGGGTTTATGAGTATTAGTACGCACTCGTGACGGCATCCTTCAGCTGAGCAGGATGTATGCCAGTTTGCAGCGTCATCCGCGCCGCACCTTGCAGAGCTGAAACCCTCTGTCAAATTACCGCTTATATGCACACTACCGGGCGCACTCACTCTGAGCTGCGAGTTCCAGTGCCTCCGCACGTGGAAGACCCATCATGACGCCGCCGTCCGCCATCGCCTCAAGGAAGATGCACGCAAAGGCAGGTCCAGAACCCGAGAGGGCAGTACACGCGTCGAAGTGCTTTTCCTCGAGGAAGCGGCAGCGCCCGATGGCGGAGAAGACGTTAAGGATAATCTTGCGGTCGAGGTCCATGGTTGGCGAGTCCGGGATCGAGTTCACGACCGTCATGCCCTCGCGGATCTATGTGCATTGAGATGGAGGAAGAAAGAGTAAGAGAAGAGTTGCTGCTTACTTGGCAGGGAGTGTTTGGCATGGCGCGGACGACCCTCGTGTCTGCGCTGACCATTGCAGTCAGCTGTTCAACCCTGACACCGGCCAGGATGCTGACCAGCAGCTTGCCACTGAGGGCCTCCTTCATCCCCGGTTCAGAGAGAATAACGTGAGCCAACTGAGGTTTGCAGCTACGGACATCAAGGGTGCACGTCAATCGTAGATCGACACAAAGTGTCAGGCGACTTACCACAGCAGCACGACCTGCGCCTCCTGCACTGCCGAGACATTCTGCGCAACGCGCACGTCGACGCTGGGCCCGAGCCCTCCCATTGAAAAGAATGTGCCTCTCAGCCTCTTTGCGCGCTCCTCGCGGCTTACACATGCGATGAACCGCGACGGCTGCGACTCATCCCACTGCTGAACGGCGGGCGTGACGGTCCCTGGGGTGTGCGATTCCCACTTGGCTGCAGGATTTTGCACGCCGTTCGCGCTCGACGAGTCAAGGCTGGCGATTACCCCAGACAAGATCGCGACGCCCATCGTCCCGCATCCTGCGCACGGGTAGTCAGCGTTCTGCCTAAGAGGGATAGAAAGGATCTAGGACCGACCGAGCACGCAGAGAGTATAGCCCATATTTGATCAAGGCCGTGCAGGCGTTGTTATGAGATTTGAGAGCTCCGGAGGGCGATATGAACCCTGTGATTGACTGCAGCACCAGCACGGAGATCAGCCTAAACGACCTCGACGTCTGGGCCCTGCTGCTGCTGCTGACTGCAGGGTCACGCGAATAAAATAAAAACCGCACTCACTTGACAGATGATAGATCTGCTTTGTCGTCCGGCGCCCTAGCGAATAGAGGGTGCGGTATATAAAGAGTCGCGACAAAACAGCAGACGGACAAAGTAGTGGGCGACATAACTCCCAGCTGATCGAGTCATCTCCGCCTACCGAATCCGCCCTTCCCCTCGTCAGCACACCAGGCCTCCCCAGTATACACGCAACTGACTGGCATGCTTGCTTTCGTGACGGTCGGCTCGACTCGCTTCGACGGACTGGTGCAGCGCGCCCTCTCAGAGGCTGTCGGCGACAGCCTGCGCTCGAAGGGCTACACGCAACTCGTCGTGCAGTGTGGCAACTCGGACTTCGACGCTAGCGGCTTCAACAGGGCAGGCGACATCTGGACGCGGCGGCGGAAAGACGGCGTCGTCGTCGAGGTCTGGCGGTTCAAGCCAACGCTGCAAAAGGAGTACGAGCGGGCAGATCTGGTCATCAGCCATGCCGGTGCGTGGTCTCACTCTATGCCCATTCTCTTTTCCTGAGGACGACCGCCAGGCTCGGGCACGATACTGGACGTCCTACGGCTGCAGAAACCACTCATAGTTGTTCCCAACTCGACGCTCATGGACGACCATCAGCAAGAGCTCGCAACGTCGCTGGCCGACCTGGGACACGTGAAGGCAGCCACCGTCCAGTGAGCTACCTCTTGTCCTACTCTCACCGTCTCACGAACGCTGAATTCTGCCCATAGGAATCTGATACCCGTCATTGAAAAGTTTAATCGGTCTACTCTTGTTCCTTTCCCCGCTTTCAACGGAAGCCGGTTCCGCGAAATACTGGACGAAGAGATGGGATACCCGTAGCCGCCTTTCGCTCGTCCTCTCACTTGTACTACCACCACCACTACTACCACTATCATCGCTATCACTATCATCTCTGGTTGATTCTCTACACATAACCCTCTGTACTTGTAGTATTTTCCTTGGGCAACAATCGGGTTTTCTGTTCGAAACGTCCGTGATTCGCTTGCAGTATGGCTCCTGCTGTGACCGCGACCGTCGTCGACGGCGCCGATCCCCAAAACTACGAGGACGAACATGTACACGCCGTGTACGATCAGATCGCCCCGCACTTCTCATCTACCCGCTATAAAGTACGAGAATCACAGACCTGTGGCATCGCTTAATAGCCTCAGACGTGTCTGATTTGTTCTGTAGCCGTGGCCTATAATTGCACAGTTTCTGTCATCTCTGCCGACAGGATGGGTCGGACTGGATTCTGGGACGGGGAACGGAAAGTATCTGCCCTTGCCGTCAGATAGACCGGGGAGCGTGTGGACAGTCGGGCTCGATAGAAGTCGGAATTTGCTTAAGATCGCTCAGACAGCAGGAGGAAACGGGATCCTGAGAGAGGTCGTCTGGGGAGATGTGCTCGGGAGGTCATGGAGAGATGGGGCTTTCGTTCGTACGCTCTCATATTGTTTATGTCCTTAGCCCTGAGGGCAAGCTGAGATCAGCAACCTGGCTTGTAGGATTATGCTATTTCGATAGCGACGATACACCATCTGGCCACTTGGGAACGGCGTAAAGCTGCGGTGCAGGTCCGTCTTTATCCTTCTACTCATCGGCACATGCTCTCAAGTGGAAAACAGATATTGATCCAAGCAGTATCACCTTCGCATGGGAGGGCACTCATATACGTCTGGGCGATTGAGCAAGACGATCTGTCGAAACGCAATATCCCTCAAGGAGAACCGTCACATATCGGTGGTCAAGACGTGTTCGTGCCGTGGGTTGTAGCACAAGGACAGCTCAAGCAGAAACCATCCTCTGGCGACCCACCGCTGGAAGCCCCCAAGAAAGCGCAGGACAACAGCCCCTCACCGGTCTTCAAGCGATATTATCATATGTTCGCGAAAGGAGAACTGACACAGTTAGTACAGGAAGCTGCTACCGACATGGCCTTAGCTGTTGGCCCCGATACCGGCGAGAAGGCGGGCTCTGGAATTGAGATTGTGCAAGATGGCTGGGAGAGGTCTAACTACTATGTAGAGCTCAGACGTTGGGAATGCGCATGATTGTGACTAAGGCAGCGGGCGAGTGATCTGAATACGCAAGATGCAATTTCCAGGTGATGATGCTTTTGGATGCGGGTACAAAGCACAGAGTAGTATACAACCAAGGGGATACCGGTATTCACGCTCATCCACTGGCCGCCATGACTATTGGGAAAGGCAATGATCAGGGTATGAACGTATTCGATTAAATCACGCGACGTACTGGCATTGATCAGATCTCCACCGTTGTCCCTCAATGCCTTCACAGCTTTTGCTCGCGAGCAGCCCACCTGCTGGATAACTAGCTCGATATCCTTGGCATCGACACCTGTCTCATCCACGGGGCCATCATCCTCAACAGCCTCAAGCTCAGGGATGTCATCCTCATCTGCAACGCCCGAAGACTCGATGTTCGGCACTCCAGAGCCGGCGTTCGAGCTTGAGAGCTGAGACGCGGCGAGGGGTCCGCCGGAGTTCATGTCCTCGATCTTGGCCTCACCGAACACGATGTAGCAGTCGCTGTTGGGGGACTTGTAGACCTCCGGGGTGGCGATCACGAACAGAACCTTTGTACATCACAACGCAGCGTCAGCGACCTGGTATGTACGCGTCATTCAGACGCGTTGCACGTACGTTCTTTGGCCTCCTGAGGGTCACACGGGTGATGCCCTGGACCTTCTTCAGTCCGAGGCCGAGCAGAGCCTTCCTGGCTTTGCGCTCCGAGCGCGACTGGATCTTGTCAAGCGCAGCCTGGGAGGTCGGGTCCTCGTCGTGGTCATGGTCGTGATCGTGATCGTGGTCGTGGGTGTGCGCATGCCCGTGGTGGTCGTGGTTGTGACCCTCATGGTCAGAGTGGTCGGAGTGGATCTCTTCAATGGAGGCGGACATCTAAAGCAGCACGTCGATCAGCATGGAGATGCGCGTGCGGAGGGTACATCCAGGTAGCGGGCGCGCCATCCATCGGTATGCGTGTGGATTGGCACAGCGAGCTGGTACGATATCGTAGGATCGTGAGAGGCGTACTCACGGCTGGATCTTGCGGGTACAAAGATGCTTGGATTGCACTGGACACGGTGAGCTCGACGTTCAGGACGGCGAGCACGATGCGCCGAGATGGGAACCCTAACCTCAGGTCTGGGCGCCCACAACCACCCACGACGATCGGCAGCCGCCGAAGTCGAACCAGCCACTCCAAACTTGGCGGACGGTACAGTATATAACACGGTTCGTTCGCCACTCCCTCTCTTCCTTGGATACTCCCTTGTCATGCACTGTGTTCCTCCCCGACCATGGTCTTTGACTTGATCCCACTGGCGGCCATCGGACTCCTCGTCCTTCTGGTCGTCTTCGGCGTGACCCTAGGCACTACCTTCAAGACTTCCCCTAGTCTGAAGCGTGTTTGTGTCTGGGACCATCTCGCCACCTGGTTTTTGGCTGGCTCTGTCTCTGCTGTTGTCATCCTCTCTCTGGCCCCGTCCTGGGAGGCCGCCGTCTCGTGGTCTCTCTGGTTCTGGACTGGGGTCTCTAGCCCTGGTGGCTCCTTTGTTCTGGCTGTTCTCGCTTTGTATGGCGTCGTATTTAGCGCTCTCCTGGTGCGTTGTGATATCTATGTTGTGCATAGCTGCAATTTTGCTGACCTCGAATGCGGCAGTGGTGGATGCGCCGACCTCGGACCTCCCTTCAAGACGACGGCGGCGGCAGGATCCCCCGCTATCTGGACTTACGTTTGCTGGTCAACGCCCTCCACACACGATGCTGTGCATACCTCGATACCCTGGTGGCTGCTCCGGATAGCATTGAAGACCCACCTCGGACTGCGGCTGACGTTGGACTTATCAAGACCCTCTGTCGATATCTTGCACGGCCGGCTCCTGCAACTGTGGCTCACCGTCTCGAACTGTGCTTTATCTCTCTATGCTTCTATCTCTTTTCCAAACACTGTGCTCTGCTATGTGTTGATGACCTCGAGCTTGGTTCGCAGTGCACTTCCGGCCTAGGATCGTTCTCCGGTATGGGCAGGACCCTCATCAGTGACCTTTCATCCTGCATCCTCCAACTAGCTGCTGGCCGCTGGTCCCGTCTTGTTATCAAAGTTCTGGTCGTGGTGTGGCATGTATACTGCTTAGCTTTGGTATGTGAGTATTCACAGTAGAAGACATGTGTATACTAACAGTTGCTGCACACCGTCCATCTCCAGGAGCAGTGGATACCGCCCCCACCTGTCGCCCACCCGCCTCTCCCTCTCATCCCGCAAGTACCAGCTTGTGAGATTTCCCACCGGTTCCCACCCGGGTATAATCTCCACAACGGATTCTTCCAACAGTACGAGCTTGGGCAGGAGCTTGGAGCAGGCGCAAATGGCTTTGTGTTCACGGCACGACATCGCGTCGGAGGACACAAAGTGGCGGTCAAGTTTATCCGGGCAGGCGACGTTTGTAACACTCTGCGGCCGTGGATTGTGCACTCTCAGTATGGATTAGTGCCGAGTGATGTGATGATGATGAGTATGCTGGACCATTCCAACATAATCCGCCTTCTCGATGTATTCCGAGATGACCAGTTCGTGTATATTGTGAGTTGAACGTCCTTAAAGACAATCAGAAGGCTGACAATGGTATGCATGGTTAGGTGCAAGAATATCACGGTGATACCTGGGAAGCCATGCGAGAGGATCCCAACGGCGGCCCTCCATTACCTGACCGGGGAAACGACCTATACCGCTTCGTTCTGCAGCACGGCCCAATGTCACTCGAAGATGCAAAATATGTCCTTGCTCAGCTCGTCGATGCGCTCAGCCACATGCACAGTCGCGGCATCTCTCATGGCGACCTCAAGTGTGACAACATTGTCATTGACGCTAACCTCAAGGTACTGTACCGAAATACATATTCTTATTTCCGATGGTCTCTTGCTGATAGTTTGTGCACATCATAGATCAAGGTGATTGATCTGGGAAGTGCGACATACATTGACCCCAAGATCTCGCCACGACCTTTCTATCAAGGTCCGGGATACTTTGCGGGGACACCAATATTCGCACCTCCCGAAATACACTGGGAGAAGTCATTTCGCATGGAGCAGATTGACATATGGGGTATGGGGTGTGTGCTCTATACGTTGGTAACCTGCCGGCATGCTTTCTCGACTCTCGAGGCAATTGTCCATGGAAGAGTGGAGCGACATCGAAACGACACTTTCGACGGTCCAGATGGTCTGTGGGGCATAATGTTCGGATTGCTGTGTTTGCTACAGGAGAGGAGGATGTCAATAAGAGAGGTGCAGAATCATCGTTGCTTGCGAGGAGCGCGGGACCGAGAGAAGAAAAGATGGTCGTGGATGTACATGTTTTATAGAAATCGAACCTGAGTTTGCTCTGTTGTCCTGTCTGCTACGCTACGCGAGCTCTCTTTCAGATTGGATCCATGGTAAAACCCTTCCTTCACTAATGAACGTGCCAATGTCGACGACGCAGCGTCGAATCGCCCAGCACCCCAATAACTAAAAGATGTTCAACCCGGCGTCATAGTCGCTTTAGCACCTTCTCTCATGCCCTGCTTTGCGTAGTACACATACGCCTCGCGGGCCCTATGATTGCAAAGGCTGAGAATACACAAGATAATGAGTGCGAGGCGGGATGCACTCGAGAGGCAAAGGAGACATGAGGCAGCCGCCGGACTACCGCCATCGAATTGGCTGCACTCGTATGTTTCGTCTCACACTCACGACCACCATGTATGTCATAGGTGATACACACCCGACTCAAGCATCTTCGGCCGCACCGCTGGATGGGAGTCGAAAAAGCTCTACCCTTGCTCAGCCTCATACGCAGATATTTTGAGACCTTTTTTTTTTTTTCTTTTTTTTTTTTTTTTTTTTTTTTTTTTTT